>JAVANC010000009.1:5425000-6625000 GCA_033319125.1 Parnassius glacialis
GGAAGTAATTAGGTAAAAAAATTTGTTTAGGTGTTTGATCACGGCTTTCACTTTTAATTAAAAACTAGCTGGTACCCGGCGCGTTGCCCGCCGCAGAAGAAATAATTGTGAAAATGTCATTTTAAATTTAGAACAGCTATATTGTTTAATTAGGAATGATAATACATTAATTGAAATTGAAAAATATATGACTTACAAATAAATTTGTCGGTACGACACATGCGCCACCCAATGTAATTTAATTGTAGTATGCCTATAACCTTCACGCAAGTGCAAGCAATAAGTTAACAAAATTTTAGCGCAATCTGGCCGCGCACATAATACGAACGAACAAATATTAATTTTTAAATATTAGATGAAATTTATATTAACCTCTCACGCGTTCAGTGTTGAGATTAGCAAACAGTAAGATGTTTATTTTAATGTTAAATGTGTTCAAGTTAAAATTTATGTTCATCTTTACGGTATGTATAATATTTATAGAGTACAGGCGACGACATGCAAACTAATTAATGAAGCATTGAAACAATATTTTTAGCAGACGCGAACGAGTCGCACGATTTTAATACAATAATCGACAGCGATAATCGATGTTCCACAGATTTGATTACTTAAGCCCGCTCTTCATTCTTTATTCATTATTTTATTAGTACTTGAAGAATTTATTTAGAAACCTGATACCTTACTATGGCTCACCGTCACGTGGCTTAGTGGTTTAAGAAGTTGTTTACTAAAGTCTTAGGCTTAAATTTCAGGCGACACTTATCTATATATTAATACGTGTCGGGAAAACCTTGTATCACTTTTTAAGCATAATTGCGCGCACTGGGGAGTGTGAGATTGGCATAATTAGAGTTTATATGAAGGAAGAGTGCTGAAAGCTAAAATTTATTTAAAATATGTGTTCCACATACATTACATAAAATAAAATAAAACAACAATATTATACGTGGTAGAGCCATGCTGCAGCTATATTAGTAGTATAGTTGTAGTACGAATGGGTCGGCTCGACCGGGGAAGGACCACGCTCTCACAGAATACCAGCGTAAAATAGCAGCTTAAAGCTGCTGTGTTTCGTATGGTGAGTGTAGAGAACCGGAGACCCTTTTTACTGGAAATGAGGCATTCCATCTTATTCCTCACGGGTAACACAACGCATCTGCATTTTGATTTGTAATAGAGGATAGATGTAGATGTCTATAGGTCGCAGCAACCACTTATCATCAGGTGGACTGTGTCCTCGTTTGTCACCCTTTACTATAAAAAAAACAATACATTTTTTATGTTCATACTGTCATTGTCAAACACAATAATGTAGCAAATCCCTATTAATAATATTATAAAAGTAAGTGTTTGTTGGTTGGTTGGTTTGTCTTTCACGCAGGAATGGGGCAAGGGATCTAAATGACTGATGCTTTTTTGGATAGAGATAGTTTATGGGCCAGAAAGTTATAAACTACCTTTTATTCCGGAAATAAAAAACGCACGGTGCCTATAGGATAGATCTGGAGGGTAATTCTGTGATTGCCTCTTTATGTCATTCATAATAATAATAATAGGTCCTTTTTCAACCGACTTCAAAAAGGAAAAGAGGTTTGCAATTCGTCGGAATCTTTTTATTCATGCATGTTCATCGATTACTCGAGGCAAACGAGGCATTCCAGTTTAGTCCTCAGAGGTGACAATGCATCTGCATTTTGATTACTTGTAGAGGATAGATGCAGATGTCTATGTACTTAGACCATAGTGCACAACATCCACGTAGCATCAGGTGTACTGGGCGCTCGTTTCTCATCCTTATTCTATATAAAAAAAGTCAGTCAAACTTACTCATTTGCTCGTGTTTTCAATTAATTTAAAGTAAACTAACGTGTTCTAAAACGCTAGATATATTAAAAGAAGAGTTGGGCTCAGCTGTCGCTTGACGTAGAGAAATTCGACTTGTTTTTGGGGCATCGACATTTCAATGACCTCCGCTCCTTTTAAGTAAATTCAAATTGAACCCGACCAGAGAGATGTGTGTAAACATTTTTGTTAAAGCCGGAGTACGTTTGCGAAAGCGTCCACTAATTAAAATGTAGAGTTTATTTAGGGATTGGTAGGAAAGCTATTACGTTTTTATTTATGGTTGTACAATTTTTATTAACCCTGGAGCATTAAAATAATATATAAAAAAGAGAACTGCCGCCTCTTTATTACAGCCCTTTACAAGCCCACTGTTGAACATAGAGCTTCCCCAAAGAATGTCACAAAACACGATCCTGAACGACCTTTATCCATCGACTTTCTGTAATGTACTCTCTAGTACGACCCATGCGACTCTTCCTCTCATTTTTATAGCGTAAATTTGCTTTCTCATTCTTTCCTCATTCATTCTTTCTACGTGTTCAACCATTTAAGCATTGTTCTTTTAATCCTAGTCACAAAATCTTCCATGCCACAGTTTTGTATTAATATACAATTTCTCGTGCTATTATTTATAGTCAAAAGTATATAATGTAGGTAGTATAGGAGAATTTTTTTCAAAACGATGCAAGTCTCCATTTTTATTTGGCTTATTAAACTTTAGTACATTACGCGCCAAAATTGTCGGAGACCTGGACGTAGGGAACGTAGAACTTTAAAACAGTTTTTCTTTTGTAATAACTCGTCCGTTGTTTCAGCTGTATAAAATTGCGCTGTGTCACTTAGTTTCACTGCAAAACAAAAAGGAAAGAGTAACAAGGATCTCTGAGACTTGGTTCGCGTTACGTCTTTAGTGACTAAAAATTAGTTTCACGAATAATACCAACTTGTCAAGAATTTGATCTTATCTAGACTGTGATGAACTTACCTTACATTTAATCATAGACTTTTAAATTATACTAGCTGACCTAGCGAACTTCGTACCGCCTAACAGTTGATTCTTTAATTTTTTTATAAAACTTATTCTGCTATTCGGGACACCGGGATAGACAATTTGTTTTTGAGTATTGTTACAATCGTATAAATATTGACTAATATTTATACGATACGATACGATACGATATAATATTTATACGATACTAACGTCACTCAATTGTTTTGCCTTCCCGGTACCCTTCCACTAACACTTAAACTTTATGGTATGGTATTAAAGTTCAAATTGCCTTTTAAGCCCTATTACGAATCTTTTGTATGGGAATATAGAAAAGTGTTGTTTGTAGACTTTTCAGACAATTTTATAAATTTTTATCTCCGTAAGATCCATCTTCGTACTTCAAGGAATATTAAAAAAAAGAATTAGCGAAATCAGTTCAGCTGCTCTTGAGATTTGCGCTTAGTAACACATTCAGCGATTCATTTTTATATTATAGATAGATTCACAATTATGAAAGAGTCGTGTTAGCTTAGAGGCTAAGCGCTCGTCGAAAATTTACGCGATACGCGAATACGCGAGCAACCCGGGTTCGTTTCTCGCCGATGTAGCGCTGTGTTTGCTGTGTGTGTACAGAAGTAGGCGTACAGATAAATAATAGTCCTGTGGTAATACACTAGCACATTTATTGTTCCTGGTATTATTGTCCGGTACCGACGCTTACCTACGTACCTTTATTAATATCAGAGTAATATTATTAGTAGCACTAGTATATCTTTATTTGTTTAATATATCTTATCAATTTGTTGGCTTTGATTTTTTCATTATTTGGATTGCAGCTAAATTATCAATAGTTTGTTTGTGTTATATTAAATTCTTTACGAGGCTTAGGTTCTCTTGCTTCTTCTTCCTAGGATATATACAATGTATATATCCTGAATGAAGATTACACTATATATGTATACTATACATATATAGTGTAATCTTCATTTACCGTGTAGAGGCAGTATAAGAATATCCACTACCCCATATCATATCATGCTTGTCGTAAGAGGCGACAGAGAGAAACAAATCAGGAGATGGGGGGAGGAGTTTTCCTAATAACTTAGTTTTAGATTTTTCATCAAAGATAAATTTAGATGTCTATGGGTCAGAGCATCCACTTTCAGGTGAACTGTGTGCTCGTTTGTCACACCCATTGTATAAAAAAAAAAGAATGGCAGCATTTTTCTGATAACAGTTGAATAAAAATAACAAACAGCTCTGTGGCGCAGTGGCTTAGCAATGAATTGCTGCGCTGAGGGCCGCGGGTTCGAATCCCGCACGGAACAAGTATTTGTATGGCCTACAAATAATTGTTCCGGGTCTGGATGTTTGTCCTTGTGCAATTTGTGTTTGTAAACTGCCTCTGCGATACAGGAGAAAATGCTAGTGTGGGGGTAACGTTTTTTTTAATTAAAAAAAAACAAAAATAAACAAAAAAACAAAACATAACAAACTGTGTTTGCCAAACGTGGTAACTATAATAGATATCCTCTCTACAAGGCAATGTATGAGGGCACTTTGTTCAGCAGTGGACTTGTGATAGACTATAACAGTAATTATAATAAGTTTTGTAGTGATCATGTTATATTAAGATCATTCCACTAGTACTCTCATCATATCAAATTGTCAATATCTATTTGGTCGTGGTAGAAAAAGGGGAGATATACCAGGCAGGCCAGGCAAGGTGTTCGACTCGGGCTAACGGCCAGCGCTCCGAGTGATATTTCGTAACTGTTGTACTAGCGCGTTAACTTCAGAACTTTAATAGCGCGATTTAGGCTTCAGTTCGTTACGCTTGCGGTATAATTGAATTGAATAGAATTTGTTTGCTAGAACATGGTTTAACATCAGGATCTCAAATATATAGACAGCATGCAAATGTCAATATTAATAAAAAAAAGCAATAAAATCCCATTACAACAATGTTATCGGTATTTATTTGTGTTTTTATTGTTACAGGTATGGAGCTCTACGTTTACTGAACCTATCAGATGTGTGTGTGCAAGTATATTTTTATATTTAAATGCCATTCACCATTAAACATCAGATTTATTTTATTAAAAGACTACACGTACATACTCATTTTTGATACAAATTCTAAACTTAAAATGTGAACAACAATATATAACAACAATGTAACCGGAAGGTAATGTTCCAGTTTGACGAGATACTCACACATATATATATATATATATATATATATATATATATATATATATATATATATATATATATCGTCTAGTATAGATACAATATAAGAATACAATAATTAAAAATTACAGTTGTATGAACAAAATAGTTCAAATAATTTACTTTTATTTAGTGAGGTTATCAATTCAATCGATTTATTAGTCTGATGATTGAAAATCAGCCCATAAGATAATTCTTGGTGATATATCTTTTAATTGATTTAAGGGCGCTTAAATCTATCTTATTAATATTAATTTTTGAAGTGAAAATTTCTTTAGGCACGTTGGGCACTTTTGGGATAGGGTATAAGAACCGAACTTCCGTGACTATCACCATCAGATATATAAAATTGATGAAAGTAATGTTGAAGGTCCAATTGATTAAATTTTATGAAATTGATATTTATTTATAAATTTGTTTTTTTTTTTTATAGGATGAGGGTGACAAACGAGCACACAGTCCACCTGATGGTAAGTGGTTGCTGCGGCCCATAGACATCTACATCTATCCTCTATTACAAATCAAAATGTAGATGCGTTGTCACCCGTGAGGACTAAGATGGAATGCCTCATTTTCAGTAAAAAGGGCCTCCGGCCACCTGCACTCACCAAGCGAAACGCAGAGGTAAACCTCTACTTCACGCTGGTATTCTGTGAGGTCGTGGTACCACCCCGGTTCGAGCCGACCCATCCGTGTGACAGCAAAAGCTGCTGCGTGGCTCTACCACTGTGAAAATTATATAGATAATAATATAATTGTTTGTATTATATAGATAATAATCTTTATTTTTCAAGTAAAACAGCGCAATAAATGAAAATTTTACTACGTTGCTAAAAGTAATTATTTATATTAACATACCGAAAAATAATGTTTACAAGTTTGTGAAGCTAAGAAGTTTTCATGTCTGACGTGCAGTACTACAACTGAGTTTTTATTCGATATAATCAAGGAAACTTTTAAAAACAGTCAAATTAAATTTTCCTTTTTTCCTGCGCAAATTCGTTAACACATAAAGATGTGAAAATATGTTGTATCAAATTATTTATTCAACGGAGACCGAAAAGAGATCCATCAATTTCTCTGTCGGGTCTGTACTCGTCCTCAATTTAAGACAATAGAAAACCAAACTGTTTTCGATGCGCGACTGTCTCCTATATCACGGCCGTTTTTCTAAGTTGTACTTTCTTCGACAATTCTGATGTATTGACGAGTTTCCGGCGGCGTTTTGTTTCGTTGGGAGCGGAGACATCGACCTTTTACCCTAGGTTATTTTGTCCGGAATATGTGACGACGTTTTCCCCTTAGATTGAAGCGTAGCCCAGTACATAACAAGATACAAATTTCCTACTCATTGCTTCCGATGGCATCCTTTCTGTTATATCGTAGTTTGTTAACATATTTTATAGCGCATATTGATAATATTTTTTTGTTGCTTCTGCGAAACGGAACGCTAATGGAATCACCTCAGCGGCTATCTGTATGTCACAGATATTTTATGTGTGAGTGTATTTTTTTATATAACTGAAGTAATAAATGGAACTACAGTCCTGATGGTAATTGGCTACTGCATACAGACACCTGTTAACTAACTTCAACCAAAAAATGCTACTGATGCGTTGTCACCTCTGACGACTATGACTGAATACCTCATAGCCTGTAAATATACTGATTCCCTCTTCAAACCGGAACATGACAGTGCAGGCACTGTTGCTTCGCGGCAGAAATAGGTAAAGTGGTGGTAACTACACAGACGGACTCCTGGGCACAGGAGTCCTTCATGTAGACGATTGACATTTGTTATAATTACAAAAAGCCGTTACTTGAATAAAGACGTGATGCTAATAAAATTCAAATTTCGACATTTGAATTCAATGCTCTTAAGGCACTTGTCCCACCGGCAACGAAGAAGCGATTAGCTATCGACTATTTTCTCGCTCGAAAAACGAACAACAGATGTAGATATAGATCCCGTGTCAACAAAAGAGATACATAAATAGTTGATTGCTGCCTGTTCAAAAGCTAACAAAGATAAAACTCGCTCAGCGATGTTCGCTTGGCGGTCAGAACTCACGTCGAGAGACCAACCAGCGGTCGTTTTACTCTACAGTGCGGATCTGAGTGCATTCGCTTATACCTCAGCGACAAAACTATCGTAACTATACACTCGCTTCTCGCCAACTCTTATATAGTTTCTAGCTCTAATCGCTTCTTGCTCATCGTTGCGGCAGGACAAGTGCCTTAAAGAACCAGTTTAAAAATATATCTTCTTCTTTATATATAAATATCAATTGCGGCAATAAAACGAAATGCATGAAATTTATGACTCCAAATGTCAAACAATTAAATACTAATGTAATTTTAAATGGGGAGCAACTGAGTCTTGTATCACTATTTTTCTTGGAATCACAATAGACGCGAAGCTTCAGAGGAACCCCCATTTATCAAAACTAGCAAGCAGACTTAGTTCTGCAGCATATGCTGTAAAAAAGATTAGAAGTCTAACCAGTGTTGAAAGATCTAGACTAGTTTACTTTAGCTATTTCCATAGCATAATGTCGTGTGGTATTTTGCTATGGGGACACGCAGCTGACACTGAAATTATATTTGTTTTACAGAAGAGGGCCCCATAAGAGCAATTTATGATTTAAAGCCTAAAGAGTCGCTGCGACCAAAATTTAAGGAAATTAATATATTAACTTTGGCCTCTCAATACATTTATGAAAATGTATTGTACGTACACAAAAATAAAAGTAGTTTTACAAAAATAAGTGATATTTATTTTGTAAATATTAGGAACAGACACAAGCTTACTACCAGTTACTCGACTCTATCGAGTTGGTAATTCATTCTTGGGGCGATGTATACGCTTTTACAACAAAATTGCAGAAAATATACAAAATTTGACATGCTGAAAGTTCAAAAACTTTATTAAACTAAGTTTGTATAAAAAGGGTTATTATAATATTAATGAATTCATGGATAATAATAACCCCTGGAAATGAGGTGATCGCTACCAAGCAATTTCTAATTTGTTGTTTTGTTAATTTGTGTTACATACATGATTGTAAGCTGTTATTTAAAAAAGGAAGTCCCGCTGGGTTTGTTGCTGGTTCTTCCCAGGACAGAGGTTTTTTTCGAACCAGTGGTAATCAAACAAAAGCGTGACTTTCAATAAGTATTATTTGTAATCTATATTGAATAAAAAAAGTTTCTGTTTCTATTGCTGTCCGTTAGGATCGCTAAAACTCAAAAACGGCTCCATCGATTTTGATGAATTTTTTTCTTGTGCGTTTTGGTCGCTAGATGATCTGAACAGATTCACATTTGAACCTAATAGGTGGCGCTGTTATCGAGATCCAAAAACAACCGTACGAAGCCGGGGCGGTGCGCTAGTAATTCATAATTTATTATTACTTTTATTTGATACAAAATTATCAAAATAAAACAAACTTGCTGTCATCTAGTGTATCTCAAAAAGTATCGCTATCGGTTTTAAGGAAAATTATCAGAAATTTGTTTACTTAAATGCATTTTCCGAATGCATTTTTGTCTAAAAATCTAAATAATGATTTAATTTCGGTGGCTCAGAACACTAATTATTGTTCATAGGATACGCTTGGTCGAAGATTTCGATTTATTATTTCACGTTTTCATATTACTGATATTTAATGGAAATAATATTGTCATGTATTAAATTACTGGACGCTGAAATACCTTCCATATATGTTTATGATCTATACATTCTATATTCTATACAAATAAATAAAATTGAAGTGTCTGTTTGTAATGTCAAAATAACAGCTTTTTATTAAATGCATATAAAAAAGAAAGGTTGCCCACTAGTGCCTAAATTTTTTTTAGTTTTGCAACATTTTTACTCTTTAACTTCAAATTTTTTATATTAAGTAGTTATTGTGTGAATGTGGTAGAGCCATAAGAAGTAAAGTTGCAGCCTATTTACGTCCCACTGCTGGGCATAGGCCTCCTCTCATTTCTGGGAGGGTTTTAGGGTACGGAAATGTCCGCCGCGCTGCCCCAATGCGTGTTGGCGAACTTCACATGTCTTCGATATATTTTTTTTCTTATTTATCAGACATGCTGGTTTCCTCACGATGTTTTCCTTCACCGCCGAGCACGTGGCAAATCAGCACTTAAAATTGTAATAAACAATTTCATTGGTGCCGGTGGGGATCGAACCTGGGTTGCTCGAGTACTGTGAAGCTTACAGCGAGCGCTAACCATCTGAGCTACCACGGCTCGGTAGAGCCATGCTGCAGCTGTATTACTGGTATAGTTGTAGCACGAATGGATCGGCTCGACCGGGGAAGGACCACGCTCTCACAGAATACCAGTGTAAAATAGCAGCTTAACACTGTTGTGTTTCATATGGGGAGTGTAGAGAACCGGAGACCTTTTTTACTGGAAACAAGGAATTCCGACTTAGTCCTCACGGGTGTAAACGCATCTGCATTTTGATTCTTTATTGGGATAGATGTAGATGTATATGGGCCACAGTAACCACTTACTATCAGGTGGACTGTGTGCTCGTTTATAAAAAAAAGTGTATCTATGTCTGCCACATATTATCACAGAGGTTTCATCCTTTTAGGTATATCAAGAACTTTTGACTGATTGACTCTGTTTTCATACCCTTGTAAATTTTTTTCTTCCATTCATTTGAAAATCGGTGTACCGGTTGCTCAACATATAAATTAATAGTAATTATAAATCACACAAAGCGTAATGAAGCGAGAGTATACGCAACATAAATAGAAATAGATACGTGGGTCTAATAATAATATAAACAACGCTATCGCGCGAGTTTATCAGGCCAGTTGGGTCCTTTTCCCTTTGTTTCGCTGTGGAGTCCCTACGTGCGATACGTAATAACGACTGCCAGCTATTTACACGACTAGGTGATAAATGTGATATTATATAGTATAACGTATTACCGTTTTTATAATATAAGTTACAAACGAATTTATAGTTTATTTAATTGTAAGAGGATACTGCAGTACTTTTGTACGTAGTAGAGCCATGCTGCTGCTATATTATGGTTGTAGCACGTGTGGGTCGCCTTATCCAGGGCAGGATCACGCTCTTACAGAATATCAGCGTAAAATGACAGCTTAATGCTTCTGTGTTTCGTATGGTAAATGTAGAGAACCGGAGACCCTTTTTACTGGAAGTGAGGCATTTCAACTTAGTCGTTGGGAGTGACACATCTGCATTTTGATTTTTAGTTTAGGATAAATGTATATGAATATGTGCCACAATATCCACTTACTATCCGTTGGACTGTATGCTCATTTGTCACCCTTCTTCTATAAAAAAAGTCCGAGGCGTTGTCACTTCTGAAGATTGAGATGGAATGCCCCAAATCGTGTCATTATACTGGCTCTATAAGAGCGTGAGATGAGACAAATACCTTCGCGGAAAAGGAGTCTAACCATCTAGTAATAGAAGTGTGGTAAGTGACGAGAGACGGAGACCCTTTTTACTAGATATATGGGGTATTCCATGTAAGTCTTTAGGGGTGACAACAAATCTTGATCAAAATTTGATTCTTAATCGAGGATAGATGTAATGTCTATTGACAATATCATCCACTTACCATCTGGTGGGCTCTGTGCTCGTTTGTTACTCTGATATTAAAAAGCCTACTTTCGTAGAACCTCCTGCTCTGTCTATAATGGATCAGGGACGAGAGGAAATATTTAAATAAAACTGATTCTTACGGATTCTATCGCGTATATTAACTTATTTTATATTGACGACGTTTCGAGCACTTTACAGCACCCATTTTATCTAGAGGTAGCCGTGGTTAACTATAACATTAGGACGTCAAACACCTCAGTAACCCCCCCGTGACCATGGTTGCTGTAAAGTGCCCGAAACATCTGGAATATAAAATAAGTTTATATACGGATAGAATTAGAATGCGTAAAAACTAGTTTTATTGTAGTTCGCGTAAACATAAGAAATGAATTCTTATGTTTACGCGAATATAAGAGGAAATAATGTATAACGTTAAAACCATCAAATACGCTTCCGAACATGCATGCCGCTTTTTACGCTTGTGTCTATTCATCTAAAGCTTTCTTTGTTTAAAGTCGAATATATGGATTACAGTACCCAATAACCACTAGCTAAACCTTTTAGCTCGTTGGTAATTGTATTCAGTGAATATATCTTCACAATGTCTTCCATTAAGCGAATACAGTCAGTGAAAACATGTTCACGTCTCATATAAGAGATCAGAAGAACAAAATGTCCACTAAAATTCTAATTATACATCAAACACTCTCCCCCGCGACGTGTCCCTTAAACTAAGCTCTCGGAAAATCCGTTCTTAAATTAGAAAAGCAGATTTAGTGATACGTGATCTGAATCCTGATAGAGCCCTCGTACTAAAGAGGTGGGCACATCCTTCCCCGATATGCCGACGTTTACGTACATTCAATTTAGCGCTTAGAATCTGTACTGTTGGCTGGTTTCTGTTTGTGTATTCGGTTGTGCAATGTTACTAGTATTGGAAAAATAAAACTATTAATAAAAGTAAAAATTCCTTAGCCTCGTTTAAACATTGTTTGTTGTAAACACTTCGTGCACGCTACTCTGAGCGGACTTTTTACCTTGTGTCATTCTCTCCCAATCAACCTTGAGTGATTTGAGGCGCCGGCAACTAAAACAAAGTTAATTGAAATTATGATAACTCATTGTAATTATACAATTGTTAATAAAGGATAACCTAATTCACTAAAATCCGGGTTGCGATAGATATTTAAATGGGCTGCTATAGCATCTAAAATTTATTAAAAAGTATCTAATAGTAAACGCATCTATTTAATTTTTAAATCCGTTTATAGATATAGGTGACCAATGAGCCCACCGGTGTACACAAAGCGCGACAGCTGTTCAACTTGAATACTGTGGCCTGTAGGCAACTAACATCTATTATCAATAATAACTGAAAATGCAGATGCGTTGTCACCCCTGAGTTACCACAGTTACCAGTAAAAAAAGGACCCCGTTTTTCGCTACTCACCATAAAAAAATATTTCATATTTTTATAGAATAAGGGTGACAAACCTGCACACGGTCCACCTGACGGTAAGTCGATGCTGTGGCCCATAGACATCTACTTTTAAATAAAAAAAGATATATACTTATATATAGAAAAAGATACATAAAATAACATATAGTTGACAGTTTACAGTTTTAACAGTGGTAGAGCCACGTGGTAGCTTTTGCTGTCGCACGGATGAGCCGGCTCGAACCGGGTTGGTACCACGACCTCACAGAATACCAGCGTGAAGTAGAGGTTTACCTCTACGTTTCGCTTGGTGAGTGCAGGTGGCCGGAGGTCCTTTTTACTGGAAATGAGGCATTCCATCTTAGTCCTCACGGGTGACAACGCATCTGCATTTTGATTCGCAAACGAGGATAGATGTAGATGTCTATGGGCTGCAGCAACCACTTACCATCAGGTGGACTGTGTGCTCGTTTACCATCATAATCCTGTAAAAAAAGTTGAATTGATTACCGTCTCCTTTTTGAAGTCGGTAGAAAGGGCTCTCCCGTTTTCTACACTCACCATACGAATTAGCATTAAGCTGCTATTTTACTCTGGTATTCTGTGAGATTGTAGTTCTTCCCCGGTGGAGTAGACCCATTCGTGGTGTAACCGTAATATAGCTGCAGTGTGGCTCTATCACTACTTACATATATACATACTCACAGCAGTGTTGTAACCTCGTACAAAAAATTTACTCGTTTATACATTCATTGTAAGTTTGTACTTATTACATCACTCCACTAGTACTCCCTCACTCACCAGTGTCTTTGATTTTCTTTGACCAAATAATTTACAAAGTACGCTTAATTTACAAGTAAAAAATACGAATATTCTAATTTAAAATTTCCGTCAAAATTTTTTACAGGCTAAATTAAAATGTCGTATTTCACTGAATAGATCTGTATCCGGAACATTTTCGCGCGATGATTTTACTTTATTTCAAATGTTGCTTTCAAACCTTGGTAGACTTCAAAATGGCATTTATAAAGACCTTCTATGTATCACAAATTTCAACAGGCCCTAACTTAATGACTAACTTTGAGAGATAGAGAAAGAAGTGGTCGGCCTTTGACGGCTGTTAGGGAAGGAAACATGCTAGCAGTGGTAATCAACCAAAGACAATATGCGAATTACATATATACAGTACATACTTCTAGATTCGACTAGGAATCGTTTACGAGATTTTCCACGAATTGCTTCGCGTGAGAAGGATAGTTCCTCGTTGGGTGGAGCACAATAGGAGATAAACTTAGAAATGAGGATATCCGCGTAGAACCAGAGTGACTGACATATCCCAACAGATTAGTAAGCTGAAGTGGCAATGGACCGGGCATATAGATCGAAGAACCGACAACCGATGGGGGAAAAGGTTCTCGAGTGGCAGCCTCGTACCGGTAGCCGAAGTGTAGGGCGAACCCCAATAGATAGAGTGACGACCTCGTAAGACATGCAGGAAGTCGATGGATACACGTGGCTCAGGACCGTGCTTTGTGGCATTCCTTGGGGGAGACCTATGTTCAGCTGTGGATTTGTGAAGGGCTGTAATGACGATAATAATGATGCAAAAAGAACACGTTTCTAGTAGGTTAGCCCTTTTAAATTTAAATTTTAATTTATCTTTATCTTTATTATAGCGGCAACAGAAATACACATTCTATGAAAATATCAACGGTCTACCTATTACGGATCATGAGAGATAGCCCGCTGACAGACAGACAGACTGACGGACGGACGAACGGACGGACAGACAGCGGAGTCTTAGTAATAGAGCCCCGTTGGTTATCCTTCTTGTACGGAACCCTAAAAAGGAGTCATCAAAGAAGTTCCGCGGAAATATGTGAACTATAATGTCAAGTATGAAATTTGACTGCAAAAGTCAATTTTCGCAGAGAAAATGTCGCCGCGGCTAAAAAAGTAGCTCTAACTAAAGAAGTCTCTTTCTCTCTCTCTCTTTCTCTGTCTCTTTGAAGGGGGACTGTTCTTAAATCATAGCTTAAACCTGAGACTATCAATAAACCACGTTTTATAATAACATCGATCTCTGTGCACTGGCGGTGTAAGAATATCCACTATTCCATATCATCCTGTTGGCGTCGTGGGAGGTGACAGAGGAAAACAAACCAGGATATGGTCAGCAGTGTAAGCAGCAATAACTCAAGATAATAATAAACTGTGGTTACCAATCCCCCTGCCAAGCGTGGCAACTATGGCAAAAATCTATGAAGCAATCTATGGGGAAGGCCTTGTTGTTCTTCTTGCCTGTTCAGCAATGAACTTTTATAGCCTGTAATTGATGGATGATGGACTTGTAACTTATTATTCTTTTATTTATCTTTTTGAAGTACTTATGGATCTGGCTCCCACAGTGATTACCATTGGCGTATGCGAAATCATTAGTCTACTTTGACCTTTTAAGATACTAACGCCATCTATTTGTTTTTGCATAACAATTAATGAAACTTACGCAGTTCAATATACCAAATAGGAACTTAAACATAATTGATAAGTTTTCATCACGGTTCACGCTCTTTTCTCAAACTTTTACTAAACAGTTTTCAACATTTTTCGGATTCCAGTCCCTATATACAATATAGGTAAAGAAGTTCGAAGCCATTGTAACTACGTCATGTTTTTCCGTCTGGTCCAACCCTATTTGTTGTTTCCAGCTTTCCGAGGCAGGGGAAGTTGCTGAAACTTTTCGTTTGCACTGTTTTTCTCTCTTTTGTTTAAACTACTTGGCTTCAAGACAACGGATTCCCCCGGGCTCGGCTCGGTCGTGTCTTTAGGTTAGTTTGCGGTTGGAGGGTTGGAGAAGATTAAGCGAAATATTTTTTGTTACGTCTATCTGTACGACGTTCGCGAGTCGCTACCGATTGGGTAGAATAAGCTAAATTACTCCGTGAAGTCTATTAAAATTCATTGACCTTTTCATAGTTAATTTGAAGAGATGGTGAAGCGTTTGTGTTATTGTTTTTTTTATAGGATAAGGTTGACAAACGAGCACACAGTCCACCTGATGGTAAGTGGTTGCTGCGGCCCATAGACATCTACATCTATCCTCGATTACGAATCAAAATGCAGATGCGTTGTCACCCGTGAGGACTAAGATGGAATGCCTCATTTCCAGTAAAAACGGCCTCCGGCCACCTGCACTCACCAAGCGAAACGCAGAGGTAAACCTCTACTTCACGCTGGTATTCTGTGAGGTCGTGGTATCACCCCGGTTCGAGCCGGCCCATCTCTGCGACAGCAAAAGCTGCCGCGTGGCTCTACCACTGTTATGGCTCTACCACTGGAATTTTTTTGTTTATTTTATTGGTTTGCGTGGATATTCGTAGCCTAGCGTAGTACAGCATTTATTTGTTTTTATATTGTAATAGGCACATTAGTAATCACATAAAATTTACAACCCATTACGCAACCTGCGTGTAAAATAAATCATATAATATTCTACTCGTAGTAGATTTATAAATACAATACACCTATATAAAATATACAATAGAAAAAAAATCATGGATAGTGTGCTTAGTAACTAAGGACTATCAATTCGTCGTTGACGCCGCCTACGGCCAACGACGAATTGTTTCCATGGTAAGTACCGCGTTGCTTTAGTGTTATGATACCACAACTGTCGATTATGGAATGGTGATGCTTGTTTTCGCCTGTGTTGCAAACGATCAAATGATACATAGGTTTTTTTTCGAAATAGAAGAAATTATTTCCGCTCATCCTTACTTATATATTCAGTTGAGTTATCTACTAGCGTCCTGTGTAGCCGAATAGTCTTATTGAGTCACAGATATAAAACAATATTTTTGTATTTATGCAGTCGTGGCCAACTGACTGTATCGTGAAGCGAAAGCTAGATATACGAGTATGTACGGTTTTATGTAAGGTTTAGCCAACATATCGGATATTTCGACACCTGTCCATAGGTCGCGTATGGGTCGCATATTATACATGCAAACGATATCGCATGTGGCCGGGCGATTCGGTAATACGCGCGGGTCAACGACCGCGCGAACAATGGTATTATAATTGTTTACTTTGGCCCGGCCCGTTACGTAGCTTCAACCAGTCGGCCGCGTTGCTAATTACGATGTGTGGATATCTTCACGCGTGTTATCCGCCGCAAGAAAGCTAAATTCAACTATACGATGGTTGGTGGTTTCTATATAACAAACAAAACGATAATACCAAAAATTAAATAAGAAATAAAAACGCTCGAAGTTGTTGACGAGTATGTTTAACTGGGACAAATAGTTCGATTAGGTAAGTCCAACTTCGACCGAGAGGTCAATCGACGGATTCAAGTCGGCTGGGCAGCGTTCGGGAGATAACGACACATCTTCTCGTCAGGTTTACCTCAAAACTTGAAAACGAGATTGTACAACCAGTGCATGTTGCCAGTGATGACTTATGAATCTGAGACGTAGTCCTACATTACTGACCGTATGAGGAAGCACAAGATCGCTCAGCGAGCTACGGCGTGAGCCTGAGGAACCAACTTAGCCCAATGTATTAGTTAGCTGAAGCGGTAATGGGCCGGCCATATAGCTCGAAGAACCGACAACCGATGGGGAAGAAAGGTTCTCGAGTGGCACCCAAGAGGTAGATGAAGTGTTTGGTAGCCCCTAACTAGATGGAGTGAAAACCTGGTAAGACATGCAGGAAGTCGATGGATGCAAGTGGCTCAAGACCGTGCATTGTGCCATTGCTTGAGTGAGCCCTATGTTCTGCAGTGGACTTGTGAAGGACTGTAGTAATGATGATGATGAAGTAAAAAACGACTTCAAAACTGAAAAGAATAAAATAATTTTCACGTCCAAACTTTGAAGTCGCGATTAAATGTTTCGATACACGAGATATTAGATACATAAATGTCACAAGTTCAAGGTAAAAACTGAAATTTCGTTTGACATTACATTAAGTCATACTCTATTATTCTTCCTTAGGGACGGCATGTTTTAATCAATTTTATATGGGAGCACCCTGGAACCATAATTATTTACATTTTAAGTGCTGTTCTACCACTTTCTCGGCGCATAAGGAAACCATCATGACGAAATCTGTATATCTGATAAATTGAAAAAATATTTTGCGTTGCCTCAACTTGTGAGTGAATAAATTGTGTTACAGACGTGTCACCCTTTCGGCGCATCCATATTAAGTATTTGGTAGAGTGTGCGCAGGAATTGCATAATTTAATTCCTCTCTCTCTCTCTTCCACCATCGGACAACCAGACGTTCGGCCAGTCCCCACCCCTTCGTTGTTGACTTACCACGCATTCGAACCAAACGGTTAGCTATATCGTTCATCATGCGTACAGCAAAGGAGTGGAATAAATTGCCAGCATCTGTCTTTCCATCCGATTACAGTGTGGGTGTCTACAAGGCAAGAGTGAATAGGCTTTTGTTACGTCAGTGCGCTTAACCATTTTAGGCTACATCACCAATTACCATCAGGTGAGATCGTAGATAAGCGCTGGCTTAGTAGAATATAATAAAAACATGGTAGTCTCGATGCTGCTATATTATGGTCGCAGCACGAATGGGACTACTCGACCGTTTAGGGACGACGCGCTTACAGAATTTCAGCCTAAGATAGCAGCTTAATTCTGCTGATATTTGTATGGTGAGTGTAGAGAACCGTAAACATTTGTTACTCACTAGACTGTTTCGCTAAGAAGGCTAAGGAAGTTATTTAAATTTGAAAAAACTTTTAAAACTATAGTTTAAACATGATACTATCAATAAACCATGTTTTGTAACACCGTAACAAGACGGAAGCTAAGATTGATTCCATTTTAATTTTTTTTTAAAATACTAGTAATGCTGTTTTAAAAACTTTACTAATATTCCCTTTAACCACCTCTGGTAAGCTTAAAATGCTTGTGTTAAGTGGTTCACGACAGTAGTCAAATGACGGATTCGAACCCACGACCTTACGAGTTCGCGGTGCGCCCCCCTGCCATTAGGCTACTGACGCTTAACAAATTCTAATCGATTAAAGTTAATAAAGGTTATAGATACGATCTAGAAAATAATATGTCTCGATGATTTGTCACATTTCCGTTTGAATACAATTTCAAAGTTAAACGAGCTCAAAGTTCTATGAGTTTTGATACAAAATATCATATCTTTATGATAGTTGTTTAAAAAACTTATAAAACCATAGCCCAACCAAATATGAATATGTGAATATTCTGTATTAAAATATGTATCTATCATATCAGTGGAATAATCATTAAATTACGAAACAAAAAATGTATGCTCTGGAGATATTGTGCAATTAGCGCTGTCTAGATTAGTACCCACGCTCATGTCATAACAGTGACATAATTTTTTCTAAAGATAGGGTAACAAAAGCACACAGTCCATCTGATAGTAAGTGTGTGCTGTGGCTCTTCACACATACGTCTATTCGCTATTAAGAATCAAAATGCAGATGCGTTGTCAGCCCTAAGGACTAAGATAGAATGCCTTGTTATCAGTCAAAAGGTTTTCCAGTTCTCATCCCTCAGCAACATGTTTACAAAAAGCAATTTACAAAAGACATATTAATAGGTAAGATCCGTTTTAAGGTTGAGGACGTACTAAAGCGAAATTAAATTCCCATTCGGTTAATGAAACACGTCAATCCATTCCTCGCGGTAAGCACGGTGGTTATCCTTATCCGAGAAGGGTAGGTTTATCTGTGAAGTGGGGTAACGTGGGAGTTATTTGATTAGGTTCGTCCATTGTTATAATGTAGTATCGTACAGAAAGTCTGCCCCGAACCTTCCATATCTGATGGACTCGGGTGCGTCGTGTTTTAGGGACTACATGTATTGTATAGTTTGTTTGATATTAATGTACATAGGTAGGGACTATAGATAGTGTGAATGCAAATTCAAATTCAAGCACTGATTCAATTTAGGGTCGATTTTTTCAAACCGTAGATAATTTTTTTTTATAAGATAAGGGTGACAAACGAGCGCACAGTCCATCTGATGGTAAGTGGTTGCTGCGGCCCATAGATATCTACATCTACCCTCGTTTGCGAATCAAAATGCAGATGCGTTGCCACCCGTGAGGAATAAGATGGAATGCCTCATTTCCAGTAAAAAGGACCTCCGGCCACCTGCACTCACCAAGCGAAACGTAGAGGTAAACCTCTACTTAACGCTGGTATTCTGTGAGTTCGTGGTACCACCCCGGTTCGAGCCGGCCCATCCGTGCGACAGCAAAAGCTGTCGCGTGGCTGGCTCTATCACTGTTATAAAATTCATTCATAGGATAAAATGCGACATAAACACATTATAAAAAACACCCAATGCTAGAAGAATATTATTATTTATTTACTACGTATTTATATATTAATACGTATTTAAACTTTGTTTTAAGTGTTGAAAAAATTAATTAATTTTAAATTTTTTAATGTTCAAGTTTATTGAAAACAAGCTATTTCTTTACGTTTGAATACTGACTCTGATAACGCACTTAACCGGAACCACAGGGTTTTTGTTACATGTGGTATAATGTAATATATAAAAAATATTTTTGTTTGTTCGTATTTTTATACTGAAAGAAGATGTAGTGACAAAAATTGAGAAAGGTATGCTGAGATGGTTTGGCCACGTCGAGAGAATGAATGAAGAACGATTGACGAAAAAAGTGTACAAGGCGAGTGTGAATGAAAGTGTTGGAAGGGGTAGACCTAGGCGGACATTTCTAGATCAAATTAGGGACGTCTTGAAAAAAGGCCAGGTTAAGAGTACCCTAAACCGTAGAGCATGTATGAATGGAATAATGAGAGTGGACGAAGCGAAACAAGTATGTAAGGATCGTAGCAAGTGGAAAGAAGTGGTCTCTGCCTACCCCTACGGGAAAGAGGCGTGATTATATGTATGTATGTATGTATGTATTTTTATACGCTGCTATACCTTTCATCAGAGTGCTGTAGAACTTTGTCAACATATTGCTTGCGTTTCCACGAAGTTTATAGGCATAGTACAATTAAGTTACTAGGTGACATGCGTTTCCTACCGACTAGCTATCACTCAACGTCAATAAATGTATTATCATTCTTAATTAAACAATATAACTCTTACAAATTTAAAACGATATTTCCACGATTATTTCTTTTGCGGCAGCAACGGCAGGGTCCCAGCTAGTATAGTCTAAAAATGTTGGCGAAAAAGCATTACGTTCGCGTCACCGACGTATTAAACAACGCTTGAACAATTAAAAATATTAAATAGTAGAAACCATTCAACGGAGCTAAATCGCTCTGTCAACTGTCAAGTGATGTCATGTAATAAAACCTAGCGCTTTGCTGTTGCCACGCGTGCCAAGTCCAGCCACCATTAGGGCATTACATTAATTGGATACCTTAGTTACTTAAAAATACAATTTGATAACATTTAAAGTCCAAATGTAGAACTGGATTAATAAAATTAATTGAATTAGTGCGAATTATAGTTCGGTTAGTAATTAATGAATTAATGCTTTCATAGAATTTTCATATGGAATTTACATTATAATTAATGTTTTATCTATTTTGATAAACGTAATAAATTAAATAGTCTATCCATCTCTTTCAGTTTATAAAAGTGCACTGCTGAGTGTAGGCCGCCGCCTTTATTTGCCTCATACACAGGATTTTGCCGTAGTGTTCACGCTTGGGAGGCGGGTGCAGACAACCGCATTATTTCACTATTTTGACTTCTTATCAGGAAGACGCTGTTGGGCATACCCTGTTACAGTTTCCTTCTTTTGACTCTTGACACCTGCGGGACGATATGGGTCTGTGGATATTATTTCACTGCCATTACACGGTAATTTTTGGAACAAAGTTCCTTATCGGACGGTACTGGTTTGGCGGATGGGAGCTAGGCGACAAAAAGTGTAAGATTTTTTCGTCACTACCCCTTGTATTTTATTTTAAATGACGCTTCATTTTAATAGACGCTAGTAATACATTTATTTGTATTTGTTAATCAATAATACAATACGTTTATCAATAATAATATATTAGAAACGTCAGTAGCCTAATTATTGGCAGGGCGCGGACCTCGAATTCGAAAGGTCGTGGGTTCGAATCCGCCATTCAACTACTGTCGTGAACCACTTTGAACACAAGCATTTTAAGCTTACCAGAGGTGGTTTAAGGAAATATTAGTAATGTTTTGTAGCATAACTAATATTTAAAAAAAATATTGTGAAAGGAACTTCGTTCCAATCGAGTGTTCCACGACACTCACACATGTTTTTTTTAATAAAAACAATTTGACAGTCATTATACTATAATATAATGCTAACTCCTAGAAACTTCTCACATAGATGGTGGTATTTGGTAAAGCCAATTTTAAAATAGAGATACAGACGGGAAGCAACGTGAAATGTCCGAAGATCTGCATCTGAAGTTTCAGCTTTAACAAAAGATGTAAGCTTGTACGTTGATTAAGTGAGGTCTTCAATAGATACTTACAGACTGTCGGGCAATTCAACTTATTCTTCAGTTATGACAAACAATACATCTGTTCTACTTTGTTTTAAGCTGGTTATAGGTGTTCTTAGGCTGCAATACCTACCTACAATCAGCTAGAACATTAGTTCCATAATAAAACATTGCAAACTGAAAAAATATCGAAAACAAAAAGCCGGCTTTGTTTGATGCTGGTTATATTAATATAGTTGTATTAACCAATAGTAAAACAAAATAACACGTTCAGCGAGCATTACGTTATTAGTTTACGTTGAAGAAAATAATATTTAATGGTATTCAGGAAGGAAATAAGGCCGTTGAACCGGTGTCGGCGTACGTTTATAATTTTAAAGTGGGGTTTTGAATTGTAAAATAAATTTCTAGAACAATTATAAATTCGATATGTCGCCAGGCACTCGACTGCAAATGAAGTGTGATAACGAAGTCATGTACACAGACGGACGCGTGTTTTTTTTTTGCCCTTATCAATGGAAATAGAATCGCTTATAAGTAACTTGGTCAGGGTTGACGCGCTGCATGTTTTGTAATTCTTCGCTTTCTTTTACAATTTTCTATTAGGCATAGTTAGCACGGTTGTCAAGCGGGCTAGCATTCACAGTTTTTTTTATTGAGTTTGCTATTAGCAAATCGCTGCAGCCCATCTCCTGTTTTGTTTCCCTCTGTCACCTCAAACGATACCCGCGGGATGTTATGGGGTAGTGGATGTTCTTACAGCGTCACTACACGGCACAGATGTTTGGTACAGCATTAGTCAATCCGCTTAACAAATTGTCGCAAATCATATAACGGTTAAGCCTCATTTTCAGTAAAAGAGGTTATGAATCTTCAAGTTGTTTAAGGCGCACACTTTTTTATTATTATTACAATAACTAACAAATTGACAGTTCCTATGACGGTACGTAGCCACAGCAGCTATAGCTGTAGCACGAATGGGTCGGCTTGTCCGGGGAAGGACCACGCTCTCACAGATTACCAGCGTAAATTAGCAGCTGAAAGTCCCAGTACCAGCCTAATGCTGCTGTGTTTCGTACGGTGAGTGTAGAGAATCGGAAACCCTTTTTACTAGAAATGAGGTATTCCATCTTAATCCTCAGGCGATGACACATCTGCATTTTGATTGTTAATCGGGGATAAGTGTAGATGTCTATGAGCATCCACTTACCATCAGGTGGGCTGTGTGGTCGTTTGTCACCCTTATACTATTAAAAAAACATAATGCATCAAAGAACACCACATGCGTTTTTACCTCTGAAAACAGAAACGAAATAAACAACCTAGAATCATACTTTTACGTGGTAGAGCCATGCTGCAGCTATATTAGTAGTATAGATGTAACACAAATGGGTCAGCCCGACCGGGGAAGGACCACGCTCTCACAGAATACCAAGGTAAAATAGCAGCTTTACGCTGCTGTGTTTCGTATGGTGAGTGTAGAGAACCGGAGACCCTTTTTACTGGAAATGAGGCATTCCATCTTAGTCCTCACGGGTGACAACTCATCTGCATTTTGATTTTTAATAGAGAATAGATGTAGATGTCAATGGGCCGCAGCAACCACTTATCATCAGGTGGACTGTGTGCTCGTTTGTCACCCTTATCTTATAAAAAAAATACTGGCTTCTTCAAACCAAACCACCGAAGTTGGCGCAATGCTGCTGGGCGGCAAAAATGAATAAGAGATGATAACGAGATGATCTCAACTAAAACAGTCTCGCTGACAGGTTTTATTTTAATTTGAAAGAAAACTGTGTTCACTTCATAAAGATTTTAGTGCAAAACCTGCTTGCTGTTTGTTCATTAACGTTTGCAGAATTTCCGTTAAGCTACTTTAAATTACTTCAAGTCAAATTTGAAACAGAATGCCTTATTACGTGTTTGCTGTGCTGCTAAATTAAATATTAAACTTAAATGTTAATGTGCTCACGCGAGACTTACTAAAGAGAATATTCCAATAGTTAAATATTTCTCTTAAATACAGGTACATTATCCTTCTCCTACCATATTTTTAACAGACTTCAAAAAGGAGGAGGTTCTCAATTCGAGTGTTATTTTTTGTTTGTATGTTACGCGATATCTTCGCAAATTGTGAACCAATTTTGATGATTTTTTTTCTTAAATAGGTTTATACTTCAAGGATAGTCCCGTTTAAATTTGGAGGTAAAATTTCACCGCTAAGGGTAGCAAATCAATAACTTATCTAGCAATTTAAAGTCGGTTTTTACTTTTTGTTATAATTATGATTTAAACGATTGAATCAACTGATGTAAAACGTTAAGTTCTGCTTTTAGGTGGTAAACGAATTTAATTTTTGCAACAATTCTTTTGTATGGAATCAAAGGTGACAAATGAGTACACGGTCCACAATCTTCGTGATAAAAGTGGATGCTGTGGCGAATAGACGCCTACTTCTATCCTTCATTAAGAATGAAAATGTTGATGCATTGTCACCGCCGATGACTAATATAGAATGCCTGCCTGGTTAGGTGTTGTAACAATTGTATAATTAAAAAAAAACTATTGGTAAATCCAATTGTGCATGCCTTAAGCGCTTTAAAAAAATTACGTATAAAATGATTATACGTAATTTTTTAAAGTTGTTTAAATACACATAAGTTTCCACCTTATTATTATACTTCCCATTTTCCAATAATTTTATGTCAAATTTCAATTTAAAAAAAGTATCGAAAATCCAAAACTGCAGGACTCATAATGATCATATGATCATCATATCGCTCAAAACACCGAAAATTTCGGGATTTCTCAGTCGAAAAAAATTATTATAACTGAACAAAAGAAAATTAAACTGCCATAATACAAACCATGACTTCCCCCATGATAGATGAAGAGATTAAAAAATATATTGAGGTAAACAATTGATATTTTCAAAAGTTATCGTGTTTACCATTCCATGCGTACTTGATAAATCTATACCATAATACACTAAAACCAATTAAATGTAAAATGTAAAAATAGCAATTAATCGATTTAAAAAAATATTAATAAGTTCAACAATCATTTAGCTTTCTGACAATGTTCTTTTTATAATACGTTGCTTCGTACCAAATTTTAAGATTCTGAGTTCACGGGAAGTACCCTGTAGGTTTGATTCCCTTGCGAATGTCGAAAATTTGCGGCATAAACGGCTGTATCTTTTGATTGAGTTGGCTTAGAAGTTTGATTTCTTCACAGCCCCAAGGGATAGTAGACTTGAGTATTTGATATAATTAATTTAATTTCTTTATTTAATTAAGGTAATTTCAGCTTGATACCTCCACGCGTTCATGAGAAAAAGGGTCTTGACAGACAGACAGACAGACGGACAACAAAGTGATCCTATAAGGGTTCCGTTTTTTCCTTTTGAGGTAAGGAACCCTAATAAAATGAGAACATCATCAATGTAGTCGAAGTCGATTAAATACACATTATTAAGGATAACTCAAAAATGCTGGTCAGATCTTGATCACATTTATACACATGAGAAATCAATCGGTTCACCTAGATAAAAGTTCTGCAGTAACACACATTAAAAAAAAACAGTCGAATTGAAAACCTCCTCCTGTTTTCAGTCGGTTGAAAAAGTGTCATCGGTACATTCAACATACAGAACACAGTAGCAATAAGTTTGTTAATTCACGCTGGTATTCTATGTATATATGGAGGGTTAATACTTCATAATTATTACGAGTATTATTTATTCGTTTTGTCTGATTACTTTCTTTCGACAAGTATTCTAATAGCGCAAAGTTACACGTGCCGATTTAATAGCACATAATATATTTGTGGATCTACGATCGAAACATATTTAAATGTAACAAGGTCTGTCAGTCGGTGAAGCTGGAGTGATTGACCTTATATTCGCGCACTGAGTTTATTCCCCTGGAGAATACGGGTCACATCCTGACGATCAGCGTTCCGGCGATAGCGTTCAGACTGGGGCTTAAACGGTTAGTGATACAAAAGTGGTTTGAGATCTATTATTAATGATAGTTATTTATACAATAGAATAGAATAATTTTTATTTAATTGAGATTACAAGAAAACTCATTAAAAGTAATTAATGCTTTTATCACTGGTTCGGGAAAAACTTCTGACCTAGAAAAACGAAGCGGGACTTTTTTAAACTTTTTTAATAGAATAAGGGTGACAATCGAGCACACAGTCCACCTGATGGTAAGTGGTTTCTGGGTCCCATAGACATCTACATCTATCTTCGTTTGCGAATTAAAATGCAGATGCGTTGTCAGCCGTGGGGACTAAGATAGAATGCCTCTTTTCCAGTAAAATGGGTCTCCGGTTCTCTACACTCACCATACGAAACACAGCAGCATTAAGCTGCTATTTTACGCTGGTATTCTGTGAGAGCGTGGTCCTTCCCCGGTCGAGCCGACCCATTCGTACTACAACTATACTATTAATATAGCTGCAGCATGGCTCTACCACGTGGATTAACACTAATTTACAATATGATATTTTATACAATTAAATATGAAAACAAAGTGATTACCTCATTCCCTGGGGTTATTATCAATCACATATTCTTTAGTGGTATCCTTAAAAACATACAAAAATAACATGTCAGGTTCGTTAACACGCATTGGGGCAGCGCAGTGGACACTTCTTTCTCCTTCTTTGTACGTTGTAGGATTTTTTTTCTACCCAGGAGCCTTTGTAGATGTCACTCTCTCTCCTCTATGTCTGCAGCTAAGTAACAGTGCCTGCATGCTCTTTTCCAGTCTGAAGAATACACAGAGCCAGTAAAATTATTGGCTGTGACGCCTTCTATCTTACTCGTCACGAATGATAATACACCTGTAGCTTTCTATGTGTGAAATTGGTTGCACATGTCCATGGGCTGCACTAAAGATTTACCAATAGTTAATGTAAACGACAACGGCACCGTGGCGCAGTGGCGTAGCAATTGAGTTGCAGCGCTAAGGGCCGCGGGTTCGAATCCCGCACGGAACAAGTATTTTGTAAGGCCTACAAATAATTGTTCCGGGGCTAGATTTTTTTTATACGATAGAGTGACAAACGAGCACACAGTCCACCCGATGGTAAGTGGTTGCTGCCATCTCGACAGACATCTACATCTATCCTCGCTTACGAATCAAAATGCGTTGCGTTGTCACCCGTGAGGACTAAGATGGAATGCCACTTGTCTAGTAAAAAGGGTATGCTGGTATTCTGTGAGAGCGTGGTCTTTCCCCGGTCGAGCCAACCTATTCGTGCTACAACTATACTATTCATATAGCTGCAGCATGGCTCTACCACGTAAAAGATTTTTGCCCCTGTGCAATTTATGATTGTAAACTGCCCCCACGATACAGGAGAAAATCCTAGTGTGTAGGTTACGTTTAAAAAAACATTCTCATTTCATTCTCGTCTCAAACATGGCCATTCTAAAATTTTGAGAGCGGTCACGGTGAGCCATGCTGTCTACCAAGCGTGGGAACAAAGCCAACTTTCTAAAGACTCATGTTCAATTATATCTTCAGAAGCCAGAATCGTTTTTTTTTAATAAAAACTCCGATAGATTTATCGTAGGTTATACCCGTAGTAAATAAATTTCCTTTTTTAAGCTCGCTATTGGTATTGATCGGTATTAGAATTAGTCGTATTTATTTTGTAAAAATATATCGAGTCTTCGGGATTAATATAATACAAGTAAAAATATTAATACAAGTAATGCTATTAAAATTGGTGATAATCCCAATTAACCACTCCAACTCAGCTTAAGATGCTTGTGTCAGGAGTGAATAACCACAGTAGTCGGTGGGCGGATTCGAACTCACGACCTTTTAAGTTTGCAGCCCACAACCTTTAACCCTTAGGCTACGATCACTTCAATACAACGTTAATAGTTTAGATTTATTTTATGCTACTAGGAAGCTAACGAACGAAAGTCGTTCAAAATTATCGTCAATCATGTTCAAATTCTCATTAAAAATATCATATTTACATTAAAGCTATTTCAACCATAATATTCATTCATTAATTCATTACAGCTTATCAAAAGTACACCGCCAAACATAGGCCTCCCCCATAGATTGCCTCATTGGGGAGATATTTTCCATAGTTGCCATGCTCGGCGGGCGGATTTGCAACCACAGTTTTCTTATAAGAATTTGTTGTTATGAGGAAGATGCTAATGTCACGTTTTATTCTGTCATCTTTTATGACACTCATGAGATAATATGGGGTAGTAGGATTTTATTTTTTCAGCGTTACCCCCACACTAGGATTTTCTCCTGTATCGTGGAGGCAATTTACAAAGAGAAATTGCACAAGGACAAACATCCAGACCCGGAACAATTATTGTAGGCCATAAAAATACTTGTTGCGTGCGGGATTCGAACCCGCAGCCACCAGCGCAGTAACTCATTGCTAAGCCACTGCGCCACGGAGCTGTCGACTTCGCCGCCACTATACGGCGAACCTTAATCAATTATTAATATTACCCAGTTCAATATTATTGTAACTAAACGTTTGTAACTTTTAATTGAATTGTTATTTATTTATTTAACAGTGGTAGAGCCGGGCGGCAGGTTTTGCTGTCGCATGGATGGGCCGGCTCGAACCGGGGTGGTACCACGACCTCACAGAATACCAGCGTGAAGTAGAGGTTTACCTCTGCGTTTCGTTTGATGAGTGCAGGTGGCCGGAGGCCCTTTTTACTGGAAATGAGGCATTCTATCCTAGTCCTTACGGGTGAAAACGCATCTGCATTTTGATCTGTAACAGATGATAGATGTAGATGTCTAGGGGGCGCAGCAGCCACTTACCATCGGGTGGACTGTGTGCTCGTTATTCACCCTTATCCTATAAAAAAAAAATTAAACAATCCATATAGTTTAACAATCCTTTAAAGTGATCGACTGAACGCCATACCGTGCCCATAGAAACTAACATGTATAATGCATTAAAATAAATGTTTCTTTATTTAAATTATATCTTTTAAAATAAATTGCAACGCCTCTGAATGCTAATTAAAATACCTAAGGATTGAGCGAGGTACTTTGAATAGTTTAGCTCCTTGACCTACATAGGACGTGTTGACCTAAAATCCTTTTATTGCTATTTTCAAAGTACATAAGTGTTGTGTATTGAATTTCCTTATATTTTAATTTAAAAATGATTTTTATTATAATAATATAATTTTTTATATTACACGTGTAGCGGTTCACACAACATACAAAAGGGTAGCTGTTATATAACTGTTCTCGATAACGGATCGCGCCCAACTGTCAGCTGTTGAGGTGTTGAGGGCGTCGACCGCAGGGCCCGTGACGTCACGGCCCTGTCCCGCCCTCCGTCCTCCCGCTCCCTGCCGAACCTCCCTATCAACTCCGGCACTAGGGACAATTATTTGCAGGATGCCATTCATCAAAACCGAAAACTGACATTGTGCCGCGAACCCATAAAACGAATAGTTTTAACTGTTAAATTTTATATTTAATTTTACACAGTTGATAAATGTTAATACTCAATTCGGTAGTATTTGGTAGGTAAATGTAAAAAATCAACTTAATAAATCAAAAATACCCTCAGACCGGGGGCAGTGCTCTCATCTTGAATATTTTATACTAATCTAGCTACTGGAGTTCTACTCCCGACTTTGATACTCCTAAAACAGTCAATTGTAATTTAATTAATTTGTGCTGGTTTCTAAAGTAGTTAGTACTTAACTAAGCTCAGAACAACGTACTCGTAAGTAAGAATATAGTAAGTAGACTTTAAAGACCGAGATACAATTCATTAATTACATAATATTTTTATATTATGACTATTTTTATACGTGGACTTTAGTCCACTGCGGAACACAGGCCCCTCCATAAATTCCCTCATACGGGATAGTTGCCAAGCTTGGCAGGCGGATTGACAACCGCAGTCGTTTAGTTGTTTTAAGGAAGGCGTTACTGCCCATCTCCTAGTTTGTTCTGAATAACTGTGTGAGATCCACTTAGTCATATCGTACCATGGGTATCGTAAGAAGCGGCATACAACAAATCAGCGGGGTTATCTAAGACGACTGTCTATGCTCGTTAACCCTATAGAAAATTAATGAAATCAACGTTAAGTCACGTGATTGTCACGTGGCTTAACGTTCAAATATGTCACTCTCATAAATTGTTATAGTTTTCTAGTGCGTTATACATCGTAGAAGGTTATCTTAACTCAGCAGGAACGAAATATAAAATAAAGGTGGCCAATAAGTCTGGTGAATTTAAAAAAATAATAATAAAAGAACTGTGTTTCGTATGGTGAGTGTAGAGATCCGGAGATCCTTTTTTACTGAAAACGAGGCATTCCATCTTAGTCTTCATGGGTGACAACGCATCTGCATTTTGATTTTTTATCGTCGATAAAGTAAATGTCTATGGGCCACAGCCTCCACTTACCGTCAGGTTGACTATGCGCTCGTTTGTCACCCTTATTCTATAAAAAAAAATATTGGTACATAAACAAATTTATTTTTAAACTAGCTGTTCTCCGCGACTTCGCCCGCGTGTAATTTATGGTTTTAGTTTTGTTGCGCGGAACCTTAATTATTTAAAAAAATGTAAGTAGCCTAAGTTACTCCTTATAACATGAGCTATCGAACAGTGAAAGTCCCGTCAAAATCGGTCCAGCCGTTTCGGAGTATAAAAAAGATATAAGGATTTCTTTTAAATAACATAATCCAGATGTGATCCATCTCGTTGCAAACACTCTTCGAACTTTGTCATTAAACTAACAAAAACATTTTTTTTTAAATCGTATATCTTTCTGGTCCAACCTGTATATTTAAGGAGTAAAGCTCGGCAGCGCGCAGTATCGCAGAAGTAACGCAAGGCAGATTGTTTCCGCTCTACTTACTACCTAAGTAATAAGAATAAGCCTATGTGCACACACCCACCCACCCACACACACATACACACACACACACACACACACACACACACACACACACACACACACACACACACACACAAATGCAAAGTTTATTAAATCTTGTCTCCAATAATGTTTGTTTTCAGCTTGGTACAGCTATGCTACAGCTATATTAATTGTATATTTGTAGCACGTATGGGTCGGCTCGACCGGTAAAGGAACGCGCTCTCACAGATTACCAACGTAAAATAGCGGCTTAATGCTGCTGTGTTTCGTATGGTGAGTGTAAAGGATGGAATGTCTATGGGCCACAGTAACCACTTGCCATCAGGTGGACTGTGTGCCGCTTGTCACCCTATCCTATAAAAAACCCAGCAATACATGTAGTAGTGTGGTAAATAATTATTTAAAAAAAAACAAAAAAACACATTGCAGTGACCTAATTAATTTAAATTCATCATCATAAAAATAAAATGGGTCAAAGCACATTCCAACACCACCAGCTTCGACTCACCTCAAAATCTAGTGGGGGGCCGCTCTACACTTTCCATACCGGTTCGAGGCTGCCCCTCGAGAGCCTTTCTTACCCATCGGTTTACTGTTTGTCTTGGCTATATGGCCTGCCAATTGCCACTTTTAACTTACTGATCCGTTGGGCTATGTCAGTTACTTTGGTTCTATCATTACGAACTCTATCACTCAGAGACGCGCCGAGCATAGCCCTATTCATAACTTACTAAGTGACTTTAAGCTTCATCATACGCTCAGCTGTGAAATACCACATTATAGATCCATATATCATTACTAACAATATGCGATTAATTCATATTACATATGTATATTCCACATACAAATTGTATGATTTATTTGGAATAAACTCATGAATCCCTTTTATCTGATACCATACATGATATATTTCCTGATTACTTGTTAGTGATAAGATTTTTAAATCCAATACCCACATAATAGTCAAAATACCTTTCTTTTAGTCTCTACCGCAGTCGAGTAAGAATAACTAATTTGCCTCAATCGAGTGCAAATAAATTGGCCTTTAACACTTCGAAATACTATCTAAAAATTAGTATTTACACTACTTACGTAACTAAAATCACGACTTGCGCGTTCATCTGCGGAATTTCACTTAAAACTTTTAACAAAACAGCAGATAGCCTTTACAGCAGTCGTAGAAAATCGGTCCTTAACAATCGGTTCCATTAAAATCTAGATAAGACAAAGGGTGGCACTAAAATACTTTTCCCCTTTTGTTATTTAAGCGCTAGAGCTTGTGAGATAGTGGCGCTCTTAGCGTAATGGCAGCCCTGAAAGGGTTTTTTTAACTTGCTCTATCATCTTTGTTTTACCGTTTCTTTTTGATACGAAAAGTATGTGTAAACATTGTTTATCCTAAAACTTAACCTCTTATACCTTTATGCCTTTTATATATTATATCTCATATCTCAGATACGAGTTGTAGTGTTATGCTACTTACATTTCATTGTACACTATTTCTCCATTCTGTTTTTGATTTTCTGCATTCATGTTTTGCAACACTTTTATTTCTATAGGATCCTGTAACGTTTTTACACAATAACATATCATTTTACGTCGTATTTTCACACTATTTAGCACTTTTAAAATCGCTGTCAATGGAGTCTTACCTTTTTCGGTCTTTTATTGAATTCTCTGTAACTCTACAATTTCAGGCTTCATGCACGCTGCCGTGCATTAGTTTTTCCTAAATGAATAATATCTCATTTCTTACTAAAATGTAATAGTTTCTTAATAACAGTCCAAAAACCAAAAATTGTTAAATATGACAACTATTATTTATATCGTTGTTATGGTAACTTTTATTCAAATTCGTCTCTGGTATGATGTTCTTTCTACATAAACACTCTTTGGCTGTAGGTCATTTACAATAAATTTCGTTTTAATTTAAATAATTTCTCGTTCTCTCTAAAAAGGTATAAAAGCCGAACAATTGGAGAATACAAAAAAAGTCTCGCTTCAGTTCTCAAAGGAGAAGCATCTACTAAAGGCCTTATCCCGGGGCCGCATTGCCCCGGGATCCTGCAAGCCTCCATCTACATCCGAATTCGTCGGCAGTCTGCTTCAAGCGCGGGGCCACACTACCTTCGGGCGCGCTACGACTGCTTGCTCCAGGCGCTGAGTGCACCTACTGCCGCGCTACCTTCGGGCGCGCTACGACTGCTTGCTCCAGGCGCCGAGTGCACCTACTGCCCGCGCTACCTCTGGGCGCGGTGACTACTTCTCCAAGTGCTGAGCGCACCTACCCCAGGCGCTACGTGCGCCGGCTCTGGACGCTGCGTGTGCCCAGTCCAGGCGCTGCGTGCCGTCGCCGCTGAGAAACCTCAAGCTCCGCGTGTGCCTATTTCTACAAGAGCAGCGTGTCACTTCAACCTCCAGGCTCCACTATAATACTAATTCTCCTATTCTCCTATTTTTTTTAATCTAATTGTAATCTCACTTCATCCATCATCTTCATATTTCATTTTTTTTATAAGATTGTAAATACCTTTTAAAAAATTATAATATATTATTTTCTTGGTCTACTTTTGTTGTTTTGCTGTTCTTAGGTTAGGTTCTCTTTATTTTTAATTGTCGCTTCACGACAGAGTATAACTCTCGTGTATCTTATATATGTATTATTATGTATTGTATATTCAGATTTTCTCCTCAGACTTTGTACTCAGCCAAAAATGTGCTGCGGATCTTGCGGCGATGGATGCTATGGTGGGTGCAGTAGACTATGTTGTCCAAAAAAATGAGGGTGACAAAAGAGTATACAGTCCACCTGATGTCCTGATTAAGCGGATGCTATGGCCAAGACATCTATCTACATCTACCCTTTATTAACAATCGAAAAACAGATGGGTTTTCACCCCTGGGATCTAAGATGGAATGCCTCGTTTCCAGTAATAAAGGTCTCCGGTTCTCTACACCTCAATCCATTCAGATTCATTCGTGGTGGTTTCGTACAAAGTAATGCGTGGTGGTTAGCTTGCTGTACGAAGATTTATTAAGAATGCGTTGTCATAGCCAGTGTCTGCAACACTAGTGTGGAATATATATGTAATTTATTCTACAAAGGGAAAAGCTACTAATTTTATGAGGAGATTTTTAGATACTATAAATATTTTAGACACTGTGCTAGTGTTGTGTTGTGTGTTGTGAAAAATATTAGATAGATTGCTTGATCTCGACAACCTACAGAGTCCAATTACATACAATTTTTTTCTACAATTTAATCAAAGTCGTTCCAGCCGCTTAGGAGGAATTCAGTGACAAACACACACACGGAAGAATTATAAATATAAAGACTAATCGAAGTATCGGTCTTTATCCTTTATTATCAAGGCTTTTTCAATTCAAACTGAAGTTCATTGATGTTTCTGCTGTAGAAATTCTAAGGATAGTTATTTCTAGGTGCCAGAACTTCATTTCTGCCTAGGAGTCTGTCTGGGTAGGAACAACTCTATTATCTGTTTCTGCCTCAAGCAGCAGTGACTGCTGTGTTTCATTTTGGAGGCAGTATAAGTACACGCTGTGAGCCATTCTATCTTAGTCCTCAGATATGACACCGCATCTGTAGATGCCTGTAGACATCCATGAAATGCAGCAGCTACTTATCTTCAGGTGAACTGTAAGTTCGCTTGCCACTTCATCATTTCAATTTTTTAGAACAGCATGGGACTTTGCTCTCCATGAAACCGAGGAAAATGTAACATGCACGCAATATATAAATAACAACTATATGAGTCAACGGCAGCAGCCTAGGTCTTGAGTTCAAGTTCGAGCCAAGGCCAATATTATGCAACAAGCAAATTATTAAATTAGCTCTGAGCGAGTCGTAATCGTTTTCGTGTCTATCAGTACATTACGGCTTATTATAACACGATATATCTATGTGTGATTAAGCTAATAACAAGGAATTTATATCCTACTAGCGATATGCCGCGGCTCCGCACGGGTGATTTCTGGATCTCGACAATTCGTCGAGATCCAGAAATCACCCGTGTGAAAAATCACTCAATCACACAGAAATCACAAATCCAGGAATCAAATTGATTCGAGAATGGCTTAGATTAACAATAGGACCCGTCCTATTGTGAATCTAAGCCATTCCCGAATCAACTTAATCACACACACACACACACGAAATTTCATTACATTCGGTCTAACCGTTTTGGAGGAGTTCAGTTACATACACACGGACAGAAGAATTATATGTATGCATAAAGTTTTAGGAGAAATATATAAAAACTAACGCAGTTTGTAGCTAACTATATAAATTCCTTGGCTCATTACGACTCTCGGGCACTGTCTGTCAACTGTAAAGGAGATTTTACACTACCAGAAGCATAATGCCAGAAGTGACAACGTTAACGCAGGTGTTAACACAGGGACAATCACAACACAACCAGCCAGTTGCCAGTCAAAACCGTTCTCAATCCCTCTCACAAATTTAAGAAGGCTGTGCCCAGCTGTGGGACGTATTAGACTGTAACTTTACTAGAAAGAAGAAAGAAAGAAAGAAAGAAAACTTTATTTAACATAACAAAAAATGTGACACGAGATAAAAACAAATGGTAACATTAAAAATTTTGTGTAACCGACTTCAATATAAATGAGAATATCATCAACGTTGTCAAAGTTCATTAAATATGCATCATTAAGGATAACTCAAAAACTACCGGTCAGATCTTGATCAAATTTATATGCGACCACATGTGATGAGTACGTTCTTTTTTTCTTTGAAAGCTGATGCTTTCTAATAAAAAAATTATCATCAAAATTGGTTCACCTAGAAAAAGTTCTGAGGTAAATAAAAAAAAAAACAAAAAATTACAGTCGAATTGAGAACCTCCCCCTTTTTTCGTTATGTAATGTATGTAATGATGAAGTGTGCCGTTGTTTTGATTGCTAAATAAAAATTCGAAGATATCGCCTGCAAATGTGGATGCCCGATAACAGTAAAAGGCACGTGTGACCGACTAACCCACACAAATAATTATTGCGCTCTGATGTTCTAAATTATCCGTATTACGCCATTTTATTTTTAAGAATGATAGCATTATTTTTATTGACATTGATCAGAAAATAGATTAAAAAAGTCAAAGGATTTAACAGATATGAAATCTACACAAAAGAAATAGCAAGAAAAGTTAACATATATACTACACGTAGATAAAATGTCCTTGTACCTTTTTAGACCTTTTAAATTGCCTTCCCCTTCTAAAATTTGTACGTAAGAAATTTGTTTAAGAGTAGATAGGTAAGTCCTTTTAGTCGTGTTTGCGCATTTAACCTATGCAGAATATATTTTTTTTTATAGCATAAGGGTGAAAAACGAGCACACAGTCCACCTGATGGTAAGTGGTTGCTGCGGCCCATAGACATCTACATCTATCCTCCGTTACAGATCATAATGCAGATGCGTTTTCACCCGTGAGGACTAAGATGGAATGCCTCATTTCCAGTAAAATGGGCCTCCAGCCACCTGCACTCACCAAGCGAAACGCAGAGGTAAATCTCTACTTCACGCTGGTATTCTGTGAGGTCGTGGTACTACCCCGGTTCGAGCCGGCCCATCCATGCGACAGCAAAGCTGCCGCCTGGCTCTACCACTGTTACAAATACGAGATTACATACAAATTACAAATACGAGATACGATATGGGGAATAATAGATGAAACGCATTGTAAAGTCCTCCTCATCATTACAGCCGTATCAAAAGTAACATTGAGTCTTTGTTGGGTCTAATCGATTTACAATCACGTCTTACGAAATTCGATTACTTACATAATGTAACGACCTACCTAGTACCTATAACAATTTATAAAAAAGTAACTGGCTGTATTTCAGTTTTTTATTAATAGTAATGTAGTTTTTTGTGACAAGAAATTAATGTTCTGCTAAAATTTTACAACTGGCAATATATAACAAGAGCGATTGTAAAAAGTAATCGGACTCTACTTGCACGCGAGTTACTCACGAGGCGCGTAAACGCGAGCGCGGCTCTGTTTAACCTTGCCTACGGCGGTAAACAGATGACGTCACGTGCTATTTTTAGTCTGTTTGTCGAGAGCGAATAGGCGCGCGCGCGGGTTCAACGACCGCTGGCTATCTTGGCCTGATTGATGCGATTTCTTCTTTTTTACGTTTGAAATTTATGAAAATGGCCCAATCGCTCTTAGGCTCTTGTGTGTGACTGTTCTTTTATTCTGCGTGTTATATATTACTTAGAACGTAAACAAAATCTTCGTCCTTCAAGCTGAGTCGTGTCGTATAATATATACTTTTAGGGTTCCGTACCTCAAAAGGAAAAAACGGAACCCTTATAGGATCACTTTGTTGTCCGTCTGTCTGTCTGTCAAGACCCTTTTTCTCAGGAACACGTGAAGGTATCAAGCTGAATCATATCAAATACTCAAGTCTACTGTCCCTTGGAGCTGTGAAAAAATCAAACTTCTAAGCCAACGCAATCAAAAGATACTTATATAATGATTACCCGTTATTAAAACATTATTAAAGCCGTTTATACCGCAAATTTTCGATATTCCCAAGGGAATCAAAACCTACAGGGTACTTCCCATGAACTCAGAATCTTGAAATTTGGTACGAAGCAACGTATACGCACAGATAAAGGAAAAATTGTGAAAAGCATACATTTTTAGTTACATCATATAATAAAAATATTTTTAATAATTTTAAACTTATATACCTCCGGATTTGTTCGGAACCCTCGGTGCGCGAATCCGACTCGCACTTGGCCGGTTTAAAAAAAAATTAAAACAAATCAATTACACTGCAATTACCGACATATCATGTGGGTGTCGCAAGAGGTGACAGAGAGAAATGAAACAAGAGATGTGGGGCAACATAATATTTCTGATAGCAACTAAAAATGTAAGAAAGTCGCGGTGATCAACCCACCTGGCAAAAATGACAACTATGGCAAAGGTCCCCCCTACGAGACAATCTATGTGGGGGACCTATGTTCAGCAGTGGAATTCATATACGCTGTCTCAAGATAAAATAAACTTAAAAAATAAACTTTGAAATTCGTGACTTTCTACAATTCCACGATCGTTAGAGTACCTACTTACGTAATCACTACGTTTTAGTTCGCTATATACAGTGTGACGCCACTTTGCATTTTGTATGCGAGCCCATTTTGTTACGTAACGAGATTAACATGGAAGCATGGTTTTTCATTACAGACTGATCACAAAATCACGATGAAAAAACATACCTATATAGATTTCAACTTTATTTTTTTTTTGTTTTAGATGGATAGGTAAACAAAAAGCAGCCGAAATCCGTGCCGCAGTGAACTGTACCGGACGATGTTGTAATTAGATTACACATATACAAGAACAAACTGAAAGGCGGATTCAATACACACAGTAGCGGATCGTAGCGTCTGCATTGTTACATGTTGCAAATCTGATGTAAATGCCGTCAGTGCTTCACGATGACTGGTCGGCTGTCGACGTTCGGCAATACCTTTGTCCGCCGCTATCGAGATACGGGTAGACCAGGCTAAAATGCGCCAACTGGTGCATGCGAGTGAACTTCAAAAGGGTTAAGGGTTGCTACATGATAAATTTAATAAAATTAAACATTTAAAATCCAATTTAAAGAAATAAAATCAATAAAATAACTCCCGCATAATTATTTTCAGAAATAGGTGCTAAGACAAGTTCTAAGTATTAGCCTTGACTTCTGAAGCTACTGCGTGCTTTTACATTTTTCTTAAATACAAATTTTTAACCCTTTTGAGTTGTCTAAAGAATATCAAACGCTTGAATGTTGTTTAAATAGTTACATAAAAATAAGGTCCCTGTGTACTCAGGTAATAGAATTGCTCCACGATTAACAATGTATGTATAATGTTACATACAAAATAAAGAACGTACACTTGGATTGAGATCCTCCTCCTTTTGGAAGTAGGCTGAAAAAATATTATTACTTTTAATTATTTACAAATCAGTAGCAACTATTAATGCAATGTATTAAAGGCTAAGTATAGTTTAACGTGGGATAGAATAGAATAGTATAATTGAAAGTCATTTTTTATTTTTCCACTGGTTCGAAAAAATCCTCTGTCCTGGGAAGAACCAACAAGAAACACCAGCGGAACTTTTTTTTAAATTATTAGAAACTCAGCCAGCGTTCTTATCAATATACCATCGTGATATCTATCGCCTCAAAACAAATTCATTCGACGCTTCATTGCATTATGATTAAAAAAAATGTAGGAGTTTTGGATCAAAAAATTTAACTTTTGATATGACCCTTATGAGAAAATAATATTTTCTAGATAGAAAAAAAAATGCGAAGCTACCTTTGTTTGGATGCAATTTTAGGAGCAAAAATTAGATTATAGGTACAATCACTAATAACTGATTGTATGCTATCACTAAAGATTTAAAAAATTAGCTATAATTAACGACATAGTTCCTATAATTTAATTAATTTTGGCGGATACATCATTTAGATTCCGATTTAAATGTCGTCCATCTCAATCGAACTAGAACCAAATGCATATATTTGTTTCAGAAGAATATAAAAATATGTTAGTATGAATTTGGAGCGGGGGCTGGTTGAGACGCGCGAGTGAAATCTGATCTTTTCTGGTTTTGTACGCGGTCTTACGTCTATTTGTAATCCGAAAAACTATATGAATGGAAATTCATTCGCAAAATATTTTATTGCCGGCATAAATAGCATTTATTTGGATTTTAATCTCGCTAGATAAGAATTGTTGCTTCAAAGGAAACTGAATGAGCGTCCGACCGCTCCTCGATGTACGAGGATCCTTATGGATAGGGATGGGGGAAATTTAGAATTTTATTAGATTCGGCTCTTTTGTTACTTATTACCGTGTTTTATGTAACAGATAACAATGGATTTCCAAACATGGCTAGGGTTGGGTAGTACACCAAACTATTTAGTAATCGGTGGTAGTACTTTTTTTGACTAGTGTACCTACTCGTCAATGCGTTCACAGCAGCACCTATGGTAACGTTGCTTGAGGCGACGAAAAATTTGTAATTAAAAGCTGAAGATAGCTCTGCCTAATTATGATATCGTGACGTCAAATACCTCCGTCCCCCTGTAACCATGGGTGCTTTAAACGGAGACATGGGGAATTTACAAATAAGTTTAATTAAACGCTACATATCCCGTAAAATTACTTTTATTGAATGTCTAGCATTCATGTAAATATAAGAAATCATTATTTGAAAGTTTTTTTAGATATATTGGTAGTTTTTACGGTAATCTAAAAATTTATCATGCAGTAACTTGTATTTTGTACTTTTTTATGGAATAAGGGTTACAAACGAGCACACAGTTCACCTGATGGTAAGTGGATGCTGTGGCCCATAGTTTTTTTTATAGGATGGAGTGACAAACGAGCACACGGTCCACCTGTTAGTAAGTGGTTGCTGTGGCCTATAGACATCTACATTTATCCTCGTTTGTGAATCAAAATGCAGATGCGTTGTCACCCGTGAGGACTAAGATGGAATGCCACTTTTCCAGTAAAAAGGGTGTCCGGTTCTCTACACTCACCATACGAAACACAGCAGCTGCTATTTTACGCTGGTATTCTGGGAGAGCGTGGTCCTTCCCCGGTCGAGCCGACCCATTCGTGCTACAACTATACTACTAATATAGCTGCAGCATGGCTCCATCACGTATAGATATCAACATTTATAGACATCTACATTTCTCTCCATACGGAACACAGCAGCATTAAGCTGCTATTTGACGCTGGTATTCTGTGAGAACGTGGTGCTACCCCGGTCCACAATATAGCTGCAGCATGGCTCTACTACGTAAAATCACGTTTATCACGTTTATGTACTGAGGATAACTAATATACAACATTAAACATTACTTTACAAAATTTCTATTCTATAGTTAAAACATGATGGTATTTCTGTCTGGAGGGGATACATAGCCATTATAAATTACATGCTGTGAGCCATTCCATCTTGGTCGTCAGAAGAGACAACGCATCTTCAGCCTTCTTTGCTTGAAATTTGTTGGCAGATGGAAATGTAAGTTCATCATTTCTATTTTATTAAAAGTAAATCTCTGTCAAACAGGTGACAACCCTGGTTGCGTTCCCAGTGTTCCCGCGCCCGCACCACTGCCCAGTCGGAACGCTTTCAATTTGTCGAGACTTAGCCAATCTTTTTTTTTACCAATATAAAATCGTGTAGATTTTGGAATAGATCTATTCTTTATCTATGTAAACTACGGCAAACTGGGGAAAGTTTAATTTGGTTAAGAATAATTATACGTAGGTGTCTGTTGACCACAGCATCCACTTATCGTCAGGCAGACTGTATGATCGTTTATCACACAGTCCACTAGCAGTATTTATGTAACTTACGTTAATTTGTATTAGATTTGTTTTTTGACTATAGATGTTTTGTGTAAGTGATTCATTGTCACATTATCTGACAACAATAGAAGCTATTCCCTTTGTCCTGTTGTATCTCGGAAGATCGGTTTTCACTAGGTTCACAGACACACTATACGATAATGTTCATAAATTAACAACACAAAGGACTTTATTGGTCGGTTTGAACATGGTAGATTGTTTTCGTAAAATAGAGTCGGGTAAAATATAATATAAAAATTAGCGTTGTACGTTTGGATCCGCCATTGCCACCGCATACTATTTCATAGAATATGCGTGTAAGATCACTTAGATAGTTCCAAAAATTAACGGCAAAATTTAAGACAATACTGGTTTAGGTTTCGATTTGTCTAAACTGAACTGTCAATGAAAGATTTTACTTTTTATCTACACAAGAGATGGAGATACAGATACATATACACACGAGAGAGATACATACACAAGACTAATAATATATACAAGAGACAGACAGAGAGAGATAGAGAGAGAGAGAGAGAGAGGGAGAGATTAAAATATACAATATTTATTAACATAAAAAACGAATAAAACTTAAATTATTATACAGTCCGACTTTCCGCAGTATAGTGGCAAGAACGCTGGCTGTGTTTCCTCGCTGAATGACTATACTTAGTGTTTTAGAAAGAAAAGGACCAGTTCTCTTATCACCAGTGGCAAACCAGTCACAGATACGGTTCATTTAAAAGTCAGTTGCTAATTTGAAAGATTAAGATTATCTGAAAACTTAGCCTTTGTATTTTACATTGGTAAGATTTAAATCGAAAGTGACCAGAGAGATCTACAAAAAGCTATAAGTAGATTTTTAAACTATAAACTAGAAATATATTTTTTGCATAACAATATTATTAAATACAATATTTACAACAGTAAAAAATTAAAAACGGTTTTAAGTTTACCTACCTAAAAAATATAGCATTCCTCGCTATAACTATAGTGCCAAGAGCACTGACTGCGTTCCCTTGTTGAGTGCCTAGCCACAGAACCATCCGTCCTACCGGCGACTACAAAAAGAAGAAGTTAAAATTAGGAATAAAGAATAAAATTTTAAACAGAAATTTTACTTAACCTTATTACACAGTTTCACCCCGAAACAATTCCGATTTTTCACAGAGTAAAAAAAATAATGACTCGACCATAGCCTCGCCTATCGGATCCTGATTTGCTGATTTTCTTTTTTGGCACTAAATGAACATATTACGAGTATTTTGCTCCTAAATATAGACCGTTAATTCGATAATTACAAAGCGCCACCCATCAGGTTCTAGCTTAGCTATAAACCATCGCAAGCCAGAAACAACTCTTTTTAATTATTTTTCTTTATTTTGCAACATTTTCGTAGCTTAACAAAATTTTTCGCCTTTTTCAGTGTAAATTCACTGCACGGAATAAAGAGTTAACTTTAAAAGCTGATTTCATTTCTGGATAGAAATTATTCAACCAAATCACCTAAAAGACCTTTCACCTCAAATATTACAAAACTCAAACTAACTCGTGATATGAGTTAAAAATCGCATATAAAATAGTTGTTAATCATAACATCCATAAGAAATAATGAAAGAAATTATAAATAAATATTTAATGCTTCTATAGTTTCGTATGGTGAGTGTGGAGAACCGACACTTTTTACTGAAAACGAGGCATTCAATCTTAGTCCTCAGGGTTTAGGGGTATAATATATTATAACGCATCTGCATTTTGATTCTTAATTGACGATTAATGTAGAGGTCTATGGGCCACAGCAAACACTTACCGTCAGGTGGACTGTGTGTTCGTTTTCACCGTATTCTATATATAAAAAAAAACTTTATTTTTTGTTTCGGATAGTGCCTAAGTAACACCTAATACAATTTCACTGCAATTGAACCGGAAGGAGAATTCGTAATGCATTACTTAATACTTGGAGATTGTAATGTAAATTCTATGTAACACAGTTCTACATATACACCCCAGCCGGTTTGCGTTTTGCTGTTTAGTGAATACAACCGCAAAGTAGGTAAGCGCTGGTAATCTACGCAAGGTTGTTGACCTCGTGTGGCGTGTTTTTCTTAGTTTTATCGGCATCTCCGCCGTGCCTATGCCGCTTATGCCATTATTTTGTTTTTAACTGACTGTTTCAAAGGAGGAGATTGTCAATTCGACTGCATTTTGTGTCTTCACCGATTGTGAAACGATTTCTTTTCTGCCGACTTCCAAAAAGGAGACGGTACTCAATTCGACTGTATGTTTTTTTTTCATGTGTGTTACCTCATAACTTTTTACTGGGTGCACCGATTTCGATGATTTTTTTTTATTTGAAAGCTGGTAGGTACTTCTCATGTGGTCCCATATAAATTTGACCAAGGTCTGACTAATAGTTTTTGAGTTATTCTTAATAATTTAAATTAACGAAATTTTTAATTTGAAATTATTAAAGAACTGACTTCAAATATAACTGAAAAGCACAAAATAATTTCTACGTTATATAATAGCATCTGAATTCGGAGGTTTCATTCTTTAATACAAAGCCAAAGCTATTGAATTATTTGGAAATTATTATGAAGTTGGTTTTTACGTTGGAGTTTACTAATTATTTACATTTTGAATTATGATATGATTACACAACTATATACAGATTCTATAGTTTCTTGCAAAGTTGTATGTTGGTGATGACAAAACTATTTACGTAAATTAAAAAAAAGTAACTGGAAAATGTTACCAAGATATTATGTTTTATAGCGCTAGATTATATAAGCAAGATTAATATTTAAGGCCCAATAAAATATTTATTATCTTGTTTGAGGTGCCTTGCTGATGTAGGCATTTTAATGATCCATTCACATAATTAATGAAGGCGTCATAATCACTAGGTATAGTAGACAAGTTTCGAGGTATCGAGGTCAACGTACGCATTTCCCGCGAATCGTCTTCGGACACTTTCGAACGAACGAATTAATGCTGCACGAGTGTGCGGCAATTTGCAGCGCAGCCGTGTCTCCTATCGCGGTGACGGGCGTTAAACTGCGCTATCGCCGTGGTTATTTACATTGCTCCTCTGTGTGATTACAGTTTCAAGCGCGCTGTTTGCACCACGCAATGTTTGCTACTGTTAACGACGATTGCGTAACGTGTAATCAGTAAGCGAGTCATTACTAGCTTGTTTTTTTTTAGTACGATTTGCGGACAAAGGTCATTGTTGACATTGACCATGAACCATTGACCGTTGTCAGTTCTGATTTTTTACACGTGTTATTTTGTGCTTATAATCAAAGTTAGGTGCCTTGAAATATTACCATCGGCATAGGAGGTAGCTTAAACGATTTTCTATTGGACTAGCTACTCGTTAAGAGACCATGTATTTTTTAGTTTAGTCCGGTTTACTCGTGTACTTATAATACACGGTATCAAGGTAGGGGTGGATCAACGGTAACAGTGACAGGACCCTTGACACATTATTTTAACCTCCGAATGCATGAATGTATGTATGTTTAGCTATGTTTTAGTGATTAAAAAGAATATCATATTCTACATCAATATTTTTTAACACGGTATCCTTGTGCAAGTCAATTAAATTTTGAGGGTTAATTATCAATATACGCTAGGGTATCCAAATTAAGTTGAAAAAAAATTTCAGCTGTCGGGACTGTTTAAATTTTTTTTACCATTATACTTCTTTCAACTAAAAGCACGAAAGCAGCATACGAAAAGCTCACTATTGAACTACAGTTTAAGAAAAAAATCACAGCAAAAAGTTTGAGTGCTTTGTAGCACACATGGCCCCGAGAAAAATTAAGCTACTCGCAAACTTAATAACATAACAGTGACTAGTGAGAATTTACGAGTGTTACTTTTTTTAATATTAATAATATTATATACTACTAGGGTGGTCTGAAAAATTTCCGATCTCAACGTGAAGATGGCAGCACTCGTCAATAAAGTAAAGGCTAGTGAATGTGCTTGTGTATCTTTTGACTGAGCTGTTATTAAATTTTTGTTTTTAAAGGCAATACGCCTACGCAAATCAAAGATGAGTTGGACTCTGTTTTGGGTTCCGCGTTTGCTCACGTTGAACCAAAAACGTGTTCGAATGAACATTTCCAAAGCTCTGTTGGCGCAGTTTATACAGAATAAATCCGAGTTTTGGCGCCGATTAATTACTGTAGATGAAACTTGGATACACCATTATACGTCCGATACAAAAATACAGTCAAAACAGTGAACTGCAAAGGTCCCCCTTTCGGTTTCAAAAAAAGCAAAAATGTTTCGTCTGGGAAAGTGATGGCGACTATTTTTTGGTATAGTCATGGAGTTATCATAATTAATTATCTTCAAAAAGCAAAAATCCTTATAGGAGCATACTACGCATCATTACTTAACAAACTGAAGGCAGAAATTGCGGAAAAACGGCTCCATTTGCAGAAAAAGAAACTCCTGTTTCACCATGACAACGCGCCGTCTTACACCTCACCGGTTGCCATGGCGAAAATTCACGAATTACGGTTTGAACTGCTTGAACATTCGCCTTACTCACCAGATCTAGCCCCAAGCGACTTCTTTTTGTTCCCTCATTCAAAAATTGCGCTCGGAGGACAGAGATTTTCGTTAAATGAGATGGCAATCACTTTCGTGAACAATTATTTAGCAGAGAAAAACGCCGAGTACTATTTAGGCGGTTTATAGAGATGGGAGTATCGCTGAGAGAAGAGTGTAGAGTTACAAGGAGACTATGTAGAAAAATAAAAATAATTTTTAAGAAAAAATGTCTTGTATCGAGAGTAAATAATTCCAATATACCATCCTGATGCTATACAATTTATAAGGATACAAATTGAATACAAATTTTGTTACGATGTGATTTGTCGATCTTGTGCCGATGATTGTAGTTACTTTAGGGTGTTTACGTTATAAATAAATAAGTACTTACGTTTTTTTATCAAACTATAGTCACAAACGAACGAAACCAATAGTCAACTAAACTTAAGTAATACTGGTTCTCTAAAGCCTTTAGACCGGAATACAGCCGTGCAAGCACTCTTGGCAGCTGAAGTAGTTAAGAAGGTGGTGCCTACCTAAACAGACTCCTAAAACTTCTGTCCAATGAGTCTCACCACCTGGTAGTAGTTATGTAGTATGTTTCATCTTTCTTTTTTTTAATTAAACCGTCACTGCAGTAACGGTAAATCACATCGCAGAGTGATTACGTAATACTGGCAACTCCACTAACCTATATCCGACTTTGACTTTCACCGTGGCATAAAGGTGAAACGAATAACATTCTAAAAATATTTTTGCGCTATTTTACGTATGGAAACGTCTAGATTTGCTACGTCTACGTACCATCGCCGCGACCTATGAAACGTTGCTTTCACAGAAATAACGTTATGACCTTCGTCGCGTTAATTTATTTCGCGTGTCGCTTGTCACTTTCCTGTTGCGATATAGGGATTGCGATTTTTATCGATATATAATGTTGGTAATTGGAATCGCACGGTGTTCACAGTCTTCAAACGAAACTGTTGTTAGGCGCTATAGATCGGTACGATCTAACAATATCGATACAACATACTGTATGTGGCATACTTCTCTTGATTTGGAAATTATTGACGTCTGTAAGTCAGTTACTTAAACTTCATAATAATTTTACGTGGTAGACGCATGCTGCAGCTATATGAGTGGTATAGTTGTAGCACGAATGGGTCGGCTCGACCGGGGAAGAACCACGCTCTCATAGAGTACCAGCGTAAAATAGCAGCTTAACACTGCTGTGTTTCCTATGGTGAGTGTAGAGAACCGGAGACCCGTTTTACTGGAAAAGAGGCGTTCCATCTTAGTCCACACGGGTGACATTTTGATTCACAAACGAGGTTACATGTAGATGTCTAAGACCTACAGCAACCACTTACCATCAGGTGGACTGTGTGCTCGTTTGTCACCCTATCCTATAAAAATGGCGCTTGCTACCTTGTGGTGGCGGTGTAAGAATATTTCCTCCTGGTGTCGCAAGAGGCGACAGAGGGTAACTGACACAGGAGATGGGCAGCATCATCATCCTTTTTTTTATAGGATAGGGTGACAAACGAGCCACAGTCCACCTGATGCTAAGTGGTTGCTGTGACCCGTAGATATCCACATCTATCCTCAATAAAGAATCAAAATGCAAATGCGTCGTCACCTGTCACTAAGATGGAATGCCTCTTTTCTGGTAAAAAGGGTCTCCGGTTCTCTACACTCACCACACGAAACACAGCAGTGTTAAGGTCCTATTTTACGCTGGTATTCTGTGAGAGCGTGGTTCTTCCCCGGTCGATCCAACCCATTCGTGCTACAACTATACTACTAATATAGCTTCAGTATGGCCCTACCTAGTAATTTTTTTAAGTAGATGGCGCTTTTACAAAGCAATTTTATTCAAAAGGATTTCTTTATATTAATGACATTAAATTAGGCTCTATATGTATAAACATAAGGATTGTATCATATTAAATAAATAATTTGCCGTGAAATATTTTTATTTTATATTTTATTTCATTTTAAAGGTTTCCCTTCTACCTCGTGTGAACACAGGTTTTTTTAAACTTCTTTTAGATTTATGAATGATAAAGGATTTGTGTAAATAATTTTGAAAAGAAGCAATTCCTTTTCAAAGAAGAAAATTCTTTGTTGATAAATTGTTTTGTTATATTTCCGTAAATTATTACCACTGTTTTATATTGCAATTTGCAAAATTTCATCTATATTATCGGATCGTATTTTAATCACCCTTTTTGTGTTAATAATCGTTAAGAAACATAACATGTAGTAACAAAATATCTTTTATTTTTTCTAGATTTTCGATATATTGTAAATATAATATTCTGCAAGCATTATCATGCGCATAGCTATCGTGAGTGGGGCGACACGTGCACCGGCTCGTGTACATGCTTTTATTTAGATTTTAGACGCTCCAGTATTTGGCAACCGCGAGATCTAAAGAGCTTGCATAATACGACCTATGCACGATTCCTATATTCAAAGAATGTTTCGTTATCCTTTAAGGTCTATTTTATTACATAAGTGCTTGTACGAAGAGTTTAAATCACAAACTATTGAAACGATATAGTTAATCTTTCGTTAGTCCCACCTATTTCCCTTAGTTTACAAGCGTTGAGGGTTAAATACTTACTTTTGTATACTATCTTAGGACCGACTTCTTTTTGGTATGTTAAGTCTGCTTTACTTTTTATTTTATGTTTGAAGTTGGTTAAAACTATCTATTGGCTGCAGTAGTTAGATATCGTCAGTTAGTCCACCTTGTGCTAAGTACGTTCACCGTTATCCAAAATGACAGAACTTTTAAGTTATTGACCTGCATTGTAGAACGGGTCGTAAAATAAAATTAAACGTAAATAAAAACCTGTATTATTAAGCTTCTTGAGCTCTCACTGCTATGAGCTATGAGGCGTGTGATTTCATGCGGGATAGACGAGAATTAATATAATTTTATTTCTTGAGCCTTAGTAGCTCGTAGGATGACTGTCGTAAATCTCACAGTACGCAAAATCCAGCCTATCTCGCGGCGTATTAATGTCTTTAATATATTTTGACGAGACCGACATGTCTGACAAATGAATTATGTCAGTAGTCACGCGGCATACCATTGCTACTCCGTTACTCTCTTAGTAAGTAATGAGAGGAAGCTAATGCCCAATTTTGAGCTTATATAGTGGTCCTTTACTTTTTAATTGACTTCAAAAAGGAGGAGGTTCGCAATTTGAGTGTAGTTTTTTTTTATGTATGTTACGCGATATCTTCGCAGATTGTGAACCAATTTTGATAATTCTTTTTTTTTATTAAATAGGTTATACTTCGAGGGTAGTCACATATAAACCTGGAGAAAAAAATTCACCCCTAAGGGTGACAAATAAATAAGTCCTTGTTTAGCAATTTGAACGTTTTTTTTACTTTTTGTTAAAAGTTATAATTACTTCCCTGTAGTTTTCTGAAAATATCACACTTTTATTGTTGTACCTATTATTTATTCCGTGGTTGTACCAAATTCCGAAACCATTCTACATATACGCTAGATATACTTTGTCACACGCTTATCCTACAATTACAGTGCGGAAAGACTGTAAGTGACATTAACAGTACAAAAAAACTAGCGAAAAGTTTAACATAACTCTGCTTCTACTCCTAGCTCCTGCATTTCTTGTGTGCAGAGAACAAGGGATCAATTTATCATTCTTTAAGAACTTTGCTGCCACTCATTTTTATTACATGTATCCAGCGTTATAAATTAAAGTTTTTTTTTTTCATAAGTGTCAAGTAGTGGGTTTGATAAGGCCCATAAAACTTTACAGACCTTTTGGGCTCGCGTGTTGGCAAGGCATATAGCCTCGTAAAAGTAATGTTCCTTCTCGTCTCTACTTATAAATGTTAATAGAAGTGATAGAAATATTATTAATAGAAGTAAAATTAAAAAGAAAAAAATCGTTAAAGTAATTCTAAATTTAAAATATCAAACTGTTTATGCATTATGCTTTCATTGACATTACAACAATTACTCAGTTCTGAAAACCCTTTGACCTTTTGTTGCTTAAATACAATGCGAGGAAATTAATAATTAATCATCTTACCCTGAAACATTTTGGATCCATTCAAGAAACTATTGTCGAGTTTAATAAAACCTTCGTTTGTATCCAGATACCATTAACCATAACCGAACGTAATGCAATTTGAGGTGTCCTCCACGGATAGGGTTCCGAGACATGTCTTGAGCACACTTGTAACTTAATCTCGACCCAGTTCAATACATAGCGTCATTGTGAAATCGTATTACAGCTGGAAGGTATAAAATTGAATTTTCTGTAACAATGGTGACGATTTATAATCGACAATGTTAACTGACATTTATGTTCGATGGGAACATTGAAGACGGAAAATAGCGTCTTAAAGGACAACGGAAATGATTGTGCCATTCTGTACATTAGGGAAAGTTTAATTATTTCTAAACTTTGCATTTGATTCCAAGTCTGATTCGCCGTATAGTGGTGGCGTCAGAGAATCCACTACCCCAAATCATCCCGTGGGTTTCGTAAGAAGCGACAGATAATCGCAGTTTTAGGAGGTGTTACGTTCAGCAGTGTACTTTTGTTAGGATGTTATAAAATTAACGATAAAAATAAAATAGATCAAAAAAGTAAAAAGAAGAAGAATCAGATGTGATTGCAGCAATCAACAAGGACCACGCGCTGTCACAAAATACCAATGTAAAATAGCAGCTTAATACTGCTGTGTTACATACGGTGAGTGTAGATAACAGGAGACCCTTTCTACTGCATACGAGGCATTCCATCTTAGTCCTAAAGTATAAAAACGTATCTGCATTTTTATTCTTATTTGTGGCTAGATGTGGATGTCTATGGGCCACAGCATTCACGTACCATCAGTAGGACTGTGTGCTCGTTTGTCACTCTTATTCTATAAAAAAATACATTGGGAGAGCATATGTTCTGTAGTGGAGGTTTGATAGGAAGTATTATTTATAATGTTGAAGCTGGCCAGGCAGACTTTCTGCTGCCCTTTTCGACGATCGTTTGCCCTTTAAGAAATCTTTAAATTACCAATAAAAAATATTGAGGGTCACTTAGTAGGGTTACAAACTATCCTATCTCCCAAGTTGGAGCAAACAATATACACATTTACAAAATTTCATTAAAATCGGTTGAGTGGTTTCATAGTTAGTCGCAGACAAACAATGTGACACGTAATTTTTATATATAAAAGTGATCTGTTCGATCATGCCCGAAAATTGTACAAGTTATAATCTTCGGAGACGGACACACAGACCGGGCAAGTATGTCTTTGAAAATATTATATTAGTATTTGGACATAGAGCAGGTAACTGACCACAAGATTTAAATAATAATGTATTTATAAATTTGTACATTAACTAGAAATCAATTACTAGCTTCTACTCGTCCCAGAAAAACAATATAAGCAGCGACCAATTCTTAATCGATAGACCGTTGTTGCCTGTAGTTGCCTCAATAAACAGCAGGTCCCGTTGTTCGGGGTCACCTGACGGGATCACGTCGCATGCAATCGATACGAGCGACGTGCCGGAAGTAACCAGTGTCGCGTCACTAATGCTAAATGATAGCGTCGGAATTACGAAACATAGATTTCATAATGCACCTCTGGAACTATGCTTCCCTGGTAGATTTTTTACAGAATGACAACCGAATATTATCGAAAACTGCCCCATATTCTTCCTCTTCCTTAGCTCTTATAAGTCGTCTGCTGGATGTGAGACTCTTTCGTTGTAGGAAGATCTTTAATCGCCACACTTAACAGACATTATGACCGTCACAGTACCAGTCGTCTCTCCATACGAAACACAGCAGTATTTGCTGCCATTTTACGATGGCATTCTGTGAGATTGTGGTCGTTCCTCGGTCCAGTCGACCCATTCGTGCTACATCTATTATATAGCTACAGCTTCGCTTTATCACGTAAGAGAAATTTCTTTGCGGCGCTTACCTATTTAGGAAATAGAAACATATGTTATCTCCTACGCCTTAAAGCAGTGTATTTGCGGCACCAAAAACGTAATATTGAATCAAAATCCAACGCGTCGCTCTCAATAGCGCCGTGACCCGGAATCGTCGAAAATTTCACCGTACCCAGCGCACAGTTAACACCCACAACAAAGAAGGCCCCGTGAACAATGGGACTGATCCGTCCGGCCCGAATCGATACGCGACCGCCCCGCTCGACGGTATTTACACCGCCCGTTCTATGTCGCTATTGGTTTTGTTCACTACGAAATAGTTCATACGCCTCTGTAAATGTCTCACAGGGTTTTTTTTTAAGAAGAAAGATGACAGAACGAGCACACAGTCCACTTGATGGTGCATAGGCACCACAGATATCCTCGATTAAGAATCAAAATACGACTAAGATGGAATGGATCGTTACCAGCAAAAAGGATCAACGGTGGTCCTCACTTACCATACATAACAATATTATGCTGCTATTTTAAGCTGGTATTCTGCTAGATGGAGAGACGACCTGGTTAGAGAAGAGCAGGACGTATGCAGGTGGCTCAGGACCATGTTTTATGTCGTTATTTTATGACCTGTTTACAAGGTTTGTACTATTTTTATTTAAATCATTAATTTTATTACAGTCAATTTATTGGGGAGAGCTATGTACGTCCACTTCTGTCCGTAGCTCCCACCAATAAATTGGCTCATATCTCTCCCCCATATATTGTGCTCCATTTAAGCACGAATGATGCTTAAATGTTATTTGTACTGTTAGTACAGTACTTGAAATTAACCGCACTAATATCTCGACACCGAATGTCGAAAATTTGTTGTTTTCACATTGTTTCCTTTGTTAATTATCCACCTTTATGCCAAATTTCAAGTTTCTAAGTCACCTAGAAAGTAGGTTTTTGATGACTGAGTCAGTAAATCAGCAATTCAATCAATCAGTAAATCAGTGAGTTATGTAAATGGGACTTTTCAGACCTTAAATACTCCATAAATTTAATATCTACTTTTATTCAAAAAAATTGAGATTCTTGGTATTCAAGAGGTAATTTCAAAAGGTTTTAGAACATGCAAAGCAAGAACACTTGCCAAGTGTGTAGGGTCTAATAGTTTTCAATCGATTTCAAAAAATGGAAGGGGTTCTCAATTCGACTAGTTTTTTTAATGTGTGTTACCTTAGAACTTTTTTCTAGGTGAACCGATTTATATTATTCTTTTTATTTGAAAGCTGGTGCTTCTTATGTGGTTTCTTATAAATTTGATCAAGATCTGGGCGGTAGTTTTTGAGTCATCCTTAATAATGCGTATTTAGTTGACTTCGATTACATGGATGATGTTCTCATTTTATTAAGTGGCGAAGCTTGCGAAGACACTATTAAGTGGCGAAGTTTGCGAAGACACTTATTGATTTCACGATGTCTGTCCGTCTGTCCCACGATTATCTCAAGAACGGTTTCGAATTTTCAAATTCTGTTTTCAGCAATCGATTACTGATCACCCAGGCATCTGAACCTCCTATTTTGAAACGGATTGCTCAACGGCAACCGTTAGAAACCGCTACAAAGCTGATTGCTTCACCACTTTGCTATGCTGTTAGCTTGTTAGGTTTATTAATATTGAAGTCGGTTGTACATTTTTTTTAATTTCAGCACTTGTTGAGTTAAGATAATTCGAATGTGACGCGAATGGTTCATCGTGTAAATATACATTGCCAGTACGTCACCTTTTTCTTGTCTGAACTTTGTTGACGAACTGCCGTCTATCTAGGCTCCAGGTGCGCTTACATGATACTATATCAATATATTCCACTTTAACAATATATAGTTAGTCTCGTAAAAACTCGAAAATGGCTGGACCAATTCTGTTGAAGTTTTTTGTGTGTGTTTCAGAGGGTCCCTGGCTGGTTTAGATTCACAAATGAACCCTGTAGGTGACGCAACAGTGGTAGAGCCACGCGGCAGGTTTCTGCTGTCGCACGGATGGGCCAGCTCGAACCGGGGTGGTACCACGACCTCACAGAATACCAACGTGAAGTAGAGGTTTACCTCTGCGTTTCGCTTGGTGGGTGCAGGTGGCCGGAGGCCCTTTTTACTGGAAATGAGGCATTCCATCTTAGTCCTCACGGGTGACAACGCATCTGCATTTTGATTTGTAATCGAGAATAGATGTAGATGTCTATGGGCCGCAGCAATCACTTACCATCAGGTGGACTGTGTGCTCGTTTGTCACCCTTATCCTATAAAAAAAATTACAATGTCAATCAATATGGCATATGACGGTAGGCAACAGCTCCGGTGGCGGTCTTTTTCGCATATCAAAGACGATTATCGCGGTAAATTTGTGCGTATAGTGGCCACATTAAAGTTTGTTCAGCCGCGACTCCAACATGACATTTTTTCCGCCCAGTTAACTGTCGTATCTAGATAAACTAGTGTAACCACACTATTTTACGCGGTAACTTAATGGAGTGATGGATTATCTTACATCGTCCAAATCGTCACACGGTACAAAAATGTGCCTGCGGGTTGTAACTTGAAGCATACGTCCACACTGAAAACCCCATGCAGGAGAATTATAAAAGCTATGTTGGACAAAATAAACCTAGCGAGCTAACAGCATAGCAAAGTGGCGAAGCAATCAGCTTTGTAGCGGTTTCTAACGGTTGCCGTTGAGCAATCAGTTTCAAAATAGGAGGTTCAGATGCCTGGGTGATCAGTAATCGATTGCTGAAAACAGAATTTGAAAATTCGAAACCGTTCTCGAGATAATCGTGGGACAGACGGACAGACGGACAGACATCGTGAAATCAATAAGTGTCTTCGCAAGCTTCGCCACTTAATAATCGTGTCGATTATGACGCTCGAAAATTGTTGCTTCTTGAAATATTAAATGTTCGGAAAAAAAAGTGTGCATACATAAAATACTCAATTAAATTCTTAATGATGGATTTTTAAAATACTTTATATTCATAGATAATAAATTATAATTTAATCGCCGGAAAAAAGCTTTGGCGTTCGAAATCTAGTTTTTTTTAAACGATAACTGTACAATATTTTTCAATAATATAAAATTTATGCTATTGAATTCGATTTACATTTTATTAGGTCCTTTATTTTCTTATAACAAACAGAAACTTTTCAAATAACGTAATTTTTTGTCCACCGAATGTTGCAAGCTCACTTTATGCTGGACAAAATATGCATGGAGCGCTAGAAGCCCGTTAACGTCGAAAATCCTTGCCTTCAGTTAGCTGCAGGCGTTCGTGGACTGCAGACGCCACTTCCCATCAGGTGAACTGCAAGTTATTTTGTCATTTCTCATTCATTACAGCCTTTCATAAGTTCACTGAATGAACATAGCCTCCCGAAGGAATGCCTCAAAGCACGTTTCTGAGCCACCTGCATTCCTGCGTATCTTATCAGGTCGTCACCCCATCTAGTGGGGGGGACGCTCTACACTTCGTCTACCGGGACGAAGCTGCCACTCGAGAACCTTTCTTCCCCATCGGTTGGCCTTTCACAAGTCCACTGATGAACATAGGCCTCCCCGAATGAATGCCACAAATAATGGTTCTGAGCCACCTGCATCTATCGAATTTCTGCATATCTTATCAGGTCATCACTTCATCTAGTAGGTGGATGCCCTACACTTCGTCTACCGGAACGAGGCTGTCACTCGAAAACCTTTATTCCCAATCGGTTGTCTGTTCTTCGAGATGTATGTCCGGCCTATTGCCACTTAAGTTTACTTATGTGTAACTACAGTTTTATATAAAAAGAGCGCTGAACTCTTTCACTAATTTTAATGCTACCCTGTCCAAAAAGCTGTCAAATGTCTGTTCATCGTTCTTGGATGGCTTACAGACTGCTTTCATGTTCTAGAATCGATGTTTATATATGTACATTATGTATGTAAAACGACTCCACGATACAAGAGATAATGCTATTGTAGGAGTAACGTTTTTTTGAAAGTCATAGAATAAAAAATACTAAGTAGGGCAATGGCCCTTACCATGAGTCGGCGGCATAAGATAATCTGTTGCTTCATATCATCCCATGGGGGTCGTAACAGATGACAATGATGGGATATGCAAGAATTCTTGTGGCATCCTATAGTCGGTTTTATAAGTGGTAGAGGCCTTCTGCTGCTATATTATGGTTGTAGCACGATGGTTGTAGACTCGTCCGGGGATGGACCACGCCCTGACAGAATACCAGCGTAAAATACCAGCTTAATTCTGCTGTGTGTCATAGTGTGAGTGTAGAGAACTGGAGACCCATTTTACTGGAAACGCGGCATCCCATCTTAGTCCTCAGGGATGTCAACGCATCTGCATTTTGATTCTTAATCGAGGATAGATGTAGATGTCTACGAACTACAGTATTTCCTTATCATCAGGTGGACTATGTGCTTGTTTGTTACTATTATTCTATAAAAAGAATACGGCAGTATAACTACCTCGTTGACCCCACACGTAAACTACCCGGACGGTCGACGGCAGCAGCGCCAACGGTCTGGTCTGGTTTTGCGATTGCAATCCGCCTGCCAAGCATGACGAATAAAGCAAATCCTCCCTAGTTTCTCCAACGTGAGCGGCCCATGTACACCAGTGGACTTTTGTGAGCCGACTAAGAGTTAAAAGGCCAATGGTCAAGCGCTTGGTTGCGGCGCTCGAGCAGCGGCTACGACACCTCACAGTGCAAGTATTTATAGATACGATCTGTATAATTTCAATTTATATATAATAATTATAATGTGAAATAATAATTTGCGAATTTCTTTTACCGTTTCTTCTCCGAGGAGGAAAACCTCATTGTGAAATGGAAGTAGATTAAAAAACATGTTGACGTTTGAACGAAATGAAATTTCAATTTCCTGCTGAAAAAATAAAGTTTCCATTTTCATTGTTTCGGATTTGGCTGTGTGACGTCGTGAAATTTATTTTTATAAACGCCTTCACGGTACTGTTCTAACTCCTAATGTAATACAGTATAAGTAATAATGTAAGGTCCTAATATAATGAATTGGTGAGTGTAGAGAGCCGGAGACCCTTCTTACTGGTAACGAGGCATTCCATCTTAGTCCTCAGTGGTGACAACACATCGGCATTTTGATCCTTAATCATTGATAGATGTAGATATCTATGTGCTTTGTTGTGTTTGTAATACTTATTCTTTAAAAAAATGTATTTAAGTAACTTTAAAAAAAATCGTCAGTCGATAGAGCCTTATGACTTTGGACTGAGGTTGACTTTTGGATCTGCTTTAGTTTCAGTTTAACACGGTCTGGTGTCCACACCCCCACTACTAAGCGCGTATTTTTTATTCGAAATTAAGCGAGATCCGTGCCGGCGCCAGGCAGTTTACTCTTTTCAAGTTCAAGTAATGATTTTTCATACGAATACTTTTTAATAAAATTAATATTACGAACATTTTCGTTTTTAATTTGAACATATTTTTAATTCGAGACCGTTGTATATACTGTAAGCTCGGTCTGTCTAGATCTTTTTTATTATAATTTTTAATTTTTTTTTATCAAATATCCATTAGGATCTTCTCCTGCATCGTGGAGGCAGTTTACAAAGATAAATTACACAAGGACAAACATCCAGACCCGTAACAATAATTAGTAGGCCATACAAATTCTTGTTCGAAAGATTGTTCGATTCGAACCCGCGGCCCGCAGCGCTGCATCTCATTGCTAAGCCACTGCGCCACGGAGCCGTCATTAAGTGTCTATAGCAACTGCTGCATAGATAACTGCGACCAACTTAAAGCAAAGTAGGCTACAGATACGTTGTCACTCTGAGGACTAAGATGGAATGCCTCACAACCTGTAATGATGCTGGATCTCTTTACCCTTCAGGCATTGTTATTTGGCGGAAGAAATAGATTAGGCGGAAAGAATGCAGAGGTTGCAACCCACACCGACCCCTAGGCAGAAAAAGTGTTCTATCACCAGCAGGGCTAGCATGGGCAGGAGACAATTTTATCCACGGGGAAAGGAGACAGTGTTTATCCCCTCGCTTAGTTTTATCCACCCTTCGAGCATGGGCACACCGGTGGATATTATATCCATAGTAGATAAAATGGGAGATAGATAGATTTTTTGTATGAATATAAACTTAATCCCAAAAAAAAGCATAATTTTTTATCATTCATTTGGCTCCATGCTACTGACGGGGGTTATACTCGTATGTCAAACGGAGATATACTTCTCCTTGTTGCCGTGCTTTGGCATAGGGACAAGATAATTTTATCTCTTGTCAGTCCATGCTAACAGTCCATGCTAACCGTGCTGGTAGACCTGGATCGGACTATTATCTCGGAACTATATCGAAAATTTATATACAAAAGCTTAAATTAGCCCGGCTAGTGGGTGACATCAGCTCGTCAACCACTTCAATCTTACCATGACCAATGGTGACATAAAGAAACCCAAACGTCGGGTTGTAGAAATAAGAAAAAATTGCAGCTTTATTACCACTTACTACCAGGTGAGAATGTAATAATATCCTGACTTATAACAGTTAAAAAAAATAAGTAAGAATTAAAATCGGTAATTTCGTATTATTTGTTTTATTAAATTCGTTAGTTTAATTAAGTTAATTAAATTAATTAATATCAATGTACTAAACATTTACAGAGATCTTCCCCATTTCGAGCGAGTGCCTAACTCGGCCACAAACGCGTAAGTTTGCTCGTCGCGTTAGTACAACCAAAAATAACATTGCTCCGTTAATTAATCTACTTAGCGGTTTGTTCAAATGAGAATAGCTCTCTTGGTAGCTGTAAGTTACTGCTAGTAGTGTTGCTATGCAGCACTTCGTTGTACAAGTACTGTTGTTTGAGTTATTTAGTTAAATTAATGAAGGTGTTAAATAAGATACTCGTGCAGGATTTTTATAAAATGGAAGAGAAAAACGAACCTACAGTTCACCTGCAGGTAATTGACTACAACAGTCCATGGACACCTGCAGCTAACTTCTAAAAAATAAATCTGCTGATGCGTTGTTTAACGTTGTCTTCGAAAGTAACGTAAACTATGCTCTTACATTTAACTTATCGCAACCGAACAAGCTATAAATGTTAATTCAGACAGACACTCACTCCGGTGCGTAGTGACCCCGAAGTATGTCGTGGGTCGTGGCCTCCGACACGACAACATGCCACTTCATCCTGTCCTGCGGAAGCCATCGCCAGTTGCCATCAGCTTGAACTGCGCGCAGGTCAGCCTCCACCCGGTCACTTCAGCGATATTTGGGTCGACTAGCCTATTATACTTCGATCTAAACCAGAGGCGATGTGATTTTATTTCTTCAATGATGTTTGGTTCGGCCATGAGGTTTTCTCATATCAGTCTTTCCTGACCCTCTTACTGCTATCTTTATCTCGAACTATTCATGCATATTTAACTCTGGGCCATTCGTCTCTCCATGTGCGTCTAAACACAGCTATGATAGTTTATACTGGTAAAGAAGCATTTTTTTAATAGAATTAGGGTGACAAACGAGCACACAGTCCACCTAAGTGGTTGCTGTGGCCCATAGATATCTACATCTATCCTCGATTACGTAATAAAATGTAGATGGGTTGTCACCCCTGAGGACTAAGATGGAATGCCACGTTTCCAGTAAAAAGAGTCTCCGGTTCTCTACACTCACCATACGAAACACAGCAGCGTTAAACTGCTATTTTACGCTGGTATTCTGTGAGAGCGTGGTACTTCCCCGGTCGAGCCGACACATTCGGGTTACAACTATATCATATAGCTACAGCGTGGCTCTACCACGTATGTACTGTGTGCCCTTTGTTCCCATTACTTCTAAAAAGAAAAACTGCTGTTCGAGGTTTAATTGTAAGTGCGTCTATTTTCTTACAATGTAGGAGGCATTCCCATCTTAATTCTTTTTTAAGGATAATGATACGCCTGTATTCTTTTGTAGTTAGAGGCTGCATGTGCACTTGGACTTTGGGTGCTTATGATCAGGTTTATTTAGAACTTGTTCGTAAATCTAAGGTTGGAAAAGATCTTTGTCATCTTTATTACGAATAATAGGCATAAAGATACCTTATGAATTATACAGACCACGATCAGAAAGAGATAGACCGCATTCTCTCGCTGTAATAACAGAAAGCGGCGCCGCGACGTCGGAGTGTCGTAAATCAAACTAAACGCAACTAATTCTTAGTTAATATTCATGATTTTCAATTAAAACGCTCTAAATCTCCGCCGAATAAATAATGGCCGGATCTGGATTCATCGAATGACTAATGTTCAAGATGCGATGTTTCAAAATACAACTGCGAGATGATTGAATTAAACGCCCGCTTTTTTTTTTGACGGCTCCGTGGCGCAGTGGCTTAGCAATGAGTTGTTGCGCTGGGGGCCGCGGTTTCGAATCCCGCACGGAACAAGTATTTCTATAGACTACAAATGATTGTTCCGGGTTTGGATGTTTGTCCTCGTGCAATTTATGTTTGTAAACTGCCTCCACGACACAGGAGAAAAACCTAGTGTGGGGTTAACGTTTTTAAAAAAAAATATAGTCGTAAAGTATAGTCGTAACTTTGTCGTCTGAAAGTATGGGGTAGTATGCGTCAAGTCCGGTAGTTCTGATTTTTTGCAGACATTTTTATGGTGTTGGCCTAATGAATAATCCAAGTTTGTAACCTCGAGCGCCGAACGCAACTTTGTCGAAAATCGAAAAAACTGCGAATAAATCGTTTTTTTTTAATTTTGGCGATTATAAGCCTAAAGGACTAGACAAAACTTTTTTTAGGATGTTTTTAAAGTAGACTAAATTTGCTACAATATGATACTAGAACTGTATCTGTAAACCTAATAGTTTCCGAGATTGAGCCTTTCAAAGTTTATAATTTTTTTCGAACTTCGCAATTTTTTGCAATATTTTAGAAGTCACTCGAACAACTTTGGCGGAATGAAGTTCCAATTACCTCCGACGGAGTGTGATTTGAAACCAGAGCTTTTCCTCTTCATTCATACCTTCAGTGGTTGTGTCACGACATCCTGCTTCTTTGGCTTAGGGAAGAAGCAAATGATGTCCATAGTCGAAAAATATTCGGACGTTGAAAAGCAAGCTGCGATTTTTCTCGACACCAACTCTACATGTGACGTGATAGCAGCAGCAGGAGAGCGAGTCATAATTGCTCTATACCATATATTTTTAACAGTGGTAGATCCACGCGGCAGCGTTTGCTGTCGCACGGATGGGCCGGCTCGAACCGAGGTGGTACCAAGACCTCACAGAAAACCAGCGTGAAGTAGAGGTTTACCTCTGCGTTTCGCTTGGTGAGTGTAGGTGGCCGGAGGCCCTTTTTACTGGAAATGAGGCATTCCATCTTGGTCCTCACGGGTGACGACGCATCTACATTTTGAATTGTAATAGAGGATAGATGTAGATGTCTATGGGCCGCAGCAACTACTTACCATCAGGTGGACTGTGTGCTCGTTTGTCACCCTTATCCTACAAAAAAAATACGGAGGCAACCTCAACACTCGTAAAGTTGACGAGCTGCGGTACCAACTATTCGCCAGGGCTTCGACAAAACCAGCTTTAATCTAGCCACGTTACCTCCTACACGAGACTGCTCGATTTTACTCTTTTACACATACCATACTTGCGGACATACCTGATGTGTATCAACAATACACATTACATATCATTCATCATTTTCTATTCTCATGTACAAACTTCTTACGTGTACAGGCGTGGTTGGGAGTCACACTGAACCCTCTCCCCTGGGGGTGGATATCCACACCACAAGGCCTCAACCCCAAAATGATGACCAGAGATGCAGCCCCACAACACCTCTTGCGGATATTATATCTTGCGGTTGCACGAAGGGTTGTGCGTGCAGCTGCAGGAAGGCAGGATTAAAATGCTCATCAGTCTGCATGCACTGCAGGGGAGCCTCTTGTGACAATATACCTGATGTTGCAGTAGTAGATATCCCAGAAGGCGACGATCTATCCGATGTCGAAATGGAGGATGACTTGTGGGGCACAAGACGTCGATGATTCATCACCATCCCCTGATGGGGATATGCCATCGCAATACGTCAATCCAGATACGGACGAACCTTAATCGGGACCTTCCAAGAGGGCTAAATTAATTTAATTTTATGGTTTTGAATATTACACAATTTCCTAACAAATAAACTTATTAATTTTTTGTTGTACTTATCTTTTTTACTTCATTTTCGTTAAACATCATCGTTCACACTTCTCATTTTCTTTTTTAACATTCCATCACAAAAAGTACAGGGCTTCGATAGTATAATCAAGGTCAAAATTCATTCAGAATGACAGAATTGCAAATAATTTAAAATTAAAAATTTTGTACAACCGACTTCAATATAAATTATTAAGAGTAACTCAATAACCATTGGTCTGACCTTGATCAAATTTATATGGGACCACACGAGAACTATCAGCTTTCATATAAAAAAAAGAATCATCGAAATCGGTTCACCCAGTAAAAAGTTATGAGGTAACACACATAAAAAAAGAAAAAATTTATAAACTTTGAAAGGCTTAATCACGGAAACTATTAGGTCTACAGAGACAGTTCTATTATTATATTGTAGCAAATTTAGTGTAGGTACTTTAAAAACGTCCTAAGAAAGTTTTTTCAAAAACTAGTCCTTTAAGGGCTATAATCGCCAAAATTTGAAAATATACCGATTTTTATCGCAGTTTGTCGATTTTTGACAAAGTTGCGTTCGGCGCTTGGGGTCACAAACTTGGATTATTCTTTGGGCTAACATCATAAACATGTCTGCAAAAAAAATCAAAACTACCGGATTTGACACATGCTGTGATGTGTTAAGTTACTGGATTAATAGCTCAAAATTGAAATTTTATTATACCCATATTACAGTAAAAGTCGGAAATAGATAAAAGAGATTGCTCCTGTGCTTGCGCTCACTCTCGCGCACTATAATCTTGTCCTGCGCTGATGGATAGTTTCCGTTGAGACTGGCCGCATGACCGATATCTTGGAGGACGTTAATAGTAGTTTTGTATATGATGAGGGCACGTCACATCTGTTATCTGTTAACAGTCGCAAATCGTTTAATGAATGGGCGACAGTAGGAATTTATAAGAGTAGGCGAAGGTTATACGAGCTTTATAATGAAAGATCATTTAATAGTAGTGTTATATTTAGAGATTATGTAAAAACATATTCTAAAATATTTAAAAAAGTGTGCGCCACAGCTAAGGCTTTACATTTAAGTAACAAAATTAAAACTGCATCAAACAAAATTAAAATGACCTGGAGAATAATAAATAGTGAAACGGGCAAGGTCAAACCGCGCAACTCGGATTTTCAATTGAATATTAACAATAATTTAACCCGATCTGATCAAGAAGTTGCTATGGCTTTTGAGAAACATTTTACTGATGTTCCTTTTTTGACAACTAAATCATTAAACTCTTCTCCAACTGTCGCCGAATCATTGCTTAAACAAAATGTAAAGGCTTGTTCAAATACTTTTAAATTCCATAGAGTACTGCCAAAAGATATCGTTAAATATTTTAAAACTATTGATGTTAAGAAAACGGCAGATTTATGGGGGATTTCCGTTAAAGTTATTTTATCTATAATAGATATAATAGCACCTTATCTAGCCACTATATTTAATACAAGCGTCGAATCTGGTGTGTTTCCTGATTTAATGAAACTTAGTAAAGTCATACCTATATATAAATCTGGTAGTACATTAGACCCCGCCAATTTTAGACCAATTTCTGTACTACCAACATTTAGTAAAATTTTTGAAAAAATAATTTTAGATCAAATGTTAAGTTTTTTTAATATTAATAAATTGCTACATAGAAATCAATTCGGTTTTACAAGGGGTCGCTCAACAACTGACGCTGGAGTTGAGCTTATTAAACATATTTTTTGTGCATGGGAGAATTCAGAGGATGCTTTGGGTATATTTTGTGACCTTTCCAAGGCCTTCGACTGCGTTCACCATGAGACATTAATCAGGAAGCTACAGTACTATGGTGTCAAGAACACAGCGCTTAAACTTATAATTTCATATTTAAGTAATAGAATGCAGAAAGTTATTATTAATGGTAAAAGTTCTTCCGGGTCACCTGTACTAATGGGTGTCCCTCAGGGCTCAATTCTCGGCCCATTCCTCTTTCTAGTGTATATTAATGACTTACCTTCTATTGTAGAGGATAATCATGATATAGTATTATTTGCTGATGATACTTCTTTGATTTTTAAACTTAAACGTAAATCATTTAAATGTGACGAAGTGAATAATGCTATATCAAAATTAGTGCATTGGTTTAACGTTAATAATTTACATTTAAACGGAAATAAAACTAAATGTATTAAATTTACAACAACGAATGTTAGAAATCTGAGTACCAATGTGTTTTTAAATGGGGAAGAACTGAGCCCTGTTGAATCCACTGTTTTTCTTGGCATCACTCTCGACGCAAAGCTTCAGTGGGGCCCCCATATATCCAAACTAGCAAGCAGACTAAGTTCTGCAGCCTATGCTGTAAAAAAGATTAGAGGTCTCACTAGTGTCGAGACAGCTAGATTAGTTTATTTCAGTTATTTCCATAGCATAATGTCTTATGGGATTTTGCTATGGGGACATGCGGCTGATTCAGAAACTATTTTTGTTTTACAGAAGAGGGCCATTCGAGCTATTTACAACCTAAAACTGAGAGAGTCTCTTAGAGATAAATTTAAAGAAATAAATATATTAACTTTGGCCTCTCAGTATATTTACGAAAATTTAATGTATGTTCACAAAAACAAAGGTAGTTTTAGTAAAAAAAGTGATGTGCATTCTGTAAACACTAGGAACAAACACAAGCTAGTGATACCAGTTTCTCGACTCCACAGAGTCAGTAATTCATTCTTGGGGCAATGTATACGCTATTACAACAAGGTCCCGGAAAGTGTACAGGCTCTCCCCATTAGCAAGTTTAAATGTTTTGTTAAGTTGAAACTGTATAAAAAGGGTTATTATAGTATAAATGAATACATGGTTGATAATAACCCCTGGGATTGAGGTGATCGCTTCCAAGCTGTTTCTAAAATAAATTTTGTACTTATATAGTTAGTACAACCATTATTGTAAAATTTGCTTTAAAAAAAGTCCCGCTGGGTTTCTTGCTGGTTCTTCCCAGGACAGAGGTTTTTTTTTTCGAACCAGTGGTAAAGTAAAAAATGACTTTCAATAAGTATTACACATGTGATCTATATTGAATAAAAAATTATTCTATTCTATTCTATTCTATCAGCAGCTTAATGCGGATGTTTATGGTGACTACTCTCTGGTGACTTATACGTGGTAGTGCCACGTACACCTATATTGTGGTGGTAGCAGGAATGTGTCGGCTCGACCGAGGAAGGACCACATCACGCTCTCACATAATAACAGTGTAACTAAATGCGGCAGATGTGTTTCGTATGGTGAGTGTAAAGAACCGGAAACACTTGTCTCTGGAAACAAGGCATTTGCATGAATATTGATTCCTATTTAAGTAAATGTAGGTGTCTATGGTCCACTATTCACTTAACATCATCAGGTGGACTGTGAGCTCATTTGTCAGTTGGTCTCCCTTATTTCTATTATAAAGTAATATTTGTGCATGCTAACTTAAGCATGTGTTTCTCGCAAAGGCTCATTGTTGCGGTGTCTTTAACGGTATCTGTAATTTGGTTGAGTTTGATGATGTTGGGATTGTAAGAGTTATACTTCTCGCTTACTTATGATTTTTATTCTGTACAGACTTATAAGTGACAGTAGCCCAATGGTACGGTTTGAACTGCAAATTAGAAAGTCGTGGGTTCGAATACGCCGTTCGACTACTGTGGTGAACAACTTTTAACGCAACCATTTTTAAGTTTACTTAAAGTGGTTTACGGAATTGTTGGTAATGTTAATACCGTTCCTAGTATTCAATAAAAATCATTTAGGATTTCTATTCTAGATGATTCAGTTCAGTTACCTATATCCTTAATGTATTTTTATAACTCCAGAGAAGATACAGTCTAGTGTCGGATGAACCTCATTTTAAAAGGGTGTTTTTTTTTTTTTATAGGAAACGGGTGACAAACGAGCACACAGTCCACCTGATGGTAAGTGGCTTCTGCGGCCCATAGACATCTACATCTATCCTCTATTACAAATCAAAATGTAGATGCGTTGTCACCCGTGAGGACTAAGATGGAATGCCTCATTTCCAGCAAAAAGGGCCCCCGGCCACCTGCACTCACCAAGCGAAACGCAGAGGTAAACCTCTACTTCACGCTGGTTTTCTGTGAGGTCGTGGTAACAAATTAGTTTTTGTTTGTTAATTTGATTAGCGAATTTTAAATTTCATTCGTCCAATATAAAATTAAAATGAAAATTTCTTCTTAAATAACAATAAGAGTCGCGATAGTTCAGTTGCTAAGCACTCGCCGTTAATTTCACAGTACCTACGCCAAGTTGTGTCCGCAGGCACCAATCAAATTGTTAATTGCTATTTTAAATGCTCATTTGCCATCATTTGGGTGCTGGGCGGTAAATTAAAATATCGCGAGTGAAGTACGACGCATTGTGGCAGCGCATCTGACATTACTATGTCCTTTAACAGTCTCAAAAATGGGAGGACTGTGCTGTGTGGGATGTATATAGGCTGTAATTTTATTTCTTACTAGCTGGCCAGGCAGACGTTTTTCTGCCCTATCCGACAACCCTGTGTCCTATAAAAATTATTAAATTCGTAATTAAAAATATTGAGGGTCACTTATAGGGATAAGAACGATTCTATCTCTCAAGTTCGAAAAAACTGCACACAGTGTGCAAAATTTCATTGAAATCAGTACAGTAGTTTAGGAGTTCATCGCGGACAAACAACGTGACACGTAATTTTTATATATAAAGATAATACAACAAAGTTAAAAGTAATATGATTAATTTGTTTTATTTAATATCTTCAATATTTTCTTCACAAAAATTTGAGGATACAGAACAATCTCTAGGAACATTCACATTGCCCATTATTGTACATAATTTTAACACCGCTTTCGTTCAAGTTATCGTGAAATGTTGTACTCCATTACGGAAAATTTGACATTCAAATGCTCGAGATTCCCTCCTAGCGGTCCATTGTCCTCAGTTAAGCAATAAAACGTTATCAGCGCTCTCATTCCAACTCGGCAAGAGCAATAATCGCGTTGTCCCTTTCATACTTTTTACCCTGCCAATTCTCTTTCGGTTGGCAGTGTAAAAAGTTAAGTTCCGAGCGGCTCGTTGGTTTTTATTGTTCTGTCTCGGTGAAATATTGTGACATGCGTACATACATGTGTGGTACGAGTATGGATATATAGAGATAACGAAATTTACAAGTTTTAATAAGGTTACATTATTTAATAACACGTGGTAGAGCCACGTGGTTGTAGCTTGAATGGGTCGGCTCGACTGGGGAAGGACCACGTTGTCACGGAATACTAGCGTAAAATGGCAGCTGTGTTTCGTAGGGTGAGTGTAGGGAACTGGAGACCCCTTTTACTGGAAACGAGGCATTCCATCAAAGTTCTCAGGAGTGACAACGCATCTGCATTTTAATGCTTAATCAAATACAAGATGTAGGTGTCAATGTAAGGCCACGTCATCTTCTTACCATCAGGTGGACTGTGTGATTGTTTGTCACTCTCATACTATAAGAAAGAGTTTTTTCTGTGACATACGTTTACTAGATGGTTGCTTTTCCGTCTTCGGTTTCGACCTGTCTCCACCCTTTCGTTGTTGACTTACCACGTATTCCAAAAAAACTGTATGCTGCGTCGTTCGTTTGCGTACAGCAAAGGAGTTTAATAAGTTGCCAGCATCTGTCTTTCCATTCGAATACAATGTGAGTGTCTTCAAGGCAAGTGTGAATAGGCTTTTGTTAAGTCAGTGCGCTTCTTAGGCTGCATCACCACTTACCATCAGGTGGGATTGTAGTTAAGCGCTGGCTTAACTGCAATCAAATCAAAAAAAGGGAACAATTCGAATGTTGGCTAAATAGTTGCATTAAAAACTTCATCCCCTATTTGCCACCCTAACGAATAAATTTTCCTCTTAATATTTTTATTAAATGACCCCTAGAATATAGCCTATAAGAGAAGTAGTAATATAATAAGAGAAGAAGTATTATCATCGATTTATCTATCTTCTACATATATATATACCTATATAAGAGATTTCAACCTACGTTATCGATATCTGGAACCATAAGGTCTAGAGACTTTAAATTAAAAAAAAAACTTTATTTCATTAAATTAAGTCTAAAAATACATGTTTGCTATTGTGATTGTTTGATATGGAGATTCCTTTTAAGTTAAATAAATTGCTTGTCCTAGGAAACTCCGCTCTTCCAAAAACACTTTTACAACGTACATTTAGACTAATATGTTAATGAAATTCGGTAGGAGTATTCATCTCGCCGAGTAGAGGTCTGCTGATCAGCTAAGAACGAATTTTACGAAATTCCACCCGCAAGGGAATTGCGGGGGCCATAATTTAAAAAAAAATCAAATTTTTAAACTATAGCTCTTATAGCTATAAACCTTGGCCAGAATATTCTTTTTGTATGTGTTTGAATGGATACCTAACTGGTTTGAATTCACGATTAGAGCCGGTAGATTTACAATTGGACCTGATAGGTGGCGCTGTTGTCAATATATAGAAATCATCGGACCGCTAGTAAACGAATAAGTTATGCCTGAACATACATAAAGTATAATCAAATATACACAGACGAATTGAGAACCACCTTTTTAAGTCGGTTAAAAAGTGCTTTGTAAAGGTCAATTTTGAATAAAAATATTTTGAGTATTACTTTGAGGACCTGTGGAAGTCTCCCAACACGCAGTAACAGGAGTGTGGCGAATTTTTCTTGCTCTTAAAACCTAGTAACCGGCTCTAGGACGTATTAAGCCTTAAAAAAGAGCTTCATGTATTCCGTTTACAAAATAAACCATTTTTCTTCAAGCAGTTCCATAAGTGTTGTATAGTTATTGTTGGTGAGGGGTTGCTAGCATAAATTACTACGTACTAAAACTTGGGTAAATTTTAGGAGCCCTGAGCGTGATATTACTTCTCGGAATTACAGTCGTCTCCAGGCTACAATGGAGGCTGTAGTTTGAGAAATTAGTTTGCAAATTAAGTTTTGTTTTGCACGGTTGAAAATTAGACAGCTGACAGACATGGCTGCAGTCGGGCGGTTTGCTTTGTGCAGTCGTTTTTGAAGTCACCCTTCTAAAGTTCCCAACTTTTCTAGTCTAAGTTGGCGTTAAATGTTTATATTTCTAGCCTTTTGTTATTATAACCGGCTCTATTCATTTATTATTCTCACTATCTTTTAACTATCTTCTGTATGTGATCACCTGTTGGTGTAAACGAGACGGTTTTAACGCCATCTATCGGAACACAACAGTTTCTCGTAGTCGTCTCATACGAACTTCATTTATTATTCTCATAGTCTTCATACTAGGATTATGGTTTTTGCTACGTCACCACCACACGCTAACTTTTTGGATTTATATTTATAAAAATATTTTATTCTCACTAATTCATACTAATAAATATGTACGTGGTAGACCTACGCTACAGCTATATTATGGTTGTAGCATGAATGGGTCGGCTCGACCTGGGAATGACCATGCTGTTACAGAATACCATGAAATAGCAGCTTAATGCTCCTGTGTCTCGTGTGGAGACGTGTAGAGAACTAGAGATCTTTCATACTAACGTTTTAATTTTTTGATAATTTTGTAATTTGTAATCAAACCATTTTACTGGAAACGAGGCATTGCATGGTGACAACGCGTTCTGGATTTTGATTCTCAATCGAGGAAAGATGTAGATCTCTGCGGGCCACAGCATCCACTTACCATCATCAGGTGGACTGTGTCCTTGTTTGTCACCCTTATTCTATAAAATAAAATTAATTTTTATTTAAGATAAATTTCGTTAATGTAGCATTATATTGCTTAATTATTGTTATTTCAAGTATCTAGGACTCATTATTACAATAACTTTTTAGGAATTATAGTTAACATTGGATACGTGCATTAAGGAGTTTCCCTGACCAAATAAACTTGAGCATGCAGTGCACTGCCGCCCGCACTCTGCGTACGCCCATTTATCATAGAGTTCACACAATTTTAGGAATTAATTTTAATTAAAAAAGAAAAGCGAACTTTAAAATTAAATAAAATGTGAATAATATAGATTTTTAAATTATCTATCCATTAGTGTAATCCTCAAATAATTAGATCGTCGCCTTTAGCAACAGATGCATGTAATCAATAATTTTAATCATTTTTTAAAAGTAGATTCTAAATGTATTTATAAAACATAAAAATAAATTAGAACATGGAATGTGATGATAGGATATCGAACATTAATAATGTGCTTTTAGATGTATTTTATTTCTCATAACTAATGAGATAATAGTCTCTGAGCAACGAAGAAAACGCATTATCGCAAGGTTTTGGTCGGGGTCATTATTAATTTTTATTTTTTACTTAATACTATATAATGCATATGTCCAGCAGTCAATTGGCTGCTGGCTATGCATTCTACAACAGTGTTGCACTTAGGTACATTACACTGTGTCACCTATCATTTTAAGAATTCCGTTGGTTGGCCGGTTAATTTTAAGAATGCTTTGCCCTCGTCCACAGTGCGAGCCTAGCGCGGTTGCGACGACGGGCGCGAATTATCAAACATATGAAACCGCCGTTTGCGTCCATAGTGTAGTGACTAAGGCGGACGCCTAGCGCGACGGGCATAAGCGATATAGCGCGCGTAGTTTTCAAACGTTTATATCCGCGTGTTTTGGCCACACTACAGGCCTAGTAAGCAAGCGATCCAATGCGCGGGTGCGGGGGTATCAAACCAGTTCGGTCTTATCGCTCGGCCTAAGCGCGTTTTTATTATTTTTTTGGTAAAAAATTTGTATCTTTAGTGATTTAGGTGATATTTTATACAGGACGTAATCAAATGTTGACAAATGTCGAGTATACTCAAAGAATTTTCTAGGGTACTATCTCAATTCTTCATACAAATTAAAAAATTCACCATTTATTTGTCGGCTTTTATTTATTTCGTTTCGTTCGTTCTCTAATATTCAAAATCTCCCATCTCAGGATCGGACTGTCTAGTAGAAATACAAAATCCTCGTCCATGGTTTACAACACCTGTAATACGTCTAAGCACATCAACAGCTCGCTCTAGCTCGCTTGTCACTGTGGCCACAGCACGCGCCCGCCGTCGCGCCCGCAACAGGCTCAAGTCGCCGCGCATTCACTGTGGACGCACACTTTGGCCTATCATGTGTTATTTGCGTTTTCTTTAAGCTTTATGAGTGTTTTTTTTTTCTCTCGAGCGTTACTAGTGTTTGAGGTTATCTTATCTATGATTAAGGAAAATCATGTCTAAAAAGGATGGGGTCCATGTTCAGCAATGGAATTCAACCGGCTAATAAAGAACAATAAGCACCACAAAGACCTACCTACCTTTGAGCTTGGGTAAATTTCTAGATTATACATATTTTGTGTTCTGGTCATTGTTAAATACGACATTCTTTGGGTATTTTTTGTATTTGATTTAAAATCCCCTGACACAAGGTTCGTTCACGCTAATCTCCGAAACCGCTTAACCGATTTTAATTAAATTTTGTAAATGTGTATTGCTTGCTCCAACTTGAGAGATAAAATAGTTTTTATCCCGATAAGTAACCTTCAACATATTTTTTACAATTTAAGGTTTTACTGTAGGGCAAAGGATCGTCGGAAAGGGCAGAACAACGTCTGCCTGCCAGCTAGTTATCATATAAAAACATTGTTTTACGTGTGTATAAATGTAGTGTTTACAATTTCATTCAGCGAAGGTGAAAATGCACTCGTCAAAACATTTGTCTTGAGAAATCATTCAAAAACAATTGAGAAATTTTTAGATATAAGCGCAAGCTTCGTCTGTCTGAAAAGCTAACGGTCCTAAATAAGAGAAAATATTTGTAAATTCGATCAACTGCAGAAAAAAATTATACAAAGTTACCTCACAAACGCAATTTCACCCTATCGATCTCCTTTTTATATTAATACAGATAATATAGGGGTGATTTGAAGCAAGTTTGCTATTAATTATTCCATCTTACATCCCGCCATCGATTCAAGGTTGCACGAGTAACTCTTTGACCATCGCCGTGGGAATAATCAAAGATGTACCTAAATGTACAATGAAGACTTATATACCTAAAACAAAGAAAGCGAAACCGACTCTTATCTTTTTCCACTTAAAGAACAAATTCCCCTCTTTGTCACTACAAGTGTTACTCTTTGCGTGTTTTCTAGTATTACAACACTATATTACGAGCGAGTGGCGAGGATCGTATTCTATTGTAATAGAGATTACTTTCGTTTGTTGTTGGATTGTTGCATTACAAATGGTCAGCCTTATCTCGAACAAAGGATAGGGTGCGGCTTGTTAAGACGTTAAGTCACGATCGAATACCTCTTTACATAGTTTGCCCATGAGCATGAAATCCACTGGGAACTTCGGTGGAGTTGCCATATGCTATTGACTTAGTTGCATACCTTATTATAATATGAAGGAATTGTGATGTAGCCCACACATTTTAAATTAGTCTTAAGAACAGTCTCACACTAGTTTCTTGTACAAATCCTCTGCTTCCAGGCAGTAAAACACTAGACAACAAAAGAACAACAAAAACTTTTTTTTTTATATGATAAGGGTGACAAACGAGCACACAGTCCACCTGATGGTAAGTGGTTGCTGCGGCCATAGACATCGACATCAATCCTCTATTACAAATCAAAATATAGATGTGTTGTCACCCATGAGGACTAAGATGGAATGCCTCATTTCCAGTAAAAAGGGCCTCCGGCCACCTGCACTCACCAAGCGAAACGCAGAGGTAAACCTCTACTTCACGCTGGTTTTCTGTGAGGTCGTGGTACCACCCCGGTTCGAGCCGGCCCATTCGTGCGACAGCAAAAACTGCCGCGTGGCTCTACCACTGTTATGTACTGACTTAGGCGGAATCTCTCGCACACGGCACCTACAGTGAACTTTATACTGCACAAACACGTAGGGGTTTCTCGATATACCCTCTACCCTCAATTTCACCTCGATCCAACCGGGTATTTTATAATCGCTCCGACAAGTATATTAATCTAATATATAAGTTTTGAGTCTAAAAGGATGAGTGTTTGTTGTCATGTAATTTATTAAAGGGCGAGCTAGTAACTAACGTGGGTATGAAGATTAGGTACGCAATTTGGGAGAAAGTTCACGAATAACAATTATAAAGCATAATCAACATATTCAGGAATTTGTAAATTCACCGGTTGATCAAACTCGAGCTGTGTCAGTACATTGGCTGCTGACCCAAGGATTCCTTGCGGTGTCATGTGAGTTCCCGGACCATCACTTCCCGGACGTTCAGCCACTTGGCGAGTGAGATGATAAATGAAGAACATATTGTCCTGCAAATAATACGTTAGGTGGTATTATTTCCGTGGTAGAGCTTCGCTGCTGCTACATCATTGACAGTGGTAGAGCCACGCGGCAGCTTTTGCTTTGGCACTGATGGGCCGGCTCGAACCGGGGTGGTACCAGGACCTCACAGAACACCAGCGTGAAGTAGAAATTTACCTCTGCGTTTCGCTTGGTGAGTGCAGGTGGCCGGAAGCCCTTTTTACTGGAAATGAGACATTCCATCTTAGTCCTCACGGGTGACAACGCATCGACATTTTGATTTGTAATAGAGAATAGATGTAGATGTCTATGGGCCGCAGCAACCACTTACCATCAGGTGGACTGTGTGCTCGTTTGTCACCCTTATCATATAAAAAAAAGAAAAAAAAATTGTTGCAGCACTAATGGTTGGGTCCGACCGGGTAACCGCGCTCTCACAGAATACCAGCGTGAAATATCATCTCCTGTATTTTCTTGGGTGTACTGGAATCGAAGGCTTTTTACTTGTAATGAGGCCTTGCAAATCAGTCCTCAAGGGTGACAACGCATCTGAATTTTGATTTATAATCGAGGATAAATGTAGTTGTATTATCCATTTACCATCGGGTGGGCTGTGTGCTCATTTGTCACCCCTATTCTATAAAATAAAAACTAAATGTAGTATATGTATAAGAGACTGCTACGAATTGGAGAGAGACACAATTTTGTTTTACTTCACCTTAGCGTCGCAACTAAGCGTTGCCACGTAGATTGCGTTATTTAAAGTTACACGATAGTCTGTTTCAAACTAGCGGTTGTTTTAAGATTTCAACTTATCTTAACAGACACAAGCTAGTAGTACCAGTTACTCGACTCCACCGAGTCAGTAATTCATTCTTAGGGCGATGTATACGCTTTTACGACAAAATCCCAGAAAATATACAAAATTTGACCTGCTCAAAGTTCAAAAACTTTATTAAACAAAGTTTGTATAAAAAGGGTTATTATAATTAAGGAATTTATGGATTTTGTGTGGTTAATTGTTTGGGTTTCTTGCTGGGTCTTCCAGGGCAGAGGTTTTTCTTTCGAACCAGTGGTAATTAAACAAAAGAGTGACTTTCAATAAGTATTATGTTACTGTTTCTTCAACCTAATGATTTCTTATGTTTACGCGAACACTACACATTGAAATAAAACTAGTTTTTTCAGATTTTAACGCGTATATTAACTTATTAGCTGGGTGCTACCATCTGATTGGGAACCTATCTAATCTAATATAATAAAGCGGAAGAGTTTTTTTGTTTTTTTGTTTGTTTAAACGCGCTAATCTCTGGAACTACCAGTCCGATTTGAAAAATTCTTTTTGTATATTCTAGCCAGATTTATGTGGAATAGTATAGGCTATCTAGCATTATGCTATGTTACTCAGCTAGCCTTAAATATGGATATTTGTTAAGCAAGTCAGAAGAAAAAGCACTCCCGAAATGATTTATCCACGTACGCTGGTGTTATCGTTAGGGATACGTAAATACAATGTTCTAGAAAAATATAGACTCCGTCTAAAAAAAAGTCCGGGATACCATATGTCTATTTCTTATACATAAGCCATAATTTGGTATTTTGTGACACAAAATATTGAAAATTTAAAAGTGATTTATGAGCGTTATTATTAGGCATGGCCTATTTATCCTTACGAACGAAAGTTACTTCATCATCAAGACAATTTTATAAAGATAAACTTTGTTCTTTATACCATGTTATTTGGACGCATAGTTTAAGAGATAATTGTAAAATTAAAATAATTCAATACTTGGCTGGGCGCGCGAACGACGCTTAACCCTTGGCGTTATAAAATGCTTGAACTAGGTCATGTCGCGAACCTCGGACACGTGATGACGCGGGTGAAACCGCGGGGCACAGCTAGTAATTAATAAAATTAAATCCCAACGCAAGCATAAAACTGCAAGACTTCAAGATACTATTAGTTCATAGTGCGTAGATCAGATCACAAATTAATAATTTTAATCTAGAGTTAACCGTAATTAACTATGACATTGGGACGTCGAACAACTCAGTCCCCCCTCATGACCATGGGTGGTGTAAAGTGCTCGAAACGCCTGGAATATAAAATAAGTTAATATATTATGCGATAGAATCCGTAAAACCTAGTTTCAAATATGTTCAACCTGTTTCGGTTAAAAATTGTACATATATATTATTATATGTGGTCATTAAATTTTTGACCCAATTTTACTCATGCAACACAAGGTGGGCACTCATCCTCCTACAGGTTTTGTAAAACCAACGTTATCTTAGAATAGGATTTAATCCTGTATCGTGAAGGCAGTTTACATACAATAATTGCTCGATGTCAAACTTCCAGACGCTGAACAATTATTTGCAGATCATACAAATACTTGTTCCGTGCGGGATTCGAACCCGCAGCCCTCATCGTCACAACTCAAGAGCAGAGTCAAATATAGAACTATTATTATTAATTAGTCTTTTTGTTAAGTTTTCAGGGTTTAACCAACCATGTTCGAAATAATTCTTTGTTTATATATCCTGATGCGTAAAACTTGCTATCTTATATAAAATTTTAGTATGTGTTATGAATTATGATATATTGCCTCACCGGGGGGCTGCTTGCCGTAGATGACACGCTCGGCAGGCGGGTTACAGAGAAATCTCAAATTCAGAAAATTCGTAACAAATTGTCTAGCTTTGTATATGCACTAAGTGAAATAAAAAAGACAACTGACCTCCAGACTGCGTTAATTACTTATAATGCCTATGCACAGGCGTGGCTAAGGTATGGTATTATCCTTTGGGGCAACAGTACAGATGCACCCACCATCTTCATCTTACAGAAAAAGCTAATTCGCATTATGTCTAACATAAAAAATACTGAAAGTTGTCGTCCTCATTTTAAGAAACTTAAACTTCTTACCTTGAGTTGTATTTATATATTGGAATTATGCAAATTTGTGCGAAAATACCCTAATTTATATGTAAAAAGAGAAACTAAAAATACGGCTTATAGTTTTAGACATGAAAATAAATTATTGCTACCACCCTCTAAAATGAAGCTCTTCTCATCAGGCCCTTACGCAATGTCCATAACTGTCTATAATAAACTACCAAACTCATTAAAAAACGAAACAAATGATAATATTTTTATAAGACAATTAAAAGTGTTTCTAATCAATAAATGTTATTATACTTTATATGAATACCTGAATGACAAATGCTATACTATAAATAAATGAATGATTAATATGAATAATTATGGACTAAATATAATAAATGATATAATAATAATGAATGATATAATAATAATAATGAATTATAAAACATCTTTGCGTCCTCCTTTGTTCTAATTTTCTAGTTTGCTGTACCAAAGAGGGTCCATATTGTGATAATTTAATTAATAATTTGTACAATATGGAATGCAAATAAATTTTGAGTATTTGAGTATTTGAGAACAGGATAGTTAAAATGTGCAGTAGGTGAAGCAATCTATGGGGAGGCATATGACTTTGAAGGCTGTAATGATGATGATGATGATATATTTATTATTCAAACTTACTAGGATACCATAATCGACGTCGTTATCATTGTTGACAATATCATTCGCATTAAATATTTGTTACAAATACAATTCTACCGTTTCTTGTTTTAACTAATCAAGAAGTTGTCAGTCTCCTTGTTCGCCGTTGTCAGTAACATTTTAAATTAGATTGAAAGCGTTTCGTTTCGAATGATACTTAAATTAACTTTCTGCTCTTGTAATGCTTGACGGAATTAATTCAAAAATATAACTTAATTAAGTGTCGGAATGTCACCGATAGTGACGACATTTCATTGCTTGCGTTTTAACCTTTACACTTAATTCGTTTTTATATAGTTTTAATTATTTTATGTTCAGACATTATTTTAAAAACCGTAAATATCCTTAACTATAACATAGTAAAGTTGGTTTAACTCAAAAGTGCACGCGCCTTCCTTCTATTATTTGTAGATTTTTTTATTTACATTTCTTGCGCATCCTCTTTAGTCTGTTTTAGAAGATTTTTAATTTTTACACTATCATGCCACGGTAAAAGTGGTAAAACTACTAAAAACATATGTACTATTTACTGCATAAAACATTTCTTGTTAACAAAACACCGTGGTAACGTTCCTCGTAGACGACCTGAGTCGAGTTATCTTTTGTCAGGCCATGCGCACCCCGTCATTAGGTGCACGGTGTCATGCAGCCGGTAAGCCTGGAGCGTTTAATTGTCGGGACGTCAGTGGGAAGTTAATAAAGGGTTGGAACAAAGGTGGCTTGGGCACGTGAGGATATTGATCGCCCTACGCCCTGCGCGGAAGCGACGTCGAGCAGCGATTTAGTCAGGCCGACCACGTGGCATTTATCACACCAATTGTTGAGTGTTTGTGTACGTGGTTTTATAATTTGTATCGTTGTGATTTTTTTTTTTGGTTCAAAGACAACAGATACGAGGGTAGTAAAAAAGGTTGTTAGTATTTTTTTACTTATTTTAACGCCGCCAAATTATTCCACTCCTTTACTGTACGCATTACGAAGGACGAAGCAAACTGTTTGCTTCTAATGCTTGGAACATCGACAATAAAGGGGTGAAGCGCTGAAGGCCCGCCGATGGTAGTTTGATATAAAAGGAAGTAAAAAAAGGATAGTAGTTTATATGTAGAGTGTTAAAGTTTAGCGTGGTAAAGCCACAATCGTCGCCGCACGGATGGGGCCAATACCAGCGTAAAATAGCAATCAAAAGTCCTCAAGGGTGACAATGCATCTGCATTTTAAATCTTAATTGAGGATAGATGTAGATGTCCATGGGCCACACTATCTACTTACTGACTTAGTCAGGACTCAGGACTTAGTGCCCGTTTGTCACCCCATGTCACACCATCGACTTCCAGACATCGCCGTTTATAGCACTACACGTCAGAAGTGAAAACTTCTTAGCTTCACAAACTTGTAAACATTATTTTTGGGTTAAGAAATATTTTTTGGGAAGTATTTTTATTAGAAATTATTTTATCAACGTATTAATTTATATGTAATTATCCTAAAATTCTCATTTATTGCGCTGTTTTACATGAAAAAGAATAATTATTATCTATATAATACAAACAAATTTGTAAATACATATCAGTTATATAAAATTTAATCAATTGGATTTCCAACATTACTTTCATCAATTTTATGTATCTGGGCGTAACGGTCACGCGAGTTCAGTGCTTCTTCCCCATCCCAAAAGTACCCAATGTGCGTAAAGAAGTTTTCACTTCAAAAATTGCACTTGATCTTGATAACAGCGCCATCTACTGACAAAAAAATTCATCCAAATCGCTCCAGCCGTTTAGGAGACTAGTGACAAACAGACGTACAGAAGAATTATATATATATATATATATAAAATATTTTATATCAAATAATGAATACTTTCCCAGGTTTTGGGTTAACATTGATACGAAACATTTGACCTGCGTCTTGCCGTCTCTCATAAAATATTTCTTTTTGTTCCAGGTAAGTGCACTTCGAGCGTCAGCCATCGACGATATATCGATACGGGGAACAACCGAGAATCGTTAAATATTGTAACAAGGAAATGTGGCGGACAGGAAGCCCGAATCCATAGTGACGTGTATTGTGTTGATGTCAATATATAATTTATAACAAGTTTATTGAAAAGCTCAATAACTATTTATTACAAATATAATTTTGCAAAAAATATTTTCGAGACTATAATTTTATACGGGCATATATTGTGTATGATACAGCCACGCTGCAGTCTATTTTAACTGCTGCACGAATTGGTCGGCTCGACCGGAGAAAGACCAAGCTCGTACGATGATGCTGTGTTTCGTATCTGTAAATGACCAGAACTAGAGGATCCTCTACTATTATATATTCTGTGCCGGAGGCTCTTAATACTGTAAACGAGGTATTTCGTCGTAGTCCTTGGAGTGATGACGCATCTATTTATTTATATACTATACTATTAGTGACGAAGTGAATAATGCTATATCAAAATTAGTGCATTGGTTTAACGTTAATAATCTACATTTAAACGATAATAAAACTAAATGTATTAAATTTACAACAACGAATGTTAAAAATCTGAATACCAAAGTGTTTTTTAAATGGGGGGAACTGAGCCCTGTTGCATCCTCTGATTTTCTTGGCATCACTCTCGATGCAAAGCTTGAGTGGGGCCCCCATATATCCAAATTAGCGAGCAGACTAAGTTCTGCAGCCTATGCTGTAAAAAAGATTAGAGGTCTCACTAGTGTCGAGACAGCTAGATTAGTATATTTCAGTTATTTCCATAGCATAATGTCTTATGGAATTTTGCTATGGGGAAATGCGGCTGTTTCAGAAACTATTTTTTTTTACAGAAGAGGGCCGTTAGAGCGATTTACAACCTAAAACCTAGAGAGTCACTTAGAGATAAATTTAAAGAAATAAATATATTAATTTTGGCCTCCCAGTATATTTACGAAAATTTAATGTATGTTCCCAAAAACAAAGGTAGTTTTAGTAAAAAAAGTGATATACATTCTGTAAACACTAGGAACAAACACAATAGAATAAAAAAATATTCTATTCTATTCTATACATATATTAGGTATGTATATAAATAAATAAAAAACTCTAGGATCATATTGTATAGACATTTTACACTTATAAATTATCCCCCACTGTAGGATCATATTGTATAGGCGTTTTACACACGTAAATTACACAAGGAAAAACATCCAGACCGGCAAAAATTATTTGTAGGCCATTTAAACATTTGTTCGGTGTGGGATTTGAATCCGCGGTCGTTAAGCACCGCAACCAAACGCTTAGCTAATGTACTACCAAGCTGTTAAAACTTGGACTAGATTTATGTGGATAACAAGTTCCATTTCAGTCGTAAATAAAATGGATTAGCTACGAAAGTTGGGACGCTAAGCGCTCGCTTGAAATTTTACTCGATTACCACCAGCCAGCACCAATAAAATTGTAAATTAGCAATTTCAAGTACTGATTTATCACGTGCTCGGCGGTGAAGGAAAACATCGTGAGGAAACCTGCATGTCTGAAAAATTAAAAAAATAATAATTTTGAAGACATGTCAAGTTCCCGGAGTCTGCTTGCTGCGGAGGCCTGGCCCAATAATAAGAAGTAAGGCTGTAAAATTTACTTTCTTTACTATACCGTTGAGGTACAGCCTATTTAATATTAAAAGAAAAGGTTTATATTTGATGTAAATATCGCGTAGTATACACAAAAATTACAGTGGAATTGACAACCTCCTGTTTTTAAATCGGCTAAGATCAATCGAATGCATAATAAGCCTTGAGATTATAATATGTTCGCTTTCTACGACGTGCACAAGGTGCCTCATATTTTTCTCTTTATTACGTACAACCAAATGCTCACGTAGGGCAATATTCACTAACCTTGCATTGGCTTACACATGCAGTCGATGTTCGAGACTACTTTGTAGGATTATTAACATCGGGAAATTTTTATTTCCCCACGTGAATGGTCAGCCATTGCATCGTGATTCAATCGCCTGAAAATTTATGCTATTTTAAATTCTCCAATGTTATTTGCATATTGGAATTCGAATTTTCATTTTAAAGTATAAATCCCGGGATTGTGGTATTTCAGACAGGGGCGGTGCCTTTGAATGAATTCGACGCGGGCTGCTTCCTTTCTTTTTTGTATTTCATATTTCACATATTTATTAGAGTTTTTATTTACTCACCGCCAGCTATATTTTTTATTACAAAGCATCTGTGTTTTTGGCCTCGATCATAGCTTACTCTTCATTGCTTAGTGTTTTGTCTAGTCAAAGTGTTATCTGGGGGCACGGCGGTGCCTCCGCTAAGTCGAGCAAAAAAGCGGCACGGCCGTACCATCCTTTTCTCGAAGCAGTTCAGGCCATTTTCGAAACCCTACAACTTCGTTGTGGAAAAGACTAGAAGCCTGAATTTTCGGTAACCAAGTAGGCATTGTATAAACTCGGTACATATTTCAAACTTCATTGAATATGAATTTGAACCATGAAAACACAATGCATCTCACAAATAATACATATTATATTGTTTAGTGCGATTGCCAAGTCAATCTATGTATTTAAAACATAAAAGATTTTTAATTTTGATATGGTCACTATAAGATGTTGTTAGGTTAGCTATTACGTAATAACTTGAGACAGAAGGATCCGTAAGTAGAGACTGAATAAATTAACCGACTTGGTATTACATGGATCTTACAACTTTTTATGGTAGAAGAACCGAGTTGCGAGACTTGGTTTTCTTACAAGTTATGTTTTGATGGCATTCCTCCTTTTCCGTGTCCATTTTCTTTAAAATCTGTTTATTAAATAAAGACCTGGCAGGCTAAGCCTAAAACAAAAGTATTGAACAGTATTATAGTCCTCGTTACTTATAATTACTATACTATTTGCTCGTTACTTTATGTGTGGTGTGACATCAACTAGAGCCAAAAAAATATTTTTATGAAATTTTCACTTACGCGTGCATTGGCGGCTTCGATTGTTGATCTAAGATTGGCGGTGTAAAAATATTCATTATCCTATACCTATTGCATACGAAAGTATATACGGTACTTATAACAAAAACACCATTTTTTAATTATTGTCTGTCTGTCTGTTTGTTCCGGCTAATCTCTGAAATGGCTAGACCGATTTTGACTGAACTTATTGGCTAATGTTATAAGGAGTAACTTAGGCTTACGATTCCGCGCAAAAACAATTAAAACCCATAAAATCCAATTGTAATAAACTCCACCCGGAACGAAGTCGCAAGGAACAGCTAGTATCGACTAAAAATAAAAACCGCGGTTGCTAACTCCCTTGCCACGCGTGGCAACTTTGTCAAATACTCCCCCATGGGACAATCTAGGAGGGAGGTCTACGTTCAGCAGTGGACTAGGATAGGCTGAAACGGTACTTACAATAACAATACTTTTTGCTTGTTTCTTTAAATGCTTTTTAAAACCTTTAAAACCTTTTTATGAAATGTTCAATTACACACCCGTAAAAAGATAAAACGTGTTTTCCTCATACGTTATTATACGGTTTTACAGTATGTTATAAGCATGTACAAAATTAGAACATTTTTGGAAGAAAACATTGTTACGAAACCTCCATGCATAATACTTAAAAAAAACCGGCCAAGTGCGAGTCGGACTCGCGCTCCGAGGGTTCCGCACAAATCCGTAGTTTAAAATTATTAAAAATATTTTTATTATGATGTAACTAAAAATGTATGCTTTTCGCAATTTTTCCTTTATCTGTGCTACAATACGTTGCTTCGTACCAAATTTTAAGATTCTGAGTTCACTGGAAGTACCCTATAGGTTTTGATTCCCTGATTCCCTTGCGAATGTCGAAAATTTGCGTCATAAACGGCTGTATCTTTTGATTGCGTTGGCTTAGAAGTTTGATTTTTTCACAGCTCCATGGGACAGTAGACTTGAGTATTTCATATGAATTTCAGCTTGATACCTCCACGCGTTCCTGAGATAAAGGGTCTTGACAGACAGACAGACAGACGGACAACAAAGTGATCCTATAAGGTTTCCGTTTTTTCCTTTTGAGGTACGGAACCCTAAAAATTGAGATAATGTGAAAGTCGTCATCAGGCACTGTAGCGACAAGGCCCCCCGAACGGTTTCCCGCCTTGTCGTGGCGAGCGGGCTTAGTAGCCGTGGCTTGGTCACTCGCGGTGAACAAAAGGGAGCTCACTTGGCTGACCGATGCGTAGGGCCGGCTCGAGGTGGCCACTCCGAGTGGGCTTGGGGAGCCCACTTCGGATGTGTGTTGGTGGGCTGCAGAGTGGTGTCCTCTTCCTCTACTGCTGCAGCCGAGGTGGAGTCGCGGGGCAAGATTAGTGTTGGTAAGACGATGCGCCACTCGCCCTTTCCTCCGCGACTCTGGCGGGGCCGCACTGTTGATGCGATGGTGGTGGGGCTGGGGGAGAGGTGTGTCGGTATTGCGAGGCGTCGCTCTCCCAACCCTTCACGGCTGAAACTTCATTGGTGGCGGAGCCAAAGACCTGACCCGCAGCTGGGGTCGGGAAAGCGTGTGCTTTCGAGTGCTCGTTTTTTATTTGGCCTCATGTCTTCCGTGTATCGGACTCGGGGGATTTCGTTACACAGGTGGAGTTATAGGCCCCAAGAAAGCGCGCCTTGTGTTTCTGGTGCGCCTTACCTGAGAAGGGAAAGGGGGAGGGGAAGTTCTCCCTGAGGAGGGGCTGCCACGGGGCACCCGGCGCTGGTAGGGCCGCGGATGTATGTGAAACCGTTCCCATAGCCATGCCAATGTGCGACGAAGGTGGAACACCATGAGGTTTTCGTCTGTGCGAGTCCGACATAACCCATTTTTGCCCAGCGAGGCTGGTATGCGTAGGCATTTCCCCATGTTAAAAACGCACGGCTGATTGCTTCATGACCCCGACTTATGGAGGCTGTAACTTTGCTTAGGTACTGTTAATATATAAATTGTGTAAAAAAATGATAAAAGTCTGACTGTTGTTGACGCATAAGCAAAAACAATCTGTAATAACTTTTCAACTGCGTCTTTAACAGAATTTTGTCTAATAACAGAGCACTTGAAAAATTTCAAAGTTATACACTCAAAGTTTTATCATTTCGTGTAATCATTTTAAGGGCTCATGTTTGTTTTTATCGCTTTTCAGGAATTTTCTGTATTAAATTAGGTTAATGGTGTTTTGTGATATTAAAACTTAAATATTTATTTAATAATTGTTTGCGGTTATTTCCCGATTCGATGGATGCAGGTGGCTCAGGACCGTGCTTTGTAGCATTCCTTGAGGGAGGCCTATGTCCAGCAGTGGACTTATGAAAGGCTGTAATGATGATGATTATGATGATTCCCCCAACGTGGGATTAATGGCTGTTCTGCAATTTTCGCAAATGCTTAATAACGCACTGTTAGAAAAGTTTAATTAACTTTTAAGTTTAAGATTTAAGGATGAGGTGGTATTAATCTATACAAATAAACAAAGTTGAAGTGTCTGTTTGTAAGGTCAAAATAACAGCTTTCTAATAAATGCCTCATGAAAGTATATACGGTACTTATAAAAACATTTTTGAAGGTTTTGTCTGTCTGTTTGTCTGTCTTTCAGGCTAATCGCTGACTTCAACTGGACTTTAACTGGTACATAGCTGATGTTATAAGGAGTAACTTAGGCTACATTTATTTTAGAAAAAAAATTAGTGTTCTGCGCAAAAAGTTAAAACCCATGAAATCCAATCGCAATAAATTCAGACGGATGAAGAGCTAATATTATATATATTCGAATATTGATATAGATAATTTTTACATGGTAGAGCCATGCTGCAGCTATATTACTGGTATAGTTGTAGCACAAATGGGTCGGCTCGACCGGGGAAGGACCACGCTCTCACAGAATACTAGCGTAAAATAGCAGCTTAACGCTGCTGTGTTTCGTATGGGGAGTGTTTTTTTATAGGATAGGGTGGCATCGTTTGTCACCCTATCCTATAAAAAACAGTCCACCTGATGGTAAGTGGTTGCTGCGACCCATAGACATCTATATTTATCCTCAATAAAGCATCAAAATACAGATGTGTTTTCACCCGTGAGGAAACAGAAACAGAAACTTTTTTATTAAATATAGATAAATAATACTTATTGAAAGTTACTCTTTTGTTTAATTACCACTGGTTCAAAAAAAAAACCTCTGTTCAGGGAAGAACCAGCAAGAAACCCAGCGGGACTTTTTTTTAAAATAACAGCTTACAATCATGTACGTTACACAATTAACCACACAACAAATTAGAAATAGCTTGGTAGCGATCACCTCATTTCCAGGGGTTATTATCATCCATAAATTCTTTAATATTATAATAACCCTTTTTTATGGAGAACTGGAGACCCTTTTTACTTGAAACGGGGCATTCCATCTTAGTCCTCAGGGGTGACAACGCATCTGTATTTTGATTCGTAATCGAGGATAGATGTAGATGTCTATGGGCCACAGCAACCACTTACCATCAGGTGGACTGTGTGCTCGTTTGTCACTCTTATCCTATAAAAAAAATGTATACCGAAATCTTACACCTTCTGAAAGATGCGGGCGAGACCTTACATCGATGGCGCCGTTATGGAAAAATCTCCCTATTTTAGGAGGATAATGGACAAAAATTTCAAAGTCCCAAGATCTAGGTACACGACCGCCTCCATTAATTGTAGATAATAACCATTACAAAGCAAACAAATGTTTCTAAAACCCACATTTGTCCACAAAAGAATAATGTGACCACCGTGTGGATATAATTTTCGTGGAGGCGAAAATAATTACACAGCCGTGTGTGCCTATTAAGGGTTATTAGGGCATAATAACCCTTACGGATTATCGGTGCTACGTTGCTCGCTGCGGTATTATGGCCGCGTTATCAAATTCGCATTACCATAACTCATGTGGCCACGTAAATGTCACTAATTCGAGGCGCATGTAAAAATCACTGGCTAATTTGCGCTTAGCTTTGTATTCGTAATTTACTATGTTTTTTTTTTACAAAACTGAAATGACAAATGAAGTTACAGCCTACTTGATAGCAAGTTTTCTCTACATAGTGTAAAACAAAGTCGTTTCCCGCCGTCTGTACGCTTAGATCTTTGAAATTACGCAACAGATTTTGATGCGGTTTTCGTCCTTAGACAGAATTGTTCAAGAGGAAGGTTTACACTCATATGTATGTATAATACACTATGTGTGTGTATAAAAATCTAATGCTGTTCGTTAGTCTCGGTAAAACTTGAAAACGGCTAGAACGATTTTGATGAAATTTCGTGTGTGCGCTTGAGTGGGTCCCTGGATCCGATCGTTTAGATTCACAATTGAACCTGGTAGGTGACGCTGTTGTCGAGAACCAGAAATCGCCCGTGCTGGTTTTTTATATAATTAAAATGAATCGTATAAACAGTCTACTTGATGGCATGTGGTTATTGACCATGGGCACCTGCAACCAACATCAAACAAAGAAGGTTTAAGATGCGTTATAACATCTAAGGGCTAATGGAATGTTTCACAGTCTGTGTATACTAGTCCAGGAGGAATCGGCGCAGAAGTACCGAAAACTATTCCTTCTCAATTTTTTCCTCCTGATCTATACCGGCTATCTATACTGCCACTTGATAGCAGTGCAAGCATTGCTATCAAATGGCAGAAATGGTTAAGAGAGACACAAGAGTAATCCTACCACTAAGTTAATTTTAATTGTTAGTGATTTTAACTTTTTTTTATAGGATGAGGGTGACAAACGAGCACACAGTCCACCTGATGGTAAATGGTTGCTGTGGCCCATAGACATCTACATCTATCCTCGTTTGCGAATCAAAATGCAAATGCGTTGTTACCCGTGAGGACTAAGATGGAATGCTTGCTTTCCAGTAAAAAGGATCTCCGGTTCTCTACACTTACCATACAAAAACAGCAGCGTTACGCTGCTATTTTACACTGGTATTCTGTGAGAGCTTGGTCCTTCCCAGATCGAGCCGACCTTATTAAATTCTATAAAGTAACATAGCTGCCGCAGAGCCATCTACCACGTAAAACGTTAAAAATATTTTTTCACAACTGACGTCGGTACTAAACATAGTGTACCTTAGAATGTGAGGCCAGAGCCGTCAGTAACTGTTAAGCTATGCGAAAATTATTTTATAAATTTTAGTGTTTTGTAATCTGTTTTTAACTTCTTCAAATTTTAATTATTTTCATATTAAAAACAACTCGCGCGTCAAATGAACCAAAATGTGAGCGTAATATCGAACGGTGCCTTGTGTTAATCAAGAAAACGTTTCGTTATTAAAGAGTTGAGCTGAAATCGATTAAACTCCGCGATTATAGCGTAGTTGAGTCTGGTGCCACAGAGCATAAATATTCAGTGCAGCATTCCAGTTGAAACTTGTTACTGGTTATTTTTGTTTCGTATAGATGATTTTAATTTTGTGACTTGTAATCAAACGTGAAAAGAAACAAAAACGTAAATATATAAAATATTACGCTGATGGATAAGAACACAATGTTATTCCAGTGTTTTAATAAGCGTTATAATATTTTTTGCAGACAAGCCCATAATTAGTTTAGCATAACTGCCGGTCACCGTATGGTTGTAAAGCAAAAGTGTTCTTTGATGATCTCTAACTTGTTTTTAAAACTAATCGTTGAAAAACTTTTATATATGCTGAAATAACTGGGTGATTTTTTGATACCTCCATTACCGTAGAGTATCTAAACAAACAGACTATATTCGCTTAGATACGGTTGCCTTTGTGTTATCAAAGACGGCACCGCGACATCTAAAATCGGCCTACACCGGCAGGAGAATTTGGCATTTTAAAACTAAGCGCCGTAGTGAAAGCTTCTTTGCTACGTAACTTGTGTTAATTATTAATATTTGTATTTTATTACAATAATCTTCTAAAATAGAAAACCATTTATTTAACAAACAATAAAAAATAATAAACTAAAAGGAAAATAATAAGGGTCCGGGTGTACCGACACTATCGTAGCGAACAGGCTTATACTTTTATTAATTTATAAAATATAATTTCTATATAAGTATCTATGCAATGGAGATTAAACTTACCAGTGAGATAAGTACCTTCACTGTATCTCTTAGATTATAATCTTCATTTTAATGATTTACATTTTAAGTGCTACCTTTGTTTATGTTGACACCGTTACATGAAAATAAATATAATTGGACGTTTACGAACAAGTTTAAGTATTATAATATGATGTTAAAATTATTAAAAATATGAAAAATGACAAATATTTTTCTACTTTAAAACATTGATTTAAAAAACCTTTCCCGCTGGTTGCGGCTACACTGTGCCTTCTAGACGGTCTCAGCGGGCACCGTCTCGGGCAATAAAACGTATTTGCCGAAGGTGGCCCTGTAGCCATTCATATCGCCTCGTTCGGATGCGCCTGTTTTATGAGCTGTAACTGATACCTGCACCTCTTCACAGGTGAGATTGTGTAAAACAATGTTGTTCATTTTATACTACTTGCACTAAATCAATTATTTCAAATCGGTAGCGCAGTGGATATTACCTGCGTTCAGACTGTGGTTTATGTTTTAGTCCATACACCAAATACAATTTATGACGTAAAACTCCGCCACGACAGAGATTTTTTTTATGTACTTACTCAAGATATTAACTTAATTATTAAAAAGAAAATGTTCTAGTATTTTACTATCATAGGTCAGATATTTTTTTTTAGTGCCAAATGTAACGCACATCTACAATTAATATCGAAAAGAACGAATAAGTTTCTTTTGATTATAAACCACACAACGTCATAGTGTTTAAGACAAGAGTTATCAAGTCTTTGGACCTTAACTTCTTACAAAACCAAACTGACAAACATACTTACTCTCCACCTGACGGAATGCAACTATTGCAGTCCATGGAAACCTACAGCCAACGTCAAACTAAGAAGACTAAGATCGAATGCCTCACAGTCTGTAGTTTTACTGATTATTTGTACCCTATAGCTTGAAGAACCGGCAACCGATGGGGAAGTAAGGTTCCCGTACCAGTAGGCGAAGTGTGGGGCGGCCCCCCACTAGATGGAGTGACGACCTGGTAAGTCGATGGATGCAGGTGGATCAGGACCGTGCTTTGCGGCATCCTTTGGGAGAGGGCTATGTTTAGTAGTGGACTTGTGAAGGGCTGTAATGATGATCATAATGATAAGCTGTACCCTTTACACGGGAACACAGCAGTGAAAGCACTGTTATTTGGCGACAGTAGTAGGTAAAAGGGTGGTACACAGGGCCGGATTAACCATTAGGCAGAGTAGGCAACTGCCTAGGGGCGCCGCATCGGCTAGGGGCCCCACGCGCGCACGAAAGTAATGGAAAATGTATCATACAGTGAAAATTCAATTGAAAAATTTGTATCCTCAATAACAATAGGTATTACTGGGTTTTAGCGACGCATGCTATCATGATGAAATACTTCATACTTTCAGAATAGAATCATATAGTATCGATTAGTAAAACTAATAATATGGACGCGTTAGGTTAACAAGTTTTACGCTCCTCTGTGTAAAGGGGCCCCGAGAATTGCATTTCCTAAGGGCTCCGACATGGTTAAGCCGGCCTTGGTGGTACCTACCGAAACGGTCTCCTAGGCAGAGAAGTAGACCTACCACCTAGTAAAAGGTTAACTACAAAGCCAAAGAGAATCTAAGAAAATATGCTTCAAGAATCACAAACAGCGGATTGAATTATTACCTTAATATATTGAGATAAAGCTCTTAAGGCACTGAGCCATTGTTTCTGTATTTAAAATGTACAGAAGCCAGGGCGTTTCGCATTCATCACTCGAAGCAATTTGGAGCTAATACCGTCGTAATGTTCGCAAATGCATCCTCGGGGAAAATAAGCAACGGGTTATGCAGCACGGCGTGTAGACAGCCGTGATGGACTATGATCGAGCGGGACGGCCTCCCGCCAAATGCGGAACAACACGCCATATTTGTACATTGTTGCTTCAAATGGAAACTAAGTGAGAACATACTCCATTAAATTGTCTTTTAATTCTTTGTTGGGAGAATATAAATATTAAAATCAGTGAACTTCAACTATATGCATGTAACTATAATGTATAACACATAATATAATATTTATCAGAAATATAAGTGTCGTCCTTGCGCGCGCGGGTTGTAATGCAGATGCATGTCAGTTATAATGTCTTCTTCCACATATGAGAGGTAAAATACAACGTAACCGTATTCAAAAACAAACAATTTGTGTTTTTACACTTCGAACGTTTGGTCTTCGAACACGCGACCTTTTAACCAAGTAGTCTGATCAATAATAATTTATTTAATAATTTATGGATAATAATAACCCCTGGAAATGAGGTGATCGCTCGATATTTCTAATTTGTTGTGTTGTTAATTTGTGTAACATACATGATTGTAAGCTGTTATTTAAAAAAAGTCCCGCTGGGTTTCTTGCTGGTTCTTCCCAGGACAGAGGTTTTTTTTTCCGAACCAGTGGTAATCAAACAAAAGAGTGACTTTCAATAAGTATTATTTATAATCTATATTGAATAAAAAAAGTTTCTGTTTCAATAGGCCACGAAACCGCACTATTATTATAATTACCCAATAAAAATAATATAGCAGCGTTAAAAAGGGCTCCTCAACAATTACCCTAAAGAAGTTATCATTTAAAATATCAAAATTACGCTACTAAAATAGTCCCACCGTGCTTTTATTTTAAGGTCGTAACCACGGACCAATCATTTACAGTAGTTCACACTTCACAGCTCGCTTGCTTCTATCTGCTGCAGACGGTGTACAATCGGCCGATTGTCGAATCGGTCATGCGTGCAGACGCTGCCTGCGTCGTGTCCGCTCGTGTGACTGTCATGACGTCGGGGTGCGACATGTTGCTTGGATGTTTCATTTTTTATTTCATAGTTTTAAACTTCAGTTTTGCACACGGATGAGAAATACTATAGTATAATCCAATTTTTAAAAGTAAGTTTCTTTTTAGTTTTTATTTCATATATAGGTGACAAGCGAGCATACAGTCCACCTGATGATAAGGGAATAATGTGGCCCATGGAAATCTATCCCTGAGGATTAAGATGGAATGCCTCGTCACTAGCAAGAAGTGTAGAAATGAGTGACATAACCTACACACAACTGGGTACAGACCTTCTCTCATTTCTACCTCAATTTGTGTCCAACGCTTCACATGTCTGTGTTAAATATTTTTAAATTCCTTAGACACACTAGTTTCTCAATTATGTCCTTATAATGTCATGGATAATGCTCGCGCACTATGAAATTTGAGAGCAAAGTCTCCGATAATTGTTACAAATCCATCTGAAAAATTGCGACATCTGCGATAGCCAATTCATTGCTCAGCATAGTAATAACGGCAAATCTACTACCTAACTTTAGAATAAATACTAGAGTATATCATGGTAAAATTCTTTGATAGCATTTATTGAATAACTAGCTGTTCCCCGCAACTTCGCTCGCGTGGAATTTGTTACGATTGGATTTCATGGCTTTTTTAGTTATAACATCAGCTATCTGCCAGTGAAAATCTCGTCAAAATCGGTCCAGTCGTTTCGGAGATTACCCGGAATAAACAGACAGACAGACAAAAATTAAAAAAATAGTTTTTTGTTATAAGTACTATTTAAATACTTTCATATGCGTTTAGTAAAAATATGTTATTTCGACATTACAAACAGACGCTTCAATTTTATTTATTTGTATACATTTGTAGTATCATTCAGGGTCCTTTTAAATCAACCGCCTACCTCTTAGTACATTAAAACACTTGATTATGACATTTACTTTTTTTATAGGATTAGGGTGACAAACGAGCACACAGTCCACCTGATGGTAAGTGGTTGCTGTGGACCATAGACATCTACATCAAACAAAATGCAGATGCGTTGTCACCCGTGAGGACTAAGATGGAATGCCTCATTTCCAGTAAAACTTCTCAGTAAACTTTTTTAATCTCAAATTAATTATGTTGTGCGTATACTTTTTAATAGCGTTCCTAGACTGCCTGTACTACGCCATTCGTTTCGAAATGTTTTATTAGATAAGGCTCGAAGCCGGCCTGTCATGTGCAATTTTACGCCGACATCGCTGCTGTCATATCCGCGAGCCTTCCAATTACTCAGCACCTGTGGACTTCGGGTACGGTTTTCGACACTTCAATTTCCAAGTGGTTGCGCGGTCGATATAATAAACTACGCTGTGAGCTAGGGTTGCCAACCCTTCTACTATATAACTTAGCATCCTACTGTATTAGAGGTCCCAATACCGTAAATTTAATATCAAATATGTGTAATAGGCGGTACTAGTATATTTGTATTAAGATTGTATATAACGTTACACCAAGTAATTAAAAATATTCATATTAAAATATTCCTTTGAAACTATAACAAATTTTTCGTTATTTTTATATTTCTTAGAAACGAATTGGTAACCCTAAGTAGAGGTTACGTAATGTTATTCGTAATTGCCGTCTCATGCAATTAAAGTTAGTTATTTATGTATTTATGTTTTCTGTATAAATTATCCAGTAAAGTGTTAGAAACATTTTTCGGCATGCTTAGAACCTATGACATGCTAGCCCTGTAGTTATTTTTTCAGAAAAAACAAGGCTAGTAGGATATAGATGCTTTACCGGATTATGTCAGAATTTCTCCTCTATGGTGAAAGTGTTTTGTATAAATAAATTCATTACAATAAAACTCAGACACAACTATTTTTCGGCAACACACGTAAGTATACGTATTCTGAGCGGGAATCGAACCAGCGGCCCGAGCATAGCTATCAAAATGAGCTCTAGCCACATAGATTGTATGAAATTCTTTTTCCAAAGATTATTTTCCAAATGTTCACGCAAATGAGCTTTTTGGAATTTTTAATCTGTGCCTTTTATCGAATTTTTAATTTTCTTTTCAGGTAAGCGTTATTTGAAAGAAATAAAGTTCTTTTTTAAATTCTTATACATAAGCAAATACCTATAATTTTTAAAACTTTTATCACAAATACTTATCGATGACCTTTGTAGAGTTTGCGTTCGTGTGCCTATGGATAAAGTTTCGGGTCCAGTGAGTCCTTGAAAGACTGTTTTATTACCTTCCTCAGGCATGTTAATGCGAGAACTCGTAAATCCATTAAGTAGGTAGAAAGAAATTTATCTTTTCTCGATTTCCGAAAAGAAGATTAATGATTTTTTTTGGGGTAATTTTTATTTCTATTTTTGTTACTCACCCATGCTAAAACTATATTATATGAATCTATTTGGCTCACGAAAGTAAGATGAAATGAGATAATATTTAAAACCATAGACTTGGAATATACTGTATACGTCAGTATATTCTAAGTCTATGATTTAAAACAATAGATTTGATTACATCACCATTCGCCAAACGTTACCAACCACAGACTAACTAGTAGATTCTGCCGAATTTTTCAACTGTTTTAGGACAATTTTTATACAATAAAAAGTTACACTGTATTTGTATATAAAGTTAATTTGACAATTGTTGACAATTATTTTAGAATACGAAAATAAGGTAAACGTTTAATGACTGAATTAATACTTACAGTAAAAAAAAAATTCAATTACTTTTTATACGTGGTAGAGCTATGCTCCAGCTATATTAGTACTATACAGGAATGGGTCGGCTCGACCGAGAAAGGACCACGCTCTCACAGAAAACCAGCGTAAAATGGCAGCGTAACACTGCTGTGTTTCGTATGGTGAGTGTAGAGGTCCGGAGACCCTTCTCACTGGAAAAGAGGCATTCCATCTTAGTCCTCACGGGTGACAACGCATCTGCGTTTTGATTCGCAAACGAGGATATATGTAGACGTCTATGGGCAATAGCAACCACTTACCATCAGGTGGACTGTGTGCTCGTTTGTCACCCTTATCCTATAAAAAAAATCTTATGACGAAACTGAAACGATGATAAAAACAATTCAGTAGACATTGAATGTGACGCACAATGTCTGCGGAGCTTCTGTTACTGTTACGGGCTATTAAAGTGCACTGCTGAAAATAGGTCTCCCTCATAGGTTACCTTATAGGAGGGATATTTGCCATAGTTGTCACGCTTGGCAAACACTTTGGCAACCGCAGTTTTTGATTTTTTGTTGTTAAGACGCTGCTGCCCCTCTCCGGGTTTGTTTTCTTTCGTTGCCTCTTACGACACTCACGGAAATGTGTGTACTGAACACACACACACACACACACACACACACACACACACACGCACGTACGCACATGCGCGCACACACACACACACACACACACACACACACACACACACACACACACACACACACACACACACACACACACACACACACACGTACACAAATACACACACACACACACACATACACAAACACACACTCTTTTAGTATGTATAACTAACTTATATTTAGTATCTATTTTCTATTTATAATTTTTAACCTCTTTGTATGTTAAGTTAAATTACATTGAGACAAAACCATAATGATATTCCGAGTGTGAGGAGCCGGATTACTGTAACACAGGGTATACTAATACAGGTTCCTCTCTCTCACATTGGCCAATTATTAATTAATTAAGTGTTTAGTTTAATTAATACGCCATCCTTTGAGACATTGTGATTGGAAATAAACGATTATTCTATTGTTACAATTTTACAATTTTGGGATATTTTTTGATGCTTAGTAGGTTTCAGCAGCATTTACTAGATCGGAGAGCTTAGATTTACAATTTAATGCTTACGGCTCCGTGGCACAGTGGCTAAGCAATGTGTTGCAGCGCTAAGAGCTGCGGGTTCGAATCCCGCATTGAAGAAGTATTTGTATGGCCTACAAATATTTGTTCCGGGTCTGGATGTTTCTCCTTGTGAAATGTATCTATGTAAAGTAACGTTACGGTGTAACGATACAGCAGAAAATCTTAGTGTGGAGGTAAGGTTTTAAAAAAATGTCTACTTCAGGGTAACGGATATGGTATTATGGTTTATGTGATTTTATTATTTATTGATTATTTATTATCACTGTGGTTTTGATCCCTAGGAAAATTCACCCACAAAATAAAAAAAATACTTTCAGTTAAATATATTATTTAAATAGATTTTAAATGTTTCCACAACTTTAAAAAAAAAACATGAATGGGGCACTGTACGTTATGCCTTTAAGATATAGTTGTTATCATTTATGAATAGACATCTAAAAGTCAACATTTTTAAAAAGATACAAACATCAATTGGGATTGTATGCCCGTGACATTTTTTTATTACCGAATTACAGCCGTTTGAGAATAAAAGTAAAGAATTAATTTATATTCATTCGCTGAAATAAAATTAGTTTCTCTTTCCAGACTTCAATACAATGATAAAATTAAAACACCTGGGACTTTCCTTCGTGTAATTTTCCAAAAAGAATTTAACGCTAAATGTCTCCTTTTTACTTTATTGGGATCTATTATTTATTTAAACAAATTATGTTTAAATCTAGAAATACGTTTGAAACTGTGACCCGGTGAAGTGTTTTATCTCTGAATACATCTGTTTTTATAAACGTTAGTCTAATTTTCTTAGACTTCAATACAAAGATGAAATTAAGACACCTATTAATACCTCACCTATATTAAATATTTTAACTTTTTATTTTATCTATTATTTTTTATTTAATATTCTTTATACACCTTATTTGGGAGGAAAGGACGTCTATCAGTCAACCCAGGATGATTTGTGTAACGGTGGCAGATACAGACTTAATTAACTAAATAAAATCAACAATAAATATATAAGAAACAATAATATGTAGATTTATTTTTGTACTGTATACATTTTTAGTTCTTTATCAATTTCTTCATTAGAAAATCGAATTACATCTGGGGGCACGGTAGTGCCCCCGGGGCCAAGTCGAGCAAAAAAGCGGCACGGCCGTACCATCCTTTTCTCGAAGCAGTTCGGGCCATTTCCGAAACCCTATAACTTCGTTATGGATAAAACTAGAAGCCTGAATTTTTACTAACCAAGTAGGCATTGTATGAAGTCGGTATATTTCAAATTTCATCAAATTGGAACCAGTAGTTTAAGAATTATAACTAGTCAAAGTTTCTTAATTTTGTCACTCACTGACTGACCGATCATCAAAACTCTAAGGCACTTCTAGCAGACATAGAAACTTCAAATTTAGAATTTAATTATTGTTTAGTATATAAATAAACAATCTAATTTAATATAATATGTATTACTTGTGAGATATATTGTGTTTTCATGCGATTGCCAAGTCAATCTATGTATCAATCTATGGACTGAATAAATTAACCGACTTGGTATTACATGGATCTCACAACTTTTTACGGTAGAAGAACTGAGTTGCGAGACTTGGCTTTTTTTACAAGTTATGTTTTTGATGGCATTTAATTTAAATGAAGTACAATTGAACGAGCTTTACCCTAATATCAATGTTACAATGTTTTCTATCGCCTCGTTAGTCACGCAGCAACTTATGGTCGATATTGATGTTCGTTTGGTACACAATCCCTCCAACGTTTACTCACACGACACCTACTCACCGTACGTACGGTGAGTGGGTGTTGTGAGCGCGATTTGTACAGAGTAGGGCAAGGGTGACTACCCCACTGGAATATTTGTTGAAATCTTTATATTAATACGTAGACACCGATAATTGAAGTTCCTTTTATAGTATTTATTATAAAAAAGTGATTTAGAAAGGAAAAAATATGTAGGCGACGGATTCATTTCTTTCACAATTTTCAATCTTAACTCAAATTATTTGGCTAAACGTGATCCAAGTTGCTCGAAGCTCTTTGGACTCTGCCTACCCTCTCTGAAATTACAGGCGTGACGCTATGTATTTATGTACTATAAAAGGAGAGAAATGATACTTATAACATTTAAAAGGCCGGTTTTCGACGTCCCGATGTCATAGTTAACCACGGCTACCTTCAGATTAAAACTATTAATTGACCAGTGACCATGGGTGCTGTGAAGAAATCGAGAATTTTAAATAAGTTAATATACACCATAAAATCCGTAAAAAGTTTCATTTCAATAAAATCACAACTTTTTATTTTCCGACGTTCGTAATTATAATTGTTTGCAATAATATCCCATGAACGGTTTTTTGTAGATAAGCATATAATATAAGCCTATAAATTATCTTTCTTCTGATAACAACTTTTATTGGTTAATATATCGGTGTAGTTACCTATATTGACTTACCTGTTCATACTCGTACTTGCTTGCTAGATACGAGGGTGACACTGAAAGGCGTGTTTATAAATCAATAAAATTTCATAAAAAAATCGGTCTCATCTGGTTATCAGATGCGTGAAGTTCGATCTCCTATGGTCTCCTCTACTATCAAAATTTCCTTTTCTCAAACATGAGATTGTGACCTTTCTTAATCTACTCAAAAGGGTATATAAATTAAATTTAATAAAAAGTAAAAGCCAACTTGAAACAACTACATATTAAATAATTTAACATTTAGAAGTCGGTTCTTTAACTGTTCTGTACAATATATTATCTTTGCACCGACTCCAGAATTATAATTATTTTGTTCTTTTTATTTTATTTGTCTTTTTTATTACAAGTTAATTTTTGAATATAATTTTATAAAGACCAATGGCAAAACATTTTTTATAAAAAACAAAAAGTAGTGGTGGGTAATACCCATAATCACAGCATGTTTTATAATAAAACTTCACAACAATAAAATTAACTCAAAATTAATGTGTTGCAAATCGACCGGACCATAGCTTTTATGCTTTTATGATGCACTCATTATCCTGTCATTATCTTGCAGGGTTTTTAATCTACCATAATATTTCACCACAATTTACAAATTCTTTAACAAATCTATCCCGATATAATAGCATTAGACATGGCCATATCCGTTTAGTCTTGAGGGCATTGAGCGTGTGAATTGTTTACCGATATCGACAGCGATACATCGCTGTCTGTGCACTCAACCCGAAGCCTTGTCACGACTGCTACTACGCGTTAACAGCTGGTGTTTTTTTTTAATAGAATTATTTGACAAACGAGCACATAGTCCACCTGATGGTAAGTGGATAATATGGTCCATAGACATATACATTTATCATCGATTAAAAATAAAAAAGCAGATGCGTTGTCATCCTTGAGATCTAAGATGGAAAAGGGTCTCCGATTTTCTACACTCACCATACGAATCACAGCTGCTGTTTAACGCTGGTATTCTGTGAGAGCGTTATCCTATCCCAGCCAACCTGAGCCATTTTTACTACAGCTACAAATATTTGCAGCGTGGCTCTACCACGTAGATGTTTTTATCATTCGTTCAATTCCTTTAACGTGGTGAAGAGGCGTCTTTTAGAATATACTCTAAGTAAACTTTATTGCAATGAGTGATTAGTTTTATTATATTGCAAACAGTTTGAAATAATTCTCATCAGCTTGGTTGCGCAGTGGATAAGCATTTAGCTGCGACGCTATGAAACCGCGGATTCGAATCTCACACGGATGAATTTGTATTCATTCATTCATTTATTACAGCCTACCAAAAGGCCGCTGCCGAACATGGGCCTACCCCATATATTGCTTCAAAAAATTAATTGTATTAAACGTTTTCTTCGGAGATGGCGGGGATCGATCCGTGGTTACTCACGTACTGTGAAATTTACGAGCGAGAATTTTGGCGAGCGGGTAGCCTTTGAGATACCATGGATCTTATCTATATTTATCTCGTATTTGATCTAAATAACACAGCAAAACATATGATGCGACCTGACAAACAACAGTTACTGTCATGAGATGATGCTTACGGTAAGCAACTGTAAATGGAACAGAGTTTAAAAATAGACTTTCGATCTTTTGACAGTCCTTAGTTCACTCAAAAGGGTCAAAGATTAGACTTTTTATACGTGGTAGAGCCATGCTGCAGCTGTATGGTTGTAGCTCGAATGGGTTGGCTAGACCGGGGAAGAACAACGCTCTCACAAAATACCAGCGTGAAATAGCATATTAAAGCTGCTGTGTTTCGTATGGTGAGTGTATAGAACTGGAGACCATTTTTACTGGAAACCAGGCATTCCGTCTTAGTCCTCACGGGTAACAACGCATTTGCATTTTCATTCTTAATCGAGGATAGATGTAGATGTTAGACCACAGCAGCCACTTAACATCACGTAGGCTGAAGAAAAAAAAGGTTCTTCCTGACAACTCGAAATTATAAAATAAACTGTAGTTGTTAACGCATCTGGCAAGCGTGCCAACCATGGCAAAATTCCCTATCAGGTAATCTATGCTCAGCAGTGGACTTTATAGCCTGGACTTTTTAAATTTTATTACAATAAGTTATCCCGCGCCGCTTCTGTCCGCAACACAGACAAACCTATTTTGAGCAAAATATAGTTAGTTCAAACTCGAAAGTATGAATGAAATTGTACAAAATCTCTGGAGAGCCTCAACGCTAAACGGTCAGCGGAACAGTGAAACAGTAGAAATTTTACATTTTTGTTTATCGCAATCATGGAGCAACACGGATCGAAGGGGAGTAGCCATGTGCATGCGTTTCCCTCTGCCGAAGTATCTAATAAGTCCACACGGTCCTAAGCGCACAATAAAACTAGTTGCAGCCTCACTGCTCTCTAGACTAAGTGCTACAACATGGCTCTGCCACGTATATCTACTGCCCATCTCGTGGTTCAGTTTCTCTCTGTTGCCTTTTACGATACCCTCGGATCGATATGGGAGTAGTGGATATTCGTACACCGCCAATACGCGGTCATTTTAAGGGATAAGAAATAAAGAATAGTTCTTATAAATTTAATTAAATCTCACATAATATATATATATAAATAAACACATCTATTAGTAAATTGTAAATATATTAAAAGTTTTATATTGAAACAAAATATAATATGAAAAGAGAGAAAAATAATTAAATTAACTCCCTCGTCTCGACGTTCAAAAATATACCAAGCGTTATACTATTTTCATTCCTTAAACATGCAAGTTTCCCCACGACGATTTCCTTCGCCGTCGAGCACGTTGTAAATCATCACTTAAACTTGCAATTAACATTTCATTGATACCAGCGGGCGATCGAATCCGGGCTGCTCGCGTGCTGTGAAATCTTGCACCCGCGAGGTGGGTGTGCGTAGGCTTTTCCCCACGGAAGAAAAGCTAAAAATGTTTAACACGTGGTAGAGCCATGCTGCAGCTATTTTAGTAGTATAGTTGTAGCACGAATGGGTTGGCTTCCGGGGAAGGACCACGCTCTCACAGAAAACCAGCGTAAAATAGCAGCTTACGCTGCTGTGTTTCGTATGGTGAGTGTAGAGAACCGGAGACCCTTTTTACTGGAAATGAGGCTTTCCATCTTAGTCCTCACGAGTAAAAACGAATCTGCATTTTGATTCGTAAACGAGGATAGATGCAGATGTCTATGGGTCACAGCAACCACTTACCATTAGGTGGACTGTGTGCTCGTTTGTCACCCTATCCTATAAAAAAAACGACGGGTTGCACTCCGGGAGTGCCGGCAGAAGTGAAAACTTGAATATTAACGTTGTGCATTTTTGATATTATCTTATTTCATTTATTTTCATTCGAAATTATTTGTTTGGTAAACCTACACCGCACATGTGCTTATTGTGATGTTATGAAAATATAGGTTAATGCTATAAAGTATAAACATATTACAAATATTACATCTATAATGTGTAAGTAGATATGTATCTATATTAATAATTTCGGCAAGCAGTACAGTAGAGTCGATCGAAACCTGATCTTAATAATAAAATTATATTAATTAATAAATGAAAATTAATTAAACCTAACTTACTTCCTCTCCTACGCCGCGCCGGCTATCTACCTCCGCCCGTCTTAAGAATTTTCGATCAGGACACGTGACCTGACGCGAGTTTAACATTTTTACCCTTACAAAAAAAGTGCACAACGCCGCTAAAGGAGTTTTCCCTTCAAAATGTTTAAATAACTTGCAACAACGTATGACTGTTAAATGACAACTACAAAGAAGTACCTCACTATTAGGTCTCAAGTCCTGAATTTGAATCCCGATCGCGGCAGATATTTGTGTGTTTTTGTCGAATAATATACGAGTAGTAACAAATAAGCTGACGGTGAACCTAATGTTAAATGGATACTGCAACCCGCAGTCAACTTTAAGCATAGAATGCCATAGATGGGTTACATCCCTAAGGGCTAAAATGTAATCTTACGCTGTAATTATGCCGGCTCTCTACATCCTTTTGAAAGGAACACAGCAGTGCACACCTTGCCGCTTGGCAGCAGAAATAATTTATGGGGTGGATATAATCCCCAGTCGGATTTTTAGGTAGAAATTTTTTTCTTTTGTAACACTGTAAAAATATTTTGAAAACTTTGATAAATACAAATAGTATTGATTTTCGAGACTGGATAGGTTTTGAATGTCGACGTGTTCTGACGTTTCATTTAAGTATAACTGGTAGTATAGATGTCCAGTGTATACATAAAGTTTAAAGCTGGGGGGTGAAGGGGGGGAGGGGGGAAGATTTTATATAGAAGTTATTTATGTTTTTACTAGCTGGCCAGGCAGACGTTGTTTTGCCCTCTCTGACAACCCTGGTCCTATAAAAATTCGTAATAAAATATATTGACGGCCACTTATCGGGATAAAAACTTTTCTACCTCTCAAGTTGGACCAAACTGCACAAAGTGTGCACAAATTTCATTGAAATCATTTCAGTGGTTTAGGAGTTTATCGCGGACAAACAACGTGACACGTAATTTTTATATATAAAGATTATGTTTGTTGTTAAATGTCAAAATGAAACAAATGATTCAGTTTCAAAAAGACAACTTTAAATTTTAATCAAATATTAAAAAGTTTAGTTTGTTTTTAATGTTATTGGCCAGAATGTCATCGATGCTCTTTCTCCTCCTCCTGAAAATGTTATCGGTATCGGCGATTCGCCCGTCGCAAGTCACACGAAATAGTGTCCGATAAAGCCCTCGTTATTTTTTTCCAGTCGTAAAATGATATCGTCAGCGAACGCCATTGAATTTCCAACGATTCTGCAACATCGCCATCGCCTCGGAGACGTCCGCGATCCAGCTGCAAGATATGTAAATTATACTATTTGTTTGTTGCAAAAATGAATTCGAAAAATGTTTGCGATAAATAATTATTTTATATTTTGAAATATTTTTCTTGTGGACGTGGAGATTAGTAAATCAAATTATTTAGTGTATGTACAACCTACTACAACATAAATTACTGTATTGTAGAGGGTTGTACACATGCTAAGAAGTACCACAAGAAAATTTCTACGTTGTGATTTGACTGGGAGAGAATGCAAAAAATCTATTACTGTTAATTTTCCTTTTCTAATAATTTTTAATTTGTGTGATTGTATAAGGTGAAAAGGTGATAAAAATAAATAGTAAATAAATAAAATTATTCATTCAACGATTGTTTTCTAAAATAATGAGTCATTTAACAGGATCCAAACGTCACAACTTAGGCGGTGTTTACCTGTTTCGATATCGCTATTTTTCTTCTAGCATCAAGTGGTTTAAAAAAAATTTCTTTAGTCGAATTCTTTAAAAAATTAACTAGTTAGTGGAACATTGTACATTTTTACTAGATAGTAGGATTTTTTTCTCTTAAAAGCGTATGCAATAGGTACGAAGGTAGACTCCACTGCAATAATAAAGATACTAACCACAACCGCAATTCTTGACCCCACATAAATAGAATGCTTTCGAATGAATGATAGTTTATTCGTGCTTCAACACATTTCAAATTAAAGCATAAGGTAAAAAGGACAGTTAAGAATATAACACTTAAACATTAATATTATAGTGGCTGTAGTTTTTAGTTTGTATCTATTTTTAATAGATTTTCAACGTGTGAGAGCCATGCTGCAGCTATATTTTGGTTGTAGCACGAATGTATGGGCTCACAGAATACCAGCGCATATGGCGAGTGTAAAGAACCGGATCCCTTTTTAACCTTTTTTTAGAAGATGCAAATGAACCCGCGAGGCGTATGATGATTCAAAAGCAGTCATGAGACATCGTTATAGCAAGACCAGGGTCTAGCTAGATAGCGTCTATTCGAACAAAGCGATAGAAGGGACCCGCTTGCGTTCCGGATAGATATCATGATTCTTTTATCTACCTGATGATGACCACCGAGGTGTTTTAGTCGGTAGAAATCTTTCATAACCTTCCCGTTGGCCCGCGCGGAGTAAGATATCTAGGAGGAGGATTTCTCCACGTTAAAAAAAAACTGCAAATGAAACTCGTTTCTAGAATATACCACCCGTCAAATAGTAATTAACTAGTGACGTATCGACAGTGCGTAATCCGTCTTCATATCTTACGTTCCTTCCGGTAATTCCCGGCAACGCCCAGACTCCGCGACCTCTGACTTTAATATTTAGCCGGGCTCACGGAGCGATTTCGGTAACATTAATTTGGCGCCGATTGCCTCGGAATAACGTCGGGTAATTTATTTAGATTACGTTCCGAATTGTAATAACAGAGATGTCTCGCTTATTAAATATTTGGCATAGTCGCCGGATAAGATGGCTGGCTGGTTGAGGCTTTAAAGGGTACGTTCTGCCCTGGGATCTTTATTACGGCGTTGTTTATTTTAAATGCTAGCTTTTGATTTATGTATTTATATTTTGCGTGTTTAGAAATTTAAAAGAGACAGTAGCGAGCCTTGGAAACTCAGGGGATAAGCTCTCCTATTTGAATAATGTAGTGCACGGCCAACCTCAGGTTAATCCAGGCGGTATCACTGAAATTAATTGCAAAATGACTGATTAAGAATAAATAAAATAATTAACAATACGTCGAGAAAAGACTGCATGATGTGAAGTCCATTAAAACGTATTGAGGCAACACGACCGACTCTCTTCTGCTTTATAAGCCTCTAAAAAATTAAAGAAGGATTGTGCCTACCCCCAGCAGTGGGACGTTGGCTGTAACTTTATTTCTATCATCATTATTTGTTCGTTAATGTTGGTGTCGGTCTGGATATTTAACATGTAGCATCGCCGAGATTCTAAACCATCATTTATCAGATGTATATTTTTGGCCTCTGCCGTACATCATACGATACCCAGTGGACGCATTCTATTGGGCTACCATCAACAAAGTTTTATTTTCCTTTACCTTATTAGTATTTTGATTTTACGTATTTTTTTATAAAAGAAGAAGTGCTTCAGAAAACCCTATCACATAGTTTTTTAAGTATGTGCGTAGTACCTACTCCGCGACTTCAGCTATGTGGAAGGACATTCTGGTTCATAACCTACCTTGAAATGGGAGAGTGCTTAAGTCCAACGATAGAAGCGATGGACGCTTTTTTGCTTACGTTAAAACAAAGTACATACGTCCCAACGCTGGGCATAAGCTTCTTTTCATTTCTGTGAGGGTTGTGTGATGTTTTCTTTCAGCGCCGAGTATGGTTAAATGAGAATTTAAAATTGAATTAATAATTTCATTGGTGCCGGCGGGATCGGACGCGAGTTGCTCAGTTAAAGTTGAAAGTTACAGCCTATATACGTCCCACTGCTAGGCACAGGTCTCCTCTCATTTCGGAGAGGGTTTTAGGGTAAGAAAATATCCGCCGCGCTGCCCCATTGCGTGTTGGCGAACTTGACATGTCCTTGATTTTTTTTCTTATTTCGCAGACATGCAAGTCTCCTCACGTTGTTTTCCTTCACTGCCGAGCATGTGGTAAAGCTGTACTTAAAATTGCAATTAACAATTTCATTGGTGCGGGCGGGGATCGAACCCGGGTTGCTCGCGTACTGTAAAATTCAAGGCGAGTGTTTAGCTACCACTAGCATATTTTTTATAGAGGAGGATGCAAACGAGCATGCAGTTCACCTGATGGTATCGACCGCGGCCCATAAACAACTGCAACACTAGGGGAATCGCAGGTACGTTGCGGGCCTTTTAAAAAGGTGTAATGTTTGCGTTATTTTCTAATACACGCTTAGCTTACCTTGTAGTGGCGATGTAAGAATATCCACTAACCCCACACGACACGTGGGTGTCGTAAGAGGGGAAGGAGGGAAACTTAAACAAGAGATAGACAGCATCATCTTCCTGGTTCATCGAAGAAGTTGACCATACCAACTTTTTAGGTATAACAATAGACAAGTTCTGTAATTGGAAGACACATATTGATAACCTATGTAGAAAGTTAGATAAATTTGTCTTATAAATGTCTTGTAAATTTGTTTCATATCGTTTAAGACGAATTGCTAACATAGAGGCCGCAGTTTCTGCCTATCATGGATATGTTTCTTTGATCCTACGTTCATCATCATCATCATCATTACAGCCTTTTATAAGTCCACTGCTGAACATAGGCCTCCCCCAAGGAATGCCATAAAGCACGGTCCTAAGCCACCTGCATCCATCGACTTCCTGCATGTCTTACCAGGTCGTCACTCCATCTAGTGGGGGGTTGCCCTACACTTCGGCTACCGGTACGAGGCTGCCACTCGAGAACCTTTCTTCCCCATCGGTTGTCGGTTCTTCGAGCTATATGGCCGGCCCACTGCCACTTCAGCTTACTAATCCGTTGGCCTATGTCGATTACTCTGGTTCTACTGCGGATATCCTCATTTCTAAGTTTATCACGCAGAGAAACCCCGAGCATAGCCCTCTCCATAGCTCGCTGAGCGACCTTGAGCTTCCACATACGGCCAGCCGTGAAGGACCACGTCTCAGATCCATAAGTCATCACTGGCAACACGCACTGGTTGTACAGTTTCGTTTTCAGGTTTTGAGGTATGTCTAACGAGAAGATGTGTCGTAGTTTCCCGAACGCTGCCCAGCTGAGTTGAATCCGTCGATTGACCTCTCGGTCGAAGTTGGACTTACCTAATCGGACTATTTGCCCTAGGTAAACATACTCGTCAACAACTTCGAGCTTAGTGTTCCCAACAACTACCGGCATAGGTGTGACATGTACGTTAAACATGATTTTTGTTTTGTCCATGTTCATCTTAAGACCTATCCGTTGGGAGACACTATTGAGGCCATTGAGCATAGTGCTTAGCGATTCTGCCATAAGGACTATATCGTCGGCAAATCGAAGGTGAGTGATGTACTCGCCATTGATGTTAATACCGTATCCTTTCCAGTCCAGTAGCTTGAAAACGTCTTCCAATGCAGCGGTGAAGAGTTTCGGGGATATAACGTCACCCTGTCTTACACCTCTCTGCAGTTGGATAGGTTTCGTACTCTGGTTCTGTACTCGGATAGCCATCGTAGCTCTACTGTACAAACACTTCAGCACTTCGATATACCGACACTCAATTTGGTATAGCTTAAGGGACTGCTGCACCGCCCAAATTTCGACGGAATCAAAGGCTTTCTCCATAGTCCACATACGCCAGACATGGTGGCAAATTGTACTCCTCGGACTTCTGTACAATTTGCCGAAGGGTGTGTATGTGGTCCATGGTACTAAGCCTTTTCGGAAACCGGCTTGTTCGGGAGGCTGGAAGTCGTCAAGTCTCCGTGCTTCCTACTACAGATCCTACGTTACGGCTTAACAATTTGGGGTAATTCTGTCGACTTAACTAGAGCTTTTCGCGGGTAGAAAAATGTGTAAGGTGCGGAGCACACCAATTAGATAGTTGCTTTCCCCTTTTTTGCAAACATAAAATATTGCCGCGTCCTGCATTATACATTTACGAAATTAGCGTCTTTGTTCACAAAAATAGTAATTTATTTGAAAATACAAAACGACGTTATAATTAGGACTAATAGACTAAATAATGGACTAAATGACTTCTTAAATGATAAATTTGACTTGAATTGTAATTATTGAAATTAAACCCGATTTAATTTATTGACATGTTTTAACTAAAAATATTATGAATTAATTGATTGACATTTTTATTTTTATATAGATGCTACTTAGTTTCCTTAAGTATAGCTGTAAGTATATTTATATTCTATAATAATTAATGTCTTGGTATTCTCTTAGATTCTAACATAATCTGTCTGAAAATATTTGTACGGAGGAAACTGCAAAATATTTAGGATCTGAATTATTCTGTAACAACTTAAATGTACCATATTGTAACAAACAAATAAATCATCTTATCTAACAATTTCAAAATTATTAAAAAAAACATGCGTGAGTGTCAAACAAAGTTCCTTTCGTAGTATATTATTACTAGCTGGCCAGACAGACGTTGTTCTGCCCTTTCCGACGACATTCCTATGAAAAATCCTTATATTCGCAATAAAAAAATATTGAACGTCACTTATCGGGATAAAAAGTATCCTATCTCTCAAGTTGGACCAAACTGCACACAGTGTACAAAATTTCATTGAAATCAGTTCAATAGTTTAGGAGTTCATCGCGGACAAACAATGTGACACGTAATTTTTTATATATAAAGATTGATAACATATTATATATATATATTGATTATCAAATACAAATAAATGAATTACATACTAGCATCTATTAAAATGAAGCGTCATTTAAAATAATATTTCTTTCATGGCAAGAGGGAGATTGATATCATTCCATCTCGCTCGCACTATAGAAAGGGGTCGTGACGGGAAAACTCTTACACTTTTTCTCGCCTAGCCCCCATTCGTCAAATACGTACCGTGCCATAAGTAACTTTGTTCCAAAACAGCGGTTGCTAACCCGACTGCCAAGCGTGGCAACTATGGCAAAATCTCCCCTATGAAACTATTTATGATGGAGACCAATGTTCAGGCTGTAATGGAATAATGGAATGCTCGGAGTACAATACACACACACGAAAGTAGATTTTAGCGACGCTGTCTATCCGGCGTCACGTCAAGAAAAACAAGTGTTTAACGATACTTGTCAATCTTGTTACAAGGTAATAAAGCGTGCCTCGTAAAATTACAGCTAAACTTGAGATAGAAGTGGAAGGATCTTATTTCCTTATCTAAAGCTCTGTTCACACAAACGCATTTACTTTATTAGAAATAAAATGGTAATGTGAAAAATATTGTGATACAGCCTTTCTTTGTGTATAAATGTAATAAAATATTTTTTTCATATTTTCAGCCCTTCTATAATCCCTTTAACGGTATTTACAAGGCACAATATTGGACGCAGGACTTATTTACTTCTTTTTTTTCTTATTTATTTAGGTTTTAAAGTGGTAAGAGTTCTCCGCGCTGCCTGTGCCTTGTGTTAAATATTTTTCACCTAGGCTTATCCTATTTAAAAAGGCTTTTAAAATATATATGAATGATTATATGTAAATGTTTTGTGGTTTATGTATGTTAAAACAACTAGATGCAACTGATTTCGGTTGATCAAACTTAGGTGTATCCTATATTATTTATAAATAAGACAAATGTGCGTGACTTTGGGGTGGCTCTCGCCTCTTAACCTTCTGTCGTGGATGTCACGAGATATATGCTTTCGTATTATTGACAAACTTTAAAGTACACCTTGGAGTAGTTAAACTTAGGAGCCGGCTAAACATAGGAGTATATCATTTCAACATACATACACCACATATACTTTTATAATGTTTTAAAGATTGGAGTGCAACAAGTCTGCGATAATATATTTTTTTTTACAGAAATAGCATATAAACGGCACGTTGAAACGGTATTTACCAACTAGCATAAGCATCTAGCAATACTTACGATATTTCTAGTTCACTTTAAAAATTTCAGATTTTTAAAAATAATATTAGGATTATAATTAAGCTAACATCACTTATCATGCGTGTATGCTTCTGCAGTCAATACACACCTAACAAGTGGTAAAATTAAAAAATTACAAACGATTGCAATAAAAATAAAATGAGAACATCACCAATGTAGTCGAAGTCAATTTTATTTAGGATAACTCAAAAACTACTGGTCAGATCTTGATCAAATTCATATGGAACCACATGAGAAGCCACCAGCTCTAAAATAAAAACTAGAAACATTAAAATTGGTTCACCTAGAAAACAGTTCCGAGACAAACAAAAAAAATACAGACGAATTGAGAACCCCCTCCTTTTTTGGAAGGTGGTTTGAATAACTCAAATTTAAAAAAAAACTGATAATACAGCTCAAATAAAAAAAACGTTAAATCATCTGATAACCTTGAAACTGCTGAAGAGATTTTGATAAAACGTCTAAGAACCACCGCTAGAAAACTTGCTTTTAAATAAAAAAAAACACACCTTAATCGATTCACCCGTTTAACAAACAAACACACATAGCGGTTAAACTAATAACACAGGGGGTGTTTTTGCATCGGGGGTTAAAAAACAACTTTAAAAATTATCTTATTAAGTGGCGAAGCTTGCGAAGACACTTATTGATTTCACGATGTCTGTCCGTCTGTCCGTCTGTCCCACGATTATCTCGAGTACGGTTTCGAATTTTCAAATTCTGTTTTCAGCAATCGATTACTGATCACCCAGGCATCTGAACCTCCTATTTTGAAACTGATTGCTCAACGGCAACCGTTAGAAACCGCTACAAAGCTGATTGCTTCGCCACTTTGCTATGCTGTTAGCTTGCTAGGTTTATTTAGTATTATAAATTTGCACACACGTGTGAATACACCCTTTTATTCTTTGAAAAACACATTCGCGCCGATCGAGCAAACGCGCCGCTGTCGTAACTCAGTAAAGTGATTTTAAATGAAATATCTCCTCGTTACGGTAGACACATTCAATGAATTATGTAAAGCGCCCGCGAAAGAGAATAGTAATTTACTAATGGAGATCGGAGAGGAAGGCGCGAGAGTTATGGAACACCGCCAACCGAGCCGCTCACACTTCCGCACTTCGCTTTAAATCGACCCAAGACGCGCGAAACAAAAGGCGCTTAGTGGATTTAAAACGTGTCAGTGGTTACTTTGATTTTAATACACACATTCCTTACGTCTCTCAATGATCAGCGAACGGGATTATGTTCCTAGTGTTTTGCTAGGTAGTCTAAATGCCGGTTCTATATATACCATATTTTTCCCCACTGATAATAAATGGACTAGATCTAGTGTTCCCGCTAAACTATCCATTATCCCAATATTGCTGTTGGTATCGTGACTGAGTGAAATAAAGAGATGAGTAGCGTCTTCTTAAATAACAGCTAGAAAATAAAAACTGGTTTCCAACCCGCTTGCCCAGCGTGACAACTATTGCAAATATCCCTCTTATGAGGCAATCTAAGAGGGGGGGGGGGGGATGTCTATATTCAAAACCACAGTGATATGTATTAAGTACATTGTTATGTGCTTTGATTATTATATTTTAATTTAAGTATAGGTCGTTGTCTTATTTTTTATTCTCGATTCACAATAAAAATGCAGATTCGTTGTCACCCCTGAGGATTACGATGGAATGGCTCGTTACCAGTAAAAAGGGTCACACGTCATTGTCGTCGTTATAGACTACAAACCGTACCGTTTTCCCCACATTTTTTTTAATAAAAAGGGGCATGGCGTGACCCTCCTTGATGGATATCAACAACAAAAATAATTATTGTCTATATTAGTATTTTATCATCAAGTAATTTGTAAAAAATAATTGTGAGGATTTTTTGTATAAGTCCAAATGGCAAACGAGCACACAGTCAACTTAATAGGAAGTAAAATCTGTGACGCACAGACACCTAAAACCTACATCTATCCTCGATTAATAAGCTAAATGCAGATGTTGTTTAGTACCAAGATTTTTTTTTTATGGGATAAGGGTGACAAGCGAGCACACAGTCCACCTGATGGTAAGTGGTTGCTGCGGCCCATAGACATCTACATTTATCCTCTATTACAAATTAAAATGTAGATGCGTTGTCACCCGTAAGGACTAGGATGAAATGCCTCATTTCCAGTAAAAAGGGCCTCCGGCCACCTGCACTCACCAAGCGAAACGCAGAGGTAAACCTCTACTTCACGCTGGTTTTCTGTGAGGTCGTGGTACCACCCCGGTTCGAGCCGGCCCATCCATGCGACAGCAAAAGCCGCGTGGCTCTACCACTGTTAGTAAAAGCCGCGTGGCTCTACCACTGTTAAAACTTATATAAAAAAAACGTATATAAAGATAACTTAAATAAGTGAATCACAAACGAAATCAGCACCTGATGGTAGTAAGTGGTCATTGCAGCACATGGATATCTGCAACCAAGTTCAAACAGAAAAGGGTACAGATGCGCAATCAACTCTGAACAAAAAGATGGAATATCTCACAGCCTGTAATAATTATACTGGTTCTCTATACTCAGATCGAGGCTTTGCGATTTGACTGCAGAAATAGTGAAGGATACCTTACCAGACGGAATGCTAGGCAGAAAAGGCGTGCTAGTGAAGTTAAATAGAAAATAAAATATATAAATTCGTGTAGCCTTACACCGCCTGAATATCCACTATCATCCCCCATATCATCCCGTGGGTGTCGTAAGAGGCGACAGAGGGAAAAAATCATGAGATGGACATCATAACGACCAAAAATATAAAGCAGCGGTCGCCAACCCGCTTGCCAAGCGTGGGCAACTATCGTAAATATCCCATCTATGAGCCAAGCTATAGGGGAGACTTATGTTCAGCAGTGAACTGTCACAGTAACGGCTAATAGAATGGTAAAAATATTGATTTTCCTCTTGAGAGCCTCAAGGCTAAAATAGAAACAATCAGCGAAACCGGAAAACGGTTGAAATTTTCCGTTCGTTTATTGCGATCATCTTTTTATTTATAGTTTCCCTTTATATTATATTTTTATTTATTGGTGCTTATCGTAAGCATCTTGTGAAAGGAACCGTACTTTATCGTAAACATTTTTTGGAATTTTCCGTCGTGTAGACTGTGCCGATTTTAGGAATGGCATTTAGACTTTCATGTCAGTTGAAACACGCGAGAAATGTAAGATTCCGCTTCTAACTAGAAATTTGTCTCGGTCCCAAGTAATTCCAGGAATATGTCCACCTTTTTATGTCTGCCTATCGTTAAGTAGCAGTGCCGTGACGATTAAGCGTCCAGCAGTGTACTTCAGCAGAACAATCAAGAAGAAGAAGAGGGACTACACTAGACATTCTATCGTGACAATGCATTTCTGGTCTAATTTATTTGAAGTTGGTTGCAGTTGCAGGAGTCCATGGGCTGCAATAATCACTAACCATCACATCACGTGGACCGTAAGCTCGCTGGTCATTCTAATGGTAGCCATACACGCCAGGGTTACCTGATAGGTTTACCTGTACAGTCTCATAGTTGCTTTCAATTGATTTTCAGCAAAATTAAAATTATTATTTTTTTTGTCTGAAAATCTGAATTGTTTTTGTAATTTATGTTATTTAAGTAACATACAAAAGAAATTTAAATAATTATATAATAAAGACGGTTATTATTGTGTGTAAGGATTGCAAGGTTTCTCATGATAATAATGTTTAAGGAATTATCAATTTTTGTAACTATACCTAACTACGTAAAGCAATACTTCAACTAGAATTTCGTCCAAACAGTTACATTAAAATCTCAACCGCCTATTTTTTACACCCTTGGAGATGGAATTTTATAGTTTTTCGAACTTGGTTAAAGTTTTATATATCTAATTCCACGATATAATCGAACTCTTAGGAAAGTCAAACAAACAAGTGTGAAAGGAAACATTCCTGGATTTGAATGAAGATTAAAAGGCAATAAAATTTATTGTGTAGGTTTAATTTTACTAAAACTTTATAAACTCTTATTATTATAAGTGTAAAAGTATCAAAACAAACATACATATATACTATACTATAAAATTTTAGTAGGATTGAACCAACACAATAAACTTTATTGCCTTTTAATCTTTGTCCAAATCCAGCAACGTTTTATCACGACGGCAGTAAACTTGACATAGTTATTTACAGTTCGTTGCCCTCTACAGTACATACATTTATAATTTTTGGAGATAACGTTGATTGTATCAGAATTAGTCTTACTATATTTAATATTAATAAATAATATAAATAAATAAATAGTATAGCCATTCAGCGAGGAAACGCAGCCAGCGTTATTGGCACGATACCGCGGGGAGTAGGACTATATGATATTTAAGTTTCTAGTTTTAGTTGTTTTTTTAAATTATTATTATAGTTTTTAGTATTTTAAATCACATACGATCATATATTCTCTCGTCTATTTTTTCTATATGTATTTTTTGAGGTTACTAATATAAATATAAGTACATATTAATATTTTTCTGTTATAACATATGAACGATTCATTTATTGTTTATTATCTGCATCGTATCCGTGTGTTTAAATCTGTTTTGTTCCTTTTCAGGTAAATGTTTTCACCTTAATGGCGGTGTGCACAGTAAGTCAATCTATTTTCACGAACGTCTACTTTAATTTGAAGATAAATTCGGGGTTTCTTTTATAAATCCACCATATTTCAATCCTGAGGGAGATGGTAAGAAATATAAGTTACTATTTCTGGGCTATTTCTTTAAGTACAAGAACCTTTTAAGTCCCGAGGTCGTTGTGACGTCAGGACCAACGATTGCTTCTGTTGAATTACTTTCCCTTTGTCGGGGCGGGGAGAAAATTTGTACAGTTATTTTCGCAATGATATTGAAATTTCCTTCGGTATTATTTTTCTATTACGAATAATGTGTATTTATATTTAATGCTTCGGGGTCCAAAGGAAAAGGTCGAGAAGGGAAACTAATTAAAAGTCAGTTTCTTTTGATTAGTTTATTTAGTTTAATCTTATTACTAATTGGTTTGTTTAATTAAATAATTATAATTTATAATGATTAGTTTTAGCTTTGATTATTACATAGCCTACGCTTATAAACAAAGCATAACATAAACTCTTACTCAGAGGGATAGGCAGAGACTAGAGACTTAGGTTTGGCACAATCTTGACTCCTTCTCGCTTCTTGCACGTCCATTTACTTAGTAAATTAAAATATAAAATTCAAGGTTTTGTTTTTAATAAATGTTCACACAAAAGGCACGGTAAGTCATATCGTAAGTTCAAAAAGGCACTTCTTCTTTCATAATATCGTCATAATCGTATAAAAGGCAATTTCTAACTCATAAATTACGTAACAATATTAATATAATATAAATAAACACTATACAGAGTGTAATAAACGTTATAAAACGTTTATGTAAACAATTATATTTATATAATAAATATTTTATGAGAAAGAAATTTATTAAAAAAGAAATGAAAAACTTGTTAAGAAATTTGATACGTACTCCTTAAACATACAGGTTTCCGCACGTCGTGTTTCTTCACTGCCGATAAATCAGTACTTTTTTTAATTGCAATTAGCAAGTTAGAATCGAACCTGGGACGCCCCAAAACTGTGAAATTTACGGCGACCGCTTAAGTCCTGGCCTCTTTCCATGTTAGTGAGGTATATTGTATTACCTCGAGACATCTATCTGTGTACACAATTTTATCCAAACTGTCCAAACTCGACAAACTTTCACATATTAGTATAGATACGTTTTGTGTGTGTTTTTTTAAATTGTTTTCATTTTCAAAAAGTTTTCCCTACAGCCGTCGGTGGTATTTTCGCAGTATTTCACGCATGATATTAAATTTCCGTTAGAAAATCTCGACAGCGTTGGGCGTTTTTAAACTTTTCAATTTAATGTTACAACGTTTAATTTGGAGCGCGTGGCGGCCGCAGTAATTCAGTTCGTTGGCACTAAATGTTTTACTTGCGCTTATGATATACGAGGTTCATCTCGTTACAGATGAGCCCGCTAGTGATGCGCGAACGCGATCAGTTTTTGAGACTAGAATTTTGAATAAACTTTTAAAATGTGAACAATTTATTTGATTTATATTGTAAGTATTTTACCAATTGCTTAGCGGTGAAGAACAAACAACTACTTGTTTAAGGAAATAAATAAATATTTCTAGGAAATATGAAATTCGGCAATACGCTTAGAGCAGAGCCCCAAAATCTTCCAAAACTCTTTCAGAAACGTGAAGATGGCCAGTTTGAAGCACCATCATGCTGTTGTGTTTCGTATGATGAATGAGCAGTGAAAACAGGATACCCTTTTTACTGGTAAGAAGGAATTCGATCTTAATCCTCAGGGATGACACCGTATCTGTATTTTGATTCTTAACTGAGGACTACCAGGTGGACTATGTGCTTGCTTGTCACCATTTTAACATGCTTTTATTCTATCTATGTAACGGAATCTTTTAATGTAATTTTCCCCAAATTGTAGCCGGCCGATTGAGTTAAAAATGTACACTCGTATCAAGGACTGATGTCAATACAGTAATTTAATAACTTTATCGCAGTATCCTGATCAGGATCACCAGGATAATTCTCAATAAAAATAGAATCAATAAGTGTTTTTAAGTTTTCTTAAAAGTTATAGTTACAGCTATATACGTCCCCTAAATGTCGACCGCGCTGCCCCAATTCGTGTTGGCGAACTTCATGTCTTCGAAATATTTTTTTTTGTTCATATCTCTCAGAAATACAGATTTCCTCACAATGTTTTGCTTCACCGCCAAATGCGTGGAGAATCAGCACTTAAAATTGTAATTAACAATTTCATTGGTGCCGGCGGGGATCGAACCCGGGTTGCTCGCGTACTGTGAAATTTACAGCGAGCGTGAAGTTTTCTTAAGATATTATTTCTTTAAAAATAAAGCGTGTGATTGCCGGACTGATATGTTTCTAAGCGTTTACTATGGCATCAAAGTACAACCCTAGTGACAGTGTTATCGGAATACCGGCTCCGAACCCCTCCCGGTTATTTCACTCGCTCAATAAATCGGTCGCTGATCCTATCCCCCGCCTTAACTCAGCACGGCAGCAGATCTCCAGCGTCAGCACTAATTTACTATTATCTATCGTCCAAGATGACTATTCTACGTTGTGGATAGATGCAAATGTAAAAAAATTACACAATGCTTAAGAAATACTGTAAAACTCTTATACTGAAAAATTACCTTCATTTGACAGCTCAGTAGTGCAGTGTGAGTTTGGTATCTGCAAAGTGGGACGTCACTTCGATTTCCACTCGTAATAACTATTTGCATCACCTCTAAAGTATTGGTTGATAGATACCACAATTCATAAATACATTATTTAATTTAAATTTGCTGTTTTTCGTCGTCTCTCAAAACTTAGTCGGTTATTTTTTTTTATAGTATATGGGTGACAAACGAGCACACAGTCCACCTGATGGTTAGTGGATGCTGGGGCCCATAGACATCTACATTTATCCTCGATTAAGAATCAAAATGCAGATGCATTGTCACCCCTGCGGACTACGATTGAATGCCTCGTTTCTAGTAAAAAGGGTCTCCGGTTCTCTACACTCACCATACGAAACACAGCAGCGTTGAGCTGCTATTTTACTCTGGTATTCTGTAAGAATGTGGTCCTACCCCGATCGAGCCTACGTATTCGTGCTACAGCCATAAAATAACTGCAGCGTGGCTCTACCACGTTATCTTTATTCAGTTAAAATTGATATTTATTTTCTTATACAACTTCTATAGAAATAAAGAGATTTAGATCATAAAAAGTATTTTAATTTACACTAATGTCAAGGCCTATTATTCCGGACCTGGGTCCTTCCTGTTTCCTAATGTGTAGGCAACGTATAAATAAAAGAAATAAAAAATATAATTTTAATATCTAATGCCTATACTATCAACTGTCCCACAAACCAAACTTTTGTACATATTTTTTTCGCTCAACGCAACAACTGCGTCCTGAGAGAATACGTTCGAACCCCGTGTTTATCTTATTACATATTCTTTGCGTCCCTTGTTATATTTTATTTGTGAAGTAAGTAAAATAGTTTTCCAAGTTCTTACACAACATATTTCTAAGAATGAAGCCATCGTTGGTCTGTTACATGTTTCCACGGATGAAGCCATGTTTAGTCGCTAGCGTTTTTATGATATTTATCCATTTTCTTTATAGAAGAAGTTTCATATTTGACTTTATTTGTTTGTGCAAAGATATTTGCTTCTTATTTAAAATAATACATGAGTGTTATATATTATTATTACAAGCTTTATATGAGATTGATGTGTATGTGTGTATCTATGTATCTTTTATTGCAATTCACCTTTAATTAGGGATTACAAATGACAAATTTAATTCCCTTATGGTATTCTCTACCAGTCAAACCTGAAAAGATGGAATGTTAAACTTCAGTTTTACCAGGTTCAGTTTTAACCGGACGTTTGAACAATCTGAAATTTTGCAGACATTTTTTATGGGATAGGGTGACATAAGAGTACACAGTCCACCTTATGGTAAGTGGTTTGCTGTGACCCATAGACAATCTACATCTATCCTCATTAAATAATTAAAATGCAATGACTAAGATGGAATGTTTCATTTCTAGTAAAAAGGGTCTCCGGTTGTCTACACTCAACATACGAAACACATTACTCTGTGAGGACGTGGTCCTTATCCGGTGGCGCCGACCCATTCGTGCTACAGCCATACTATTAATATAGCTGCAGCATCTACCACGTACCCGCTCTAACACGTATTAAACATTATGAACCTATGACAATACAATAATTTCATGACTTTGAATTATAGTATTCTTGCAAGAATCATCACAACTCATGATCAAAGTGTGTTATTTTATTTAAACTCTAATATTATTATGTATTAGTAGAAAATTCGCCTTCTGAATTCAAAAGACATCAGAAAACTAAACTCTTAACAAATATAACGTACCGTAGCCCGCTCGGAGCGGTCCGAAACGGGGAAATATATTGCCGGCGGTCCTCTTGGGTGCAAAACGTTGAAAGTAACGGCGGAGTGCCGGAGGGCGGAAGGCAGTGGGATAAACGACGCGCCGTAGATTGCGCCGGACTGCAGATATGTGGTCCGAGCCTTAAATTCATTGTTGCAGTGGCTGACCGGCGAGCCGGGGAGAGTTATGTTCCGAGGAATGGGCCTTCGCATTGCATTCACTTGGGTTACTTGTGTGGAATAGAAGTTATGGGGGAAAATTGAGCTGAAACTCACTTGATGCCTACTGTAATATAGCGCAGGCTAAGCCTTTAATTATTATCTAATATATGAAAATTTACATTTGTTTGTTTGTATTGTATGCGCTGCCATACCGTTGATCATATTGCACTGAAACTTTGTCAACTTATTGCTTGCACTTAAGCGAAGGTTATAGATTTAGTACAATTAACTTACAACAGGTGGCCCGCGTATTATACCGACAACTTTATTTGAAAGATATATGTGAATCAACTTCAATGAATGTATTATCATTCCTAATTAAACAATATAACTCTTCCAAATTTAAAATGATATTTTCACAATTATTTTTCTGCGTCAGCAACGCGCCTAGTACCAGCTAGTATTCTGTACAATCTAATTAATGATTTTTTTTATATTTTTAACAGTACTAAATATTGAATAGCATATCGAACCGTGGTATCTCAAGGTCTAAGCGCTTAAGTAACCCGGGATTGATCCTCGCCGAAAATATTTCTAAGTGGACATAATTTACACAACAGCAATTTAATGAATTGCGACGCTATTAGAATAGAATAGAATCATTTTTATTCAATATAGATTAAAAGAATACATATAGAGTCACCTTTTACTTTTACCACTGGTTTTGAAAAAAACCTCTGTCCTGGGAAGAACTAACAAGAAAATCAGCGGTACCTACGTATCAATACGTGTCAATAGCAATACATAGAAAAACGTCCAAACCCGAAACAATTAATTGTAGGGCCCTACAAACACTATTTCCGTGTCGGATATGAAATCGCGAAACCTAATATTTAGCTACTAAGCTATCAAACCGTAGCTCTGTCGACACAATCTTTGTTCAAAAACAAACCCATCAACAAGTAACGTCCTTTATCAAATTGCATCCAACTCCATCGTCGTATCAGAAATAATATAAGAGTTTAAAAAAACTTAAAAAAACACGCATGAGCTGTGATGATCCTGATAATTATTTTATTTTATCCTCGTGATCCTGATCAGGATGTATTGTCATTTTCAAGTCAATCGACCGTTTACAAGTTGGAGAAAATTACATTAAAAGTTTCCGTTAGACAGGGTTTCCCAACCTTTTTCTAACCAGGGACTTTGATTTCTTAGTTGTTAGCAGGGGACACAAAGTGAATAAAAACTATGTCAATCTAACAATAAATTTTAATCACAACTTTTAACATTATTATACGATAAACTGAAAAGATGTATTCATTCACCAGTAAGTATTATTGGTGTATTTATTGTAAAAGAAAACATATATGCTTGGTAAAAAAAATTGCGATTTTGATTGTTACGCAAAGAGCGGTGTTGCACTGCCCGCATGACAGGAAATAATAAATTATTTAAAACGAATAGGTAGGTAAAATATTTAAATATTTGCGGACCATACTTAAGCTCTTGTGGAACACTGGTTGGGAATCACTACGTTAGATATACTAGATATACTATACTTTATACAGGCGAAGCTAATAAAAGCGTGTTAAAATAAATATAAGAAACGATATATCGAAACTTGATGCGATCGGGATGCGAGCTGGCGTAGTGTCTGACTGGTGGTCCACGTGTTTACGTGTTTGCCGCGTGGTGCGTACCGCGGTAGCGGGTGAGTGGCCCGATTAGAGCCGGTGCGCCGTTATGTGCGTGTGGCCCGAATGATAGACTTGAGCGTTTTATAATATTGCAGTCAACGTATACCGAAAGTAGCGTATCATTATCATCATCTTCAGTCTGCGGCAGTCCACCGCTGGACATGAGCCTTTTCCAAGGCGCGCCACGATCTCACCTAAGTAGCCTATGGTAAATATAAATTTATATTATTTTGAATAAGTTTATTTAAGTTTATTTTGTCGGTTCTTCGAGCTATATGGCCGGCCCACTGCCACTTCAGCTTACTAATCCGTTGGGCTATGTCGGTTACTCTGGTTCTACTGCGGATATCCTTATTCCTAAGTTTATCACGCAGAGAAACTCCGAGCATAGCCCTCTCCATAGCTCGCTGAGCGACCTTGAGCTTCCTCATACGGCCAGCAGTGAAGGACCACGTCTCAGTTCCGTAAGTCATCACTGGCAACACGCACTGGTTGTACAATTTTGTTTTAAGGTTTTGAGGTATTTCTGACGAGAAGATGTGTCGTAGCTTCCTGAACGCTGCCCAGCCGAGTTGAATCCGTCGATTGACCTCTCGGTCGAAGTTGGACTTACCTAGTCGGACTATTTGTCCCAGGTAAACATACTCGTCAACAACTTCGAGCTTAGTGCTCCCAACAACTACCGGCATAGGTGTGACATGGACATTAAACATAATCATCCGATGGGGAAGAAAGGTTCTCGAGTGGCAGCCTCGTACCGGTAGGCGAAGTGTAGGGCGTCCCCCCACAAGATGGAGTGACGACCTGGTAAGACATGCAGGAAGTCGATGGATGCAGGTGGCTCGGGACCGTGCTTTGTGGCATTCCTTGGGGGAGGCCTATGTTCAGCAGTGGACTTGTGAAGGGCTGTAATGAAGTTTATTTTAGTTCTATTTGTATTTAATTAAGTAATGTACTTAATATGACTTACTACTATAACAGAGTAAACAATGGACTGTTGTGACAAAACAATGGGTTATTTTTCAATAACCGGCCAAATTTGCAGAGAAAGTTCAGAATAGTAATATAGTCAAATGGTGAAGAAAGATTATTTTAAAAAAGTTTCAAACTTTGTGTCCTTTTTATCTTTTAAATTCAAAGCGCATTAAAGTTGGCAAAGAATTACTTCGCGTACATCCGCTCGATAAAATAAAATGATGTGTCTTACCTAGTTTGAAGAGCACCTCCCGCCCTCCCTCAATTGCGTGCACTATCCCTGTCACCACTAATTCCAGCACCACCATTCCCAACACCACTACACTAAGAAAGACACACAACTGACGACAATACGACACGTGTTTCGCCTCTACACGAGGCATCTTCAGGTGATGTAAATTGCGGTGGCTGACCGCTAAGTGAGCGGCGTGCCAAAACAACTGCTACTTATATAACCCCCTGACGCAATCTTTTTAAGCTTTTTTAAACAAATTATTTTTAATATAACTTACAGTTGATATAAACCTTAAGCATACGGTTTTCTAATTTCTTATAAAATTATTACAATAATCGCTTTGACTCTGTCACTCGTACCACAACGTTGTAGGATTAAACTAAGACGTGGATTAGCCGCAAAGTCGAGACACGGTACCTTTGCACTTCGTCGTGTAATTACTAAGGCTGCTGAATACAACGCCTCGGGCTTAGTTTTAGATACATTTAGGAATAATTTAACATCGAAACTTACACTATAATGAAAGTTTCGATATCTGCTTCACGTTAGAATTTGCTGCTGGTATAACGATATTCTATGTTTAAAACTTTTTTTATTTCATTTTTTTACTTGGTTCTTAGCTAAAATTAACATGATGTATTAACATTACAATAGATTTCCGCGAGGTAACGCCTGATTCTCTTTTGTATTTCTCTTCTTTCTTTTGAATTTGTTCACTTGTAGCGTGACTAGTTTAGCTACGGCGTTGCGGCTCTTCAGTTCGACTCACACATGGGTTAAATATTTGTGTAGCCTACAAATAATTACTGTAGATTTGTATGGTTTTCCATGTCTATGTAGCCGTGGAAGGAATAGGGGGGAGATCTCCCGCCAGGCAAGGTTTTCTGTCCGAGGGGCGGCTAACACTCCGAGTGTGGTAGTTCGGAGCTATTCTATATATTATTCTGCGTTTACTTCGGAACTTTCCGCAACGAGTACGTGCGAGGAAGCTTGGGCGTGCGCGACATCGCTGACAAGATGCAGGAAAGTAGGCTGCGATGGTATGGGCACGTGAAGAGGAGGCCATCCGACTACGTAGGGAACTTGGCACTACAACTTTCCATCCCAGGTCGAAGATCCAGGGGCAGATTCAAAACACGATGGAAAGATGTAGTGGTAAAGGACATGAGAGAGTGCGAAGTCTCCGAAAACGAAGTCGAGGATAGAGCGAAGTGGAGGCGTAAGACAAGAAAGGCTGACCCCACCACCATGTGGGACACATAGCCAGGAAGAGAGAGTTTACTTCGGAACTTTGATAGCGCGATTTAGGCTTCAATGTATTTTCGTATGTAGAATAGTTTCGTATTTTAGTTTGTAAAATATAAATCATCTGTCTGCGATACAGGAGAAATTTCTTTAAAAAAGGTAACTTTCATACATTCAGGCATTTACTAGTCACTATACAGACATGCTTAGTGAGAGGACTACAGAATTACCTTACCTTATTATATGTTCGTAGATTGTTATTATATACTTCTTAATATTGTTTATTATATCACCTTTCACCACCTTCACCTATCATCAACTATCAACATCACTTTCATCTATCGACAAGATCCGTGGTAGCTCACTTGCTAAGCGCTCGCCGTAAATGTCTTATAGTACGCAAGGAACCTGGGTTCGATCGCCGCCGGTACCAAGGAACTTGTTAATTATAATTTTAAATGTTTTTTTTTTACCGCGTGCTCTGTGGTGAAGGAAAACATTGTAAGGAAACATGAAATATTAAGTCCACCATAAACTTAAGCAGTACAGCGGACTAATCTCTCCGTAAGTTTAAGAAATGAGATGACGCATGTGCCCAACAGTCGAATGTATATAGACCGTAACTTAAAACATATTTAGTAGCTGCGTAAAATATGTACTCTGTTTTTAGGGTCCAGGTTCGATCTTATTGGTTTACAGGTTTAACCTATTTTAAAATACATATGAGTGTTTAAAATTTACTTTAGTAAATACAAAACAAATAAGACGGACACCAATTCAATTGTATTATTTTTCCTTTTGAAAAACTTCGATTTGAAATTAAAGTAATTTCCGACAGTAGGTCTAAATAAGAGGATTTTTAGTACATTATTTTAATATTTTTTATTAATTAATATAATATTTAAATTATAATACAGGAGCAGTTATCCGTTAGCGGTCAAGTTCCCGCTAAAACCCCTCAGCAAATTTAAAAGTTGTGCATCCATATAAAAGCAGTGAAAAAAATAAAAGAAACAATCGTACCTTCGCCCTAAATTGACGAAAAAGGTGATAATTTAGCATCGCCATTAAGCGTTAACCCCTCATAGCAGTCGGTGGCAAATTTACGGCCGAAGCGTTAAAAGCTCTAAACGCGCTATCTTTAGGCGTTATGGCGTTTTTACTGAGCATTCGATCCGCGCTCGTCAGACACGCGAAACGACAAATCAAGAACACAGAGCGATCCAGTGAGATATAAATCATTTATGAGCCAATGAAATTGACATTACTAGTAAGCAGTAAAATTACAAGCTGATATTTGAACGGCGTTGGGACAGAAACTTGAACAGTCGATTGCTTGCTGAGTTATGATTTTGTTACAAGTAGTTTCAAAAACAAGCGGATCTTTACTTACTTTTTTTTATTTTTTGCCTAGGAATCATAAAGACTATTTCTTCCAACACTGACATTTACCTTAGTGACACATTATAAAGATAAAATGACTTATTAAGTGGCGAAGCTTGCGAAGACACTTATTGATTTCACGATGTCTGTCCGTCTGTCCGTTTGTCCCACGATTATCTCGAGAACGGTTTCGAATTTTCAAATTCTGTTTTCAGGAATCGATTACTGATCACCCAGGCATCTGAACCTCCTATTTTGAAACTGATTGCTCAACGGCAACCGCTAGAAACCGCTACAAAGCTGATTGCTTCGCCACTTTGCTATGCTGTTAGCTTGCTAGTTTTATTACATTAAAAAAAGTGTGTGTGTACTTATGTACGCACGTAAGAAGTTATTCTTCTTTAGCGTAACAAAGCAAAAATAACTAAAAATAACTACCTTGAATATAGTTATCAGCTCCCACGAAAACTTGAGAGACAGTTACCCAGTGAATTGTGTAACTGTCTCTCAAGTTGTCGCTTTGAGGTGTCAGTGTACGCGCGTATCGTAACAACTTAATGGTGTTGTTTTTAGCTGTCGGTGTGCGGCGCGCATCGTAATAAATTCACCCTCACAATTTTTCCCAAACGCCCGAAAAGAAGTATAACTTCAACAAAAAATCGTGTGCTATGATGAAGTGGTGGAAGGGGCCGTCTCTGCATAAGCCGCGAGCCTGCAGTGCTGATTTCCATTCGGCCCGGACGGTCAACAGTATGCGAGCGAGTAATTCTTTATCGCTATTGATAATATGAGTCGGTCTGGTTAAGTATCACTCTCCTCCCTATTTCTAATGTCAAATTAATTTGTGTGATCCGGCGGGAAGGCTATAGAGAACCAGTATAAGTACAGGCTATGAGTTATTAAAATAACTCAGTGTTTACAAATTACAACGCATCTGTTGCGTTCTTTGTCTAAAGTTGGTTGCAGGTGAGCTGCAATATCCAATTACCATTACGTGGACTGCTGTAAGTTTTGTTGCTTCAATTTTATAAAAAAGAGATATAAAGGCAATCAAGTACAAACGTCATATCGCGATGTGAGAAAAATACTTTCTAAAATTTTTCATCCGTAACAAACGAATACTGACATTTACCTCGCGGACGTAATACATTCCCTTTCCTCGTAATATTTCCCCTTATATTTTATGACTTATGTAAATGGCTACTTATATCTAACACGTTTATTGTCACTTTGAATGGATATTTAAAGAATGGCAAAAATACTAGTTTTTTTTTCTAGAATACTTTCATCATAAATTACTGTTAAAGTTACAGCCTATATACGTCCCACTGCTGGGCACAGGCCTCTCCTCATTTCTGAGAGAGTTTTTAGGGCGAGGAAATTTCCACCGCGCTGCCCCAATGCGTGTTGGCGAACTTCACATGTTTGCGATTTTTTTTTGATTTCTCAAACATGCAGGTTTCCTCACGATGTTTTCCTTCACAGCCGAGCACGTGGTAAATCAAAACTTAAAATTACAATTAATAATTTCATTGGTGCCGGCGGGAAACGAACCCGGGTTGCTCGGACACTGTGAAATATTAAAATAAACTACTGTAGATTGATAAAATTTACTGTTAGATTAAATTAATAGTTGATCACCACATTACATCACACATTTGAATTATTTTGTGATTAACGCTTTAATAATAATGAGTAAATAAATTAATGTGACATTAAGGAATCTGTTATTAAAATGTATTTACTAATTTGGAATAGTTTGCATGCAGTATATCTCATGGCATAAATAGATTTTGAAACATCTTATTTTTATTTTACCAACATAATAATAATTTCAATTATGGCAAATAAATAACTTTGAATTTGAATATGCATTGTGTGCTTTACTTTCTGGGTCGCATCAGTAGTCGTACGATGTAAAGAGGATAATATATGGGCGGCAAGACATATGAAGAACAGGTTTTTAACAGATCTATTTCTGTCGCGCTGTGTCTGAACGACGGAACTAGACAACCGAAAGAGACAACTGCAACTCGTACTAATTATACCTGTAAAAATATGACAAAATTATCATCTCGTATTCCCTTGTTTTCTTCACCAAAACTAGACTGATTTTTTCAAGAACTATGTCAGAAGAATGGTGGCTGTGTGTGTGTGTTTTTCTTTATTTATGTTCGATAAATTTGTTTCCTCGATGTCCTGTAACGCCTGTATTTTTAATTTTAGAAGGTTCCTTAAATAACCGGCTAAGTGCGAGTCGGACTCGCGCATGAAGGGTTCCGTACCATCGTAAAACAGGTATCTAGTAGTTTAGCCCCCTTTAATTTTTAATTTATTTTTATTTTTATTATTTTTTGTTATAGCGGCAACAAAAATACACGTACCTGTGAAAATTTCACCTGTCTACCTATTACGAATCTTACAGCCCACTGACAGCGAGACGAACGGACAGCGGAGGCTTAGTATTAGGGTCCCGTTGGTTACCCTTCGTGTATGGTAACCCTAAAAAGAGTAAAACGTTGTCGTGAAGCGACAATTAAAAGAGAAAGAACCTAACCTAAGAACAGCAAAACAACAAAAGTAGACCAAGAAAATAATATATTTAAAGTTTCAGAAAAGTATTTACAATTTTATAAAAAAAATGAAATATGAAGATGATGGATGAAATGAGATTACAATTAGGTTTTTAAAAAAATAAAGGTAGGAGAATAGGACAATATAGTTTTATAGTGGAGCCTGGAGCCTCGCTGCTTTTGTAGAAATAGGCACACGCAGAGCTTGAGGTTTCTCAGCGGCGATGGCACGCAGCGCCTGGACTGGGCACACGCAGCATCGGGAGCCGGCGCACGTAGCGCCTGGGGTAGGTGCGCTCAGTACTTGGAGAAGTAGTCGCCGCGCCCAGAGGTAGCGCGGGCAGTAGGTGCACTCGGCGCCTGGAGCAATCAGTCGTAGCGTGCCCGAAGGTAGCGCGGGCAGTAGGTGCACTCAGCGCCTGGAGCAAGCAGTCGTAGCGTGCCCGAAGGTAGCGTGGCCCCGCGCTTGAAGCAGACTGCCGACGACTTCACGTGTAGATGGAGGCTTGCAGGATCCCGGGGCAAAGCGGCCCCGGGATAAGGCCTTTAGTAGATGCTTCTCCTTTGAGAACTGAAGCGAGACTGTCCTGTATTCTCCAATTGTTTGGCTTTTATACCTTTTTAGAGAGAACGAGAAATTATTTAAATTAAAACGATATTTATTGTAAATGACCTACAGCCAAAGAGTATTTATGTAGAAATAACATCATACAGAGACGAATTTGAATAAAAGTTACCATGACAACGGTATAAATAGTAGTTGTCATATTTACCAATTTTTGGTTTTTGGACTGTTATTAAGAAACTATTACATTAAAGTAAGAAACGAGATATTATTCATATAGGAAAAACTGATGCGCGACAGCGCGCCGAAGCCTGAAATTGTAGAGTTACAGAGAATTCAATAAAAGACCAAATAAGGTAAGACAACATTGACAGCTATTTTAAAAGTACTAAATAGTGTGAAAATACGCAGTAAAATGATATGTTATTGTGTAAAAACGTTACAGGATCCTATGGAAATAAAGGTGATGCTAAATATAAATGCAGAAAATCAAAAACAGAATGGAAAAATAGTATAAAGTGATGCAAAACATGAATGCAGAATATCAAAACTGAATGAAGAAATAGTGTACAAAGAAATGTATGTAGCATAACACTACAACGTTTGTATTAACAAAAGTTTAAACCGTGTTAGTAGCCGTATAAGAATATCCACCACCCCATATCGTCCCGTGGGTGTCGTAGGAGACGACAGAAGGAAAAAAACCTAGAGATGGGCAGCAGCGTCTTTCTAATGACAACTAGCAATTAAAAACTGCGGTTGCCAATACAGCGTGGCAACTGTGACAAATATCCTCCTAATAATGCAGGTTATTGGTCGGCCTACGTTCAGCAGTGGGGAATATTCCCTTATTGCACTAATAACAAAGAATATATTGTAGGTACTTAGATAGGCTGTTATGAATGAATGTATGAAATTGACAATGAAATGGACCCGTCGCATGCACAACTCTTTAATAATACAACTGATCAAATGTACAGCACACTTCTTCGACTCGCAGGGAAGATGTTTCTACGGAACGTTTCTGAATTTCCGGCGCCCGATCTCTGGAATAGATCTTTTGAATTGAACCGTTTTCCTCTTCGTATCTTCATTTCCGTTTATTCGCGACTGAAAATAAAATGGTTTTAAGCGCAGATTTTGAAAGTACCTATTAATAGTATGTCAATATACTCGTACTGATATTTTTGCAATCGATCAAACATTGCAGCAAAAGGAATGTTCGATTTCCCAGCTACTAAATATATTGGATCAAAAGTTCCAATATATCGCATTCCATCATGATATAAATAGTATTTTAGAGTTGCGTTCCTCGAAGGGTAAGAACGGACCTCTTAGAGGATCACTTCGTTGTCCGTCTCGGGAACAGGTGCGGTATCAAATTGAAATTAATATCAAACACTAAGATCTACGATCCCTAGGATGTGTGAAAAATTGAAGCTTCGAAACCAATGCAATCAATAAATACGGTTGAGTGAATTTGCGAGTGTAAATATATGTGAAATAAATGCACTATTTTATAGTCGCAAATCGTAATTATTTTTACAATCAACAAACCTATAGGGCACAACTGTTATATTATTATTTCTACCTAGCCAGGCAGACGTTCTGCCTTTTCCGAATACCCTTTATTCTATAAAAGTCTTTAAAAGCTCAATAAGAAATATTGAGTGTCACTTATCGAGATAAAATCTCTCAAGTTGGAGCAAGCAATACACATTTACAAATTTTCACTAAAACGTTTGAGCGGTTTCGCACATAAGCGTAAACAAACGAGACGCGGCGGTATTTTTATGTACTAAGATATTATTATTGAGATATCATGAAAAAACGCACGACACAAGGCTTACATCACAAGTAAAGGACAAAATTCGAAAATTGTTAATTTGGAGTTATATCACATAAAAACTTTTTTTTTGTAATTACCAATTTACATTTTACAGTTGGAGTTTCAACCGTGTTAGAAACGATATATGGGAGAACAATTTTTTTCACTGAAAAGTTAAATGTGTGTAAGCACACCCTCAGCCCTCAGGGCGTCAGTCTTAACATCCCACTTGTTCGATTTTTTATACAACTAGGATGACAAATGTACACGCAGTCCTAGATTGTAAGGGCTGTTGTGGCTCACAGATATTCTCAATTAAGAATCACAATGCAAATGCGTTGTCAAACTTGAGATCTTAAATTTAACACCTATAGTGGCCAGTAAAAAGTATGCGTCCCCGTGGATATTCTCCGGTTCTCTTCACCTCAATACGAAGCACAACAGTATTATAACTCTATTTTACACTGATATTAGGCGAGTTATACGGTCGACAGCCAATCTTGCTGCGGGTATAAATCCGCAGGCATGTACACAAGTAGCACGTAGTAATATAAATCGACCAATTAATGGTCCACTTTATTGAGAAAATTTTTCTTCATTCGTGCCTTGCTTTGCGATAAAACACCCGTTTTCTAATCTTAAAACTCATCACGATGAAAGGGTGCCGTCAAAGAGTTTTCCTTTACCTAAGCGTGAAGGGGGACAGTTATACTTTTCCCTGTAGGTATTTGGTTTATGTCCGCAATGGATTTTCGTCTCAATTCCCTTTTAAAACTAACATTGTTATTAGAAAATATAATGGTTAAGACTTTTTGAAGTGAAAATTTCCTTAGAACTGTTGTAATTTGAAACTCGATGAAACGAAAAAGCGACATTAATAATTAAAAATTAAACATTTTGTACAGCCGACTTCAATATAAGCGACTTCAATGTAGATATCTCAATATTTAAGAATAACTCAATAACCATTGGTCTGACCTTGATCAAATTCATATGGGACCACACGAGAACTACCAGCTTTCATATAAAAAAAGAATCATCGAAATCGGTTCGCCCAGTACAAAGTTATAAGGTAACACACATAAAAAAAACATACAGTCGAATTGAGTACCGTCTCCTTTTTGGAAGTCGGCAGAAAAGAGACCAGAGCCAGCGAGAGAATGAGATAGAATACAGTATACTGTGTTTGTTTTTGCCTCGGTCTCCTTTTTAGGGTTCCGTAGCCAAATGGCAAAAAACGGAACCCTTATAGATTCGTCATGTCTGTCTGTCTGTCCGTCCGTATGTCACAGCCATTTTTTTCCGAAACTATAAGAACTATGCTGTTGAAACTTGGTAAGTGGATGGATTCTGTGAACCGCATTAAGATTTTCACACAAAAATAGGAAAAAAACAATAAATTTTGAAGGTTCCCCATACTTAGAATTGAAACTCAAAATTTTTGTTCATCAAACCCATACGTGTGTGGTATCATTTTTGAAGACCTATCAATAGATAGGTCTTCAAAAATGATATTGAGGTTTCTTATATAATTTTTTTCTAAACTGAATAGTTTGCGCGAGAGACACTTCCAAAGTGGTAAAATGTGTGTCCAATGTAACTTCTAAAATAAGTGAATGATAAAACTAAAAAAAATATACGATGTACCATACCATATAAACTTCCACCGAAAATTGGTTTGAACGAGATCTAGTAAGTAGTTTTTTTAATACGTTGTCCGTGGAGTTTTTATATGTTTTGTTTTTTTTTAGTTTTTAGGCGGGCGTAAAATCCGCTAAATTTCATATTAAACGAACCCTTATAACCCTTATAAGTATGATATTATAATTTATATATTATGAAGACGAAGATTTTTATTTAAAAACTGCATCCTAACTACCACGCGTTCTGCGCGTGAACATACGTCATAAATCGTAAATTATGTTACTTGCTACTACTACGGAACCCTTCATGGGCGAGTCCGAATCGCACTTGGCCGCTTGTAATTAAAAATTTCTGTAGGTTTCGCTTCTACCGCGTGTGAAATGCATATATGTATTTTTTTTTAATTCGCCATGCGGAACAGCTAACTTTAAAAAATTAATTATAATATCTTATGTGTAAGAAAGAACTTGACGAACCATATGATACGGAACTAATCAAATAGTCGATTGACTATTTGAACAATTTCGTCTTGAAATATCGATTCAAACAGAAAACTACCCTTGGAGATTTTTTTTCTAAGCTAATCTAAGTCTCACTATACGTAATTTCAACTACCCTCATTTAAATTCGTCACAGTAGTCAAGACCGTGTTAAATTTCCCCAGGGACCGGCTGTGGAGCCAACGATGTACGACCACAGTTCCGGTTGAGATATCTATCTGCCTCTTCTCTCACTCAAACTTATGGCAGAAATCCATCCGAAATTCTAAACCCAAAGTCTCAGTTTAGGTACTAATTGTGACTTTGGGTTTAGAATTTGGGTTGTGAGGACTATTTTTAGATTGGATAGGATATCTTATAATGCTCATGGCATTGATAAACTAGGCACGAACGTTGTATCAACTTACAACCGACTTCAATATAAATTATTAAGAATAACTCAAAAACTAGGTCAGATCATCATTAATTGGACCACATTTGAAAGCTGGTGCTTCTCATGTGCTTCTCATGTGAGACCACAAGGGACCACAGGAGAAGCACCAGCTTTCAAATGAAAAAAGAATCATCGAAATCGGTTCACTCAGAAAAAAGTTATGAGGTAACACACATAAAAAACATACAGTCGAATTGAGTACCGTCTCCTTTCTTAAGTCGGTAGAAAACAAAGGATAATAATGAATGAGCTGACCCGGAATATCCAGAATAATGTCTTTAAGACCGAATTACGGTCATGGCGCCCAGTCCCAATGGAGACTAGCCATCTGCTCAGGAAAGGATTACATTGTTAGTACAGTCGCATTCTTTATTCATACATAGTACGCTGGAAAGGCAATCCGACACGACCGTAGAGAGCAGGCGCAAGGTTCAACAGCTTTTTATTATTATTATTATAGTATAGGGTGACAAACGAGCACACGGTCCACCTGATGGTAAGTGGTTGCTGTGGCCCATAGACATCTACATTTATCCTCGTTTGCGAATCAAAATGCAGATGCGTTGCCACCCGTGAGGACTAAGATGGAATGCCTCGTTTCCAGTAACAAGGGTCTCCGGTTCTCTACACTCACCATACAAAACACAGCAGTGTTAAGCTGCTATTTGACGCTGGTCTTCTGTGAGAGCGTGGTCTTTCCCCGGTCGAGCCGACCCATTCGTGCTACAACTATACTACTTATATAGCTAAACACCGCTAAATTCCTGACTCCGGATTGCTGCCAAGAATTCCCTTACAGAAAAAATAACTACTTTTGGTCCGACCTTGGATTCGAACCCGAGACAAAATAATCAGTACCCGCGCTTACGTATCAACGATGCAGTCAAATATCCAGAATACCAAAAGTTTGTGTTGTCATCATGCTATAGGTCGCATTTTAGAAAAGGTCTTCCGATAAATATGATAATAAATCTCCACATATATTACGCTGAAGCGGGGTAGCATGCGTTGTATATGCTCCTACAATCATACTAGAGAGGAGGATGCTGGAAGGGAGGCGGGAGGGGCATGTTCGTACGTAATGCGGCCGCCCGCGCATTCTACAATGTCAAGGTCTACGGCATCTGCTCCGAAATAACTCATCGGAAATAGATAGTCTATTTCTAGTTAGTCAGTTTCAACGGGAGAGTTGCATTGCATTCGATTTCTACAATGCTTAACAGTTATATCGAGCAAGTCACGTGTGAAATGAAGAGAAATATACGTAGACAGACATAAATTAAAGGCGAAAAATAGTTGGAGACTTTTTTGGGGGACGAGACATTCTAGTCCTCAAGAGTGACTACGCGTCCGTATTTTGATTCTTAACTAAGGATAGAAAGAAGAGGTGTATGGGCCACAGTTTCCACTTCCCATCAGGTGGACTGTGTGCATCAGGTAGACTGTGTGCTCGTTTTTCACCCTTATACTATCAAAAATAAAAGTTTATGACAATACTAAAAATGTGTCTGAAACTACATAGCTTAGGTACTTTTCACATTAATATTACTTTTTTTTAAAACATTATCCCCACACTAGAATTTCTCCGGTATCGCGGAGGCAGTTTACAAACACAAATTGCACAAGGACAAACATCCAGACCCGGAACAATTATTTACAGGCCATACAGATACTTGTTCCGTGCGGGATTCGAACCCGCGGCCCCCAGCGCAGCAACTCATTGCTAAGCCACTGCGCCACGGAGCCGTCATAATATTACTAATAATAATAAACTCTGTCTTCATTTGTATTTATCTAGTAAAAATAATTGTTTTGAATTTCTTTATATGTAGGTATTGTTTACTTGAGTGCTCGTAAAGCCAATCCTTTAATAATTATCAAATCATCAAATTACATTAACGAGCTTTAAACGAGTGTCAGCGGTAAATGGCAATACGAGCGGGTTCGAGTTCGTATCAATGAAGGGACTAATTGAAATTAAAACGCTATTAATGTTAACTAGACTTTATAATTATTGTATTTATGTACAATTTCCTTTGTTTAATTTGACACGATCATTTAATGATTACAACAACAACAGCTCAGCCTGAGTTATTTATGATGTTAAAAACTAAATTACATTTTAATGCTTACGTCGAAAAATAAAGATATTTTATTTCATTTCATTTCAACCGTCGATTCGACGAGACAAATATATTGTGTGAATAATTCAATTAATCAATAGTTCAAGTCGTTCACAAGTTACACGGTCAGCGGTCACTAATAGACGCACTAAAGATTACTATAATATTCAGTACTTATGTAAAAATAACTTTTGATACATCATGTAACCAACTTTAAAAATAAAGTTCACAATCGATTGCTCGAACGAAAAGGCCACCGAATCAGCTTAATGCAGTAGATATTGTGTCGGAAGAAATTACTTTGTGACGCCGCACACAATTACTTTGCATGATATATTGAATTTATTAATTTAAAATAATTTTGAGCAGAGATAACTTGATAAGAAGTAACCATTTCACCTGCTGACTACGTTTTCCAGTTGCCAGTTGTACAAATTTAGGGGTAAAATAGGCGTGAAATTATATGGTGCTTACCGCACCCCAGTCTGGATACAAGGGCTCTCGCGGCGCGTAATTACCTGAACACAGGTACATAGCCGCGGCCACCCTGGATGAATACGCTCTTTTATTAAAAAGTAAATTGTCTATGCTTTTTTATTCATTAAATGATTCATTACATTAAATTGCCTCAAAGGGGGATAATTGCCACAGTTTTTATTTTATAGTCGTTATTAGGAAGCCGCTGCTGCCCATATCCTGGTTTGTTTCCCTCTGTCGCCTTTTGCGACATCCACCAGACGAGTGGTGTAGTGTATTACACCACCAGTTAGATCATATGCACATTTGTAATGTAAAGTATCTGGACCTCCGATGGTGCGTCAAAGACACTAGACGCCTGGTACTGCGAACGTCAGTTAATTCGCGTTCAAGGCATGGTGGTTCATTAAATAAATATCAGGGAGTTGCGTGAGAAACCCATGTCTCGTGGACTTGGGCCTGACTAGTGATGAGCGAGTAGATAGTTATGACGATGATATTTTTTTATATGATAAGGGTAACAAACGAGCACACAGTCCACCACACATCTACATCTATCCTCGATTACGAATCAAAATGCAGATGCGTTGTCACCCGTGAGGACTAAGATGGAATGCCTCGTTTCTAGTAAAAAGGGTCTCCGGTTCTCTACACTCACCATACGAAACACAGCAGCGTTAAGCTGTTATTTAACGCTGGTATTCTGTGAGAGCGTGGTCCTTCCCCGGTCGAGCCGACTCATTTGTGCTACAACTATACCAGTAATATAGCTGCAGCATGGCTCTACCACGTAAAGTCAAATAATTACTGTCTAAAAATAATTAGTGTCTGAATGCAGTTTTGGGTAGCGAAAGATAACTTATTATGTGTGCGCCTAAAATATTGTAGGAACTGTTTCAACGCAGGATTCATACATGTTTACACTGATTTTTCCATGGTACTCATTTTCATCATTTTCGAAAATCAGTATTAGTTCCCTGAGAAATATTACTCACTGAGCTTAGAATACATTTGTTAAACAGCAACACACATTTACTTTTAGATCTATTATGTAACCTTTTGTAATAAATTGGTTCATATCTAGTTATTTTTCCGTTATGTATTTCTTCAGGGGTATAAGCGCTTCTTAAAAATCAACTTTACCTCCTTCTTAGCGTATTGTCCTGTTTTGTAGATAAGTATAACGTAAAAAAACCTCTTCTGTGCGGCAATACAAGGCACAACCCGCGGTGCCGCTGCCGAAAATTGAGCACCCGAGTCATCAAAACTCATAAGCACATATCTATATTAAAGTAACGTTTATTGAAACTACTGCTCTTTTTTAACTTTTAATTCAATTGCGAGCGCTCCAGAGAGTAGAACGCTTCAAGTTCCAACGTTTAAGTTTGTTATAAGCTACCACTTCGGACTTTATGCACCTAGTTTTAATTTTGAGAGCGCACCGATTCTATCTCGGTGAATTATTTTATTAAATAACTTTTTGGTTGTTACAGTTTCATCTTAATACTGTAAGCGAGCAACTGTTGTGTTATGATATATGTATATGGTTTCTCGGAAACGACTGTATAACGATTTGAATGTATATAGAATGTATATAGATTAACAGTGGTAGAGCCACGCGGCAGCTTTTGCTGTCGCACGGATGGGCCGACTCGAACCGGGGTGGTACCACGACCTCACAGAATACCAGCGTGAAGTAGAGGTTTGCCTCTGCGTTTCGCTTGGTGAGTGCAGGTGGCCGGAGGCCCTTTTTACTGGAAATGAGGCATTCCATCTTAGTCCTCACGGGTGACAACGCATCTACATTTTGATTTATAATAGAGGATAGATGTAGATGTCTATGGGCCGCAGCAACCACTTACCATCAGTTGGACTGTGTGCTCGTTTGTCACCCTTATCCTATATAAAAAAGATAATGTTTTAAGTAATCCAAGTTTATCTAGATAGATGAATCGGTCAGGTACTAAACATTAAAGCAGGTACATTTTCTGTGATAGTTCCATTTAAACCAGTTTTATTTTCAAAATATGATCAGTTATTTTTCGTATGATTATCAAAACGCTTTTAAACATTTATCTAGAAATATTATGTCTGTCAAACCGTGTAGTGGCGATGTAATAATATCCACTACCTCATGTCGTTCTACGGTTGTCGTAAGAAGCGACAGAGGGAAACAAACCAGAAGAAATGTACAAACAAGGAGACAGTGCTTCTATTAACAAATAGAAAATAGAAAACTGCGGTTGCCATACCATTCGCCAAGCGTGGCAATTCTGGCAAATATCTCCCTGACGAGGCAATCTCCAGGGAGGCCTATGTTCATCAGTGGACTTTAATAGGTAGTAATGGATAATGAGTTTTGTCCGTCTCAAATTATTAATGTGCATCGACAAGCTAGCCACCGATATTTCAATAGGACGACAGACTTATTGGAAAGTGTAGGGCGGCCACTAGATGGATTTATGGTGATGAATTTTTTCACTCCGCCACCACACGTTGATTGGTTATATTTAACCGACTTCAAAAAAAGGAGGAGGTTATCAATTCGACTGTACTTTTTAATGTGTGTTGTCTTAGAACTTCTTTCTAGGTGAACCGATTTTTATGATTCTTCTTTTATTTGATAGCTGGTGCTTCTCATGTGGTGCTATATTAATTGATCCGGTTCTGACCAGTAGTTTTTGAGTTATCGTATTTAATTTGCTTAGTACACTATGATATTACATTACATTGATGATGTTCTCATTTTATTTATATTGAAGTCGTTTGTATTTTTTTTTAATTTTACCAATTGTGTACGTAAATACTATTACTATAGTTATTATTTTGGTCATCAAGCATTTTTAGTAAGAGCTTGGGAGGTAATACTTTAGAAAAATATTTACACGACTCCGTACTTCGTGTTTCCGTCGACGTCGGGAGAAAAAACGCCAGAGACGTTTATATAACGCGCCTTCTGAATAAACTGCCAGAGGACGTTTCATTGCTCTTTAGCTTCGCTCGGGAAGCGCTAAACGCGCTTCGCTATACGGAAATGGAAGTCGTTTGTTTGTTCCTTTTTTAGCGCCGTAGCTGCGTTTGTGGCTAGCAGGATTTTTTTGGACGGCCATGCTCCAGACCGAAATAAGTATGCAAATGCTCTAACAGAGTATTGCATACATTTAATGCTAATGCATTTCGGTTTTTGAGTTTATTTAAATTGAAAAGCGCTCGCTCGTTTGGCGCCATTTTTTTAAATGCTAGAAGACTGGCCATTTGGTTTTTGTCGGTGAGTTCGATCGGGTTTTAATATTTTAAAATAATGAAAATATATAAAGTTTCACATATCATGGCTTAATATGGCTTCATCTACTAATAAATTACTATTATGATAAATATGATTAAAGCGATTACAATATGGTATGAACAAGCAAGTGGACTTATTCTATATGGTTAGAGCCACGCTGCAGCTATATTATGGTTGTAGCACGAATGGGTCGGCTCGACCGGGGTAGGACCACGCTCTCACAAAATACCAGCGTAAAATAGCAGCTTAGTGCTACCGAGTTTCGTATGGTGAGTGTAGAGAACTGGAGTCCCTTTTTTACTGGAAACGAGGTATTCCATCTCAGTCTTCAGGGGCGACAATGCATTTGCATTTTGATTCTTAATTGAGGATACATTACGATTGGCCAGTGAACCACAGTTTGCACTTACCATCAGGTGGACTGTGTGCTTCTTTGTCACCCATATTATATAGGTATACAAGTTTTTAGTTTTGTTTTACTAATTTCACGGCACGGAATTATAAAAAGAAAAAGAAACAAGAAGAAAGTAATAAGAAACGCCCAGATTCTTAACGCTTGTTTGCTTGCATTCGGAATGCAGTAGCTCGTGAACCCGCTATTTAATTACGCACACAAAAGGCTAATTAGGGCCGCGGAACGAAAGCGTGTCACGGTACGTCAACGCGTCGAGTGAACTGCGCATACGTGGGGGACACTTGGTTGTATTCAACACGAAACATGCTGTATATGTGACGACTGCAGGCGTATCATACATTATGATACTCCACCACCGTCCATCCATCCATTCATCCATTACAGCCTATAAAAGCCAACTGTTAAACATAGACCTCCCATAGATTGCATCATAGGAGGGATTTTGCCGTAATTGGCACGCTTGGAAAACGGATTAGCACCTGCAGTTTTTTAGGGTTCCGTACCTCAAAAGGAAAAAACGAAACCCTTATAGGATCACTTTGTTGTCCGTCTGTCTGTCTGTCTGTTTGTCTGTCAAGACCCTTTTTCTCAGGAACGCGTGGAGGTATCAAGCTGAAATTCATATCAAACACTCAAGTCTACAGTCCCTTAGGGCTGTGAAAAAATCAAACTTCTAAGCCAACGAAATCAAAAGATACAGCCGTTTATGCCGTAAATTTTCGACATTCGCAAGGGAATCAAAACCTACAGGGTACTTCCCGTGAACTCAGAATCTTGAAATTTGGTACGAAGCAACGTTTTATAGCACAGATAAAGGAAAAATTGCGAAAAGCATAAATTTTTAGTTACATCATATAATAAAAATATTTTTAATAATTTTAAACTTATATACCTACAGATTTGTTCGGAACCCTCGGTGCGCGAGTCCGACTCGCACTTTGCCGGTTTTTATACTTTTAAGTTGATATCAGGATGACGCTGCTGCCCATCTCCCGGTTTGTTTCCTTCTGTTGGCTTGTACGACACCCACGGGACGATATGGGGTAGTGGATATTCTTTCACCGCCACCACTAGCTACACCGCCAACTTACGGTTGAAACACGCTGTATATGTGACGACTGCGGGGCGTGTCAACACATATTTTGGGGTTTGAATCATAGTTGCAGCGAAATTTGTGTAACAGCAAGTGAGTGACAAACAAACTAACAGTTTACTTGATGGTAGGTGGCCACTGCAGCCCATGGTCGTCTGCAGCCAACTTCAAACAAGGAAGGCTACATGAGTAAATATAGGCATCCCCATAGATTGCTTTTTCGGAGGGATATTATCCATAGTTGCCGCACCTAAAAAGCGGGATAGCAACCGCACTTTTTATGTTCTTATCAAATTTCCTGGTGTGTTTCCTTTTGTCGCCTTTTGCGACACTCACAAGACGATTTGTGGTAGTGCATACCCATACACCACTACCACACAATTTACAGTTATGGTATGGTTTGACTATGAATATAATATCTGAACAATGTCTGAATCTTTAGTTGAATTCTCAATTATTTTCTTAAAGTGTCTGTTTGTAATTTCCAAATAACAGCTTTTTACTATATGCATATGTAAGTATATATGGTACTTATAGCAATTTTTTAAAATTTGTGTCTGTCTGTCTGTCTGTTTGTTCCGGCTAATCTCCGAAACACCTGGACAAATTTTGTCCGGACTTTCACTGGCAGATAGCTGATGTTATAAGAAGTAACTTAGACTACTTTTATTCTAGAAAAAGAATTAAGGTACCGCGCAAAAAATTAAAACCCATGAAATCCAATCGTAATAAATTACCGTTCATCAGATTATGCTAAAACTGTATCAACTAAAACGTGATAGAGCCATGCTACAGCTATGTTAGTAGTATAGTTGTAGCACGAATGTGTCGGCTCGAACGGGGAAGGACCACGCTCTCACAGAATACCAACGTAAAATAGCAGCTTTACGCTGCTGTGTTTCGTATGGTGAGTGTAGAGAACCGGAGACCCTTTTACTGGAAATGAGGCATTCCATCTTAGTCCTCACGGGTGACAACGCATCTGCATTTTGATTTTTGTATGTATTATCATTCCTAATTAAACAATATTAAAACGATATTTCCGTAATTATCATATAATATAGCTTCTGCGGCAGCAACGCGCCGCGCCGGGTGGCAGTTAATGTATAATATTTTTTCATTAACCTTTGGATCTTCACTGTCGTAAACTTAATTATAACAACATAAATACATTTATTGCTTGGCACAAGAGATAACAAACAGGCACAGTGATTTTGAATAACTTTACAAAACATTTGAAGACGTTCTCTTGGACAAAGATATTGGTATCGTGCCAAAGTACCTCGATTATCCGTCGCAATAATTAACGTAGAGGTTTCGCAAACTTATTTAATTTAATTATTTAATACTAAGTCGCGCCAATAGCAGTCTCCAAGGGATTAATATGTATTTGTGCATTTTGTTAACCGTGATCGCTCCCTGTGGACCCTTGTGGAAAAATATTTTCGAAGTAATTATATTTACTGCTGGAGACAGGAAGACTGTTTGTTTCTCATGTAGACAGTGTTGCCAATTTAAAAAAAACCGACCAAGTGCGAGTCGGACTCGCGCACCGAGGGTTCCGAACAAATCCGTAGGTATATAAGTTTAAAATTATTAAAAATATTTTTATTATATGATGTAACTAAAATTTATGAATATCGCAATTTTTTCTTTATCTGTGCTATAAAACGTTGCTTCGTACCAAATTTCAAGATTCTGAGTTCACGGGAAGTACCCTGTAGGTTTTGATTCCCTTGCGAATGTCGAAAATTTGCGGCATAAACGGCTGTATCTTTTGATTGCGTTGGCGTAGAAGTTTGATTTTTTCACAGCTCCAAGGGAAAGTAGACTTGAGTATTTGATATGAGTTTCAGCTTGATACCTCCACGCGTTCCTGAGAAAAAGGGTCTTGACAGACGGACAGACGGACAACAAAGTGAGGATAAGGGTTCCGTTTTTTCCTTTTGAGGTACGGAACCCTAAAAAGGCTATAATATTACCAATTTAAAAAAGAGGTAGATGTTTGGTAATTTGACATAGATTACTGGTTTGTTTTTCTTAAAATATTGTATTGTTTTGTGATTTTTTTTTAACTCAAATATATTAATTCTTAAAACGTTATGAAATTAAAAACTAAATAAATAGTTAGATTTTACACCACTAAATTTAGTAAACAGGGTTGAAGGTAGCCGCAGTAATTAATTAATGTCATTCATATTTAAATTTTATTTGAAATTTATTAAAATTCTCGTCGACGCTTAATAATAATGGAATAAACACAGTGTAGCAAAAGCTTAGGGACTAAGTGCTTGCTGTAAATTTTACAGTTTTCCAGTGCTAATTGACAGAATTTGCAGATATTATTATAGAAAATAATTAACTCGTTATTATGTTAATATTAATAGGGAGAACATTGCAGTAGGAAACACAGTTGGCAGAGGTTAAAAGCAGTCATGCAGCAAAGAGACGCAATCAGTGTTCTTGGCACTAGGAGTATCTCAGGCGGAGTAAGGCGGAAATGTTAGACTTATAATTTTTTTTTCGCCGACCCATTTATTCGTAATTATTCTTTCGTTAGTTTTATCTTGTTACGAGGTTCTAGAACGAACTTTTAGGTACAGGTGAAAATATTACGGTCCACTTCCAAATTTCAGGACTTTTTCTTTTCACCAACAGCCAACATGTATTTTTCTAAAACTTTTTTTTAATTAAATAGCCGTGGTAGCTCAGGGGTTTAGCGCTCGCTGTCAATTCCACAGCACGCGAGCAACCCGGGTTCGATCCCCGCTGGCACCATGAAATTGTTAATTGCAATTTTAAGTGCTGATTTACCACTTTCTCTGCGGTGAAGGAAAACATCGTGAGGAAATCTGCATGTCTGAGAAAAAAAATATTTCGAAGACGTGAAGTTTGCAATGGCAACGCGGCAGGCAGGTACACATCCTTGCCCTAAAACCCTCTCAGAAGTGAGAGGAGGCCTGTGCCCAGCAGTGGGACGTAAATAGGCTGCAACTTTACTTTACTTTTATCTCGATTTATTATACCGAACCTTACCACGCTAACAGCCTTAGCCATGTACTGGCAGTAGAAAAGACTCAATTCCCCCATCTTACCTTGAGACTTGAGAAAATTCTTCAAGAAAATTTTCTTTTAGATGCTCTTGTGGCCTCCGATAGGTAGGGTTTCGCGTATTCATATAACTCTATGGTGCACTCATTTAAGTTATGATTGTATTATGCACTTAAATTAGCAAGATTTGTGAAGTCTGGTTAGCGAGAGACCAGTCCTTGAAATGACTTCTCTAAAAAAAATTTATAGTAGCAGTATGTTCCCAAAATTTTTTGTTAAAGCTTAAAAGCACATCCGGACGGTGTTTCGTCCATACTGAAGTAATCCTCTTTTGAGATATCGAGGCTGCAAGCAATTTGAAGAATATTTTTTTTGAAGAATTTATTAATATCTCATTGTGCCCGAACAACCGAGCTAGAAGAAGACAGCCGAGACAGACAACTGCAGCTCTGACTGCTTATACCTATAAAATACATGAAATCGTTATTTTGATGAAACAGACGAACACTGCATTCTCCTGATGCCCGCTCTAAAACTGGACTGATTTTAATTTTTCTCTCAGTACATAATATTAGAGAGAATGTGACTATGTTTGTGTGTTTTTCTTTTTTATTCGTTAAAATACCATGCGTCAAATTGGGCTCAGGGTCCAATTTTCATTAAAACTCTTTGGTATTCAATATTTTGTACATCTTTTACCATAGTAGTTTTAACACAAGGTTATATTTAGCTGTTATTTTTTATAATTAAAATTATAATTTATAAATGACTTGAACTCTTGTACTGTACTGTATATTAAGCATGTTAGCAACGATCGCAGTAGTCAAGTGTTGCTCCTTCTCTCCACATATTGTATTTGATATTACTTTGAAAACACCTCAATTAAACCAATTAGTGGGCGCTCCTCCCATATTACTAAGCACTTCAGCGCTAACAAGTCGTATTACGCGCAAGTCCTCGACGAACAAATGAAGCGCAGGCTACGTGGCTTCTTTCATAGAATCTACCGAATCAGTCTAACCATACGACTTATTCTGTTGCAATAGGGCTGATTTTCGTTTATATACACAGCTGTAGACTCTCGCCGAGTAATTGGCATGGCGCATTCTAGTCCACGTGTCTGGGAACAATGGCGGGGTTTATGCATTTGCATAATTGTCGCGCCGCTGCCGCGTCCAACGCCACGCCCACGGAGAGCACCGCTCGGTGGTCGCTCCACTTCACTCGAGTTTTGCGAGTGTCGCTTGAAACGATTCAAAGTGAAAGGTGCTTCAGTTTTATGCCAAAAAACTGGAATGATAAGGAAAATATTACCCTGAAACGTTATTCATGTGGGCATCTCTGCGGGTTTTGATGCGATAATTTTAAACTGGGCATCCCTTTTATAAATTCCGAGATTGTACACATTTATTTTATTTATTTATTTTATTTTCAAGGGAAACATACATAATTTTAGTCTAATACATAACACATATTAATCTTACAATTAACAATAAAGTTTCCACAGTTAAGTAACTCATCGACAACAAGCTAACATCATAACATACTTGGTGTGTAGAACTAAAGTTAAGTTAAAGTAAAATGTAATATTAAAGTGAAATATAAATTTTAACTATTACCAAATACGAGTACAGTTTCAATTTCCTTTTTAAACGGTCAGTTTTGAGACACATGTTTTAGTGTTTATTGATATTGGTCAAAGTGCATTTGATTTTATATAGATCAATATATTGTCATTGGAACTTCTTTCTTGACGTTCCAGTGTATTGATATCTCTTTTTGACGACATTTATACATTCCAACGCTGAGCACATCCATCACAGCCTATAAAAGTCCACTGCTGAACATTGGCCTCCCATTGGGGTACATTTGCCATAGTTGAAACACTTGACAGACCGGTTGTCAACCACAGTATTTTATTTTCTAACTATTATTATGCTGACGCTGCTCCCCATTTCCTGGTTTGTTTCCCTCTGTAACCTTTTACAACATCCAAAGGATGATATAGGGTAGTGGTAGTTTTTTCTCACGTTCTTTTCTTTCAACACTAATTTAAATCATCTTCTAAAATTGTTGATGTCCCGGGTGCTCGCGTTATGTAAATTTACAACGAGCATTCCTCTCGGAAGTGCACCACGCTAGAACCGCTTGAATTATATTACGATCCCATTCGTTATCAATATATTATTGGCTTGTGAGGAATCCAATTGGTTGTTGATCCTTTTGAATGATTTGACGTATTCGCCTCGTTTGTTTAGCGGATTAACAATTGCGGTATCAGATATTTCAACTTTACACTGATCACTAAGGTGTGGTTTCTTTGGTTTACATTTCCAATTGTCGACGTTACGGATACTTCAGAATGTTTGCTGTTGACTTATCCCTCCTCCCTCCACCATCATCAGTATGGTTGATAAAACCTTTTATCTCACAGCATAATTTTAGAATTAATTTTAACAGTGGTAGAGCCACGCGGCAGCTTTTGCTGTCGCACGGATGGGCCGGCTCGAACCGGGGTGGTACCACGACCTCACAGAATACCAGCGTGAAGTAGACGTTTACCTCTGCGTTTCGCTTGGTGAATGCAGGTGGCCGGAGGCCCTTTTTACTGGAAATGAGGCATTCCAACTTAGTCCTCACGGGTGACAACGCATCTGCATTTTGATTCGCAAACGAGGATAGATGTAGATGTCTATGGGCCGCAGCAACCACTTATCATCAGGTGGACTGTGTGCTCGTTTGTTACCCTTATCCTATAAAAAAAATAATTTCTACCATTCCACCAATCGTTTCATGGAACCATTTGTTCGTTCGTTTATGAAAGCCATCCAAAATTCCACTGTCACACATACCTCCCCTATTGATTTTCTCGTATTGCTGCCACGCTTGGCAAGTGAACAGTTTTCAGGAAGTTGCTGCTGCCTTTCTCCTGTTCCAGTATCCCTCAGTCGTTTACACATACCATTACTTAATTTTTTCTAATATAAAGAGTGTTTACCTGAATACCTCATAGTACACGAGCAAACCAATTCGCTGGCGCTAATGAAATGTTTGTGCTCATTTACCACGTACTACATGGTGAAGGAAAACTTCCTCATCATATTTTTATTGGTCGCGAATAAAACCTACATGTCTGAGGAAGTAAACAATATTTCTACAACATATTAAATCCGCTTATATGTATTGGGGTGGGACTATTTCCGCGATGGACTACTTCCCGTCCTGAAAACCCTCTAAGTTACAGCTTGAATAAGTTATGCTATTTGCAGTTAATTTTCCAGTGGGTTATCGCTCCAGCTGACTAGCTAACTTCGTTGCCCATTGTCCGGCCGTGTACTGAGCACACAATTACAGTGCACGATTAATTCATACATACATTAACATTTTAACGTCGCCCCATTTGTTTGTCGGGGCCCATTCATGCATACCGTCTACATCGGGCGAATGGAATTTCGCACGTATTACCTGTGACGCGCTAATGCTCGCATGACTTAACCACTGGCAAAAATTTATGTAGTAGAGCTACGCTGCAGGGCATTATGGCTGCAGTATGCTGCTACGTGATGGTTCAATTCAGAATACCGCAATAAAATAGCATGCTGATCTTTATTACATAACATAATACAAACACACACACACACACACACACACACACACACACACACACACACACACACACACACACGCACACACACACATCACACACACACGAGAGAGAGAGAGAGGGAAACACAATTACACATATAGAATCATTCCTTGTTGAAATATTTCTTAAGGCGGCTCTTCACGTTGGCCATCGTGTAGAGCGGGTGTTTGTTCTTCACTTGGTATGTATTGGAATGGCCCCACAAGTTGGCGCGTGATCAGTGTGGGTCGGTTTTTTACAAAAGATCGGTTTGCTACGAGAGTATCGCATGCACCTGATTTAAATTTTATATTTACGCATCGTAACTAGTGTCTACAAAATTACAGTTACAATGACTTGAATGAATCTCTATGAAGGCTCTACCAAGCCGAAAATTGTTTGTGGAACAGAAGAAATAAAATTTCTTTTTTTTTCCATTTAGTGGTATGCTGTGAATAAATAAACCGCAGCAGCCGTTAGCGCCTCATTGGCCTGAACTGAAGCGAACTGAACGACCTTCCAACGTGTGGACGCCATCACAAACTCTTGGCTAATATCTTTGCCAACAATTCGCCACTATGTTAGCCAACGTGAAGAGTCGCCTTAAGCTTTCTTAGTTTTTTCAGTGGTAGTAACGCATCGGTACTCTATCTGTATTTGTATGCTGTAAGTATTCTATCTCTGATTAGTCGACCCATTCGTGTTACATCTATTATACAGCATGACGTGACGCCCAATCTGTATAACACTTATATCGTAAGTAAGAACTCGATGAACTGATTGTTGACCGGAAGTTGTCGGTTTTTTTGTGTGCATTGTGGTTTTATACACGATAATATTATGATGATATAGAAAATGTAGTCATTCGCATAATGTAAAGCTTTTAATCTTGATGACAGCAACATAGCTAATATTTCAAGTTAATCAGAGGTTCAAGTCAACTCAGCAATCAAGTTAATTCAAAATTTTTGTTATGAAATTCTAATACATACATACATCTGCCTTGATTGGTCTTGTGGTCGTAAACACGAAAGATAATCATGAGGTCGCGGTTTCGAATCCCGGGTCTGACCAATATCAACTACTTGTTGGGTTTTTGTCAAAAATTATCAGTAGCAGCCCATAGCCAGGAAGTTAGCGGTGTTTCTCGTGCGTGCTTTGAAAAACACGTAAAGCCGTTAGTCCTGCGCTTGATCTCTCTCCATTCGTGTCGGATTGCAGTCGAATCAGACCATGGGATTAAGGGAAAAGATAGTGCACCTATGTTTGCGTATCCACTCGTGCACACTCGTATTATCATGCCATACACAGATAGGCTCGTCTCCGTGGCCTCCGTGACCGAAGGAATGAAGGACATTATCTCTATATTTAAAAATCAATTGTCTAAAACTCAAAAACTGTTGATGAAACAGATTTTGATGAAATTATTTGTGTGTTTCAATGGATTTCTAGAAGGTTTAGATTCGGACCCGGTAGGTGGCGCTGTTGTCGAAATCCAGAAATTACTCGTGCGAAGCCGGGGCGGAGCGCTCACCGCTACGAAGTTGACGAAGCTGTTATTAATTTTTAATCGCAGACTGTCCCTTAAAATAGAACATATGTAATGTCAGTTCAGATTCTATTAGATAAACCTTTATTATTTATACATTTTTTTAATACTTATCTCCTTCAAAAATTATGTCAAAATGTACGTTATTTTTTTTACTTTCGTGCACAATGATAGTACATATGGCGGACTTTTTGCTTAAGGCATTCAATCCCTGTCAACCATTAGGCTAAGCAGATATAATTTTGGGGGCGATACAGTCAAAACCAAAAAGAAAAAAGTATATTTAAATATCGTAAACCGTAAACGTAGTTTTAAAAAATAAGGGTCCACCTGATAGTACATGGATGCTATGGTCTATCATCAATTTCGACTTGGAATGCAGATACGTTGTCACCCCTGAGGACTAAAATGATATGCCTCGTCACCAGTAAAATGGGTTTCCGGTTCTCTACATTCACCATACGATTGCTGCTCTACTGTTTTACGCTGGTATTCAGTGAGATCGTGGTCCTACCCCGGTCGTGCCAACCCATTCGTGCTGCAGCTATGTATATATACAGCGTGGCTATACTACGTAAATATATGCCGAAGTGTACACCGACTTGTGGAACAATTTGTTAATTAAAATTGTATTATTTCTGGATTAATTAATTCTGGTTATTTATTGCTTTATTCATAACAGGAAATACAATGTTTTTGCTATATTTTCAGCCTCAAAACCGCGGCATATCATTTTAAATAAACAGTGCCAAAATTTCTCTCAACTTCCGTAAACATAGCGATGTTGTTGGAACAATACGAGTGCAAACTTTATTGCAAGTCTAGGCCACTTCAGCAACATTTCGGCTCGATTAAGCGGACTTAAAATTCAAAACTTGCCCTCATAGTACAAACTCGAAACTAATAGTGCTATTTTTAGTTGAAAGTTTTATAAAGGCTGTTCTAAAGGTACAGGGTTGTTGTTAGGACATTTTTTAATCGAGTCTTCAAGGTTCGTTATATCATTACAAGTTTAATAATCTACCTATTTATTAATAACTGCACTGATATTGATAAATTATTTATTTTTATTTTTTTCTGTTATGCCAGTGTCATTTAAATTTTTTTTTCCTCTGTGTTAATTTTTTGTGCTGTATTGTGTTATGGCTACGAATAAATATTAATTCAGTTTTTGTTTATTTATTTATTTCTTTACATATTTTAAATCTTTATCTACACCGTATAAATTAAAAACAAGGATATAATATGAACTAGGTACAAAGGTGAGTTGAACCCTAAGAGAGTTATTTTCATACAAAGCTTAGGCTAACATTTGCATTAGCATTTAACCGTGATTTATTTAAGGAATACACACGATAAATTTAAAGTACCAACTCAATATTTAACTCACGCAACCCTAAATCGTTCGACCACCGCTACCAAATTAGATTAACTTTCCATTTCGAAACTCTTTGAAAATTTGCTGAACGAGTCACTAATCAGTGAACTGATCGACTTCGGCCCATATTTGCATACTAAAAAGTATGCTACATTCCAACCCGTTTACCGTTTTGTATTAAACTGTATGCTTAGGGTTTAAAATTTAAATTTCTCTGTCGCCTTTACGTTGTAACTCTTTGTATAGTTATCAATATAAAGTCGTATGGTTATTTTCGTCTGTATTCGTATATGTTTAAGGTTGAAATTCCCATAAACGTTGACAGCAAAGTTACCCAGACCCAGACTGCGTGGCGTCAAATCTGGAAAGCCCCTTGCGAATGCACGATACGTTCCCATCGTTCCATGAAGCAGGGTACTCAATAAAGCGCAGGATATAAAAATTGTTACTTGAAAATAATTACATGGGAACTGAACACGCATATCACTTCGCTATGGAAGTCGTTAACGCCGATTTTTATGCAGTCATGTTATAATATTTAGGCCGCTTTTTAGTCTTTTTTTAAATATAATTATAGTAACAAACAGCGGATGAGAATTTCTTGAAAGAAAAACCTAATATCTGATTTTGGCCCGACCCAGAATTCGAACCCGGGACTTCGTGATCAGCAATTTTGCGTTTACGACCATTAGGCCATCGAGGCAGTCATTAGTGTGTAGTTATATAGGTACTCTTTAATTTACGAAATAGGCATAACATTTTTTTCTTTTAAATTCTGTGAGAATTAATTTTACAAAATGTTGGTCAGTTTCTACAAAACGTTAACTTTATTTAATACATATTCTGACATGTTTGTTACGTTGTTTTACTACTATGCATATTAGTTCTTTCACCTCCAAGGTGAACGAAACGCAGTGAACCGTACCGTCGATGACGTAAGCTTAAGCTTTTTTTTAAACAAGTAATGATGACAAACGAGCAGTTGTTTTTTGTAATATAATTAAGAGTGATAAATGAGCACACAGTTCACCTGATGACTGGAGAATGATGTGGCCCATAGACTTATCATATTGTGCTGCAAAATGCCACCTAGCAGCTTTGGACTCAATGGAAAGGCGTGCTATTGGTGACACGAATTTGGTTAAAACCAATCTTACCAGCCTCGAACATAGACGCAAAGTAGCCAGCCTTTCGGTTTTCTACAAAATTCATTTCGGAGAGTGTGCGTAGGAATTGCATAATTTAATTCCTACCTCTCCCTTCCACCATCGGACAACCAGATGTACGGCCAGTCTCCACCCTTTCGTTGTTGTCTTACCAGCTTACCTCGCATACGAACCAAACGGTTCGCTACGTCGTTCATCATGCGTACAGCAAAGGAGTGGAATAAGTAGCCAGCTTCTGTCTTTCCATCCGATTACAGTGTGGGTGTCTTCAAGGCAAGAGTGAACAGACTTTTGTTAAGTCAGTGCGCTTCAGCATCTTAGGCTACATCACCACTTACCATTAGGTGGGATCGTAGATTAGCGCTGGCTTTGTAGAATATTAAAAAGAAACCCTCGATTAACAATCAATATGCAGAATGCAAATACGCTGTCACCACTGAGGATTTAGATGGAATGCCAGTTATTGTACTGACTCTCTATATCCTGCAGACCGTAATAAAACATTACATGAATCCCTGCTGGCGCTGCCTCCATGCCACAGAAATAGATAAGCTAGACATCTATACATCAGGCTGTCCTTTTTTTAAGCCTTTGGTTGTCCCGCGCACTACATGTAGATCATTGCTATTGCCTTCCTATTGTGTCTGAAAATCGGACAGTGAAAGTGTTAAGGTGGAACTGCCGTAATCTTTATGCCTGGTAAGATTGGCTGATGCTCGATTGTGTCGGATAGTGAATTTTCGTGTATTGTGTGATGTAGATATCAGTACCAAGGTATTGTGTAATTTAATGTCCCCCAGACCGAATTTCTTTCACTGTGGCCAGTCACAACGGATATTAGTCATTTACGCAGGATACAATGTAGTGCACGAGTGTATGCGCCAGCACAGAGTGCACCATATTGTCGAACGCAGTCCCAAGCATCTCCCACCCTTGACCTCCTCGACGCTGCTTCCCGACTCTATGCACCAGACATAAAACACCGAGAGTATTTTACGTCTGAATAAAAAAGAAAAAAAATCAGTTAGTAATTGCTCTCAGGTAATGTTGTCGTAGAGGGGTTTTGGCGGGAATTTGACCGGCGACGGATTGCTGCTCCTGTATTATTGTTTAAATAATGGTTTTGAAGTGGATTTTGATATGTAAAAGTGGTGCGATTTTGTGTATTAAATGTTTGCGCATGTGAACTATTAGTGAAAACGGTGAAACAAGTACTCTGATGGTGATGTGATTCTCAATAAAAGGTGTCTGTTTGCTAAGGCGCCTTGAGATACCATCGCCAACTGTCAGCTGTCTGCTGGCTTAAGTTGCCGTCAAAATCTCCCAAGGGCTGCACAATGTGATGCATCAACATATTGTGAAGCAGTGTACTATGAAGAATAATTATACATTGTAATTTCAGACTCAGAAGGGTTAGAACCCAGAGCCGTAAAGCCAGTTATTAAGAAATATGTTGTCGTAGTACTTTAAAAGAGTTTTTATTTGTTGCATTCTTAATATCACTGGGAAGAGTATTTCAAAGAAGTGTATAGCCTGTACTGTAAAAGACGACCTGAAAAAATTATACCTGTACTGAGAAATACTAATCCTGAAAGGTTATGATTTTCGTGATGTTCGACCGTCGATTGAATGAGGAAAATGAAAGTTATCCTTAAGAAAAGAAGGCGACCTTGGACTGTTTAAAATTGAATAAAGTACAAGTAAAGTTTTGGATAAATAAATAAATAATTTATTCTGCACCGAACCTTTAGTACATTTTTCACACCCGCCAAACTGCGTAAAAGTTTGGCATCGTCTTTGACGTATATGTAGCCATTTAAGCATTGAACGATAGGACCTTGAACTTTGTGGAATTACTGAGAAGGCGCTCCAATTTGTTTAGAAGATTCTATGACAGGTCTGGGTAACAGACAACTGCATAATCGACAATAGGTGGAATGAGGGAATGAACCAGCGTAAGCTTGGTTTTGAAAGGTAAGAAATTTTTAAGACGATGAAGGAACGCAAAGTCGCAACAACTTTACGACTTACTTCAGATATCTGCAATTTCCAGTTCATTTTTTTATCTATGATGTATAAGCACAGATTTTTTATGGAGTTATAGTTCCATTATAAAATATAGGACAGAAATAAACATAATTCACCTTACCTTAATTGCGAACTCCCAAACATTATCACTTTACATTTGGCTGGATTAATTAAAACGCCCTATTTGCATGACCATTCTCTTATAACTTCCAGATTATTATTTAATTTTCTGCCGACTTCCAAAAAGGAGACGGTACTCAATTCGGGTGTATGTTTTTTTTAATGTGTGTTACCTCAGAACTTTGTACTGGGCGAACCGATTTCGATGATTATTTTTTTTATATGAAAGCTGATAGTTCTTGTGTGGTCCCATATGAATTTGATCAAGGTCAGACCAATGGTTATTGAGTTATTCTTAAATAACCTATATTGAAGTCGCTTATATTGAAGTCGGCTGTACAAAATTTTAAATTTTAAATTATTGTATAACAAAGTTAAGACTATTTACGCCGGACTGAATATAGAGCTCAAGATCATTCGCATACAGATGGTATGAACAATTCAATACTGGAAAATATGGTATTCTGTGAGAGTGTGGTCCTCTCTCGGTCGCGCCAACCCATTTGCGTTCCATTCAAATCGATTATAAAGGGTATTGTAGTTATTTATTGCTCTGATTTAGAATTGAGCTTTAAACAAAGTTACGTAATTTGATCGTATTTCGCAGAGTTAATCCGATGGCCTTACACGCGCAGCGCCAAGTCATCGACACCGGTACGTACAAAACGGTACGGGCGCGAGGTCGCACCGCGTTACGGGCACACAAGCAAGATAATCGCGACCTCTGATTAGATATATTGGTGAAAGTTAGATTATTTCGTTTGGTTATCGGCCGCCCGATTGCTATGGTTCTCCGCTAACCGCTCATGAGGATTAGCGAAGTGTTCCGACATTTTTGTTCCACTGTTGTGGTTTTAAAATGTTAACAACGGCATTATAAACTTCATTTTGGTATAGAAAAATAACTGAAGGTGTAGGAAGGAACTTGAAGGAAAGCCATGCTGCAGCTATATTATGGTTACAGTACAAGTACGAGTTGCTGGACCGGGTGTGATGTAGTGCTCACGATACTAACAAACTAGCTACCTTGAGTTATGTTTAGAATAAAGAATAGTGACCAAATACTCAAATGATGATGTGTTCCAACATGGTGTCAACATAATGCAGATTTATAACCTTAATCTGGCTTTAGTCTTTTTCTTGGCTTTCACCTAAGCCTTTACCGAAGCGGTAGGTATTTCCTCGGTCAAATTTAATTATGATTCAACTGTCGCGATTAAAACGCGGGTAAATTAATGTTATGTATGGAAAATTGTGGCGTACTCGCGTGTTTTAACTTTATCGCGTATCGTACTGTGTTAAGCATTCTCATAAATATTTAAATGCATTGCATTTAAAAGGCTAATCACCGTACTAAATTATTGTCTGGGTTCACAGCAAACGTGTTTTGATAATAGTTTTTAGTCGACTTCAAAAAAAAAAGGAAGAGGTTATCAGTTCGTTTTTTTTTTATAGGATTAGGGTGAAAAACGAGCACACAGTCCACCTGATGGTAAGTGGTCGCTGCGGCCCATAGACATCTACATCTATCCTCTGTTACAGATCAAAATGCAGATGCGTTTTCACCCGTGAGGACTAGGATGAAATGCCTCATTCCAGTAAAAAGGGCCTCCGGCCACCTGCACTCACCAAGCGAAACGCAGAGGTAAACCTCTACTTCACGCTGGTTTTCTGTGAGGTCGTGGTACCACCCCGGCTCGAGCCGGCCCATCCGTGCTACAACAAAAGCTGCCGCCTGGCTCTACCACTGTTATAAACGATATATAACGATTGCATGATGTTCTTTGCCAATTATGACCCGATGGTAATGATCCTTTTATTAATCAGGATTGCTCCTTTATAAATTAGAAATTAGATATTAATATATAAGAAAAAAGAGTAGAAAATAAGGGATTAAGTATTTAAATGTAACAATTTAGACGACATTCTTGTTACATTTAGCTATTGTGATATATCTTAGTTCGCTCAAAAGGGTACAAAAATTAAACCTTAAAAAAAATTGACTTTTTTTAAGCCTACTTCAAAAATTTTAAAAGAATAAATCAATTTTCCTATAATAGCTTCTTTACACTATTTAATAGCAGCGACTGTTTTTCGCGGCGTCACTGTTTCCGTGAAATTTAACACCTGCCCGTTCTAAACTTAACTTTTAATTTATATAATTTCGACAGCAGAATAAATCTGTGTTCCGTATGGTCAGTGAAGAGAACCGAAGACTCTTTCGCGACGAGACATTTCACCTTAACTTCTGGGGTGACAACGTGCGATCAAAATGCAGATGATTTATTGATTCTCAATTGAGGATCCACTTTCTCTATTATTCTTTAAAATAATAACATAATCGACACATTTACACAAATACAACGAAGCCAAACGTCAAAACGAAGTTAACCACGATTCGCACCAGTGTTACTCAATCGCACTGCATGTCTCTATGAACAAGTTAAAGCAGGGAACAATAGAGTGCAGTTTGCCAATTGTAAACCAAGAATAAGATTCAGTATACGTCAGAAGCTTATAGATAAAATTAACTATTAAATTTACTTTTGATACAATATATAAAATAAATAAGATTGGTTGTGAGAGCGCCTGACTACCGAATCTCGGGCCCAGACCTGTTACCAGACCAGTTATATATGGCTTACTTCAAACTGCCTTATTACGTTTGTGGTTGCTTAGTGTCTGTGCGATTTATATAATCCAAATGGTGTAGTTATTACAAACGATTGTAACAACTTATAAAAGATCTAACGCAAAAAAACTAGGTTAAAATAAGTTTCAAAATCAATCGTCAGTCTTCACTTGGCAGACTCAACGAACGGCAGCAAAAAACGGTCAAGGTGCGCGCAAGGTCGCGGTGACGTCATCAGCTTACGCAGAGTAACTACGTCGCATGGCAACCGTGACTGATGCGCTGGTTTTTTGCTTATTTTTGTTGCTTCTATCAATAAATTTGTTTCTTATTCTTATGGGATAAAGATGATTTCTGTGTGATCTGTGTTAGTGTAGCGAAAAATTCAGCAAACACCTACATTTTAAAATAATTCTTTAAAACCTGTAGGTATATGGTATAATACTTATAAGTAGTTGATATGACACATAGACATCTACATCTATCTTCAATTAAGAATCAAAATGTAGGTGCGATGTCAACCGATTAACAGTGGTAGAGCCACGCGGCAGCTCTTGCTGTCGCACGGATGGGCCGGCTCGAACCGGGGTGGTACCACGACCTCACAGAAAACCAGTGTGAAGTAGAGGTTTACCTCTGCGTTTCGCTTGGTGAGTGCAGGTGGCCGGAGGCCCTTTTTACTGGAAATGAGTCATTCCACCTTAGTCCTCACGGGTGACAACGCATCTGCATTTTGATTCGCAAACGAGGATAGATGTAGATGTCTATGGGCCGCAGCAACCACTTACCATCAGGTGGACTGTGTGCTCGTTTGTCACCCTTATCCTATAAAAAAACCTTAATGAATAATATGGAATGCCTTGTTACCAGCAAAAAGGATATCCGTTTCTCGTCACTAACCTAATGGATCATGGCAGCATTATAACTACACAATACACATTGTTACATCAAACGCACTGCCTCTGACAGATAAGGCGAACCTCGCACGAAGCTATCAATGACTTTCTTTATAAGGTAGGATATGGCGGCGACACATGCCAAGAAAAAATTCTGCGACTGTTCCTTATGGAGATTTAGATTTATGCAACGCGAATAAGGAAAAAAGAGATTGTTATCAGTGACCATAATGTGTTACTTAGTTAATGGTGTGAAAATTAATAAGCTAAGATAGATACATCATCTTATTTTTCAACATTAAAATTCACATGTTTAATACAATGAATGTTCGCAATGTAACAACAAGTTTATGTATAATACAATAATATATCAACGGTTTTAAAATGGACTAAAAAGTATAAAATTCTTTTCTTTTTTATATTCTTACATTTTCATCCTATTCTGAGCTATGTTCAAAATTTTAAGTCTTCTAGCTCACGAGGAAGATAGTTTAAAATCAATTTCTAAATGCGACCCGAACAAACACGCACGAATGCGAGGTTATAAAAACGTGGTTTTTTGTTTGTCACTCTTGTGGATCATTATTAAGTGGTGAAGCTTGCGAAGTCACTTATTGATTTCACGATGTCTGTCCGTCTGTACGTCTGTCCGTCTGTCCGTCTGTCCGTCTGTCCAACGATTATCTCGAGAACGGTTTCGAATTTTCAAATTCTGTTTTCAGCAATCTATTACTGATCACCCAGGCATCTGAACCTCCTATTTTGAAACTGATTGTTCAACGGCAACCGGTAGAAACCGCTACAAAGCTGATTGTTTCGCCACTTTGCTATGCTGTTAGCTTGCTAGGTTTATTATGGTTTGTTTACTGTATGTGCTCTATTGCTTGGCGGTAGAAGTAGGTAGAGGGTACCAACCTTGACAGACCCCTTGAAAGGGACTCACCATCTCCTGATATCTGTCCTACCAAACCTGATACTGATATCACCAAAATAAAAGCGCGGCGGTTTCAAATAAAAAAACCCTAAAAATATACACTCATTTTAGTATTGAGAAATCTGGCATGCGAACGCACAAGATGATGCCGATGGTAATAACTTGACATTACCATCACCACACAGCCCTAAACACAGACTAATGTCTAATACACAACTCTTCGCCCTAAAATAACTAATTCCTCGTGCAATTATATTTTTAATCTGTATAATATTAGTCTTGCGTCAATATAGATCGAAAGTATTACGTAGAGGTCGAAAATATAAACTCCTTTTCCTCTGCTTATCGTTGCATTCGAGATAAATCGATAACAGAGTACTTCGGAAGGTGTTTGTTGTTTGTTTATAACTGTGATAACGTCTACAATCAGCAGAAATTGGAAAATTTTACTTTGTTTTTATATAACTTTCGACGTCGCATTCGGCAATTTCAATGTTTTTCTGATCATCTTTTACAGGCATTGTCGTTAGTAATTTTTTTTAATAGAATATGGATGACAAGCGAGCACACAGTCCACCTGATGGTAAGTGGATGCTGTGGCCTATAGACATTTACATTTATTCTCGATTAAGAATCCAAATGCAGATGTGTTGTCACCTCTGCGGACTAAGATGGAATGCCTCATTTTTAGTAAAAAGGTTCTCTGGTTCTCTACCCTCACCATACGAAACACTGTAGCGTAAAACTGCTATTTTACAATGGTATTCTGTGAAAGCGTGGTCCTTCCCCGGTCGAGCAAACCCATACGTGCTACAACTATACCAGTAACATAGCTGCAGCATGGCTTTACCACGTTGAATGTTAAAGGCACGGCAGTACTCAAGTACTATACGATTAGATATATTTTAATAAAAAAAAATTTATTCAGGTACTTACTTCTCTTTTCCTTTATTTTACTAGCCTGTAAAAGTCTACCGCTGGACATTGACGTCTCTTAATGTAGGAAGGAGTTTCCTTTATCGTCACGTTTGTCAGATGGATTGATAGAAGTCTCGCGTTTAGACGTATACTTATGACAGATTACTTTTCAGGTATTTGCTATAGTCGTTTCCTTCAACATCGACTAGACGAAAGGACTTTTAAACTATATAGTACGTGAGGGTAATATGGTCATCCGGTTAATATGGTCACTTTCTTATAACTGAAAAAATACAGCCTTGTATGCATAGACGGCTCTGTGATACGATAGCTCTTCATCATTCAATCAAATAAAAAAGCGCTGCTTTATCGACGCCATTTTCATTTATCGAAGTGTCCATAATTATTGGCAAAGCTTGTTTGCAATTTTTTTTATATATTAGTTATGTTTTTGTCTCTATCCTCCTTCTAGTTTTGTTTTTATAGGCGGCAATGCTGAAGGTTTGTGTGTGTGAAGTGAACATTACCCTCACCTACCTTACTACAATTTTCAGCAATGATTAAATTTTTATTTTTGATTTGTTTTTTAATTTTAATTTTTCTTGTAGTTATTTTCCAAACTACCAGAATTTTAATAATGCACTTGTGCAAGGAAGTATTTTAATCTTTTTATGTTGTGTTTGTATATTATTTTATCTGTATGTATTATCGCAGTGTTCACAGCTGCTCGCATCGCAACGTACCCACTGACATTGACATTGAAATTGGGTGCGGTAGGTACTATTGTCGAAACTCGAACATTAATCGACTGTAATGTAATCTCGCAACACACCCACTATTGACGTTTCGGTAATTATTAAGTAATCATTTGGTTCATTTGATATCAGTAACGACCGTGACTGATGTGAAATAGATTATTTTTGGGCTATATAAGACCTCTGTTGCTATGGTATTATGTAATCGCACGTTCTGCTTTTTTCGACTATCCCCATTGGTTATGGGGCAAGCAATGAGTTGATTTATTTCACTTTACACTTACAAGTAAATGTACTATTTAATGAAGGTAAATAAACAAAGAACTTTCCTTAGAAGTAAAAATCTTTTAAACAAAAACAAATTTATTTTTGTTGTGAAAAAAGCTAAAATTGACGCGTTTTTAACCGATTTTTTTATATTATATATTATTATTATTATTATATATTATATTCCTCTAAACAATTTTTGGCGATAGCCATCGAAGCGATTGAATGACCTATTTTATAAAAAAAAATTGGTTGTCTGTAAAGTCGGTTTACTGACGATAGTTGAACGTGACAACGTCATAAGAAATATTTAATATCGAAAGAATCATTACCTTTATCGCCGCCATTATCGTTGCTATAAACAATTGACACCACATTCACTTTTCACTGCACTTCATACTTGACGAAAACATGTAAATGTATTATTGTATAGCAGCTCTCCATGCGGACATGCCGAACGCGGAGGCCGATTGTGCCTCTTTTTCGCTCGTGCCGCGCTCTCGCTTGCACTTTAAATGTAACGCCTCAGAGCGAGGTAACGCCGCATGAGTCATGTTTTTTCGTGCGTGCAGCTAGCTTCATCGAATTATAAGACGTTATCACGTCAAAAAATTGTATAAAAATTCTCCAGCGGCAACCCTATAGTGCAAAGTACATTGGTCAACCTCCGTGACAGCGTCCAGATGGAGTGAGCTAGTAGACTTTTTATCTAATGACCGTGCTACATAGGGTTGCCAACCGTAATATAATATTGTGAAGAAATAAAGTGTAGTACGCAAAAATACTATATTTCAGTTGGATGGATCATTCTGTTTTTTTTTTTTGCAAAATATTTCATTACTCTTATTATTCAACGTCTATTTTTTACTCTTTCCATAAAATATTAAAAAAAAATGAATTTTGCCATAGTGTGCCTGCCAATGGTGGCAACTATGTCAAGTGGGGCTCTTGCCGTAGTTGCCAACCACAGTTTTTTATTATTTTGAGTTATTATCAAAAAGTAGCTGCCGCCCATCTCTTGATTTGTTTCCCCTCTGTCGACTGTTATGACGCCCACGGGACTATATGAGGTAGTGAATATTCACATTCCTATCGTCCATGTGTTTTACATACGTTTGTGACTACATTGTGTTGCTGTATGTACTTATATATGTATGACTTTATGTGTATAGGTTGTTGCTAATAAACATAGATCTTCTGGTTTTTACGTTGTTCAAATAGGAAGTGACTGTAACACGAGTACTTGTGGTAGGTACCGTGTCGGATGTTTATTTTGTTCTAGAATACATAGTGTTGAAGGACGTGATTTAATGTAACGATAATAATAAAACAATAAATGTGTGTGTGAGTGTGTGCGTGCATGTAAACTGGTGTTTATAGTTTTATGTTCGTGGAAATAAAAGGGAAGGGGAGATCTCCCACCGGCCAAGGTGACCGGCCCGGGGAGCAGCCAACGCTCCATATGATAGTTCTAGTTTCTGTGATGTTAATGCTTTTGGTCTTTACATGCGGCTCTTACAGCTTCATCGAACTCAAATCGATAATCTCTGGAGAGTGGGATAATATTCTGTTCAGTGATCACATCTACATTAAATACTCCTTGATGTCGCTAAAAACCGCAACAAGACATGGGTGAGTTGTCTAACCGTCGTCCGAACATGGGAGCGGACCCCGGCTCTGAGGCTTACTCGTATCGTTCTATGTTCTGGGCGGTGAGATCCGCCCAGGGACGCGGGTGTACGGTGTGTACGCGGTGTGGAGCGGTGTGCGGCGCGCCCGTCTGCGGACCCGCCGCGTCCCATTCGTTGTTGTTCTAAATGTGTTGTGGCACTATGTGAGTGTGTAGTGTTTATGTGTGACTGGCAGGCGATATTTCGGAGCTATTCTGTATAATATATACTCGCTGTACTTCAGAACTTTGATAGTGTGATTTAGGCTTCAGCGCCTTTGGTTTGTGGCGTGACGACAGCGCTGCCATAGCTCATTGTCTGTGCACAATGTAAAACACATTTCTGTTTTATTGTTCTATAAAATGTCTCCAAACTGTCATGATTTTTGAGTGTTATGGTGAAATAGTGCGACTAGAGACTACTGACCAGTTTAAACTTTCGATTACTGTCTGTTCTGGCTGAAGCTCTTAGTTTTGCAGAAAACGTAAGTAATCTTCTAATGAAGATGAATGAAGCACGTATGGGTCGACTCGACCGGGTTCAAACGACACGACGAGGACACGTTCAAACAGAATATCGCGTAACATAGATTCTGCTGTGTTTCGTATGGTGAGTGAATACGACCGCGGAGTAGGGATGGGCAAGGAAAAAATATATCGATATATATCGAATCGATATTTTTAAACAGTATCGATATATATCGCGTGATAAATATCGATATATCGATATATCGTCATCATTTGCATGATGTAAAAAAAAGGCCCAAAATTTTATTTACTGACGGTTGGACGACGAAAAAAACGATACAATTTTTTAAAATATATCGAAATTGATACGAATTCGATACTCTAAAATAAATATCGTTATATCGATATATCGCGATTTAGATTTTTTTATTAAAAAATATCGATATTTCGATATATCGATATTTTTTACCCAAGCCTACCGCGGAGTCCCTTCTCACAAGAAAATCATTAAACGGGTCAATTTTGCAAAGGCATTTGAGCTACATAACATGGGCGGATTATATTATTTTTAGTTCGTTGAAATCGGTTTTTATTACGTTTCATGAAGAAATTAAAAAAACTATAATCTTTCGCTGACATACCTTTTGATTTGCGTCACAGCATTCCGTGGCAAAACATATTACCTAGAAATGTTTTCTTATTATTATTTATATCGCACTTGTCATGCCATGAACTTGTAAAATGTAATTTTCAAGTTATTTCATCGCTCGAGCGTTGTTAAAATAATCGAGTTCCCAGTCAGCAAACGATAAATTTTAGAAGCGTGAAGTTTTGAATTATATTAAGTTGCAATAAAACACGTTAACGATCTTAATATGTTAATAATATGCTGCTATTTACCATTCTGCGACAGCTACTTTAAGGTATTGAGTTAAGCTACTGTTATTCCAATTGCGCACCTGAATCTATGAGAATAGATCCAGCAGTTGGACGTATTTTTTTTATTCAATAACGATGGCAAACGAGCCCACAGTCCACCTGATGGTAAGTGGTTGCTGTGGCTCATAGATATCTACATCTATCTTCGTTTGCGAATTAAACTGCAGATGCGTTGTCAGCCGTGAGGACTAAGATAGAATGCCTCTTTTCCAGTAAAAAGTGTCTCCGGTTCTCTACACTCGCCATACGAAACACAGCAGCATTAAGCCGCGATTTTACGCTAGTATTCTGTGAGAGCGTGGTCCTACCCCGGTCGAGCCGACCCATTCGTGCTACAACTATACTATTAATTTTTAATTATAAAATATTAAATAATTTAATTGAATTATAAAATATTACATAATCAACAACCGAAATACTTATATGAGAAGCTCAGTTTCTCGCAACGTTTCTCACGGGAAACTGTTCGCTTGTTGTACCCAAGACACAGAACGGCTGCGTTTCGTGGTAGCTTTCGGTATGCTGCCACAAAGTGTTGGAATAATATACCACCTCCGATCAGGGGCAGCAGGACAGTTCGCACTTTTAAAGTAAAACTAAAAGAATATCTTTTAAATTTGCAAAGTTAGTTCTGTGTCGATGTATCACACCTTTCTTATGAAGGTTCATTGAATGTTTGTATATTATAAAAATACTTGCTTAATTCTCCATTTATTTTATTTTATTTTTGTATCTTATTAAATAATTTAATTGTGTGCCTTGTGCCTTGCATATTATGTTTTGATTTTTGTTTTGTTACGTTCTTTTTGCGTTGGCTTATTATTGTGCCTTTCTTTCCTAAATGTTAACAGTTTTTTTTTTAATTATTATTTATAAATTTTATAAGAGTGTATTTTTTTATGTTGGAGCCCGTGATTGGCTAAGTTTATTTTATTGCACCTATGTCTCTGGCGTTTACTGAAAATCAGCGTTATAGTTACCACTATGTGGTTTCTATAACATTTGTGCTGAGTAGACGCCATTTTAGTTCTACTCCATTAATTTATTTTGTTATGTTAATTTGTGTTTTTTGTTTAGAACTAAATAAATTATATTATTATTATTATATTATTATTATTTTGGGGTATCTATATAGTTTTCTCATCTGGTTGGGCTGTATAAATATATAATTGTAAATGAAAATGATAAACATACATAAATATGAACAAAATAAAATAATACATAAAAAATACATAAATAAATAAAAACCCAACCAGATGGAAGCCCTCGGCAGGGGAGACCAAACGGCCGAGGGTTAGGGGGAGAGGGAAAGAAACCGGCGGACGATGCGGGCGGTATCGAGGAGCACCGCCTTCTGCATTTGAGCTTGGAGCGGTCCGTCACGGAGTCCCAGTCGCCTCAGATGACCCGAGAGGCTGACTGGGATTAACCCGTTCGCAGAGACGACTACAGGTATAATTTCGGCCGGCAATCCACCCCACATGTCGGTCACCTCGTGAGCCAGGTCCAGATATTTAGTCAGTTTATCTGTTTCGGCTTTCACGAGGTTCTCGTCATAAGGAATGGTAATGTCGACCAAAAATATCCTTGACTGTGCCCGGTCCATCAGCACAATATCAGGCTTATTCGCAAGAATAGTCCTGTCTGTGATGATGGCCCGGTCCCAGTAGAGCCTGGCGCGGTCATTTTCGAGCACGGCCTCCGGCAAGTACTTATAATACGGCAATTTCCGATCCACGAGACCGTATTTCAGAGCGAGCTCCTGGTGTAGAATCCTGGCTACTAAGTTGTGCCTGTGCAAATACTCAGAGTTAGAAAGCGCCGAACAACCGGAGATGACATGCCTAAGTGACTCACCGGGATGGCGACAAGCTCGACAGACGTCAACGGTGCCATCCTTTAGGATGTATCTCCGATAATTGTTGGTCTTAATAACCTGATCCTGTATCGCACAGACAAAACCCTCGGTTTCCCCAAAGAGGTCACCGAAACGTAGCCAGTGGAGGGAGGCGACTGTGTCTACGAAAGGCTCATGTAGAGCCTTGTAGAACCTCCCGTGGAGCTCTTTCTCCTTCCATACGGTCTCCCGGTCGGAAATGCTCTGTACTGCCGGGTCTTGCCATTGCTTGTTGGCTAAGGATAGAGGGGTAAGTCCTTTATCACAACAAATAACGTCCCTATAGTATGGATCATCCGCTCTCGTCAGAAAGTAATTACGGAGGCTGCACACTTCGCGATTATGCATGGTAAGCGCGCTTAAAAAGCCGCGTCCACCATGCTTCCGCGGCAAGTACAGCCTCATTACTGACGATCTCGGATGATGCATCCTGTGGGACGTCATTATAGTGCGGACTTTTCTGTCCAGAGCGTTTAGTTCGGTCTGAGTCCACCTGAGTATGCCAAAGGTATACATGAGAACAGGCATGACCCAACCGTTATATGCGTGCGTCTTATTCACACCGGACAAAAGGCTGTTAAGCACTTTGGTCAAGCGTGCATAAAACACATCGCAAACTGACTGTTTCATACCCGCCTCATCTACACCGATGTTCTGTGACATACCCAGGTATCGGTATGTTTCAGCCTCGGAAAGGGTTCTTATGCTGATGGGCATAGATAAGTCTATGCCCTCAGAGTTAGCAACCCTTCCTCTTTCGACATGGAGGACCGCACACTTATCCGTCCCCAGCTCCATTCTAATAGAATTGCTAAATTCACAAGTGATATTTAGCAATTCCATAAGATGGGAGCTACTGGAGGCGAATAACTTGAGATCATCCATATAGAAAAGGTGGGTCACTTTTGTACCTCCTCTCCGAAGCTGAAATCCCCTCCCAGAACCCTCCAGTAATGTACTAAGAGGGTTCAGAGAGAGGCAGAACCATATTGGACTCAAACAGTCGCCCTGGAAGATACCCCTTCTTATCCTTATGTGGTTCTCCGCAGCCGTCATCCGCTCGCCTAGATGACAAAGGATCGTACTCCACTGCCCCATACACTGCCCGAGGAAGTCTCGAACTGTACAGTCAACCCTGTACAGCTCGAGGACCCTCTTAAGCCATGTATGAGGCACCGAGTCGAATGCCTTTTTATAGTCTATCCAGGCGGCGGAGAGGTTCCGACGGTTGCGTTTAACCACTTTGCCAATGACCGCGTCAATGAGGAGTGGTTCCTTGGTTCCACGACCACCGCCCCGACATCCATTTTGAGCGCGCGACATCACCTGATTTGAGTTCAGGTGACGAGTGATTCTCACGCTCAAAATGGATGTAAGTGTCTTGTATATGGTTGGTAGACACGTTATGGGGCGGTATTTGCTCGGGTCTGTGGAATCCCGGTCTTTAGGAACCAAATGAGTGATCCCAGTAGTGAAGAGGCTCGGGAGCGACTTTTGGTCGAGAGCCTCTTGAAACTGTCGGGCGAGCACAGCGTGACACACCACGAACCCCTTCAGCCAGTAGTGATGCAGTCCGTCGAGTCCCGGGCTTTTCCAGTTCGGGGCCCTACGGACCGCCTCAGCTACGTCATCCGGCGTTATGATGACGGGGTCCATGGGCGTAACATTCGCACACTGACTCGCCACAACTTCCGTCCAAGGGCCCTCGCTGTGGTTTACGGGCTCTGACCACAGGCCGCGCCAGAATGCGATAGAGTCGGCCTGATTCGGTGCTGGGCCCGTTCCACGTACCATTGGTCGCTCCAATGATTCATAGAGCCTCTTCTGATCACTCTGGAAGAGACGATTCTGGTTGAACCGTGTCGACCTCTCGGTATATCGCCGAATCCGCTTCCCCCAAGCAGCGACTCTCTGCTTCAGGTCGTCTATGCGCTCCGTCAGTTTTTGCGTTATATCCGGCTGGGACAAACTGATGTTTGTCCCAGCAAACGCCATCCTGACGGTGCGCACAATTCTCGGCCTATTATTGCCCGACCTGAAGCTTATCAGCCTGCCGATGAGGGCCCTTGCCTTTGCGATACGGTCCTCAATCCTTCTTCTCCAGGCTGGGATGGCGCTACTTTGTCTAGTAGCGCGTCCAGCCGTGGGAAGTTTGGCGCCAATAATACGGCAAACTGCCAGTGCGGCGCCAAAAAGAATTGAGTCCGTATCGCAAAGGTCCCGGCTGGCTTCCAAATAGGTCACCAGCATTGGGTTGAGAGCCCTTACGACAGCCCGATTCCGCTTGCTTAGGGGTATACGGGGAAGCCGCGGTCGATTCTCGAGAGGCGTTCTGCGCGTTTCCCTAATCGCCTCTTCCAATATGCTCCTCATTTGCTCTTGTTCCTGGGCGACTATTCCATCGTCGCCTGAGTCAACCACAAGGAGATCTACGGCGGCATCTACATGTGCCGGTTGCTCTGCAACTCGTAGAGCCGCATCTCCTGTCGTAGTATTTTCATTCGACAGAGGAATAGCCTCACGTCGTAGCCGTTCGAGTTCGGCGTCATCAAATATTTTTGAACGCATGATGTACCGAACTCGGTCTGCCAGGTTTTGCTCGGTGACGGTTATAGATGGCTCCAGCTCAGCAAAAAGTCGATGCATCCTAGCCCGATACGCAAAACCTCCAATTTCTCCCCCTTTCGCCCCAAAATACGCCCGCAATGCGTTGCTATTCATTTTCTTTGACCAACGCATGCGGCGTACTCCACCAGTGGCGGGTGCCGATTGCTGGGCCCGCGAAGGCCTTGCCAACACCAAGCCAGCTGGTGGGGATGATGGATGCGAGGGGCTGCTGGGTGGTCGTGCAGCTCCTCGCGCTCGGCTGGCGGTTCGCATGCTGTCGCGTCCAGCGCCAGCTCCAGACGCGCCCTGGCGACCTCCAGGTAGCGGCCCTTTGCGCAATCTTCTTTGTTCCATCATCCATATATATTGGGCGTCAGTTAACGGGAGACGCCCAAACCCGGCACCGTTTCATGGTGAGGCCATGTGCACAAGCGGGCCTTTGCACCTTTAATTTTGCCGAGGCACGGCGCTAACACCTCTTGGCAAGGTGCTGACTGACTGCGCTGACGTAGCAGTTTTGTCACATAATCGTTACGTCAGCGGGCGATGGGGTCGTCACTTCCCTACGCCATTTATCTTATTATTTATATTATTATTATTATTATTATTAATATAGCTGCAGCATGGCTCTACCACGTACAAAAAGTACCAGTATTTTAGCTGTTACTTTTTATTTTTTATTTTTAAACGTTATTTGGAAGACGCTGCTGCCCATCTCCTGATCTGTTTCCCTCTGTTGCCGCTTACGACACTCACGGCATGATATGGACTAATGGATATTCTTACACCGCCACTCAACGGTACTGCATATATTTTATTGCTATTGTCATATTATTTACTTAATGCAAATGCACTTTTACTTACATATAGATACTAGCTGTTCACCGTGACTTCGCCCGCGTGTAATTTAGGGTTTTGATAATGTTGCGTGGAACCCTAATTCTTTTTCTAAAATATAAGTAGCCTAAGTTACTCCTTACAACATCAGCTATCTACCAGTGAAAGTCCCGTCCAATTCGGTTCAGCCGTTTCGGAGATTAGCCGGAACAAATAGACAGACAGACAGACCGACAGACAGAGAGACAAAAATTTTAAAAATTGTGTTTTTGTTATAAGTACCGTATATACTTTCATATGCATTTAGTAAAAAGCTGTTATTTTAATATTACAAACAGACACTTCAATTTTATTTATTTGTATAGATAAGACGCGCAAGTTATTAACCAAAGACATGAGAATGAGAATTTTACAATCATTAATGTCTCCTCGGAGACCAATTTAGAATCGGTACATGTCACGTACACCAAAGCTGTTCTCTATAAAAGTACTACGTGTTATGTGGAAAATGCCATCTAGCAGCATTACGTCGAGTGGTGTTCGGCGGGACCACCCCTTATAATAGAAATTAATAATGTTTTAGTTAACATGAGAAACAGCACTATTATAGCTATATTCAATCATTATTAAAAAACCTAACTCTCAAGTTTAGCTCGAAATGGTTCTGATAATTATTTGAACCCGCTAGACGGAGACGGATGCGGAGTAGTCCACTTCGTTTTCATATTCTATGCATAATTTTCTCCTTTACATTCATGAATCGGTATGTTGTATGTGTACATACTTTATAAATCCACACTTCCTTTGCCTTCTTAAGACAAAAATATATTGCAGTCGTAGAATAACAAGTTAAATCACCTCGTTAAACAAACGGGGTTTTCATAGACGGCTCTTTAGAAACACGCTAAGAATAGCAAGTGTGTTATTTATTTGCGTGATGCGTGTGAATCGATGACAATTTGTCATTTAGAGCTGGTAATGAATACTGGCAGTCGATAATTGAGTCCATTTATTTGAAAGAAAAAGTTATTTTACCGGCTACTTCTTATTTCAGATGAATTGTCGGATTCTTACGTTTATTACGTATTATTAGGATTTTTCTTTAATTTATACCTAAAATAATATAATAATTGTAACTTACCATTTAAGTTCTCGGAAGAAGGCTTGGTTTATTCATCATATAACATGTAGCGCTTCGGCTATCTTTTTTTGTTGGTCAGAGCTTAAATTATAACTCTTATTATCCTAACTTAACTTAACTTAACTATATTGTAACGATTAAAAGGAAAAAGGAACTTTGCCCATACAGCCTAGTCTAACATGTATTTCGTTCACAAAATTTGCATGTGCATCATATTGCTGTTTTTGACAGATTTTGATAACAGCTTAGTCCAGCAGACAATCAATGACGATGATACCTAAACGGCGCCTGAAGGGTTTGTTTGTTTTATATGATCATCCAAGCATTTTGTTTCATTGTTCTCACTAATAGATACGAGTAAATACGATATTTAAAACTCAAATTCACAGTACTTAGTTTTTTTTCACTTATTATGAGCCAGTGCTTGACCACGATTCCACCTGGTGGTAAGTGGTGATGCTGTCTTAGATGCTAAAGCTAAAGACGCCCAGTATCAAATAAAAGCGGCCAAGTGCGAGTCGGACTCTTTGATTTTTTTGATTTTCGGTTCTAAGTATGGGGAACCCTCAAAATTTATTGCTTTTTTTCTATTTTCTATTCCTTTTTTTCTATATTCTTTTTTTATATTTTATTATGAAAATCTTAATGCGGTTCATAGAATACATCTACGTACCAAGTTTACGATAATGCAAGAGCAACAATTCGTTTTCAGTTAAGTTCCGGTCAAAACATCCTTATACTTTTTTAACAGATTTTGACGAATTTGGAATATACGAGTATGTATATGCTATTTTGAACCCAACATGGTGTATACAGCTTATATTTTGTTTAAAATTTGTTTAATTAACAAAAACAGCTCGGCAGTCCAGTGGACGCCACTGCAGGGCCATAGCTTCGAATCCCGCACAGAATAGATGATAGGTATGATATCAATATATTTTTTCTGTGTGCTAGATGCTTAACCGTGTGCAATTTAAATATTTACAACACATTACTTGCATACATTTTACGTGGTAGAGCCATGCTGCAGTTATATTAGTAGTATAGTTGTAGCACGAATGGGTCGGCTCGACCGGGGAAAGACCACGCTCTCACAGAATACCAGCGTCAAATAGCAGCTTAACACTGCTGTGTTTCGTATGGTGAGTGTAGAGAACCGGAGACCCTTTTTACTGGAAAAGAGGCATTCCATCTTAGTCCTCACGGGTGATAACGCATCTGCCTTTGATTCGCAAACGAGAATAAATGTAGATGTCTATGGGCCACAGCAGCCACTTACCATCAGGTGGACTGTGTGCTCGTTTGTTACCCTATCCTATAAAAAAATACATTACAAAATAAAGCAATATTCGCTAAAATGCCTCTTCATATTAGAACCATGTCCCCACGTAAGCCTTTTATATGACCGGTCCCTGTTGGACCTGAGCCAAAGAACTGGAGGAACATAATGATAATAAAAAAAGTTTGTAGATACTCATTCAAGTGTTTTACATTTCCTATCAAATAAACGGTGCAGCTCCACCTAGAGATAACGATTTGAAGCACCTATACTTATATATACTAAATATTATTAGCAATGGCTGAAACTTTAAAATTAGTAGTAGGACACTTTCATGTAAGCAACTGAACGTCTTCGTATATAATAAAATAATCACAGATAATAAATAAATATCACGTGAAAGGTTCGTAACAGCGCACAACATTATCACTATGTGAGCGCTGAGTCACGCTCTGCGTTGATTCGCTGCAGTGACCTTGCTCGATGTCTTTCACTGACCCTATGCTCATTAATAGCCGAGTTTATATTGCAGCTGACTTTCTTTTGCGGCAGACTTTTATCTTATCTGTCTTTATTCTTTTATTTCATACTACCATAATGGTTCATTACGAGATTGCTTTGGCGACTTAAACACTGAATTACGTTTTATGTTTACGGCATCTGCTCGTGAGTATTAACTATGGGCACCGGCAATCTATCACCGGTGTGGTTATTCCACTTCAGCACAATGCTGAGTAGGATGCCTACATGTTGCTGCAGTAATGACAATGTATGATTTAAATGTATGTAATGCAAGTGTCAAATAAAGACGTTGATTCATTCCCATCTTTCAAATATTTAAGTTCACATGAGTCGACAATCCATTAATAGCAATGAATACACGACAAAAAAGAAATTAAGCAATGTAAGTACCTACATAATATAATTTGGATTGAAGAAGTTATGGATTAGTTGTCAGTGTATTAGAACTCACAATATAGGACATACAGAACTCACAATTTTGCATTGTGAGCTAGATACGAACTCTGACCTGTACCAGTTTTTGTAAGTATAAAAAATTAATACGTACTAGATACACAATCCCATGCAAAGTTCACTAAAACTGTCGCCAATTGTTTTGACGTAACTCTAGTTGTAATAAATATACATTAATGTAAATTCAACCTTAAATGCATGGTCTAAAGTTGTATTCACAAAGCTACGTACAAATTAAAAGAACACCCAAATGTTCGAGTGGGCGCTCATTCGCTAAAGACATCTTTTGTCACTGATTGTGTATCTATAATATAATATGTATACGACTATTCAATATATTTTTATTTTTTTATTTTAGTTTTGAAAAACGTTACCATCACACTAGCATTTTCTCCTGGAGGCCGTTTACAAACATAAATTGCACAAGGGCAAACACGCAGACCCGGAATAACTATTTGTAGACCATACAAATGCCTACTCGTTCCGTGCGGGATGCGGCCCTCAGCGCTGTAACTAAGCTAAAAAAGCCATGGAGTCGTTAACAATATAATTCTGAACTTATCCCCAATCAACATAGGTAAATACGATGAAACGTCAAATAACATTTTGAATTTTAACAAGTTTCTTAATTTTATTTTTGTAGTATATTGCCTGGTTATAAGGTTTTCTTACAATAGTAGTTCACGATATGAGCTTGTCAATATGTTTTGCACATTGTTTTCAATGATTTATGCACATGATAGGAGAATAGAAGTGTTGTATACGTGCGTTTCGCCACGCGCCCGCTGCACTCGCATATTGCCTGTGACCTTGCGAAATGTCGTATGATTAGGGTTACCAGCCGATACGCGTAATCTGGGACATTAGGTTTATAGATTTTATAGTGGAAAGTGAAAACTCTTACCCGTCCCGAACAAAATTCGAGACATATCTTGATTTAATAATCAGGGGTTCGCATATATTATTAAATAGTTTAAAGTGATAACTTCTTTGTGCTGACCGCACAGTACTGAATTGGGGAAAAAACTTACCGGCCGTTCCCAATAACCTATCTATCTGTGGTTTTGCATACTAGACATATAAATGTGACATATTATGTATGGAGCTTATGTCGAATTTCTACCGCTAGTAAGGAAAACCCCAGATAGATTGGTTATCGGGATCGCTCGTTAGAGCATAAGCGGTCAAAAGCACAATCGGTCGGTTGACAGTGATAAAAAAATATTTAATAGTTCATCATGAAAATTAGAACGTAATATATAATTACTCTTTATTTCCACACTAGCATTTTCTCCTGAATCGTGGGGGCAATTTACATACATAAATTTCACAAGGACAAACATACAGGCCTGGAACAATTATTTGCCGGCTCATACAAATACTTGTCCTGTGCGGGATTCGAACCCGCGGCCCTTAGCGCTGCAAGTCATTGCTGAGCCGCTGCGCCACGGAGAAGTCATAACACTCTTATGTCTAGGTTGATGAATGATGTAAGATGTAATTTTAATTACAGATGAACACAACCTGTGTTGCGTTGATGCATAAACATTGACATAAAATGAACAAATTGTTTATACTGTATTTGTTTGAAATATTAATAATCTGTATTTTTGGATTTTAGCTATAAAGTTTTAACCATAGTTAATAATTTAAGTTGATTTTTTCCATCGTTTTCATTATAAAATGCAGCCAAAGTTTTTTTTTATCATGAATTTGTAGTTTTTTGTTTAAAAAGAGTAAGTTTTAGTTTTATTTAATTTGTTTGTAACTTAAGTAGTAGGTAGCAATTTTGTTGCAATTAATCAAAAAACTTAAAAAACTTTCCTGAAAATTTGCTTTCAAATTTTGTTACTCTACCTACTCATATTACGTCACACGCCTTGACATTGCTCAGCTAACATGTTTGCTATTGTACATTCAACTTTCTATAAAACTATTAATTAAACTTATGTATCGTCCCGTGGGTGTCGTAAAGAGTAAGTGGGAAACAAACCAGCAGATGGACAGAAGCGTCTTCCTAATAACGACTAAAATTAAAAATAAACCCGCTGTTTTTTTATTTGCAAGCGTGGCAATTATAGAAAATATCCATATAAGGCAACCTTTGAGGATGCCTGCCTATGTTCAGCTGTGGACTTTAATATACTGGATGGATGCATAGAAGATAATGTGTACCAGGAGCACATGACCCACTGAGAGGTGAAATTATTAAATCAACAGTAACAATACAACTATGACAAATATCCCCCATATAAAGCGCTATGGTGGTGGCCTATGTTCAGCAGTGGACTTTAATAGGCTGTAACGGTAACGGTAGTAGCCAAGTGGTGTAGGGTATAAATCTATTATAGCCTTGTTGGTTCTTCATCAACCCGCGAAAGTCCATTGCTGAATACGGGCTTTGCCCATTGTTCGGATTGTTCGGTGTACTTTCTATAAAACTGAAGTGACAAGAGAACTTACAATCCACCTGATTTTTATTTTTTTTATTTTTTATTTATAGGAGAGGGGGCAAACGAGCATGCGGCTCACCTGATGGTAAGTGACTACCGCCGCCCATGAACAACCGCAACACCAGGGGCATTGCAGATGCATTGCCGGCCTTTTAAAAAGGAGTAGGCTCTTTTCTTGATGGTTCTTAAGCAAAAAAGCTAAAGATGCATTGCACCGCTGAGGACCAATACCAATCACACCAGAACATAGAAGTGTAGATACTGATATTTGGCGCCAAGACGGGCTGCAGAAAGTAGTTCTACGATCTACCAAATTGCTACATTTCACAGGCTGATTAGAAGAGATGACCAGACGTTTCGCTCTTTTGATGCTACTCCCCGTCTGAGACAGATCTGGCATTAGCCTACGGGACGAATTGGGGTTAATTATTATACCACGACTCCACGACCACCATAATACAAATATTGTACGATACATTTTAAAAATAATACTATGAATAACTACATCTTGGACAAGATTACTATTACAAATTGCATCTCTAGTAATTAATTAAACATTAATAAATTATTCAAAGGCGTACTATTCGTCCTATGTTCTAACATTACAGAATTATGCACAAGAAACTGTCATTATACTTGCACTCGCTAAATAGGTATTGTGCGAATGTTGCGCCGGCCTTGTACAACCTTGATTATGATATAACATAAAATGTGCGGTATGTTACAATGATAACTTTGCTTCTTTTGTACTGTCTATGGAACGTGTAGTGGCGGTCTAAGAATATTCACTATACCATATCGTCCCGTGGATTTCGTAAGAGGCGACAGAGCGAAACAAACCGGGGGATGGGCATCAGCGTCTTTTTTTATAGAATTAAAGTGACAGACGAGCACACAGTCCACCTGATGGTAAGTCGTTGCTGTGGCCCATAGACATCTACATCTATCTACGTTTGCGAATTAAAATTCAGATGCGTGATCTCTTTTCCAGTAAAATAGGTCTCCGGTTCTCTACACTCACCATACGAAACAGCAGCGTTAAGCTGCTATTTTACGCTGGTATTCTGTGAGAGCGTGGTCCTTCCTCGGTCGAGCCGACCCATTCGTGCTATAACTACACTATTAATATAGCTGCAGCATGGCTCTACCACGTAAGAATAAGAAATATAAAATCAAGAACTGTGGTTGCCAACCCGCCGGCCAAGAGTGGCAACTGTGGCAAATATTCCCCTATGAGGGAATCTATTGGGGAGGCCTATGTTCAATTGTGTAGTTTTGATAGCTTGTAATGATAACGATACTGTTTCTGAATTTAACGTCAATCCCTTCGTCTTAGGTATTTCACATTGGCAAATTGAAAATGGCGATGACAGAATGCGGTGGCGTGGCGCTAGCAATAGTAGATAGTGCCCAAGTGTGTATGTATATCACTGTAGCACTCGTTTAAAGTTATCTGCGCCCGATTATGATTAGAATAAGATAAGTGTGTTGAATTCGGTTGGGATTCGAGCCTAAGAGCCGGAACAATATTGAGAACGTGTAACGTCTTTATACAACCATTAAAATTAACTTAGATTACATTCGCAGTTATGTTTGTTACCGTTTGAAGGTTACACCGGTCTCATTATACCCTGTTATTAGTGTCAGTAGAGACAGATAGGCAAGTTTATTATAAACATTAATTGGCAATAGATATGGATAAATTTAATGTACTCGTACGTTTATTCATACTTTCACGCCTGTAATCCCGGACGGTGTGTCAGAGTCGAAATATCGAGCTACTCGGACGACGTTTAGCCAAAAAGTGTGAGTGAAAAATTGTGAAAGAAATAATAGGTGGCTTACCCCAAGTGACCCAATATCCCTTTAGTTGCCTTCAACGACATGCTAGGCAAGTTACATTGTTAACACTTACGTTTTGATTATAAGTTCCGTATAAATATCACGGGACCTATAAGTACAAGACCAATATAAATTGGACAATCTATTTTAACTCTATTTTATTAATAAGCGTGCAAGTTCGATATAAGAATAATTGCTTTGTGGATTATGTCAGTGACAGCGACAGAATAGTTACGCTGTGGTGCACTGCAATTATAGCAAGGCTAAAGCATTGTTCTGAGTCGGTAACATTTTTGTTCCTACAATCTGATATTTACATTATATTGTGGCATTTTCAAACGACACTGATGAAATGACATGTTACCGACATGATATTTCTTATTAGTGATTCATAATGATTTATTAATCAACTATTAGTCAACTTTCAATATAACGTCTCGTAGATTTAAAAAAAGTAGATGAACCAGACTGAAGAACTGAAGTGAATTTTCAGCTGTCAATATTACAGACACAGATTATAGACAAACATAGATTTCTAATATTACGTCAAACGTCATTGATCAAGTAACAATTGCATCATCAAGCTTTATTAGAGTAATTACATACTTTATTATAAATGAATAATTAAAAAGTGATCTGTGTGCGATATACTATATTTTTTAAATTGTACAAAACCCTGGTCCAGACTCCATAGATTCTTGAAAAGTTACATTTACTTACATTAATATGCATAGTTCTTTAAGACAAACTGCATCAACCTTGGGCATTGCTGCTCGGTGCTAAAGCGGTGAGCACAAGCATTATAATCAAAGTTTAGTGTTGTAATGTGGATTTGATTCATATTAACACTAACTTAGGTTTCGTTCTCGGGAAATGTTTAATTATAGGCATTATACCAGCAACTGTAATCATACTCTGTGTTTCATTCATTGTTACACATTAGAAATGTATTATTTAATTATTTTGGCTTGGATGCTTGTCCTTTAAGTCGTGTTTCATTTATTTCAGTATCAAGTGACAATAATCCTTAATTCCTCCTTATACATAGCGTAGCCTTTGGAAGATTTTGACGGCAACTTGAGCCATTACCTTGACTTGAATATACCTTATTCACATCATTCCGATGAGATTCACATCATCATCGGAGCACTTGTTTGACAGTTTCCACTAATAGTTCACATGCGCAAACATTTAATACACAAAATCACACCACTTCTACGTATTTAAATTTACTTCAAACCTTTATTTAAAGTTTAAACAATATCACAGGAGCAGCAATCTGCCGCCGGTCAAGTTCCCGCCAAAAATGTAGTTAAGTACTCATTCATTCATTTAATACAGCCTATTAAATAAAAGTCCGCTGCTAGACAGAGGCCTCCCCACAAGATTGCTTCATAGGTGGAATATTTGCCAAAGCTGCCACGCTTGGAAAGCGGGGTTACAACCGCAGAGTTTTATTATTTTGTATTTTTATCAAGAAGATGTTGTTTCCTATCTCCGGTTTTAATGATTTGAAACGGATGATTTGGGTTAGTAAACTCTTATACGCTGCCACTACACGGCAGTATATAATATAATAAAAATGTATTGTATGTATCATACAATAGTAGTTTAATAAAATTACTTAGATAATCGTTTATTTAGATACGCCGCGGCGAAATGCCAAGAACTGCTTTTCCTAGCTGAATCTGTACTCAATTCATTATTTTTTAAAGATATTATTTATTTACCGATTATTGGCAGTGTAAAAATATCCACTACTCTATCGTCCAGTGGGTATGGGAACAGCCTACAGATGTAAACAAACCAGGAAATTGACAGCACCGTCTTCATAATAACCACCAAAAAAAAACTGTAGTTGCCAACCCGTCTGCCAAGAATGGCAACTATGGCAAATATCCCCCTGAGGCAATCCTTTTGGAGGCCCATGATCAGCAGTGCACTTTAAATTGGCTGGAACTATATTAAGAAATGTGTATATTTTTGTAGGGAAATGATTAAATATCATGTTTTTTTTTATAGGAATAGCGTGGCAAACGTGCACACAGTCCACCTGATGGTAAGTGGTTGCTGTGACCCAAAGACATCTACATTTATCCTTGTTTGCGAATCAAAATGCAGATGCGTTGTCACCCGTGAGGACTAATTTGGAATGCCTCTTTTCCAGTAAAAAGTGTCTCCGATTCTCTACACTCACCATACGAAACACAGCAGTATTAAATTATAGCAGTATAAAATAATAAAATAAATAATAAGAACCTTATGATAGAAAAAAATACTCCATATATTGCTTTGTAACAGAACAGGCGACCATGGCTATCGCAGTTCACAGGAAAAGTGTCGCCAGTAGAAAATTAATTACTTTTAGAAGCAAATTTTATGTGCTGGCTTACGTACGTGAATGTAAGTTAAAAAAACTCGCTAGGAAGTCAGCACGTTTGAGAATTAAAATATTTCAGCTTTATGATAGCAGGCAGACTTTAGTTTGCTCCATAAACCTTTTATGAAGCGAGAGAATGCCTGTTACCAACAGTTCAACGTAGAGGCTATTTCATAATTTTTTTAGAACGGTCAAGTGAACAGTCAGGTCACTAGACAGATAGCAGGCACCGTTGCTGATTTTTTTTATAGAATAAGGGTGACAAACGAGCACACAGTCCGCCTGATCGTAAGTGGATGCCGTGGTCCATAGACGTTTACATTTATTTTATCCTCAATTACGAGTAAGAATCAACAATGCAGATGCGTTTTCACCCCTGAGGACTAAGATGGCATGCGTCATTTTCAGTAAAAAGGGTCTCCAGATCTCACACTCACCATATGAAATAACAGCGTTAAGCTACTATTTTACGCTGATATTCTGTGAGAGTGTGGTCCTACTCCTACCTCGGTCGAGCCTACCCATTCATGCTACAACCATAATATAGCTGCAGCGTGGTTCTACCACGTAAACAACTATTGTATTCGAACCATTATAACAAATTCTAAAGTGCTATTCGAAAATTCACAGAGACGGACAAACTTAAGAGAACATTTAATATATTTATCACTAGATTTATTCACAAGTTTAATCAATCCACTCGAATGGAAGGCGTGTCACGAATATCCTGACCTAGTCCAACGCCCTGCCGTGACGTCTTGTTATTTATTCAACAGAGTTACAAGAATCAGCGATAAATCATTCCGAGATCGGTTTAGTACGTGAACTATGTCATGAGTGCACAGCACTACGGGCGACCTTGTGCAAGCGACGCTTGGTGACAGCTCGATGTGGCTCGTAACTAGAGATAATCGGACTTTGATGAAACAGTTGCAACTGACATGAATTAATAAAGACTTGCCCATCGTATTTACTAATTAATTTTTGTTCTTATTTATTTGCTTTTTAAGATTTTGAGAGAATATTATTTTGATACATTTATCAAACCATTTGACCTATCAAACCATTTACATACTCAAGTGGATAAACAGTTATTAAACAAGCAAAATAATAAAAATACTAAAGGTTACGTACCTTTAGTATTTTTATTATTTTGCCTGTTGCGAATAAAAAAATTGGAATTAGGTAAGATTTAAAAATATAAATATATAAATAATATAATAATAATTTTTTTGGTAATCATTGATCTGAATCTATATTTCGAATAATAACGATAATAATAAAAAACTGCAGTCTGCAAGCAATCTAAGGGGAAACTATCTATCAAGGGGGAAACCTATATGTTCAGCACTGCACTTTTGATACGCTGTAATAAATTAATCATGAATTGATTAAATTGTAGCTCAGTGCGTGTAATACATAAAAATCAATATGAATGTTAAAATACTAAACATGGATATTTTTAGAAAACCACTTTTATTCTATGTATCAAATTTTATATGATAAATAATATTGTCGACGAAATATTTTGTTCAGCGCCTGTCAAAAAACTAAGAGCATATTTATGTACTCCTGGTATTTTTCTTAACATTCTGCCTAAACAGATTTATTTTAAAATAACTTTCATAATGTTCATTCACATCTACGACAAGGAACTGGTATCTGTTATCTATTCGGTAGTGTTGCCAAATCTGTTATTCCATACATAGATAAAGATTCCAGGTATTTTGTTTTTTTTTATCAAGGATAGAAATATATCCATAGGCCACAGTATTAGGTGGACTGTTTCTCATACTAACTTAAATAAAATAAAATCTAATCTTTGAACGAGGATAAATTTTTAAAGTATCCACGACTTTCAAAATTTAAAGAGCATAATTTAAATTTAAAGCCACCGTTTGGAAGATTTAAAGCGCTAGATACGAAATGAAAACAAATAAATTCACATGATACAATGACGTCGTTATTTGTCGCGATGTAAATGGTTTTTATCGTCCACCGCGACATGTATTTTCGTTTCGATATATTCAATGTTTACGCGGTAATGGTAATAGTTTCATGGTACATGGACCGGAATGTTTGATTACAAGGGATGTAACGAAATTAACTAAGTGTTAAACCGTACAGTACTAGCGTACTTATTAAGTGGCGAAGCTTGCGAAGTCACTTATTGATTTCACGATGTTTGTCCGTCTGTCCGTCTGTACGTCTGTCCGCCTGTCCGTCTGTCCGTCCGTCTGTCCGTCTGTCCCACGATTATCTCGAGAACGGTTTCGAATTTTCAAATTTTGTTTTCAGCAATCGATTACTGATCACCCAGGCATCTGAACATCCTATTTTGAATTTTCTTTTTTCCGTTACAAACCGCTACAAAGCTGATTGCTTCGCCACTTTGCTATGCTGTTAGCTTGCTAGGTTTATTTATTCTGTGACTAGCGTAACGAAATCCATCGTGCTATATTAGCATCCGTTGTTGTAAAAGATAGCTTATGGATGTTTTTTTTTTAATTATGGACAAAGTCGCTGTCTAGTGGCGACGTAAGAGATTCAAATAGCACATATTTCCCGTGGGTGTCGTCAAAAGCGACGGCGGGAAATAAAACACGAGATGGGCAGTAGCATCTTCCTCTTAACTACTCAAAAAAACTGCGGTTGCAATTCTGCTAACCAACTATGGCAAATAAACCTCACCTCTTGTTCGCATTCTAAGTTCATTACTGGACTTTGGTACGATCTCCAATAGAAGGCAGTTTAAGCATCTCGTTTTGTGCCAGATAAAATTATTCAGGACGGTAACGAGAAACAGACTTAACTGTAGGAGGCCACTCGAATACTTTTTTACATGGTAGAGCCATGATTTTTTTAGGACCACACTCCCAAAGATAAACAGCGCAAAATAGTAGCTCGGTGCTGCTGTATTTCGTATGGAATACAGCAGCATGTAGAGAACCGGAGACTCTTTTTACTGGAAACGAGACATTTCATCTTAGTCCTCAGGTGTGGCAACGCATTCTTAATCGAGGGTAGATTTAGATGTCTATGGGCCACAGAATCCACTTACCATCAGCTGGACTGTGTACCCGTTTTTCATCCTTAATCTATAAAAAGAAAACACTGGCTACTAGTACTGCGATTGTCAATTCTAAAATAAAAAACTAATTTTATTTTTATATAAATTTATAAAGATTTATAGATTGTATTATATTTTATTCAGATAATTTGTACTTAATTTAAGTGAGCGATAACTAACGATTATAAGTAAAGCCGTATACGGATTATTACATATATATTTAAACTCCCCTCAAAGTAAACGGAAACATTTTTTGTTTCCGCTGTTTAATGGCTTTCAAGGAGAATTTAAAAGAATTTTCATTCTCCGCGGAAAAGTATGTAAGACAAGAAGACATCGTGTCTTTGATTATAGAGGCATTTTGCGTTATACTCGAGCTCACAGTGTGGAGTCGCAGAAATATTTAGCGGCAATTTATTGTGAGAGCGAGCGCAGTCGCTTGTGAAGTATCCATTTGTCTTTGCCTAAACTGCCGTAAAAACCTTTAGTAATATAATATGAAGATTTTTTTATGTTCTGAAAGATTAGCGTTAATGTTTTGTTTTGCGTTTAAAATTTAATTGTAACAATTACTTTGCCGGGGTGGCGTTATTTGCTGTGTAGTTACAGATTATACGTGGTAGAGCAATGCTGCAGCTATATTAGTGTTATAGTTGTAGCACGAATTGGTCGGCTCTACCGGGGATGGACCACGCTCTCACAATACCAGCGTAAAATAGCAGCTTAACGCTGCTGTGATTCGTATGGTGAGTTTAGAGAACCGGAGACCGTTTTTACTGGGAAATAGGTATGCCATCTTATTCCTCTCGGGTGACAACGCATTGATTCTTTATTGAGGATAGATGCAGATGTCTACGGGTCACAGCAACCACTTACCATCAGGTGGACTGTGTGCTGGTTTGTCACCCTATCCTATAAAAAAAAGATTAGAATCCATTTTTCCATTTTTGATTGTGTCCTTCGTCGCAGCAACAATTAGTCGTGCGTGATAAATCCAGTCTGTCGGTCTGGAGATATTACGTCTGGCGTATTAGAGCTAGTTACTCTAGCTAGTATATCGGCAACTATCTGTGGCCATAAGGTCTATCTGGTCTCGCCTTTAGTCGCCTCCTACGACACCCTCGCTGTGAAATTGGATGGTAGATTCATTTATGCTATTTCACACGTCCGTACTCTAAGAGACTCCACTGCACCATATCATCCCGTGGTTATCGGAAGAAGTGACAGAGGGGGGACTAAAAACTCGATTCGTTCATTCATTCATTACAGCCTTTCAGGAAGTCCACTTTTGAACATAGTTTTCCCCTTGTCCTGAGTCACTTACATCCATCGAATTACTGCAATACTTACCACGTCGTAACTCTATCTAGTGGGCGCCGCCCAAAAACTCTATAATACTGATAAAATTGAATCATCAATCTCCACCATTGATGATTCATTTTTAAATCATCTATGGTGTAGGCCCATGTTTAGCAGTGATCCCTTACGCTCGAGAGTCTGGGGTAGGTCCTCTTAAACTCTACGTATCGCCAAGCACCAGCGAATCAAGTTGAGTAACGTGATTTTCTGGGAATGAGAGCCACTAAGCATGTAAACAACAACCCAGGGACAACTCAAACAGGGATTGACAATCCCAGGGATTGTCAATCCCTCTGTCCTTCTTTGTTTAAAGTTGTAACCTTTTCATTGAACCTGGTAGAGCCATGCTGCAGTGATAATGTCCATGCAGTGGTAATAGGACAGCTTGACTGGTAAACAACCAAGCACAGATAGAATTCTAGCGTAAAAAACCGCATAAAGTTGATTTTGTTTCGAAACCGAAGACCCTTTTCACTGATAAAAAGACATTCCATCCTAGTCTTTTTAGGGGTGACACCACATTTGCATTTTGATTATTATTGGAGGAGAGATGTTGGTGTCTACGGGCCACATCATTTAATTACAACTGTATACCAGTTTATCCCTTACTTCTATAACAAAGCTGTTTACACGTGTCCATCAGCCAGTCATTGATATCTACTAGGCTAGGTGGATTGTTACCTCGTTAATCTCTTCAATGATGTTTTAAAAATCTGCTTTTATTCCTGCAAGGTCTCCTCTTTATTGATTGACACCTTCGATATTATAATGAGTTTCTTTCTGAACAAAGAAGAAACAAAGATATTCTGCAAGTATTTTTTATTTTGTTTTGGTAAGACCATAACTAGGTATATTGTAATAACAATTTTAGACATAGTGTGGTCGATGTATGTTATCTTCTATGAAATGATGTATAAGCTCTCATACAACTTTTAAATAGAACTTAGGATTTCATGAGATCCCGTAATATGTTTTAGGTAGTTATAATTTAAAAGCAAAAAAAAACCTTTTTAAAAACAAGCTTTTATTAGATGCGCCAAAAAGAATAAAATAAACTTTCACTATCAACTTATAACGTCATTACACAATTTATATTATATAAAACCAAAGTTTCAGACGGATTGGAGCAACTAAAATTTACACGTGGTAGAGCCATGCTGCAGCTATATTAGTAGTACAGCTGTAGCACGAATGGGTCGTAAAATGGCAGCTTGACACTGCTGTTTTTCGTATAGTGGGTGTAGAGAACCGGAGACCTAGTTTACTGGAAAATAGACATTCCATCTTAGTCCTCACGGGCGACGACGCATCTGTATTTTGGTTCTTTATTGAGGATAAATGTAAATGTCTATGGGTCACAGCAACAACTTACCATCAGGTGGACTGTGTGCTCGTTTTTCACCCTATCCTATAAAAAAACCGACTTTATGATCACCATCTTATTTTTGTTTAACTCGCATTCATATTCTCAGCAAGTCTTTTCATTAGATACCCATATTGTAGGAAAGCATAAAAATATACTTGGGTATTCCGCCATGTTGGATTTAGAATGACGTCACACAGCTAATCATGCATTGTCATCGAAACTTAACGTGTATACAAAATTTCAGCTCAATCGGTTGAACAGTTACATTGCAACTTAAATAAACCTAGCAAGCTAACAGCATAGCAAAGTGGCGAAGCAATCAGCTTTGTAGCGGTTTCTAACGGTTGCCGTTGAGCAATCAGTTTCAAAATAGGAGGTTCAGATGCCTGGGTGATCAGTAATCGATTGCTGAAAACAGAATTTGAAAATTCGAAACCGTTCTCGAGATAATCGTGGGATAGACGGACAGACGGACAGACATCGTGAAATCAATAAGTGTCTTCGCAAGCTTCGCCACTTAATAAAAGCTTGTAAAAAACTTCAACTCGCAACCGGCTTCTAAAGCCACTAACGACACCTATAAGTTTTATTATATTTTTCTCTTAAAATTTTATTTTATCACGTCCAGACATCTAAAACTGAAACTGGAAATTTCACAACCATGTTATCATTCCCCTTGATTAAATTTTGAAAGCGCCCAATGCGGGTGACGTACTATAATTGACAGACGGTCCGACGTTGTTAGGAGATAATCATGTTCATGTGACGTCTCCATCCAACTTAACTCTAAATAACATTCCATCACATTGAGATGTAATATCATTGAGAGTCAAGCCGGATTATTACATTGATATTATCCAATCGTGCTTAAGCCATAGCAATTATTAGAATTATGGCTGCAGCACGATTGGATCGGCTCAACCGCGGAAGGACCACGCTCGCACAGGATACCATCCTGATACAACAACATTATACTAATTTCTTATATTTACGCGAACACTACACATTTAAATAAAACTAATTTTACGGATTTTATCGCGTATATTAACTTATTTTACTTTCCCGACGTTTCAAGCACTTTACAGCACCCATGGTCACGGGGGGGACTGAGGTGTATGACGTCCCAATGTCATAGTTAACCACGGCTACCTCCAGATTAAAATTATTAATTTTTGTTCCGATCTACACAGTATGAACTTACAGTATCATGAAGTCTTGCAGTTGTATGCTTGGGTTGGGATTTAATTTTATTAATTATGGGATACCAAGCAGATGGTAGCACCCAGCCATCTTCTCTATTGAAATTAGGATGTTTCTTGATTTCAATAGCCTCGCGTATCATCCTTGGAAGGATAATCGAGGATAGATAGATATGTACGTGTGGGTCACAGATTCTACTTATCATTAGGTGGACTTTGTGCACGTTTGTTTGCCCAAAGTCTGACACATAAAATTTACACAGTACAGCTGTAATTTTTTGTATGTAGTATGCTACGCGATATCTTTGCCAATTGTAAACCGATTTTAATGATTCTTTTTTATCAAACGTCAACAATTGTTCAATTTAATTTTTCAGAAATTATACCATCCCAAAGGGAACACAGAAGATTAAAATTTTAATGTTACTTTGAGCTATTGTTTAGTCTACACGTAAGGGCCAAATAAAAAAACACGGTGATAAGACACAGTGTATGAAAGAACTAACTGACTTTAGAATCTATTAAATTGTATGGAAATTATTTCATTCTTGTTAGATTTTTAAGATAGGTTTTTACATTTTTTAAGTTTAATTATATGAAACACGACTCTCGCGATACTACAGATTAAAACGTGCCAACGCACTTTAATGTGCATTATTCGCGTAAATGTAAGAAAGCGCAGTTTTACACCAGTTTTACTAATTTTTTTTTGAAAATACGTCACCCTCACACTAGGATTTTCTCCTGTATCGTGAAGGTAGTTTATAAACATAAATTGCACGAGGATAAACATCCAGACGCGGAACTATTATTTGTAGGCCATACAAATACTTGTTCCGTGCGGGATTCGAACTCGCGGCCCCAGCGCAACAACTCATTGCTAAGCCACTGCGCCACGGAGCCGTCAAATAATCCACCAAAAATATTCATTAGTCCATATAGCTTAGCACTGGTGGAAACAGGTTCAACTAAGCTATGTTTTTATATGGATGGATGCGTGCTGTGAATGGTCGCGAGTGGTGTAGCTATGTGCAGAGCAGAGCTCCCCGTGCCTTCCCTACTGTCGAGACATCGCATAGCTCGAGCTGCGCATCTTCATAGCACAGCTACATAGCTTAGCATCAGTTGAAACGGTCACATAGTTTCATAGCTTAGATTTCACATGCTCGCAGCGTAGCTGCATAGCACAGCTCTGGTGGAAAAGCACGCTAAGAGTCCGTCTGGGTCTGCTGTATTCCGGTCTGATGGCTAAACACAGTCAGTATATATACACGGATTGTGATGCATTCCATCGCAGTCCTCAGAAGTGACAACGCACGTGTAACCTTCTTTGTTTGAATTTAGCTGCACGTGTCCATGTATCACTGTTTATTTGTCACTTCAGTTATATAAAAATGTTATTTGCTTATCACGTATTTATGAAAGTAACACATGACTAGTGTTGTGTCGACCTCGTATGAACGAGTGGTCGCTGTAGGGAGACGCTCAAGGCTGCGGTCAAAAGCCGCTCAACGTGGGACCCCCCTTCCCTTGAGGTGAGCAGTAGACTCATGATACGCTCTGCGGCTAGTAGCTGATCATGCTATTGACGGTGATGCCTTACACTTACATCACGTCTGCAGGAACGGCGGTCAGGCAGGTGGTGACGCTCACGGAGGGCTTGTGGCCAGTATGCCTATCGATGTGTGTCTTAACCGTGTGACGTAAATTCACTGTGACTGGATTTGATCGTATTCTGTATGGCGTTAACACGCATTGACATGCGCGACTTCGGTCGATTTTTGTGCTTATGCGTTACCAAGGGGCTAAGCCCTCTGCCATCCATCATTTTGTATAGAGTGCTGTCGTTACAATCTTTTTATATATATATTTCTTTTGTACGTGTGTTTGTCACTAAACTCCGAAACGGCTGGTCCGATTTTGATGAAAATTTTGTGTGTGTTTGTGTAAGTCCCTGGATGGTTTAGATTAACATTAGATCTGGTAGTGGCTCTGTTTGTTGTCAAGATCTAAAAATCACCCGTGCGAAGCCGGGGCGGGTCACTAGTTATAATATATTCTTTCTGATAAAATACTGTAGAATTAAAAACTGGAATGTGATTTTTTTGGTTTTATATGTAATTTACTACAGTGTATTTGGATGGATTTCGATGGATATTTTTTGTTGCTATCTCGTGTTATCTAATAATAATATATTAACGTTTCTGCAAGTAACGCCTACGATCATTAGCCGTCTTAGCGACTAGAAGACCCTGCACATAACGTCCTTAAGAGGGTCAAAATGGAAAGTTTGTACAAGAATGTATACGCGACGGCCGGCGATCGATGCCATCAGCGGTACAATACGATACCCTTATCAGGCGCTGTCACCGATCCACCTCGTTAAAGGGAATCGAGAAGTTTACGGGACCCATTTTGTACATAAGTCTGTCTGTCGCGTTATGCGTGAATATGATGAAGTTAGTGTAAAATGTCAATGTCATTGATGTTCCTTACTGTTTGCGGAGAAGTTAAATTAATGATGCTAACTTATACAATTTGAAAAAAGACCTTTATAAACGTATATTTAGCTTCCTTAATGATTTCTTATATTTACGCGAACACTACACATTGAATAAAACTACTTTTACCGATTTTATCGCGTTTAATTAGGTTATTTTATATTCCCGACGTTTCGGTTGCTTTCCAGCAACCGTGGTCACGGTGGACTGGAACGGTTTCTGGAAAGCAACCGAAACGTCGGGAATATAAAATAACCTAATTAAACGCGATAAAATCCATAAAAGTAGTTTTAGCTTCCTTGTCAATCTTTCAGTTTTTCTTTTAATTAACAAGCCCAATAGTTTAAACAACGATTTAAAAAACCCGAACACGTAATAAAGTTTACCGAAAAGAAAAAAAGTGTATACCCTATATCACTACCACAATTAAGACTAATATCTAACGACACGTCACATTATGTTAAATACCATAATTTTCGTTAAGGCTACAGAGCGTGCCAAAGAAAATGATATACATACATACATTTATACTCATAAAAATAATAATACATAAAAACGCCATTCATCATCAGCGTTTATATTAATATCAACAGTAGATGTAAAATAATGTATTTTATTAAATAAAAAGGTTTTTATCGCAGTTTAGGCGGGCAAAGACTAATGGACGCTTCACGAGCGGTTGCGTCCACTTTCACAATAATTTTCTACGCCTCCAGACTTTAAATTCGCGCATTATATAAAATGCTTCTGCTATCAAACACGCTTCCATCCTGTCTTAAACGTAATTTATGGTAATTTATTATTTATAATGTACATAAAAACAGTTTTAAACGCATCATGGCGTGGTATATTGGCAGTCAGTTTTGTTATATAAGTAGACTGTAGACGTGTGTTGCATCGCATTATTACCTAATAGTTATGAACGATTGAAAGGCCACCAATAATTAAAGTTAAAAAGTTTATGTTACAGCCTATATACGTCCCACTGGTGGGCACAGACCTCCTTTAATGTTTGAGAGGTTTTTAAAAAAAAATCAATTTATTTCAGACTGAGTCCATACAAGTAACATTTACATTATAATAAATTTAATCTCATCTAATTTAGTTTTATATAATTCTATCTAATCTTTTTAATTTATCAATATAATTTATTATAATTAATTTATTTATTATTAATTAATTTAATAAAATTTTAATTAATAAATCAATTCAATATAACTTAATTCGATTGTTTAACATTACAATTACTTGAATAAAATTAATCTATAGTTTAATTCATGTATCTGCCACCCTCTGGGGCACCGGGCACATGCATTTGTACCCAGTGCCGCAGAAGGGGGCAGTCAGGCTTGTCGCTGAGCACGTTCACGATGGTGTTGGCGCTCCCCCGCGTACGGAGCATCAGCGAGGCGATGCGGCGCCGCGGCACGGCGTAGAAGCCGTCCGTGTGCGCGTACGCAAACAGGAATGGACAAGGAATGGCCATTTCCACCAATAATTGATTGAGTTAAATAAAAGACGTGAAGTAAATTTTACGTGGTGAAGATGGCTACAGCTACAATATGGTTGTAGCGCGAAGGGGTCGGCTCTACCGTGGGAGGAACATGCTCTCACAGAATACCAGCGTAAAATAGCAACTCATTGGCTGCTGTATTTCGTATTGTGAGTGTAGACAACCGGAAACCCTTTTTACTGGAAACGAGGCATTACGAGACTACGGGGCTACCGCGCCATACTTCACCCGCGGTGAATAAAGAGGAACCCACTTGGCTGGCCCGAGGTGAAGGACCGGCCCGAGGTGGCCACTCTGAGTGGACTCGGCGAACCCACTTCGGATGTGTGTTGGTGGGCTGCGGCGAGAGGGATGCCCTCTCCTCCTACCGCTGCAGCTGTATTGCTAGGCGACGTTCTCCCTACCCTCCGCAGCTGAATTTTGGTTGGCGGCGGAGCCATAGACCAGATCCGCCACTGGGGTCGGGAAGGCTAGTACTTCTGAGTGCTATTTTTTCCTGGCCTCATGGCCTTTCCGCATCGGACATGGGGCGTCCGTTGCGCGGTGAAGTTGGAGAAAGGCGCGCCATATGTTCTGGTGCGCCTTCTTAAGGAGATGGGAGGAGTAGTCTTTTCTTGAGGAGGGTCCGCTATGGGGCGTCTGACGCTGGTGAGGTCGAATACACGACTTTCCGAGTATGCGGTCAGCTTTCTTAATTATTGGGCTACGATCGCTTAATTTAGATTTCTAAATTTCAATCAAATGAATCTAGCCTATCTGATAGTAAGTGGCCGCTATGTCCCATAGACACTTGCTTTTCATCTCTGAAGAGTAAAATCATGTAGAGAACCGGAAAGCCTTTTCAGTGAAAATGCCTTGCGGTACTCTAAACTCACCATACGAAACACAGCAGTATTAAGGTTCACGTTGGTATTCTCTAAGGCTGAGATCTATAGATCGTACTTTGACTTTGCTCAGACTTAGCTTACGACAAACTTAGCTGAGTATATGCTCAGCATAATCTTTGATTCTGAATTTATAGTTGTATCGGGCTAAGATTAAGCTAAGCTTATGCTAAGGCCCAGACAGTCCAAATATTAATGGATGCTTCATCACACGCATTATGGTTTTGACTTTACTGTATAAAATTAAAAATAATATATATTTAAAATCGAAAAAAGTCCATTTTGTATTTCATAAATTATTTATTATTACATGAAATAGAAAACAGTCCTATGAGAACGGGAACGGATGCGATAAGTGAAAAGTGAGAAAAAAATAAGATTTTAAGAAATTCGAAATAAATAAAAATTACGATAATAGAAAATGGATTAATGCTATTTAAAACTAGAAGACGGTCTAAAACTAACTATTTATTGTTTTAATTAATTAGAGTAACATAAAAACAACAATTTAAAATGAATACGGTGGTTTTTAATAATATCCTGAGTTTTACGTAAGTCATCGATATCGTTGACTTAGGCTTTGCTAAGCGCGCACTCAGCACGACTTCGAAGTTAGCTCTATAAATACCGTCATTGTCTTAGCTCGAAAGTAAAGTCTGAGCAAAGTCAAAGTACGGTCTATAGATCTCAGCCTAAGAGCGTGGGTCCTTCCCCGGTGGAGCCGACCCATTCGTGTTACAACCATAATATAGCTGGAGCGTGTCTCAACCATGTATAAAGTAACATTATTGAACTTAAAATCATTTTTAATATTCTAAAGTTTGTTTAAATAAATATAAAAAGGCTCTTTGAAAAAAAAAAATAACAGTCTAAACTTCGTTTAGATAAATATGAAAATAACCCTTTATCTTATTACTTTGAAACTTTCCTTATTTGTTTTTTTTTTTCAGAATACTAATTTATTAAACAAACCCATTTCACTGACGAATTAATTAATTTAAACCAACAAAAACCTGACGGCCCTTAAAAGTTTAGCGTTAAGTTTACATAATTTGTGAACCTTTTGGGCGTTGTCAGGTTGTTTTTTTTTCGTTAAAATATATATCAATCAATGTAAAAAAGTATAGTTTCAGCCTAAAGCCTCACAGGTGCCAATATGTGCTTTAGCGGATTTCATCTGTCTTCCAATTTTTATTTTACGTGTAGGTTTCTTCACGATGTATTTTCACCACTGGTAATGCCGCACATAATTAATAGGCGCCTAAATTTGCATTTAACCATTTCATCGGCGCGCGGGAATCGAACCCGGGTCTTGCTGTGATATTTACGGCAAGCGCTTATCCCCTGAGCTACCACGGTACATGAGTATATCGATAAATATTAATGATAATCGTACAATTTGTAATAAAACGGTAATTATAATAAAACCAATCATAATCAATTACGAAAGTGTCTCATAAATATAGGAATCATTTATTACGTCATCATCGTCATCATCATCAACCTTAGCCAAGGCGCGCCACTTACGCCGATCTTCCGATCAGCCCGATTTATTGCAAATGGGCTAGTATTTTTAGGGTTCCGTATCTCAAAAGGAAAAAACGGAACCCTTATAGGATCACTTTGTTGTCCGTCTGTCTGTCTGTCTGTCTGTCTGTCTGTCTGTCTGTCTGTCTGTCTGTCTGTCAAGACCCTTTTTCTCAGGAACGCGTAGAGGTATCAAGCTGAAATTTATATCAAAAACTCAAGTCTACTGTCCCTTGGGGCTGTGAAAAAATCAAACTTCTAAGCCAACGCAATCAAAAGATACAGCCGTTTATGCCGCAAATTTTCGATATTCGCAAGGGAATCAAAAGTCAAAACCTACAGGGTACTTCCCGTGAACTGAGAATCTTAAAACGTGGCACGAAGCAACGTATTATAGCACAGATAAAGGAAAAATTGCGAAAAGCATAAATTTTTAGTTACATCATATAATAAAAATATTTTTAATAATTTTAAACTCATATACCTACGGATTTGTTCGGAACCCTCGGTGCGCGAGTCCGACTCGCACTTGGCCGGTTTTTTTTATACATATACAACTGAATACACAAACGGACTTACTCGATCTAATAGCAAGTCCTGCAGCCCATGGATAGCTCCAACCAACTTGAAACAAAGAAGGATACAGATTTGTTGTCGACCCTGTTAAAAGTTGCAGCCTATTTACGTCCCACTGCTGGGCACAGGCCTCCTCTCATTTCTGAGAGGGTTTTAGGGCAAACAAATGTCCGCCGCGCTGCCCCAATGCGTAATGGCGAACTTCACAAGTTATTGAAATATATTTTTTTCTTATTTCTGAGACATGCGGGTTTCCTCACTACGTTTTCCCTTACCGAGGAGCACATGGTAAATCAGCATTTAAAATTGCAATTAACAATTTCATTGGTGCCGGCGAGGATCGAACTTGGGTTGCTCACGTACTGTGAAGCTTACAGCGAGCGTTAACCATCTGACCTACCACAGCTCGCTCCTGTCAACCAGTATGATAAAAGGCTGTGAGGCATTCCATCTGGTACTCTACACCCTTCAGTCCGGAAGACAGCAGTGCAAACATTTCTATTTGACAACCGAATTAGGTTAATGGTTTTTATCTACGCACACAGATTTTTTGCAAAGGAGTTCTATCGCATAGTGAACGCACTTACAAAGACTTATTTTTTAATTTTAATATTTTTATTACAACAATATACTAATTTATGACAAAAAACTAAATATAATAAAATTTGGCTTTGTACTTCGAAGGCGTGCTTAATAAATAATATTAGAGTTTAAGAAAACAAACAACACACATTGATGTGGTGTGGTGATCATAGTCAGAGCACTGGGTTATAGTCTCTATAATTGCGTACTGTATTAGTAGGTAACCTTAGTTGTAGGGAAGGAAGGAGGACGAATTAACACATGTACTGAGGTACAACTCAATCATTGACTTGTATATTACTAGCGTAAGGACCGGGCCAACCGCGCAACTAAATGGCACAAATGCGTTGACCCTAAAGTGCCATTTTACTAAACTTTACTAAAATTTTTACCATTGTAATTTTGAAAGGGGAAAAATTAGGAAAATAATTGTATCAAGGAAAATTTAGTATATCTAGGTTTCGATGTTATTACATCGTTTTTCACGGTGTGTTACGATCTCGTCTGCCAACAAACAAAATAGTTAATGCAGTCTTAAATCGACATTTGCAAGTCTTTTTAATACCGCCGGCATGGGGTGTGTTGTAGGCGCGACGCAGATGCGGCCGGATTAAAAGCCTCGCCCGCTAAATTAATTCATCCGTAATAAATTCAGCCCCTCTACAGGAATTATGACCGCTGTATAAATTACAGCGGCGACCGTGTACAGACGATATTGTTTCAAGGTGAGCTTACGAGTACACTGTCCGAGGGTTATAGCGGGCGACGTTACAGAAAATCGTTTCTCTTTTGGCCATTTATTTTTTATTAAATACATACAAGGCATAGGGACAGAGCACATGCTAACTTTCATAACGTGGGAAAGTCCTAATGGATATTGCGGTACCGCTCCTTTTTTATATGGGGCCAAATGCCTACGCATACCCGCCTCTCGAGGGCAAAAATGGGTTTTGTCGGACTCGTACTGACTAACTCCACATGGTGTTACACCTTCGCCGTATATTGGCAGAGCTTCAGGAATGCTTTCGCACACATCTGCGTATCCACCAGCATTTTTTAAAGTATAGGGTTACACAGTCCGCATGATGGAAAGTGGATGTTGCAGCCAATAGACACTACATCTATCCTCGATTAAGAACCAAAATGCTGATGCGTTGTCACTCATTTGGACTAAGATGAAATGCTTCTTTATCAGTAAAAATGGTCTCCAGATCTCTATACTCACCATTAGTTACAGCATTATTCTATTGATATTCTGTGAGAGCATGGTCCTGCCCTGGTCCAGCTGACTTATTTGTGCTTTAGAGTAATATATCTGCAGCATTAAACACAAGAAAAACATGTACAGTGTGTTTTAACTTTGGAACCGCAAATTGAAAAGGTAATAAAGACCAGGTCAAGAGTAAAAACCGTAGAGCATGTATGAAGGGAATAATGAAAGTGGACGAAGCGAAACAAGTATGTAAGGATCGTAGCAAGTGGAAAGAAGTGGTCTCTGCCTACCCCTACGGGAAAGAGGCGTGCTTGTATGTATGTATGTAATAAAGAAATGTTGAAGTGCAGTATTGAAGTGTAGTATAGAAGTAGTGAATTATTGTGATTCGGTTCGTGCCAACAAAAGATGATATTATGTACGAAGGAATTCAAGTTTTTAAAACAGCATAACGTTTTGATTAATTTCAAGAAATTAAAGACGGCAATTTCAAGTTATTAAGTATTGTTGTACTATTTATGAATGTACAAAATAAAAACAATACAAAGCAGTGCAAAATATTGTATCTTATACTAAACGTAGACCCTAGATATAAAGAGTTACAATTTAAGAAATACATATATATTTGTTTAAGTATGGTGTGTATACTCAGAGTCTTGCATTTTATAAGAGGGGGAAAACGAGCATGCGGCTCACCTGATGGTGAGTGTGCGACTACCGCCACCCCTGGACAACTGCAACACCAGGGGAATTGCAGGTGCGTTAAGCCTAACTTAATAATGATTATATACAACCTACGGATCGAAAGACAGAGATGGTAATTGACTGGCCGTAGTTCTAAAAACCAACAACTGATGGGGAAGAAAGGTTCTCGAGTGGCAGCCTGGTATCGCTAAGCGGAGCGCTCAAGGCAATTGAGGAGTTCCAGTTCTCTGAGCATAAGATTTTTGTCGTATCAAATTCGTGTTGCTGTTTATTGAATATGTATTAAAAACATAGTTCCTTTTAAGTCCGCCAAGGGAACTGTTCGAATTTGCATACAAAATTAGCCGATGACTATAATTAAACGTTAGTATTGAAAACTTGTGTTAAGAGTGTAGGACCGTGTTTTATGGCTGTGGTGAAGAGATTATAAAAGAGATGGAAAAATTGTAAATAGCTACCCTATTTAGCAACTATAGAGGACTTCAAAAATGCATTGAAATAAAATAATACTGAAAACCCACAATAAATCCCTAACATTTGATAAGATCTTAATCATACAAAAGCTTAAATTCGTTTTATTCAACATTACCCAGCGTTTCGAACACGATATTACCGTCTTGTATGAGAGACGAGTTAAATTTATTGTTTCCACGAAAACTTCAAGTTGAACGCTAAACGGCTCATCAATAATAAACTTGGTGTAGACCGCTACAAGTGTTGCTCGTTCGGGCGCATTTATCATCGTGCTTACTCACCATGCTTATCTACTGGGGTTGCCAGTGCACTGGCGACGAAGCGATCGCTCGCACCGCATTTGCGTTAGCCAAATTTTGTAATGTAGTTCGGGAACTATAGTTATTGTAATGACTGTTGATCCATGTGGGGTTTGTTTTATAGTTATAGCTAAAAGCCGAAGTGCAAAATCACCTAGGATTTAATTTCCCTTTCCTCCTATATTTTCTCTTCATAGTCCTTCTTATTCTTTCTCCTTCCTCCCAGAATTCCTGACAATCAATCCGATTTTGGCGTAGTTGCCACGCTTGGCAGACGGATTAGTAACCTCAGTTTTTTTTTGTCATTGTGAGTTATCAGAAAGATGCTGCTATCGATCTGTTTCGATATGGGGTAGTGGATATACTTACGCCGCTAACTATACGTCCGCTTATTCGTTTAATTTTTTTTTTATAGTATAGGATGACAAACGAACATGCAGTCTACCTGATGGTAAGTGGCTGCTGTGGCCCATAGACATCTACATTTATCCTCGTTTGCGACTCAAAATGCAGATGCGTTGCCACCCGTGAGGACTAAGATAGAATGCCTCATTTCCAATAAAAAGGGTCTCCGGTTCTCTACACTCACCAAGTTAAGCTGCTATTTGACGGTGGTATTCTGTGAGAGCGTGGCGCTTCCCCGGTCGAGCCGACCCATTCGTGCTACAACTATACTGCTAATATAGCTGCAGCTTGGCTCTACCGCGTAAAAAAAATGTAATAAAATAACATGATTACTGTGATCATCAAAATATCGATGCTGCAATTGCGTAATTTTGTAGATTTACATAACATGTCAGCCTCTCACAAGTCCACTGAACATAGGCCTCCTCAAGTAATGCCACTAAGCACGGTTCTGAGTCAAATGATATCCTGCATGCCTTACCAGGTTATTACTTCATCTAGTGGGGCCGTCCCTTACGGTACGATACTGCCACTCTAGAATCTTTCTTCTCCATCTGCTGTCTCTTTGTCAAACTACCTGCATATTAACGCGCCATGGCAGTTCCATTTACTTATCCGTTGAACTAAGTTGATTACAAAAATTCTACTGCTAATATCATAGTTACCGATTCTGTCACGCAGAGACTAAGTTAGTGTAAATACCAATTAAATACGGGTCCAATATTTAGATATATGTTGTATTATTATCTTAGGCTTGAATATATAGTTCGGGGTAGATACACGGATATATTTACATACAATTGTAATGTTCGGCAGGCGTTTTCATTGCTTGACTCTTACTTTTAGTGTATACGAGACGAAAATGATTGCAAAAGAATTTTTAAACCCTAAGGAAATGTTGATATGAACAGGTGCATAAGTAAAATTTATTAATAGATTTGTGTGATTGTCATTTTTGTTTGTTTGTTTGTTTGAGAACCGTGGCAGCTTCAGTTTCCACCAGCATCATTAACATTTGCAGTCTTAAGGAGTGATTTTTTTACATTCTTGGTAGTGAAGAAAAAATCTCGAAGAAACCGTCATGTCTGAAAAAAAAGACAGTCCGCCATTGCGTCATCGCCGCAAACGTTTCGCTACTCCAAATCCCTGTCAGAAATAAAAGTCGGCCTGTGCCCAGCTGTGGGACGTAAGCAGGCAGTCACTCCGTTTATTAAAACAAATATCATAGCAATGAACTTATTCAAAATAAGGAATTTTTTAATTGCATCAAGTTTTTTATTAAATTCTTTACCTAATTAACCGACATTGCTTGCCAAGCATTTCAGTAGAGATTATGTCGAGTTTTAAATTAAATGTAATTTGAATACTCGCTGAAGCGGAAGGGACTTTGTGAGCAAGCCGTCATTTGCCTATGCTTGCGAGAATTTTAGTTTTATGCTGAAGTTTCCACATAATCATACATAATTATGTCAGAATTTAAAAATTTAAAAAATTCATCTAGATTTTTACATTATATCTAAAAAGTTATTTTTTTTTATTAAAACGTTACTCCCACACTAGGATTCTCTCCTGTATCGTGGAGGCAGTTTACAAACATAAATTGCACGAGGACAAACATCCTCCTATAAAAAAAGATTCGGAACAATTATTTGTAGGTCATACAAATAATTCTTCCGATGCGGGATTCGAACCCACGGTCCCCAGCGCAACAATTCATTGCTAAGCCATTGCGCCACGGCGGCGTGGTTGTTCTTGGATTTCCTACGAGAAATGTGTTAGAATAGTATATTTTTTGTTTAATATAGATTAGATTACAAGTAATACTTCTTGAAAGTAATTTATGCTGTTTTCCACTGGTTTGGAAAAAAATCTCTGCCCTGAGAAAAATCAGCAGGATACCCAGTTGGATTGTTTTTTAAATAATAATTTTCAATAATTTACAATCTAGTATAATTGAAAGAGCTTGCTTACGGCATAACAAACCCTTCAGTACTGCAGCCATAACAGAGATTACGAATTTTTTATAATTTTATATAAATTATAGACCGTCCACCTCATGGTAAGTGGATGATGTAATTCATAAACATGTACTATAACTTTCATAGATCATTGAAGAGTTCCTCGTAACCAAAACGGTCACCGGTTCCCGTCAGAATTTTACTGCTATTTTACGTTAGTATTGTGTAAAGTAGGAAAGTACTCAATTCGACCGTATGTTCTTTTTTATTTGTGTGTTACCTCATAACTTTTTTCTAGGTGAACCGATTTCGATGATTCTTTTTTTATTTGAAAGCTGGTACTTTCCACTTGGTGGAGTTTGATCAAGGTCTGACCAATAGTTTTGGAGTTATAACTTATATTGAAGTTGGTTGTACAATTTTTTTTTATTATACATTTAGTAAATGTTGAAATTATCTAAATAATTGAAAATATGCTCGTGTCATGTGGCGGCCTTTCTGACATACAGTAATTTTGGTTTCCTCTTAAAAATAAAATTCTCGCCACCGCTTTCAGGCGCACATCAAATATTATATTCGGACAGTCGACACGTTTGCTGCTGCTGTATTTTTTTTATTCTGTTGAAATGGACAATAAGCAGTCTTGGCTTTGATATTAAATGAAGATTATTATTTAAATAAAAGAAATATTTTTACCACTTTTAATAACTCGCTTTCTTATTTGTTCGGTACAAATTTTACAATTGATTTTAAAACGACTTTCCGACGAGCTAGAAACTTGAAACTTTAAAAATACCACAAGACTGAATGACAATGCAGTATACTCGTAAAATCATTTTTTTTACTTTTATTTTTTTTTAATTTTCAAATTATGTGATTTAAATTTTTGATGCTACAATTAATATGAAACACTGTTATTTCAAATTTTTAACTTTTCTTTTGTCAGCAGTCCCTCATAACTGCCAATTGTTTGTGTATATTTTACTGATTATAAGCCAGTGCCTAACAAAAATCCAACCAGGTGGAAAATAGTGATGAAGACCTAGATGGTGATTCGCACTGTCTTAGCGTAACAAAAGCCTATTCACTCTTGCCTTGAAGACGCCCAGATTGTAATCGGACGGAAAGAACGACGCCGAAGGATAAGTCCTTTGTAGTACTCATTACGAAAGACTAAGCGAACCGTTTACGAATAGGAATTTAGGCATGTAATTCGCACACACTCGGGAAAGCATCTTATAGAATACCTGACTACTGCCTGTGCTCGAGGCTGACAAGGTGAGTCTCAACCAAATCAAGTTACCAATAAATACCAATAAGCCACTAAGCACGTCCTTTCGCTAAATCCAACGTTTGTGTCATTCGCAGCACCAGTTCATATGAGACAGCAGTCACATGCGCGACCGATCATGCGCTTATTTTTAAAAGAAAATTGGGGTTGCGTTCGTTCGTGGGCGGCAGTCCATACTTACCCTCAGGTGAGCCGTATGATAGTTTGCCCTCTCTTCTATAAAAAAAACAGATATTTCAGCTAGTATAGTACATACAGTTACATAGATATTAGCATTATCATATATTTTTACTTCTCGGCGAATCTCAGACAAACTACGTCTTTTTTTGGGCAAAGTAAATTTATTACGATTGAAGAATTTTCTATGAAGTATCTGCGTCCATTAATGCTTCTCCGATGTTAAAACTTCCCTATATTGATCCACTTGATATTTTTTCTCGTCAAATCGTTACTCCATTCCGACTCCGACAGATGTGAGCGGCGCCCTCCTAGTGATTGATCATTCACTCAGACTCCGTCGCTCCTCCGGTCGCTTAGCTTCGCCCTTTATATTTCCACGAGGCTTTTATTGACGTCAAACTCTTCTTTCGTACGTTTTTTTTTAAACTGATTTACTGAGGCGACGCCGTAGAGATAAATGATACCGTGTCTTTAAGCCTTTGATGCTTTAATTTTTTTTTTAATTTATACTTGCGATTGATGTCACTTGGTGCGCATGTGGTGAAACTTCATCGTAACTTTGTGATTTAGATATATACGTGTAATTGGTTGACAATGTTTATTTTAAAAGTATAAAACCGATCGGTTTTATAGTCAATAAATTATATATGTAATAAATATTATGAAACATGTACAAGTGCATATACAAATCACAAAAAATTCAGTTTTTTTTAAAGTTTTGTTTTAAAGGTACGTTTTAAAGGTACTTTATCTTTTAATGACCATTACACACTTGTGATGGATCTTATACGTGGTAACGTATTGGTTGGCTTTAAAAATATCCATAAATCTCGAAGAACCGACAACCGATGAGGAAGAAAGATTCTCCGGTGACAGCTTCGTACCGGTAAGCTCCCTTTAAATAGAATGACCTGGTAAAACGTGCAGTTCGATAGATTTAGGTAGCTCAGAACCGTGTTTTGTGGTATTCCTTGAGGGTAGGCTATGTTCAGCAGTAGACTAGTGATGGGCTTTGATGATGATGATGGGATTGGGATGCACACTACCGACAATTTTGTAAATTTGCATGTTCTTAAAAAGTTTGTTCACTTTAGCAAGTAAATGCTACGAGTACATATCTATTTTTCGTTAGCTACCGGCATGTAGAGAGTCTATATACTATATATTATGTTCTTTGGGCATGTCATACTATTACTAGCTACATACATTCGCGGCTGTGAAGAGCTTTTCGTGTTTACTTTAGCATTACTTGTGTAAACTTGGCGAGGTTTTTTTTTCTATTTGTTAATATTTGTGTAAATACTTTTGAAGGACACTCGATTCTAGGTTAGGGTAGTCGATGAACTGAGGTGAATAAACGTTTGCTTATATTGGAATTCTGTGGTTAGGCATTCCACATTTTTTTATAGAATGAGGGAGCATACAGTCCACCTGATGATAAGTGGATGCTGTGGCCCATACATATCTACATTTATCTTAGATGAAAAATAAAAATGCAGATGCGTTGTCACCCCTGAGAACTACGATGGAATGCCTCCAGTAAAAAGTTTCCGGTTCTCTACACTCACCATACGAAACACACTAGTGTTAAGCTGCTATTTTACACTGGTGTTCTGTGACAAAGACGTATAATATAGCTGCAGCGTGGCTCTACCACTTAAATATTCTTGTAACCTGTTATATTTACTAACAGTTTCTCATATGTATGTTTTTTGTGTGCTCTATAGACGTGTACATCTGTCCTCGATTCAAAATTAAAATGCAGATGCGTTTTCACCCCTAAGGATTAATGGAACGCCTAGTTTCCAGTAAAAATTATGTCAATAATTCATTATATTTTATGGATCGGTCTCTTGTTTGGGGTCGACTGCGTAGACTGTAAGCAGGACCTGAGGCTAAACTGAACCGGCGTTTTAATGAACTTCTGCACGACCGGCTCGCCTAACGAAGCGTAAGTTGGCGCTTAACGCCATTTCCAATAAAGCCTCCCAACGCTTAAATATTCTATTCGAGAATATTTGCAAATTTAGACTTGGGAAATAAGTTTTTTTAAATATTAGGGGAAACGAAATTTTACGAAGGCTTGCCTCGAAATAAGTTGTTAGATTAAAAAGAAATATTTAAATCGATCTTTCATAACTGCGTGGGTAACATAGACTATAATACTATGTCGTTGTAATAAAAATATAACATTTAAAAATTTGTTGCCTGGAAATTGAGTACATTTCAGTATATTTAAGTTAATTTTTTTTGTTTGTTAATTTTGTTGTATGCGTAGTGTTCGCGTCAATATAAGAAATCATTATGTAGCATATAATTTATATTGGTCGTGTTCCTGAAAACGGTCGGCACCATTAGGAAAATAATTAATTATTTATCAAAATTGAAATAATATCGTCCAGCAGTGCGATGCAAAGATCTGGAAATCAACTCAAATACGACTATCTACGGGATATTTGCGTCCACTAGTGGGTAGATGAGGATGGGCTACACTCTCGGATATGTCACGTAATGGGATATGTGAACGTGCAGCGCATACCCGTCGGTAACAAAATACAAAACGCATGAGCAATTTCTTCTAGCGCTTGACTTCACAGAAATCCTATAAACCTGACATTATTTCAACTTAAGGCTTTAAAACGGTGTAAAGTTTTATGATAATACAGCCTTACATATTACAATACACAACGTCTCTCTGTGTGTACATTAGTGCGCTTATATTAGCTTATTAGTCGAGAAAAAGATACCGACTTACTTTTCATTTTGTTTTTTTTTTTAATTTTAACAGTGGTAGAGCCACGCGGCAGCTTTTGCTGTCGCACGGATGGGCCGGCTCGAACCGGGGTGGTACCACGACCTCACAGAAAACCAGCGTGAAGTAGAGGTTTACCTCTGCGTTTCGCTTGGTGAGTGCAGGTGGCCGGAGGCCCTTTTAACTGGAAATGAGGCATTCCATCTTAGTCCTCACGGGTGATAACGCATCTACATTTTGATTTGTAATAGAGGATAGATGTAGATGTCTATGGGCCGCAGCAACCACTTACCATCAGGTGGACTGTGTGCTCGTTTGTCACCCTTTTCCTATAAAAAAAAATTAAGAAGGCATCAGGCTTTTAGGACTACGAATGCCTCACATTCTGTAGTTATATAGGCTTTCCATGGTCTTCATATTTTTGTTCGCGGTCTTAATATGTTATTATATTTATATTTAGTGATATTCCTGCGTCCGATATTTTATTGTGATTAAAAGTAGAGCCATGCTGCAGCTATATTATGGTTGTAGCACGAATGGGTCGGCTCGACCGGGAAAGGACTACGCTCTCACAGAATACCAGCGTAAAATAGCAGCTTAACGCTGCTGTGTTTCGTTTGGTGAGTGTAGAGAACCGGAGACCCTTTTTACTGGAAACGAGGCATTCCATCTTAGTCCTCACGGGTGACAACGCATCTGCATTTAGATTCTTAATCGAAGATATATGTAGATGTCTATGGGCCACAGCAACCACTTACCACCAGGTGGACTGTATGCTCGTTTGTCACCCTTATTCTTAAAAAAAAATAGCACATCGGCTTTCTATAAAGCATTTTGGGAATCAATGTAGTTTTTTTTTGTAATAGCTAGAAGGATTATTTTCAGTCTAGGACTTCGTTTGTGTGGAAGCCGCTCTGTTACCAATTTTTGCTGCTAGGTCATGGTCCACGGTTGCGTTGTGATTTGGAGGGTATTATGTACTTAGATAGATATACATAATTATTACATGTATTTAAAGCTTTTCAAAACTTAATGAAAAAGAGCAAGTAAATTTTAATAAAAAAAACAAAGAATTCGACTGCAGTGATCTAGCCTATATATGAAAAATGATAAAAAAATCGCTTCTAATATAAAGTAAAAGTCAACGCCAGCGAAATAAAAATAATAAAACAATTTCACCTTCTGAAGTCGGTGGCGGTGCTACGACATAGTGCATAGAATAATTAAAACCTAGATTTTTTATATAATTTTGAGTAGACTAAGAAATATCACAATCTCATTGTCGTCAGTGTCAGTTTAATTTAAATCTTCTTTCCCTATTTTGCTACCATCAGGGATAGAAAATTTTCTCCAATATTACATGTAATGACTCCTCAAATATAACTTATTCAATGAAAATTAAAAAAAATCAAAACCTCCGAAAAATAAAAGCTGATGATCTTCAAACGGATGAACAGATTTTCGTGAAACATAGCTAAGAACACTCTCAATTAAGACACTTCTCAAACAAAAAAACTTAATTGAAATCGGTTCATCCATTCAGGAGTTATGATGCCACAGACAGATACACAGATACACATATTATCACAGATACACACTACAAACATAATATAACAACCTTTGTTTTCGTCGGGGGATTAAAAACATCAAAATCGGTTCACAATTGACAAAAATAAAACAACATACAGTCGACTTGTAATCCTCGTCCTGTTACTTCTATCTTTCTCGTATTCATTTGTAAACTTTGTTCACGTCCGGAAATTGTTTAAAACCGCTAAATTTGTCTGGCGATTAGCAGGTATTATTAAAATCTAGATCTATACAAATAAATAAAATTGAAGTGTCTGTTTGTAATATCACAATTACAGCTTTTTATTTAATGCATATGAAAGTACGGTACTAATAACAAAAATACAATTTTTAAAGTTTTTGTCTGTCTGTCTGTCTGTCTGTCTGTCTATCTGTCTGTCTATCTGTCTATCTGTCTGTCCGTCTGTCTGTCTATTTGTTCTGGCTTATCTCCGAAACGGCTGGACCGATTTTGACGGGATTTTCACTGGCAGATAGCTGATGTCACAAGGAGTAACTTAGGCTACATTTATTTTAGAAAAAGAATTAGGGTACCGCGCAAAAAATATTAAAACACCAAATAACACGCGGGCGAAGTCGCGGGGAACAGCTAGTTACTCAATAAATACATGGTTAAATTTTGAGATTGCCAAAAGTATATTTTTTGGGTATTTTAATAAAATATTTTTGGAGAGGTCTGGTAATACTTTATAACCAACAATAACGTCTGGGATCTTTTTTTTTAACTATATAAAAACTAAATTAAAATATAAAGAAAAATTCAAGTTACCAAAAAAATTTTTTTTGGATATTTGTCTTGCAAATGTTATATGCTGCGCAGTAGCGAAATAACCGCAAACGCTCTCCCAGACTCGCGGATCTGGTTTCGCCAATTGACGAAATTATATTTTTTTACAATTTCAACTTGCCAAAAGGACCTTCCCTAAATTTGGCGCCAGCTCTTGCACCATTTTGAAGTCAGCTGATAAAAATAATATCATTTTTCTTTTTCTTGATATATTTAAAGACATCGCCCGACATTTTGACAACAGCCGTCTGTTAAACATATCACTGGAAACCAATTAAATGACTGCAGAGTGAGCAGTACTGTGCTCACTCTCTCGCTCTATTTCAAGTTGAAACGAAATTTCTCGAAGCACCGCCATCCGCACGAGGGCACGTAATATTTTTGATATATAATTCAGCCCCGCTTTCTGACAGCCCGACGTTTCTAAGCCGTGGAAGAGACATACCGCTGAATATCTCTATGAACGTTTAGAAATGTACAAAGTGTTTATTATGAACACGCTACTTGTATTGCCAGTGTGATAGCCCGACGTCTACTGATATTTGAAGGATAGGTGATGTGAAATATTCTTTCAGTTTATTATGTTTACTCAATTAGTTTTTTATTATTTATTTATACTAGCTTGCCAGGCAGACGTTGTTCTGCCTTTCCAACGACCCTTACTATAAAAATCCCTAAATTCGCAATAAAAAATTTTGAGGGTCATTTATCGGGATAAAAACTATCCTATCTCTCAAGTTGGACCAAAATGCACACAGTGTACAAAATTTCATTGAAATCAGCTCAGTAGTTTAGGAGTCCATCGCGGACAAACCACGTGTCACGTAATTTTTATATATAAAGATGTGGTAAGATGTATATTACAGCATGATTGGGTCGTTTCGATCGGGGAAAGACCACACTCGCACAAAATACTGGCACGAAATAACAGCTTAATACTGTTTTGTTTCGAATGTGATGAGAGCCAGAGAGCCTTTTTATTTGTAACGAGGTATTCCATCGCAGTCCTCAGGAGTGACAACGCATCTGCATTTTGATTCAAATGTATGTGTTTATAGTTCATAGCATCGACTTATATATATATTAGAAGTCATAAATAATACGCAACCATGGACGCTGTAAACCATTTTGTACGTCGAAAATATAAAAATAAATTAAGAATAAAATATATTATACCCTTATTTGTACATACATACAATATAACAAAGAGAAGAAAAGATGTTGAAGTTGATGCAAGTGATGTGTGTGCTTGCATCGAGTACATCATTTTTATCATTATCGATATCGTTCATAGTTCATACACAATGAACTATATCAATGATGTACTCGTATGTGCCTTTTTGTAGATATATGTATGTCATACTTATTTCGGCACTGAAATCAGAAGTTTTTAATAAAGTTTTGATGGCGATAAGATTTTCTTCTATTCAATAATTATTCGCCGTGAGTATTGAGCCGTGGTAGCTCAGATGGTTAGCGCTCGCTGTGAGCTTCACAGTACTCGAGCAACCCGAGTTCGATCCCCGCCCGCACCAATGAAATTGTTAATTGCAATTTTAAGTGCTGATTTACCACGTGCTCGGCGGTGAAGGAAAACATCGTGAGGAAACCTGCATGTCTGAAAAATAAGAAAAAAATATTTCGACATGTGAAGTTCGCCAACACGCATTGGCGCAGCGCGGCGGACATTTCCTTGTCCTAAAACCCTCTCAGATATGAGAGGAGGCCTGTGCCCAGCTGTGGGACGTAAATAGGCTGCAACTTTACAATAATTATTCACAGGCCGACGTCTTATTTAAACCAAATGTATATTTCTGGTGTAAATTAGACTCATTTACGTAATAAATATTATATGCTTCATAAATAAGTTATCTTGATGGTTCCGTGCTGCAGTGGCTTTAGCAATGATGTGCGGGTTCGAATCCCACACGAAACAAGTTCTGTATGGCCTACAAATAACTGTTCCGAGTTTGGATGTTTGTCCTTGTGCAATTTATGTATGATAACTGCCTTGACGATACAGGAGACAGTCCTAGTGTGAGGATAACGTCTTTGAAAAGTTAGTCTAAAAAGTTAGCTATAAGGTATAGTTAGATTTTCAACCATGTACTAAAACATATTTAATCAAATATTAACAAGTAATTTTCTTATTCAATGCAGAACTTAATTCAGTCGGAGGATTGGAACGGATTAACTAGAATGGCTTAACTGTTAAATGGATGCTTCAAATGTAATATCGATAAGTGAATTCTCAGTGCAAATCGAGGGAGACGCCTCTTGGCGCTGAACGCTCTCCCGTGACGTTACGCTTTGTTTCGCACTATGTCAAATTGAAAGCACTTTAACACCACGCAAAGGACCGTTAGATTACGTCAGCCTTTGAAAGGAAAGGATCGTATTAAACGTTACAATTTGCATTAGGTGGGGAGGCGAAGAGGACGGGGAGGGGATAATGTGGCATAATGTAACGGGATACCGTAGAGATTAGACATGATTATTGTTTGAGTGATTGAGACCGATTGTTAGTAAAGGATTACTATTTACTTCGGGTAATCAGCTTTTGTCTCTTGTTATAGGTATGTGTGGAGTAAAGGTGATTGCCTTTATTACGTCTTTGTTGATTATACCTTTACTCCCTTGATATTAAGGTCTAAAATTTCATGGCAAGTGATGAATAGATGTAAGATTGGAAGGGCTTATCACTTCGTGCTTTGAAAGATGTAATTTTCCGTATCAGTTGGTCCGACACATACGTTTATTGGATCAATGCTGGTTTTACTTAATAAGATTTCCCTATGCACGATACAGTTTCAATGTACGTGAATATTTTAAATCATTAGATTGTATCCCTTAGAATAACAAAAATACTAAAATAACGTCACTATTCTCCTTAACTTAATAGGATCTACTGACACGGCCAAATTCTATCAGGACAAAGCTCGTAGGATGAGATTAAATCAATATCCTAAATATCTAGACAACAGCTCGACATAATCTCAGTCTCGTTACGCTCGCCAACAAGAACATTACGACGGCCATGTCGCTGGATAACTACGCTCAGCGTAATTTGAGATTTAGTGACATTCTCCGAGCCGTGTTTATCATCGTCTACTTTACACATGTAGAAAAACGATTAATTACATTTAATACTGCGATCGTGTTGTCAATGCACTTAATTTACACTATTAATTTGTTGACATCACGAGGTTGTCATAAAATTAGCTAGGTTAAAAAGATCAAAAATTGTTTTTATTACTGTGGTTTAAGTTCCGTTTTAACTATTTTAACTGACTAAAGCAGTGTTTAAATTTTTTGGCGTTTTTAATCGTTTTCGCAGTGGTATTTTCAGCTTTTTTCCGGCAGATACTGCTAACCATCTGTAGTAGTTTACTATTACCGCCTCTCACATCACACACGGGGTGATAGTAGTGAGTCCCTTGAGCCGCCACCAGACGATCCCCGTTTTCAGCAATGAAATATTTGGAATTTAAAGTGCTGATTTGCCGCATATCCGGTGGTAGTGGCAAACATCGTGAGGATACCTGTATATCTGAAATGTTTGACAAATTCGAGGACATGTTATATTCGCCAACATGTGTTGGGGCAGCGCGGGGAACTCTTACCTTTGGGTCCACCAAGGGAATTGCAGGTGCGTTGCCATCCTTTTAAAAAATAGTAGGCTCTTTTATTGAATGTCCCTAAGTAGTATCGGCTCGGAAAAATCGCTGATGCAAGTCGGTTCCACCAGAAAGTTGTGCGAGGAAGAAAAGTTCTGGTAAATTTTAAATATAATTTTATAATAACCTCAGTCGTGTCTTTTATGTTGGTCATTTTGTGGCTACAGTTTTATGATGGTCAAACGATAGTTATGTTCACGAGTAATAATACTGTTTTTTTGAGAGTCCTTACATTTCATCTAACCATGGTAGAACTATCGAACTGTCCTAGTGGCCGGTTGGTGTCCACTACTGTTTATGTTAATAAATTGGCAGCCGCACCTACGCTTGTATGTTGCATTTTCCGTAGCTGTTCGGATTTGCTAAATATATGTGATGTATGCTTAACCACTTCTTGGAACTTCCAACACTTAGGAACTATAATGATAATATGTTATTTTAACACTTGCCATGAGTGAGAAAAGAGTGACAAAGCAAATTTATGTTGCAGAAGTGAACGGAAAAGTCGGCATGGGACGCCGTAGACGGAAGTTTATCGACCAAATAGATGATATATTGATGATAGGTCAAATAAAGAAAACCCATAACCGACTAGCACATATGCATAGGTAAATGGATATAAAGGAGGAGTGAGAGGTGTGTCAGGATCGTGCCAAATGGCATTCCGTAGTCTGCTAATCCCTCTGGGTGACAGGCGTGAGTGTTTATGTTTATGAATGTGTTTAATACTTGCCTTGACCTTAATTTTTTGTGTGTGCTGGAATGGGTTCCTAGATGTTTTAGATTTACATTCGGACCCGGTACAGAAATTCAGAAATCACCTATCCGAAGCTATTGCCATTCACACACTATCGAATGATATAAAAACACTTTCCTGACATTTTTCAAATGTTTTTCTGTCCGCCAAAATGAGTGATCGATATTGGCCTCTTTTATTGCACCCATGGTAATTAATCTTCTAATGCCGTCTTCCACAGAATACCTACAAAAAATTTGTATGCTTAGTAGAGTATATTAATTGTTAAGAGCTTGGGGTTCGAGACAATTAAAAAGTGCCGAGTGAATTACCAAAATTGAAACTTTAATCACTGAACACTACTAACAACTTAAAACCACATTAATAACAAAACGCAATTGTACTACTGATCACTTTAGTTCGCAGTTGTATCGCTTCGAAGTATTCGCTTGTTTCGCCAACTCAACACTGACCCTGGTCGCGGTCTATACCGGCCTTATATAGGGTTTCAGATAGCTCCACAATCTTCTACTGTAGAAGCATCTAGAATGTTCCAGTACATACCGGTCCCGATTGACTAGGTGTCGATAGTTCTAGAAAGTTCTTCCATGGAAATTGCTAGAAAGATTTTGACTCTCCTAGTTCTGCTACTCAATACTAGAAAGCGCTAGTGATAACTAGTGTCGCTATGTACCAGTCATTAATGGTGGCGCGCAACACTATGATTGCAACACGATTGGGTCGGCTCGACCGGGAAAGGACCGCGATCTCACAGAATACCAGAGTAACATAGCAGCTTAATGCTACTTACTGTGTTTCGTATGGTGAGTGTAGAGAACCAGAGACCATTTTTACAGGATACGAGGCATTCTATCTTAGTTTTCAGTGGAAACAACATATATGCATTTTGAGGATAGATATAGATTGTCTATGGGCACTTACATCATCCACTTGCAGGATTGTGTTCTCGTTTTTCTCCCTTGTTCTATAAAAAAAAGTTAGTTGTAGTACTTGATAAAAACTTTAAACATCCATTACCTCTGTTGGAATTGATAATAACCACGGGGATTGCATATGCAGTGACTTATTACCATCTACATCAAAGCAATACAGAATCGTTTGAAGCCACAGTGTAATTTACAGCCCATTAAAAAAGCTCAAAATCGCACGAAACATTTAAGATACTAAGTACCCACGTAGAATTTAACCCTTGCCGTCAAAGACACGGCAAAAGGACTTATAAACAACGGGTTCGTATAAAGCAGTCTTTACTTTTACACTTCAAAGCTAGTCGCTTCTCTCGTGATAAAAATGCATGTCAGCATGATGCTACGTATGTGTGCTAGTATACAGACCCCAATCATGCTTACCCTACTTTTGTAAACATTTAAAGTGTATATTAAATATATACAAAGAGAAGATGTATGACATGGGTGCTACATGACGTAGCTTGTTATTATTTTAAACGTTGGAGACATTTTAGGACATGTTTCTATTTAAGTGAGTTTATGTTTTGTAGTTTTTTAATAATTTTACCGTGTAGTGCTAATGTGAGAATATTCACTACTCCATATCATCCTGTAGGTATCGAAAGAGGTTGATAGAGGGAAACAAACGAGGAGATGGGCAGCAGCATCTCTGTGATAACAACTCAAAATCCGCCACCCATGCGTCGCAACTATGGCAAAATTATACTACGTGGACTACGCTGTAATGGATGGATGTATAGAAGATAATGTACCAGGAGCATATGATCCACTGAGAAGTGAAATTATTAAATCAACAGTAACATTACAACTATAGCAAAATTCCCTCTATGAGGCAATCTATGGGGGAAGCCTATTTTCAGCAGTGGACTACGCTGTAATGGATGGATGTATAGAAGATAATGTACTAGGAGCATATGATCCACTGAGAAGTGAAATTATTAAATCAACAGTAACATTACAACTATGGCAAAGTTCCCTCTATGACGGCAATCTATGGGACTAATCGATAGACTTTTATAGGCTGTTACGTAATGGAAATGGAATTATTGTAATTGACGCAGACATTCCTTACATTATCAAAAATAACTATTTCGTTTTCTTACACGGGTTGTCTTTGGTATGTATTTAAGGACCGCTTTTATTGAAATATGTACGTGTAGAATAATAATAAATGATAGTAATAAATATAGATGTTATGTAATTTATAGTGGAAACCGTGTACGACGTCTATATAAATGGAAGTAGATGTAATAACATTATTTTCACTAATATTAAAACTTCTTTATATTCATGTTTCTAAGGCTTTGGGTCGACATTGGCTTTTTCTTAAAATACATAATTTTAAAATAATGATAATATCATTTAAATCATCAAATAATTAGAAAATTCTGCAAACACCATCATCATCAATACGCACCAAAACAATTTTTTTATGGTTGGCTATTCATTGTTTTATGTATCTGCATTTGTTTAACGATTTATTTTTCCTTGTTACGGTATAATCAAATTTAGTTAAGTTTTATATTATGTTATATTAAGTTGCCCGTGTTCATCAAAATTAGTAAATAAATAGCCAGATAAATTAATTTCTCTTTCTTTCTTTCAAAACATATTTTTACTTAATATTGGCCAGTGTTTGATTACCCATCCCACCAGGTGGTAAGCGGTGTTGAAGCCCTAGATGGTAAATTGCAGTCTTAGCGTAATACAAACCTATTACTCTTGCCTTGAAGATACACACACGTTGTGTCTTGTTTGTTGATACTTATTTAAAATAAACAAGCGTACATCAAGTAGTGGGTGTTTCTACAATGTACGCATAGATTACACAATGTTCATCGCACGTTGAAGAAGCCTGTAAACACTTACACGAGCAAGTGATTATGGTTTCCTAGTATATCAAATAGAATTATAATCTGAACATTGTGAATGAACACAATTTGAATATAGAATATAATATAATATAGTAACGGCAGGGCAGGGGGTGCTAAGAATCTCCGGAAGAGTTGCGTAGATAATTTCTCCGATTTATTAATATTCAAAGGAACTTAATTTGTATGTGACGTTCGATTGTAATTGTGTCATGTGTATCTTAATAATAACGTAGTTATTATTTCACGGCGGCATAAACTAACATTTCATGCATTCTCGCCGTATAACATGTTTTAAAGATGTCTTGAGGAATAAAATGTCTTGAAGATAAATAAATAATTATAATGAGCAATTGGTATTGTTGAGTTGTATGGAAAACGCGTACCCAACCGTACGCCCCGCCGAATGCTTCCCGCTGAGGCTTAGTCATACAATATTTAGGTTCCGTAACGATATGCTTTAATTATTATGTGTGAGATTTTTATATCTTTTCATCTTGTTATAAATACTGTCAAATAAATATATAGTAGGTATCTTGCGCTTTGGAATAAATTCGTTAATTACAGGTTCCGAAGCCAATGTCAGCCGTTGGCAGCATCATACTGTCTTTTGTCCATTAAGCATTCTTTTGCACAAATTTTAAATGAATTTGGTTTGTCCTACGTAAGTAATATGCCCGCTACGTTGTGCCTTACCCGTTTGTTCGGGACGAAAGTATATTTCCCTGACCTTTTTTTTGTTTAAATCAAATGGCTGATATGTGCGACTACAAGTTATTACTGGCCAGTGTGTATACCCTAATATTACTTGTTATAGACGCATGAATGCCTGGTATATCTTCACTACATTAATTTTCAACATTAATTCACTAACTATTAAATGACGCCGCGCGAATGACGCGTTCTTCAAGACACAGACTGTAAAATAACGTTGGGTGCGTAACAGTTAGACGTCAGCACGCGATTATTTACGGTTAGGTAATTTATTAAAGTATTACAGTACCTACTGTTTTATGTAAGTGATAAATCGAGTTAAACCATTACTATTGTGATAGAAGGAAAGAAGAACACTGTTCGATGCTCAATAAAAATACAATACAATAATATACATAATCCACAATACATGCATATAAAGAAGAAATAACCTAAACTATACATCTATATAAATAAAAAGAAAATTGTAGTGTCTCTGTCTTTTACTGAGCTGAGAGGATTTATTTTCTTGACATAAAAACATGAATAACCATTTTTTAAATTTTTGTCTGTCTATCTGTCTGTTCAGGCTAATCATTGAAATGGCGGAACCGATTGTAATGAAACTTGACGAATAGATACCAGGATATTTTATCCGTATCATCAAAAATTCGAAATATTGATAAAATTAATAGTCTTTGATTGATTACCTTAAATCAAAATACAGCTACATTAATAGATACTATCCAGTCGAAGTCGGGGTGGATTTTTTTTAATATGGTAAGTGGTTGCTGTGGCCCATAGACATCTACGTCTATCCTCGATGACGAATCAAAATGCAGATGCGTTGTCACCCGTGAGGACTAAGATTCAATGCCTCATTTCCAGTAAAAGGGATCTTGGGCTCTCTACACTCACCACACGAAACGCAGCAGCGTTAAGCTGCTATTTTACGCTGGTATTCTGTGCGAGCGTGTTCCTTCCCCGGTCGAGCCGACCCATTCGTGCTACAACTATAATACTAACATAGCTGCAGCATTGGTCTATCACGTGCAAATCTAATTAAATTCATACTAAACAGTTTCACATAGAATAATAACTGTGTTTGATTAATCGACACTGGGTTTGCTTCACGGAACGTACACAGAGGGCACTGCTACGATAATATAATAACAGCGGCATGACTGCGGTTTGCCTTCTCGTCTCTCGCTAGATCACAACTACCAATAAAATCGATTATGAACGTATTACCAGTTTTCCTCTGTGCTCCTTCAAGATATTATCATTCATTCATTATGTAATTCCAGCCCAACAAAAGTCCACTGCTGAACGTAGGTGGAATATTCACCATAGTTCCCTCACTTAGCAAGTGAGTTGGCAACCGCGATTTTTATTAATTTGGGTTGTTATCAGGAAGATAGTGTTGCCTATCTTCTTTTACATTTCTCTACGACGTCTTTTACGATACTTACGGGATGGTATGGGGTCTTAGAGCTTCTAAATAATAATATATATTGCCCTGCCTTAACTTCATGGTTTTAAAATATTTTCATCCAAGCAGAATTTTTTTTTATGTGGTAGGGCCATGCTGCAGCTATATTAATTGTATAGTAGTAGCACGAATGGGTCGGCTCGAACACGGGGAAGGACTACGCTCTCACAGAATATCGGCGTAAAATAGCGGCTTAATGCTGCTGTGTTTCGTGTGGTGAGTGTAGAGAACCGGAGACCCTTTTTACTGGAAAAGAGGCATTCCATCTTAGTCCTCACGGCTGTCTACGCATCTGCATTTTGAATCGCATACGAGGATAGGTGTAGATGTCTATGGGCCACAGCAACCACTTACCATCAGATGGACTGTGTGCTCGCTTGTCACCCTTATCCTATATATAAAAAAAAAACTTTGTTGAATATAGTCGATGGTTTTCCGCTAAGCAAGTGGTAAATCTATATAAATTAAAATTAATGTATGAAAGATCATCACTTGAGAACGGCTGGACCGGTTTTAATGAACACTTACACTCACAATTGGACCTGGTAAGTAGCGCTGTTGACGAGATACTACTACAATAAGGATGTCATTTTTCTAGTAAATCAGAAGATCTATGCCAAATATGAGAGTAAATACATTCGGTATTTACTCTCATATTTTGCATATTATAAAGAGACCAAAGATGACCACTTGACGTTTCTATTTCCAAGCATGAATTACATGCAATATCTTTCAATAGATTTGTCTCTTTTTGCCCTATTTGAATATTACATTAGAAAAAACGAGACAAGTATATTGATTCAATATTATGTAGAATTGTAGGTTCTCTCTATGCATACGTATGTATGTAATTATTCTAAGCTCTGAGGAGTGGTTATATTCGCGAGCCGAGGCTACCCATTTTTGCTAACATAGCTATAACGTGGCTATCACCTTATAATACCTTTTTGGCATTATTTCATTATTACCCTTTTCGACAGTCAATGAACGTAACAGGATGAATTCTGTGAGTTGAGACAAATCAAGATTATCAGCGCTTCTCACTAAATTACAACCTGTGTAGCCGAGATAAGCGTATACACTTTATAAACTAAGCGGCAAAGACGAATGGAGTTTCTTAATGGCCACCCCGCGAGCACGGTAACTGATTCCATTAGAATACGTAAAGTTTCGGGCGTCTGCGAGTAAACTACAAATTCGGCTATGGCGAGATAAGAGCGCGTACGGCTTGCTGCAAAGTCATGAATACTTTAGTTAATGCTTTAACTGCACTTAAATATAAACGTTTAGCAGTTACATTTTCTTATATCTGTTGTGTTTAATTTTAATGTTTCTTTCCATCTATTTTAATACCTAATGTATACAAATACACACACATACATGCACACAAACACACAGAAAACGCTTATAATTTTTGTCTTTTCGTTTTTAAGCTATTTTAGTTATACATACATTATAATTATATACTTATTTAAATACATACTCGTATAAATATTGAAAGACGGAGTGATCTGCAATAGGCATTATTTGCTTAGAAGAAAACACCTACCAATAATGATTGTAAACCGAATCTTTCTATTGAAACAAATTGTTATTATTGTTTTTAGTGTTATAAAACCAATTATATATAGTGTTCTAAATCCATCTTTAAATTATTGCCTTTCTAATGAAACCGGTTTGGGGCACATCGGTTGGATAATTTCAAAGTATATAACGGACACAGGTAGAAACATTTTTTGTGTTTTATATAGATAGAATATATAGGTAGTATACCAACCACAATTTGATGTGATAGATTAAGTTATGAAATAAAGAATTTGAATTTGAATATAGGCCATATCATTCACTTACCATCACTTGGACTGTGTGACTCTTAAAAAATATAAGAGGGTGTTAATTGTACGTCCATTTGTTCAGTTAACACCCTCTTATTTTTTTTTACATGAAAGAAAAGAATCTCGTATCAAGTGAATATCAGCTTAACTTTTGAACAAAATAAACCATTCGAGACAAAAGAATTTTGTATTAATTAGTTATTCATAAAACTGCCTCGGGGCTTTCAAACCGACAGAGACTTTATATAAAGAAAGAACCTTTTCTTTCAACGATCATTTTTCAGAGCGGTCTTCCGACATCTAACGTCATAAATGTTTCCTTTGTCTCTATTTTATTAATTATTCTGTATTATTTGTTCCAGGTATGGTTGGAGTATTGTAAAATTATGTAAGGTAATGTTAGACACAATAAAGTTACAACTGTAGGCTCCTTATTATTAAAATAATCCCATTTTCTGCCGACTTCCAAAAAGGAGACGGTACTCAATTCGACTGTATGTTTTTTTTTATGTGTGTTACGTCATAACTTTGTACTGGGCGAACCGATTTCGATGATTATTTTTTTATATGAAAGCTGATAGTTCTCGTGTGGCCCCATATGAATTTGATCAAGGTCAGAACAATGGTTATTGAGTTATTCTTAAATAACCTATATTGAAGTCTGTACAAAATTTTTAATTTTTAATTATTAATGTGAGAAATTATTTTTGAAGTAGAAACTTCGTTAGAATCGTTGTGATTTGAAACGAGACTAAAAAGAGACAAACATATAATATGTATATCTATAGGATCTAGCTTGCGAGCTAATAAGATAGAATATAGTATACAGTGTTTCCTATTATTTCGGTCTCCTCTGTGTACGGTGCAGTAAAGATGGTTAATATAACTTTTTACTAATTATTTCTTATATTTACGGTAATACTACACATTAAATGAAACTAATTTTTACGGATTTTATCGCGTTTAATTTAACTTTTTAATTCCCAACGCTTCGGGTGCTTTACAACACCCATGGTCACGGTGGGGACTAAGGTGTTTGACGTCCCAAAGTCATAGTTAGCCCGGCTACATTCAGTTTTTGAATATTAATTTTTGGTCCGATCTACGCAGAAAAAAAAAGAATGAGTTTACAGTATCTTGTGGGTTTGGATTTAATTTTGTTAATTATAGGATCCCAAGCAGATGGCAGCACCCATCCTCTCTATTGAAATTAGGATGTTTTTTAATTTCAATAGCCTCGCGAATCATTCTTTGTAGGAATCGGTGTTTTTGCGAGGATTTTTGACCTATCAAATCTAATGTAATGGCGGGGACGATTTTGGACATGTTCACACACTGCAGACTTCCCAGAACGTCGGTGCTTCGAGTCAGCTATAGCGAAGTCTGCAGTGTGTGAACATATTCAAAATCGTTCACGCTCTCTCAGAATACCAGCGTAAAATAACAGCTATGCATGATAAATGTATATGTCTATGGGCCACAGCATTCACTTACCGTCAGGTGGACTGTGTGCTCGTTTATTCACCCTATTCTATAAAAAATGACGCATGTGTCAGCAATCGACATTAAGGCTTTCTGAACATGGAGTCACCATACCGGCGCCGCACCGATAGGTTAGGACCATGCTCTCACAGAGTACCAGCGTAAAATAGCAGCTTAACGCTGCTGTTTTTCGCTTGGTGAGTTTAGAGAACCGGAGACCCTTTTTACTGGAAACGAGGCACTCTATCTTAGTCCTCGAGAGTGACGACGCATCTGCATGATAGATGTAGATGTGTATGGGCCACAGCATTCACTTACCTATAAAAAAAATCATATAAAAAAAAGGTAGCCTAACGCCGGACTTTAAAGACAATTAAAGTTTGTGTAACACTAGGTTATCAAGAGTACAATTTTAACATTGTGGAGTTTTGAGTAAAAGAAATCGACGAACTAATTACAATCCTACGACACGTCAGATCAATACACAAAGTTATAACGCTGAAGTGGGAATGACGGTGGACGCCAAAACTACTTTTTAAGATCTTCTTCTCGACGAGAGCTTAAAATATTCAAGACGGTCTCCGGTGGCTACCACGGAGATGCCCATTAATGAACTATAATTTTAAAATCTTACTGGAATTTTCTCGTTGGTTCTACGACATACTTAAGAAAAGAAAAGGACAAGAGAGATGTTGCATCTCTTTGCGTATTTTATCGCATCTATCACGGGGAATGCTCTAAGGAATTGTTCGGACTAATTCCAGCCGCTCAATTTCACCATCGCACATCGCGACAAAACTCGCGATACCATCCATACCGTCTGGATGATTGGCGGTCCACCGCTGTGCGATTTAGAAGAAGTTTTCTCCCTCGCACAACTTCCTTGTGGAATCGATTACCACCAGCGATTTTTCCAGACCAATACGACTTAGGGACCTTCAAGAACAGAGCCTACTCCTTTTTAAAAGACCGGCAACGCATCTGCAATTCCCCTGGTGTTGCGGTTTTTCATGGGCGGCGGTAGTCACTTACTATCAGGTGAGCTGCATGCTCATTTGCCTATAAAAAAAAAAAACGTTAGTATTTGGAGCTCATCGCCGCACAGCAAACCCGCGCAGACCAGCCCCTCCAAGTACATCTTCACAAGAAGTTTAAAAGTTTTACTTTATTACGTGGCGATAATTTGTTTGCATTTTTGTCCCTAACGGCGGCGGAACAATTGCATATAATTTGACCAAATACTTATACAAGCCCTCTGTCATCAATAGATTAGATGTATTACTATTAAGTTCCTTATCGGACGGTACGAATTTGGCGGATGGGGGCTAGGCGAGAAAAAGTGTAAGATTTTTCCGTCACAACCCCTTCTGACGTAGTGTAGACGGCTTGGCGGCTATAAATAAGCGAGATGGAATAATATCCATCTCCCTCGCACTTTTCCTTATCTTGCCATGAAATATATATTATTTTACTTTAAATGACGCTTCATTTTAATAGACGCTAGTAATTCATTTATTTGTATTTGTTATTCAATAATATGATATTTTTGTCAATAATAATATACTACGAAAGGAACTTCCTTCCAACTACTACACTCTAGTCTATGCTGCATTTGAGGTGTTCGCGTAGAACATCGGTATTATAAGATAAGCACTTACTTACATCCTACCAGAGCCGGCGTAACGCGGGGATCAGAGGGGCAAGACGATAATCCCCGGATGAAGACTGGCAAGGCACCATTGGAGACACGAGGTCAAGAGTGATATTATGGGTCTTCACTTTATGGTTGTAGTGAAAATTAATTTTTCAATAATTACCTCATTTTTTTAATTTTAAAATATAATTAATTTTTTAAAGAATTTATTTACTAATTCCTTTGTTAAATTTATTGTGTGTACTTATGCTAAACATAAGCAGATGACTTGTGATATGACGACGATGTTTAAGATGATGATGTATGAATGTGATGAGTAGTTTTTTCATTTAAATTCCAATTGTTTTTATGAACTTCGATTGATTTTATTATTTTGTATTGTTTTTATGTATGTAATTCTCTTTTTATTTAATTTTTAAATGATCAAAAACGGAGCCACATATATGATGCTTCTTGATTCAAAAACCAATTAATTGTGCACGAATGTTGCCTCCGGCTGTAATTCGAAGCCAGAACTTCGGCTTTATACCGCAAATAACACATGAGTGGCTCACGAGACTGGAACCGAATCGTCACGTGCTGCAGAGATAACGTTATTAACGGATCGGTGGATAACGCACGAATATCCCTTTGCCGCGCATCGGAGCATGCTGTGACGTCACCGCAAAATTAATTCTCCTTGGACGACCTCCTTGAAGTTTCATTGAAGCTTCAAGAAGTTTCAAGAATTTAGTGTGATTTCATGATTATAATTTCTTGCATTTATATACCACCGCTTTACGTATTAAATGTACAAATTTTAACACTTTGACAGCCGACCGTTTTTTAAGATATTGTAAGATTTAAAAAAATAACTATAAGTGCTATATGCATATTTTTTATCTCTTTTATGTTTATTTTAAAGATATAATTAAAGAAAAACATATTATTATTAATTATTGTTATATTTGAACATTAATCTTAAATAGGGTGCGAAAATGAAAACAAAAACTCTAACAACAGTCTGGACAGTAAAAAATAGTTTCATTCCTTCCACGTTTGCCAGTTTCTTTCTTTGCTGTGTTGGCACAAACTATGCACACTCTTGCCACTTTTTATTCTTTTTCGGTGCTTGGAATCCTCTCCAGGAAGTGCCTTCCTATAAGTCTTGCGCTTTTGCCAACAAAATGTGGGTCGTGTGAGGGTCCTGGCTCATCAGCTGATGCTGTTTTCACCAGCTCATCATCACAGTTCATCAAAAATTGCGAGAAACGCGGACGGCGCCGTCGGGTACGGGACTTGTTATAAATTACATAGGCTACCATGTTGATGGAGGGGGGGGGGGGGGGAATGGGCCTCCGGCCACCTGCACTCTACTTCACGCTGGTATTTTGTGAGGTCGTGGTACCACCCCGGTTCGAGCCCGCCAATCCGTGCGACAGCAAAACCTGCCGCGTGGCTCTGCGACTGTTAAAAATAGTTTGTATTATTTAATCCTTATTCCTTTTTTATACGAACTTTGTTTGTATCCCTCTCGACTGGTTGCATTATACACCTAACACGGCTTAGATATGAAATGCCTGACTCTATCACGACTTACTACCGCGGCACGAAAGTTTAGCGGTGACCGTTATTATGCATAAGTCTTACTGATTGGCTTATTGCGCATAAGTCGCGTTGATTGGCTCGTGCGAATCGTTTGCACGCGCTGATTGCCTCTCCAGTCGCGTTCGTGCAATTCAATTCGTGCGCGTCCCCTCCACGTTTCGTTCAGCGCTAGACTTACCTGCCGCGACTTGTAATAGAAATAAATAGGGTGATGGATTATCTTACAACGCTACTACACTGCCTACTTTGTTTTACGTCGACTTTAAAAGAGGAGGAGGATATTTCGGGGGTATGTTCTTATTTTTGTCTGTATATTATTCGACATCTTCGTCAATTGTGGACTGATTCCGATAAGTGTTACATGTAACTTTAATTGAATAAAAATGATTCTATTCTATTCTATTCTATAAATATAAAGAAAATATTCCATTCCTAAGGATTGAAAAATAGGGGTTGAAGTTTATATGTGACTATTTAGAAAATATTCTAGGTTTGATGCTCCTTAGGTCACTACAAAAGGTCAAAAATGTGACTTTTAATGAAAAAAAATCCAACTACGAAAAACCAAATAGAATTACATTATTTTCGCATACTAGCGTAGAAGTTGGTACTTTGAAGCACATTTTGTGTTAGTAAACTTTTATTAAAGTACAATTTTACTTTGATACCTAAATGATTTCATAAAACTTGCAGATTGTCCATTTTCACTTCCAAATAAAAATTTATTAAAAATCTTCCAAGTTATATTGAATTTGGTTCTATAGGCAATACTTAAAACTTCCATTACAAGCGTTTCCGTCTCGCCGCACATCGGCACTAAGCGCGCCCGGGTATATTAGAATCATTCACGTTCCAACGCGCGAGCAATCAGGCCACTTGGTTGCGCCGCTCGCGGGTACAAATTCGATTTCGACATAAATCACCCGGACGGCCTACACCGCATTTGGTGGCTGAGCTGCCTGCGAAAGCGGTAGGTAGACCAGACGGATCGATGCGCATGTTACAGGCGTAATACGAAATTTGGTCCTTATTTGTAATGTCTAGTTATAACTTTTATACGTGGTAGCGCCATGCTGCAGCTATAATATGGTTGTAGCACGAATGGGTCGGCTCGACTGGGATGGACCACGCTTTCACGGGATACCAAGGTAAAATAGTTTTTATTTAATCCTCTTCGAGAAAACAAACAACGTAGTCGGGCTCTGGATGGAATTCGCCGTTGCTAAAATCCACATGTTGAGATAAAGATCACGAAACATTCATTTATATTAACAATTCTTACTAGGTAAACGAACGAATAATATATAATATTGGGTATTCACCTATAAAATTGCTGTTTTTTTATGAAATAAGTTAATTTTTCTCTATTTTTTATTTCTATTAATCACCCATGCCATCGATGCATCTTTGCCAACGCAGTGGCAGCTTATGCTTTTGAAGTAATCAGCTGGACGTGAGGCAACAAATTCTTCATAGATACTTTGTACTACCTCTCGGGTATTCAATTTTTTCCAAAAAGTTATCCAAATACTGGAAAAAGTAGAGGTCTGTAGTCGCAAGGCCTGGTGAGGACGGCAGATGACGGAGAGCTTCCAGCCCCAGCTCTTGTAACTTGGAGACCTTCTGTCGTGCAGTATGATGTCGCGCGATGTCGTACAATATCAGCGGGGACGAGCGATTGATCAATGCTAGTTGGAGACGAGCGAGCTTCTCCATCATTGTGTTCAGTTCTTTATAGTACTTGGAACGCGCGCCAAATTGTTCCAACGAACAATTTGGCGTGCCTTCCAAGGCGGTATCCATTTCACGCGGCAGGAACGTACGTCAATGTTCGACCTCTTGGAGCGCATAATCGATACGCGGCTTTAGAATATTCACTCCAACATATCGTCCCGTGGGTGTCTGAAGATGCGACACATAGAAACAAATCAAGAGATGGGCAGCAATGGACTTACCCTATAACAGCAGTGGACTTGGAGAAGCTGTAACGAATGAATGAATGAATGAATATTCTTTCCGCTTTAGGAATTATTTGCATTAATCGTTACGCTTCGCAGGCAGACTGACCATCGCAGCATGTAAGTGTTTTGAGCCTGGCGTAAACGAGATGGTTACACCTTCATTTTTCATGGAATAAGGATGACAAACGAGCACACAGTCCACCTGCTGGTGAGTGGATGCTGTGTCCCTTATACATCTACATCTATCCTCGATATAAAAACCAAAATGCAGATACGTTGTCACCTCTGAGGACTGAGATGGAAGGCCTCGTATTCAGTAAAAACTTTATCCGGTTCTCTACACTCACCATACGAAACACAACAGTATTAAGCTGCTATTTTACGCAGGTGTTCTGTGAGAGCTTGGTCCTTCCCTTCGAGTCGACGCATTCGTAGCTACAACTATAATATACCTGCAACATGGATTTACCACGTATATCCACGCCTTCTATCGGAAGCTGATCTTACTGGATTCTCCTCTTACAGTACCCACGTGACGAAATGAGTTGATGGATTCATTAACGATGCTAGCCTAATCAACCTAACCTATTATAGGACCCTGAAATAATTATTTTAAAAGTGCTAGAAATGCTGCTTTATTATGTATTTTAATTAAGTACTTATTTTAACGTTTTTCATTGCAATGATAGATGTCAACATACAAAACACACTGAAAAATATCTCCCTAAATATACCCTAATAAACCTTCTTTTTAAGGGTCGCAATCGCGAGACAGAGGAATCTTGTAAACCACAATCGGAACGTATTTCGCTGAATATATTGACGTGCTAGAAGCCGGTACATTTGGCACGCGTCATGTATCTCGCCCGGGCCATTTGAAGATTCACCTCTTTCTAGTGTCTCCTCACAATTTATGTCGTCCTGGTAGCGCGCTCGGCGTTTTGTAGATTTTGCATTTGTATAGAGAGAGAGATCTTTTGGATGTTGCCCGACCGAAGGAGGTTTATATCTTCGGGATTTACCCTGTCTCAAGCGATTCAAATGCAAATTTAATTCTGTACTGCTTTCATTGAGAAATATCCAACAATGTTAATGCTAAATTTTTATTTGTGAAATCTCCGACTCACATTTTTAAAATGAAGTTTTACGTTTATCTCTTACTCACATCTGTTTCCTTCTTTACTCCGTAAGAGTCAACTACTAAGCATTGGCCTCTCCCGCTGTAGGGATTTGCGTAAACCGACACGTTTGGCAGAAGGATTTGGTTTCTATTACGCGCAAAATCCCCATGTTGCGTGAATATAATGAGAGTTTCAAAGGACGAAGCAAAATTACAAATTGCTCTAATATAAATATCCATATCGATGACAGCGCGACTGAAGTGCATTTATTTGCTACTGTGTTTGCCATTTTGCCCGCCAACCGACGCGATTACGGCGTGTCATCATTTTTAGGTGTTCTGTGTATTCAGCACATACCTTTAAAATTAATATTAATTTAATGCCATAAAATCCTTTTATGTTGTACGAATTTGGTGATATGAATAAAATATTTATAAATACCTACAGGTTTAATGCTACGCGTAGCTTGAACTTTTACAAAGTTTAGACGTCTCTTTGAGAAGGCCTTTATCCAACAGTGGGTAAGGAACGAGATAATTTTTTTTCAATGTTTTTAAAATTCAAGTAGTGAGTGTTGTAAGATGCGTGTTATATAATATGATTAGAATATAATTCTAATGTTTACCAGTCTAACAAGTAATTTTATTACTTGATTTTATTCCGTCTGAAGCTTGAATTCATCGGAGTAAACAAACATTTTTCAAGATTCATCGTCCAGGTACGACAAGTTAGAGATAATACTTATTTATTCATCCTTTATTCATTCATATTTTCGTACAAATGATTTTATTGAGAAAGGTAACACTATTATTGTATACTGATGATTTTTTAAACTATCCTTCGCACCTTGTTGTTTAAAAGGGAATAATCCGTCCCATGATGTTATGGTACTTCTAGGTCTATGACCTTATAGGATTCTGTGGGTCTGTTAACAAAAAATGTATGTGCTGACTGTGTTACTTATCTAACATGTCGTATAAGGTGACGAATTTGACATTAGTTTTTTGATTGTGAAGGCACCTGTCATTTCTTTCGCATTTTTCCATCTATATCCATATTTTTTGCCTAAACGTGTTATGAGCGACTTGATGCTCTTTGGACTCTGCCTACCCCATCGGGTATTATAGACATGGTTTATATATGTTTTGTCTTAATGTGTATTTACCTCACTGTCCGATTTTCAGACAAAATAGTAACACAATAGCAATGACCTATATGTAGTGCACGGGACAACGAAAGGGTTATACTTTAGAAAATTCGTCACCTACTTCTACAATGTTAAAAAAATTTACAAGTGTACGCTGAAAATGAATTTAAAAAAAAATACCACCAAAGTAACCTTGTTTTGAGGGAGGGCAACCCTACTTCAATGTGATTAATTTTCCTGCAGGTTCACTCGTCGGATTAAGGGCCGGCGGCAAATTTTTATAAAGTCTTTTCGTAGTTGTTTTATCTCGACGAAGTAAGTTAAGAGTTGGAATGTGAACAGCGTTGACGCGCGACAATTTTGTGACTTATGTCTGGGATAGAAGACATAAATAAAGAAAAAACACACAAAGTGCGAGTCGGACTCGCGCACCGAGGGTTCCGAACAAATCTGTAGGTATATAAGTTTTAAATTATTAAAAATATTTTTATTATATGATATAACTAAAAATTTATGCTTTTCGCAATTTTTCCTTTATCTGTGCTATAAAACGTTGCTTCGTACCAAATTTCAAGATTCTGAGTTCACGGGAAGTACCCTGTAGGTTTTGATTCCCTTGCGAATGTGGAAAATTTGCGCCACAAACGGCTGTATCTTTTGATTGCGTTGGCGTAGAAGTTTTTTCACAGCTCAAAGGTACAGTAGACTTGAGTATTTGATATGAATTTCAGCTTGATACCTTCACGCGTTCATGAGAAAAAGGGTCTTGACAGACAGACGGACAACAAAGTGATCCTATAAGGGTTCCGTTTTTTCCTTTTGAGGTACGGAACCCTAAAAACAAATTTTATTTCAAACGTATTTTCATAAAAGAAAATAGAACAATAAGATTTGCCAGGTGGTAGTAGAGCGTGTATTATTCGTGGAGCTATCTCGGCTCAACAACAGAACTATATCGTCAAACTAATTTTGAAGACAATTCTGCTATGTGTAATGAGGATTTACAATGAAAGTTACGAAGAGACGGAGCCCAGTCCCCGGCGGCCCCGCTATTCCTGGCTACGGTGGCGATCATGGTAACGACGGGGCAGGGAGTGCTAAGAATCTCCCGTGGAAGTTCGGTTGTCACCTAAAACGACTCGACCTGGCAACATACAACGCACGCAACGTGACTACTGACTAGAAGATCCTGGAGCTTGAAGAAGAGATAGACGAGTTACGCTGACATATTATAGGGTTATCCGAGGTCCGAAGAGAGGGGGAGGGCACGGTAATCCTCGAACCCGGCAACTTGTTCTATCACCGGGAGGGCGACCATCTGTCCCAAGGTGTCGGATTTATCGTCCACAAGTCTCTTGTTAACAACGTTGTAAAGATTGGGAGTGTGTCCACGAGGGTTGCATATTCTCGACGAGGGTAGAGTATAAACTCTGAATTACCAAACGGTATTCGTTGAATGTCATACAAGTTTACGCACCAACCTCGGCACATCTCGATGAGAAGGTGGAGAAAATGTATGAGAATATCTCTAAAGCGATGCATTTCTCCAAAACTCACTACACGATGTTGATGGGAGACTTCAACTCAAAACTATGCACAAGAGAGAACGATGAGCTGAAATTAGGGAAATTTAGAATAGGGCAACGGAACCCAAGGGGCCAACAGCTGGCCGACTTCATAGAGAAAGGGACTGTTTATAATAAACTCTTTCTTCCAGAAGCGACTTCACAGGAAGTGGACCTGGTCGAGCCCCGCAAAAAATGAGGTTGACTTCTCTGTGACGACCAGACGACAACTGTTCAGTGATGTCTCAGTGATCGCGAGGATGAAAACGGGTAGCCATCACCGAATGATTAGAGGCACACTGAACCTAAACGTTAAGTTGGAAAGGTCTCGCCTAATGAAGTCAACGCTCCGTCCCCCTCGTGCTCTAATCGAAAGGCCTGAAACTTTTCAGCTCGAGTTATAAAACTGTTTAGAAGAAGACTGCAATGCAGTGGACAATATGTATGAAAAGCTTGTGGAAACTGTAGTGATGATGATGATGAATGAGGATTTCGTGTGATGCTGGCGTAAGAGTTTCTATCACCCCGTTAAGTCCTATAGGTGTCGTAAGAGAGCCTATGGGAAATGCCAGAATTATCTTATGGCTTCCAAAAGCTGGTGGTTATTTTTTTTATAGGAGAGGGGGAAAATGAGCATACGGCTCACCTCATGGTAAGTGACTACCGCCACCCATGAACAACTGCAACACCAAGGGAATCGCAGGTGCGTTGGCGGCCTTTTAAAAATGAGTAAGCTCTTTTCTTGAAGGTCCCTAAGTCGTATCGGTCCGGAAAATTCGCCAATGATAAATTATTCCACAGAGAGGTCGTACGCGGAAGAAAACTCCTAGTGAAACGTACAGTGGTGGACCACCAAGCATCCAGATGGTGTGGGTGGTATTGGGAGTTTCGCCGCGATGATATAACCATCAGCTTACATCAGACTTAAAATGCCCTGACCGGATACAAGGAGGAGCCAGAAATTAGAAAACCAGCGTGAAGTAGAGGTTTACCTTTGCGTTTCCCTTGGTGAGTGCAGGTGGCCGGAGGCCCTTTTTACTGGAAATGAGGCATTCCATCTTAGTCGTCACGGGTGACAACGCATCTACATTTTGATTTGTAATCGAGGATAGATGTAGATGTTTATGGGCCGCAACAACCACTTACCATCAGGTGGACTGTGTGCTCGTTTGTCACCCTTATCCTATAAAAAAAGGAGCATCATTACGGTATGTACTGTCGCTTACATATTTTCATCCTCGTCCACAGATGTGAAAACGCAAATGTAACTTTATTTTCTCAATTCTGTTGCGAGCTTAGTGTTCATGATTAACATTGTATAAAAAAAAAACTAGTGATCTGCCCTGGCTTCGCACGAGTGATTTCTGAATCTCGATAACAGCACCACCTACCGGGTCTAAATTCCATCTAGGGACCTATTAAAATACACACAAAAAATTTCATCAGAATCGGTCGAGTCGTTTTTGAGTTTTAGTGAGACCAACGGACGGCATTTGATTTTTATATATAGATTATTATACTGACAAACCTACATCTTAAATCATTCTGTCTTTCGATGAAAACCGCACCAAAATCCGTTACGTAGTTTAAAAGATCTAAGCGTACAGACAGCGGGAATCTACTTTGTTTTATACTGTGTAGAGATATTGATTTCTTTTATATAGTTTGTAAACGAAATTTCACTATCCATTACTGCGATATGTATTCTCAGCGAGTTAATATCAGCTATACAAAATAAAGTAAGACAGTAATTGAAGACGAGCCACGCCGGATAGTGTCCTCTAGTGCATTATAAACTTGAACCAACAAAGGCATTTTATTCCACAAACAGAAATCCGCTGACATCGCCCACGGCACTCGAAACAGTAGAAGGCAAACACGTTCTAGAAAATTGAAATGTTTTATTTAAATTGCAGCAGCGTCGGTGTTTGCTTGTTCGTTCTGAGCTTTTATTCGAGCTTTCTTTGTATTTCGTTTACACGTGCGCATCATATATTCTCAATGTGTAACTTTAACGTTAATATGAAAGTTAATAATGTCAGTTTTTTATAAGCTGTTTTTTTTTGTTAATTTGTTAAACTAAGTACGCCGACAACCGATTGGGAAGAAAGGTTCTCGAGTGGCAGGCTCGTACCGGTAAGCGAAGTGTACGGCGGCCCCGTAGTAAGTAGAACTGACGACCTGGTAAGATGAAGGTGGCTCAGGACCGCGTTCAGTGGTATTCTTTGGGAAAGGCCTGTCTTCAGCAGTTTTACTAAGGGCTATAATGATGATGATTAGAGGTAATTAATCACTATATAATAAAGTTATTATACAATCAGGCGTTATTTTGTGAAAATCCATAATATTAAAGAAAAAATCACTTAGCTAAGTAAGATCCGCGTGTAAATATAAATCGGCGCGTACATGTACGTAGTAGTGCCATGCTGTAGCTATTTAGTTGTAGCACGAATGGGTCGACTCGACTAGGGAAGTACCACGCTCTCACTGAATACCAGTGTGAAATGCAAAATAATGCTGTTATGTTTCGTATGGGAGTGTAGAGAACCTCAGACCCTTTTTATGGGTAATGAGCATTCCATTTTAGTCCTCTGGGGTGGCAATGCATGTACAATTTAATTTTTAATCGATGATAGATGGGTCACAGCACTCACTTATCTCATCAGTTGTACTGTGTGCCCATTTGTGTCTTTTTACTCTATGTATAATTGCGTAATGAATTCGATTTCTCGAACTTCGAAAATCGAACATCCAATTAGTCGAGATTAGAGGGAAGGCGTAATCGCTAACACGTCCAATTTGTACTTACTAACTTTAAGTAATACCCTCACTAATATCCTCATAGCTAATAATCAATTCTTTATTTCAGTGTTACAACTTTAGGAAACAAAAATCCAAGTCAAATTAACATTTATGCGGAGTAAATGTGGATTATAAATAACTGCTAACGACGCTAGTAATTTTCCCAGCGGTTGAGAAAGTTTCGGAATCCTTGATAGATGTTCCCCGACCGCTAAGTGCTTGTGACAAACCTAAATTAAAAAAGAAAGTTGTTCGAAATTTCGGGCGACTTTGCTAAATGGATAAGTGGTTGTTATAATAATTTTTAAGGTTCCGTACCTCAAAAGGAAAAAACGGAACCCTTATAGGATCACTTTGTTGTCCGTCTGTCTGTCTGTCAAGACCCTTTTTCTCAGGAACGCGTGGAGGTATCAAGCTGAAATTCATATCAAATACTCAAGTCTACTGGCCCTTGGAGCTGTGAAAAAATCAAACTTCTAAGCCAATGCAATTAAAAGATACAGCCGTTTATGCCGCAAATTTTCGACATTCGCAAGGGAATCAAAACATACAGGGTACTTCCCGTGAACTCAGAATCTTAAAATTTGGTACGAAGCAACGTATTATAGCATACATAAAGGAAAAATTGCGAAAAGCTTAAATTTTTAGTTACATCATATAACAAAAATATTTTTAATAATTTTAAACTTATATACCTACGGATTTGTTCGGAACCCTCGGTGCGCGAGTCCGACTCGCAATTGGCCGGTTTTTTGTTATTAGACCCGTTAAAGGTCCATTGCTGAACATAGGCCTCCGCTAAAGAGGTTTTTTTTGCCAAATTGCCATAGCTTCAACGCTCTGCTGGCGGGTACGCGACCGCATTCTTTTATTTTATGTTATCAGAAAGATGCTACTGGTTAACTTTCTGTAAAATTTCCCTCTGTCTCCCCTTTCGACACCTACGGGATGATATGGTGTAGTAGAAATTCTTACGCTGTCGCTACATGGTGGTTTATATCCAGTCTATTATTGGTGTATTCACATTACAGTGTAGTCGCGTCGTCTTCATATTGATTCTTTATTGAGGATAGATGGGGACACAGCATCCAATTACTGTCAGTTGGACTATGTGCTCGTTTGTCACCTTATTCTATAGAAAATTAAGCTATTACTCAATACCGAATAATATTAACCGCGACGCACAATTCACCCGATGGTAAGTGGATTATGTGGCCCATAGATAGCTACATCTTTCCTCGATTAAGAATCAAAATGCAGTTGCGTTGTCACTAGGTCACTAGGTCTAGGACTAAGGTGGAATGCCACGTTACCACTGAAAAGGGTCCCTGCTTCTCATCATTCGCCATGCGAAACACAGCAGAATTATGTTTCAGTTTCACGCTGGTATTCTGTAAGAGCATGGTTATTCCCGGTCAAGCTAATCTATACGTGATACATTCATTACACACGCCAGCGTGCCATAACAGCACTGGCATCCATATATTGAAAATGTTAAGTAGTAAAGTTGAAGAGATGCGAGAGAGTAATAGTTTACTAAAGTTACAAAATTAAACGTCTTATACACGGTTCATCTTGTTGTACATCCCGCCAAGGATGACCTTATTAAAGTAAAGTAAAGTATATACATATACTAGCTATGCCCCGCGGTTTCACCCGCGTATATCAAGCGTCTACGCCTTGCGACATGCGAAATTCGAAAGAGACATCACGACGGACGGTTGCTGAATTAACAAAGATTTAAAAAGTGAAATATGTTACTAAAATTACATGATTAATGTAGTCGGTGGTTGTGCATGATACAGGTATTGATACGAATAATGTGGCCTAGTTTGTATCAGCGTTACTATTTCATATTTCAATATGAAATAGTAACGCTTTTTTGTAGATATTGATATCCTCTATAAAACTGAGGTACATTACTTTGCTTTATTATCAATAGTTTCCGCAGCGTACGCGATATAATTTTTGGTATTTTTTTCACACCTTGGGTTACATTAACGAAGTTTTCATACGAATCCCTAACTTTTTGAAAATATTATATAGCTTATGTTCATCAGGGATAATGTTGGATTCTAATGGTGAAAGAATTTTCCAAATCGGTCCAGTAGTTTCTGAGCCTATTCAATTCGAACAAACAAACAAACAAATCTTTCCTCTTTATAATATATAAAATATATTTACTTAAAAAAAGGTACGCGTGAATAGCCCTTTATGAAATCTATGGGGAGACCTATTTTCAACAGTGGGCTTTAATAGGCTGTAATGAAAAAAAAAAATATGCGACTTACAGTCGTAGCTTCACGTGAAGTTTACTTCTGCCCATAACGTTCATTACATTATTTTGTAATTTTGACTACGTTTGGAAAGGAGCCTCTTAACCCCCGGTGAAGTTACAACACTACATCCCTTTATAACAAATGGGCGGTATGTGCAAGTCATCCGAGAAAAATTAGTTGGTGAGTTTTGGGCTGTTGGAGAAATGCGAGATGAGGTAAATGCGTTTACGTTCGCATTATTGACGTTTTTGGGGGAGATCTTGCATGTTCCCAAGGGTCGTTATTACATTTTTTTAAATAAGATCTAGCCATCCGCCCCGGTTTTGCACGGGTGATTTCTGGATCTCGAAAACAGCGCCATCTACCGGGTCCAATTGAGTTTTAAAACCATCCAGGGACTCACTCAAATACACAAAAGAATCAGCAAAATCGTATCGAGTCATTTTCTAGTTTTTGCGAGATTTACGGACAGCAATTGATTTTATATTAGAGATAAGTTTGACGAATGAGCACACAGTTTGCCTGATCGGATGCCGTGATCCATGGACACCATTATGAAGTCTATTATTATGAATTTAAATTCAGATGCGTTGTTGGATGATTGACGATCTCAATACCTGATGTCTCGCGCCTTTGAGATGCTGCTGCTCCCCGTTGTTCTGGATATTTTACGTCTAGCGTAAATGAGATAATTATAGCTGAGAGCTATAAGATTTATGGCATCTCATACGCGCCGCTTACGAGGCTCACGGTACGAAATGGTGTGACAAGTTTTCTTACGCCGTCATCATTCGGTATCTCTGAAATCTCTATTAAATTTATAGATTTTCCGAATTCGGCAATTTTCTTCTATAAGCATTAAAATAACACGAAAAAATGTGTGCGTGTGTCGGTGATAGTCTAATGTACTAATATCTAAGTGTGATGATTTATGATTAGTTAATACACCAGAAATATTTTGTACCTTTCAACAGATATATGATACAACTAAGATGGTACTATGATATAGTGTATTAGTTCACCGGAAATATTTTGTACCTTTCAACAGATACGAGGGTGGATTGAAAAGTACTCGGCCTAACACAGATCCATTCAAATCTAAAAATCAAATCTACCCACATTATTTAGTTCAGTTCAGACTAGTTCATTGTGTGAGGTTCGAAACGTGTGCGATAATTAGTTGTGATTTTATAAATTTATTAACAAAGTAATCGGACATAATTTCCGCGAATGGAGCAAATCGAGCAGCGTGCCGTCATTAAGTACCTCCATAAGAAGGGGCTATCATCAAAAGCCATCCATGATGACATGGTCAGTACATTAGGCGATTGTGCTCTGTCATATTCATCCGTCAAAAAATGGATAGCAGAATTTAAGCGTGGTAGAGAGAGTGTGAAAGATGAACCCCGCTCTGGAAGGCCTTCGGCGTCAACTACTGACGAAAATATTAAAAAAGTACTTGATTTAATAATGGGAGACCGCAGATTAAAAATTAGAGAGATAGCTGAGATTATAGGCATCTCTTATGAACGAACTCAAAACATCATTGTCAACGAGTTGGGTTTCCACAAGGTGTCTGCGAGGTGGGTTCCGCGACTGCTTTCAGTTGAACAAAAAAGGACGCGATTGACTATTTCACGCGACTGTTTGGAGTTATTTGAAGCCGATGCAGATGATTTTTTGAATCGTTTTGTTACTATAGACGAAACATGGGTTCATTACTGTACACCGGAAACAAAACAACAATCAAAACAGTGGAGAAGACCTGGTTCACCACCCCCTAAAAAGGCTAAGTCAATTTTGTCGGCAAATAAGGTGATGGCTTCAGTATTCTGGGACTCGAAAGGTGTGATTATGATTGGTTATCTTGAAAGGGGTCAGACTATAAACTCTGATTACTACTGCACCTTACTACGTCGTTTACGAGAGGAAATAAAAGAAAAACGTCGAGGAATGCTCAGAAGAAAAGTCCTGTTTCATCAAGATAACGCCCGTGTTCACACGTCAGTACAGTCAATGGCTGAAATTCACAACTGTGGCTTTGAACTGTTACCGCATCCGCCGTATTCACCTGATCTGGCACCATCAGACTTCTTTCTGTTCCCTAACCTAAAAAAGCACTTGGGAGGTCAAAGATTTTGGACAAACGACGAGGTCAAAGCAGCTGTATACGCATATTTTGACTCTAAGGAAGAATCATTTTTTTTCAACGGTCTAAATGCTTGGAAGGGGAGGTGGCAAAAGTGTATTGAACTTGATGGTGATTATGTAGAAAAATAAAAATATAACTGATTTAGTATGTGTTTATTTTCTTGGTTAGGCCGAGTACTTTTCAATCCACCCTCGTATATGATACAACTAAGATGGTACTATGATATAGTGTATTAGTTCACCAGAAATATTTTGTACCTTTCAACAGATATATGATACAACTAAGATGGTACTATGATATAGCGTATTAGTTAAAGTTACAAACGTTTAAGTTACAACCTATATACTTCTCACGGCTGGGCACAGGCCTCCTCTCATTTCTCAGAGGATTTTAGGGCGAGAAAGTGGCCGCTTTAACACAACGAATTAGTAATGTCACTTAAAAGAGAGTATAAAGAAATGAGTTCAGATAATAGCGAACATTACGGCAATAACAAAGTTTGCTTGTTTGCCATATTTCCACTCAACATTTTAAAACTGAAACATCAGAGGAGCGGAGGAGGAACTTCATAACCTCGCAAATTGAGAGCTCCCTCGTAGTTAATGGACAAAGAAACTCGAAAAGTTTCTCGTTCAAGAAATAACCCCGTCGATTTTAGAGTAACTAATTGCGAGCCCGGCGAGTTGTCTCGTAGTCACGTTAGCTATTCAAGTAATTATTGATAATAACCCCCTCCCGCTCGCACCCGGTCCCCCTGTCCCTCGATGGTCTTGGTCCGTTTAGTCTTTGAAGTGTATTTAATAAAAGACTTATCGCATTGGCTCAACATCGTCGCTCGCTTTTAAATTTCTGTAGAAATGCTAGCTATCTTGGAACGAGGCGAAAAGCAAAACAAAATGTACCATTTTCAATATGCTAGAGATAATTAATGGAATTTAATTGCGTTATGTCGGCTGCTACTCGTGAACCTTTCTTCCCGATCGGTTGTCATCGAGCTATATGACTGGCCTATTGCAACCTCAGTAGCATACTGATGACTGATTCGTTGGGCTATGTCGGTTACTCTGGTTCTATTGCAATATTGCTCATTATGAGGTCTGTCACGCATAGAAACTCAAGAGTATAGACCTCTCCATAGCGCGCTGAGCGACCTTGAGCTTCTCCCCACGGTTAGCAGTGAAGTACTAGACCCATATGTCATCACTGATAACATATATTGTACAATCTTGTTTTCAAGTCTTTGATACGTGATGAGAAGATGTGTCGTAATCTCCCGAACGCTGCCCAACCGAGTTAAATCTGTCGAACGAACTGATCAGCCAGCCAGTTATGTGATGACCTAATAAGAGTTGCAGTAAATTAATGGATAATGGTGGCTCACACATTCCTTGGAGGAGGCATATATTCAGTTTGTGACTGGGACTTGTGATATACTGTGATGAAAATGATGATGCTGGTGAATTGCGTTATAAATTTGTGGACCAATGACTAGTCCATTGCTGAAAATAGATTCCATTGCTGTGTGTGTTGTGAGACGGTTTGTTATAATTAATTAAAGTAAGCAGGCTGATTGGCTATCGCCTACCATTCCTTTCACAATTTTGATGCTGATGATTTGTTATTTCACGCATGGTAATCGGAATCTTATATCTATTTCTCGAATATTTAATATCTTTCTGTCCTTTCTCATTGTCGTCTCTTACGACATTGAACAATCCTCTTATACCATCTCCACACGGCATAACATATAATTATAAATGTTTAAATAACGTTAAAAACAAATTCAGCACTGTCCCCTTGAGTAATGAATTTTTCATATTGAATTATTTCGCCCATATTCTTAGAACCAGGGCTTTGAATAGGTAAAACTGCCAGTTTAAAGTGTTTCCAAAAAAATTTTTTAAATTATCAAAACACTTTTTTGTTTGCATGGATCGCGAAACAGCAATAAATCAATCACGACAATGAGCACGTTATCAAACTAATAAAAGAACCAGTTGTAAGTCTTCACACAATTATTTTTAAAATTTATTCGCAAAATTCAACCTTCTTCCGTTGTGTTAAGAGGCCCGATATTAAGGTCTTCAGGGTCTGCGTACTGGAGGACTGGAGACGACTGTATGTAATTGATTGTAATCGTCTAAAGTTGGGGAACTTTCACTTCTCACGATCGCTGCAACTGATGACCGAGGCCACTTTACTTATTGCTATCGCTTTTAGCGGTTGAAAGCATAAGTGAGTACGGATACGTGTTCACTAGCGACATCTAGACTTCGTTTATTAATCGAGTTTAAAAGGGAGTTGCTGCAATCGACTCATATATTTTTATGTATTTATGTTCGTAGATTTAATAGTAACGTGTAGTGGCGGTATTAGAATATCCACTACCCCATATCATCCCGTGGGTGTCGTAAGAGGCGACAGACGGAAAGAAATCAGATAGAAAGTGTCGTCTTCCTAAAAACGACTAAAAATAAAAAAAACTGCGGTTGCCAACTCGCTTGCTAAGCGTGGCAACTATGGCAAATGTCCACTCTGTGAACCAATCTATGGGGGAGGCCTATCTGCTGAACAGTACAGTTGACTTTGTCAGGCTCTAACGGTTTTATTAAATAGGTTTTATACTTTATAAAGTTGCTAATAACAATTTCATTGGTGCCGACGGGGATCGATACCGATATGTTTCGAACTAAGTTCTGTGAATTTTACGATGAGCGCCTAATCACCTGAGCTGTTGTGAAGCGTATTCAATAAAAAAATATTATTAATTAGGCTTTCCGTCAAGGTTAAAAAAGTTAAAGTTAATGTAACTATTTAGAGGGCGTTCTAGATACCTTGAACTGGGTTAAATATTAAAACTTAATAAAAAAGTTAAAACCTACTTGTACCTGTAAAGGTGACATAATATAGCCTATTAAAATCTACTCCTGAAGGCTGAGGCTGCCCTCTAGATATTTGCCATAGTTAGACTAGTTAGGCAAGCGCAGTTTTTTATTTTTAGTCGTTATTAGAAAGCTGCACGTCTCCTGATTTGTTTCGCTCTGTCGCCTCTTACGACACCCACGGGATGATGATGGGGGGGGGGGGCAGTGGTTATTTTTACACCGCTACTACACGGTACCTTGAACTGGGTTATATATGAAAAATTTTAATAAAAAGAAAAAAAATTAAAGTAAACATAATAAAATTATTCCTACATAACTTTTGACGTCAGTTTTAGCATCATACTTTTTTTATAACTAGATTAATTATTACTATTATTATACGTTATATATTAGCTCGCCGTGTATGTTTCTATGCTCGATGTATGAATGCAATGGTGTTTTATAATTCAGTTTATACCCACTCCCGGACATCTGAATGATCTGAAATTTTGCGTACGTATTAAGAACCGATGACAATATAATGATTTCATGACTATGACCTAGTATTTTTACAAGGGACATCACAGCTTATATTACTTATTTTAAGTTGGACTGACTTAAAAAAAGGAGGAGGTTCTCAATTCGACTGTATTTTTATGTGTTACCACAGAACTTTTTTTCTAGGTGAATCGATTAATGATTCTTTTTTTATTTGAACGCTGGTGGTTCTCCTGTGGTCCCATATAAATTTGGTCAAGATCTGACCTGAATTTTTTGAGTTATCCTTAATAACGCGTATTTAATTGACTTCGACTACATTGATGATGTTATAATTTTTTAGTGATTGAAGTCTGTTTGACATTTTAACAAGAGTTAATTGTCAATATAAAATTCGCCACGTAATATAAAATACCTCTTTTATAGGATTCCTTTGTTCAGCTTCAGGAGACGGGCAGCAGCGTCTTCCAAATAACAACTAAAAATAAAAAAAAACTGCTGTTTCCAACCCGCTTTCCCAGTGTGGCAACTTTGACGGCTCCGTGGCGCAGTGACTTAGCAATGAGTTGCTGCGCTGGGGGCCGCGGGTTCGATACCCGCACGGTACAAGTATTTGTGTTACGGCCAACAGCTGCTTATCCCAGGAGTAGGGTCCCCCGCGGGCCCATAGACGGAGAACCTACAAGCAGATGCTAGTCGGGCCTGCTACAGGCCAAGGTTTAAGTTTCTAATTACAATAAACAATTAGGGGGGAGCGTTGTTTTCTATAAGAGGAGCTTACTTACCTCTATCCAAGGCGACTGGCCTCTCAGGATTCGGTCAGGTCGCGTGTGGATGTATAGTGCTAGGAAAGTAAGGGTCAGTGATGTGTATTTGGGTGTGGCTGGTAGTGTTATTGACCTTATTAGACCGTGATCCTCTGCAGCAGTTCGGCCCTCAGCACCTCTCCAAACTTCGGTCTCCTTCCGCAGTCACTTTCTTCGTTTTCTACGATGACAGTTCTTTAACTCTGTCGTACGATTAACTACCTTACAGAAGCCACTAACTCTCGTTTGTTATAACGCTTGACTCGCGAAATGAACACAGAACGTACGGATCAAAGGTCACCGTTATTTCTAGAATATCAAATACGCACTAGTAACTAATACAGTCGAATCCACTTATACGGACTCAGCGTTAAACCTAAAAGTCCCGGGTGACGCTCTCAGCAAAGAATGTACGCGCTACAATTCCCAGTCAGTATATTTACTATACGCGCCTACCATGACGAGCTCCCGACCAAATAACGCGTCCTTATCTCTCGACGCGATGAATTGGACTCTCTTGTTCTAGCGTGTCCTCGACACGACGGGACGTCAAAACCGGTATCGTAGAGGCGCGCGCGCCCTCTGACGTCCATTATTGACATTAGCGCTTTTGCGCGAACAATTTGTATGGCCTACAAATAATTGTTCCGGGTCTGGATGTTTGTCGTTATGCAATTTGTGTTTGTAAACTGCCTCCACGATACAGGAGAAAATCCTAGTGTGGGGGTAACGCTTTTTTATTAAAAAAGAAAAAAAACTATAGCAAATATCCCCCTATAAGACCAGCTATGGGGGAGGCCTATGTTCAGCAGTGAACTTTGATAGGATATGGTAACGAAACAATCGTTACCGTTACAGCTTTGGACTGTTTCGGGCTGATAAAGAAGGCGAAGAAATAACCATATGTACTTCAAAACATTTTTTCGCAACTGGTTACCTAAAATAACAGGCGGAAAAAAAACTAGTAGTTGCGCCAGTGTGAACTCACGGATTTCACTTCCTCCCGAAAGAGTTTTAATGTCTCGGGTAAACCGAGCACGTGCTACGGCTCACGGGTCACCTAATTAGTAACATTTCCAATCAAGAAGAAAAACTCCGTTATCGTAAACTGTGATGGATACCAAGAAACGGGCGCCGTCCAATCTAACTTTTCCTTTTAGCGAAGTAGTTTGGTATGATAATAATTTATGTTAGTCACGCGCCTCCTAAAAATTCATGCTCGAGACGGCATCTATTATGAATGAAGAACTGGCATTAAAATTTTGTTACCCTTTACCGCGGTCAGATTTTTTATAAGTAACTAAAGAGTTAAGATTGAAAAATATTTCTTATTTAAGCCAAATGTGGCCAGACCAGACAACACCCTCTCTCTTGTACAGAATTCCTTAAAATATCAGTATAAACGTAAAAAAAAAATTTATAGTTATCTCATGGTTGTATCACGAATGAGTCAGCTAAACCGGGGAAGGACCACACCCTGACAGAATACCGAAGTTAAATAGCAGCTTAATGCTGCTATGTTTCGTATGGTGAGTGAGAGAAACGAAGACCCCTTTTTACTGGTAGCGAGGCATTATAATTTTTCTTTAGAGTTGATAACGCATCTGCATTTTGTTTGTTAATCGAGGATAGAAAGGTGTCTATGGGCTATAAAACGTTTTCTACCATGGTCATATAAAACGAATTCTTCCCGACTATCATTGTATAGATAGGATTATTTTATAACACATATGTTTGGGGATTCAAAACCAGTCGAATCTTTTTGAAGCTTGCATTAGAAACCGCTGCAAATCTCCAGTGCTAAGTGTCTTACTTGAAATATCGTCCCGCAACGTTGTTCCTCCCAGTCATCGGAAACTCGTTAAGGAACTCGCCCGACGCTGAACCCGCAACCTGTCTGTATGCATCCCGAATGCGTTTTTAAGTCAATGTGATCGCTTTAAAAACGATAAGTGGAACTCGCATTACTAAATGATGTGTGATAATCAGGCCCTTGATTTCTCGTTTTAGATTTTTATTGAATGAATGAATCGGTTGGCGCTCTCTTAGGACACAAGTGCCAAAGTAGAACGTAACTTTGTGCGAGACTGGTGGCTGATGTAGGATTGTAAGTAGGTGACAAATGTGTAGATTACAAATAAACATGTAGATTAGAAACGATTATCAGTAGGTCATACGAATACTTGATCCGTGCCGAAATAGAACTCACGGCTAGCACCGCTGCAGCTAATCCCTTAGCTCCTGCGCTATTTTTTTGTTTATCTATTGCTACTATACAAAAGTCAACTGCTGAAATTTGGTCTCCCTCATATAGTGCCTTTTATTATCTTGCACCGCAGCTTTTTACTATCTTGCCATTGATTCAGCTATCGTCTTTTGAGCCTTCAGCGATATCTGGCTCCTAGTATTTGCATATGGTGAGTGATGTGCCCGCCTTCGAAAGACTTAACGAAATCATCATAGGTGACTCTCGTAACTTTTTGGATGTCGCACGTACTACTGCAACGAACAGAACAACGTCGCTTGTCTTATTTAGGCAGAATATCAGTGTAGACTGTAGAGGTATTGTTTTAGACCAACGGGCATAATAACAACAATGGGACTGGTAGAATTACCGACTGATCTCTCTTAGTCGACTGCGCTAATTTATACTGCTAGAACGAGTGATAGATTACAGTTCTACCCTCAATTCTACGTATTTCCTTTGATTTTTTTTACCCTATTAATATTAATATATATTTATTTTTTACCCTAGCAATACTTTTTATTCCTCAGACATACAATGTTCCTAACGATGTTTTGCCTTCTACGCCGAACATATGTTATATGCCATATGGCAAACCAACAATTAACAATTTCATTGCTGTCGTCGGGAATCTAACCCCGATTGCTCGCTTAATATGAAACTTACAACTATGACGTTTATTGAAAGAAAGAAAGAAATGCGTTTATTGCAGAAATGGAAAAGTAATAATAGACAAAAAGATATATAAAACGAAGTATTTACCAACATCATAAACTTAAGAAAATATACTTAAAATACCGTCTGTTGCAGCATGAAACCTTATTGCGTTCTATTTTGGAAGCATCGCAGTTTCTCTGTTATTTAGCTAACTTTAACAACTTAATGTCGCAACTTAAATTCCATTAATAATTTGTAAGTAACAAATTATGGTCAGACAAACTTAGAATTTCATAAGATCCACACAATAGCGCATTAATTCGACTCCGACACTTTACAAATAGGCGCCGTATCTTGAACGCTTTAAATTCACAACCGAAGACGAACGAATTCACGATTCCGATACCGAAGGGTAATTTGGACCCCACTGTATATTGGCGATCCGTTTCTACTCAATACAGTAATTTGCGGAATTGTACCGCGCGATGCAACCCGTCCAGGTCCTAACGACCCCGGAAAACAGCATTCCCTAGTTAAGTGAAACCGACGAACTTTGTTTCGCAATTTGTTCGTTCGTGACGACGCAAATAACCAAGTTTTTTTTATTTATATAAGCACTTATTGTTATAGTCATGCTTCTAGTTCCTATCGTGCTCTTCGCATATTTTTTTTCGTTTTGTTTTTGTAACTATTCTAAGTCTAAGTTTTAACAGTGGTAGAACCAGGCGGCAGCTTTTGCTGTCGCATGGATGGACCGGCTCGAACCGGGGTGGTACCACGACCTCACAGAATGCCAGCGTGAAGTAGAGGTTTACCTCTGCGTTTCGCTTGGTGAGTGCAGGTGGCCGGAGGCCCTTTTTATTGGAAATGAGGCATTCCATCCTAGTCCTCACGGGTGAAAACGCATCTGCATTTTGATCTGTAACAGAGGATAGATGTAGATGTCTATGGGCCGCACCAATCACTTACCATCAGGTGGACTGTGTGTTCGTTTTTCACCCTTATCCTATAAAAAAAAGTCAGTGCTTGATTACAATACCATCTGATGGTAAGTGGTGATGCAGCCGAAGATCGTAAAGCGCATTGATTTAAATTAACAAAAGCTTTTTAAAAATGCCTTGATGACACCCATGTTTTAATCGGACGAAAAGGCAGAACTGGCAAATTATACCTCTCACATGCTGTACGTTTACCGTGTAGTGCCGGTGTAAGAATATCCACTACCCCCATACCATTTCGTGGGTGTCGCAACAAGCGACAGAGGGAAATAAATCAGGAGATGGGCAGCAGCGTCAACCTAATAACGACTAAAAATAAAAAAAATGCGTTTGTCAACCACCATTGCAAAGCGTGGCAACTATGGCAAATATACCCCCTATGAGATAATCAATAGTGGAGGCCTATGTTCAGCAGTGGACTTCAATAGCCTGTAACGGTAACGGTGACGGTATGCTGTACGCATTACGTAAGACGAGGCAAACCGTTTGGTTCAAATGATGAAATGTCTACAACAAAGGTGTGGAGACTCGCACGCCGTTCAGTTGTTTGATGGTGTAAAAAGGTGTATTTAGTGTTCTATATATTCTCTTTAGCATTCTGATGGGCTCCTTCCAAAAGCTATGTCTATACCATTATTATACAAGTTTCTTTTTATTATTTGTAAGGAATTATAAACATGAGTGGAAGACCTACACTGTAACTATATTATAGTTGTAGCACGAATGGGTCGGCTCGAACGGGGATAGGACCACGCTCTCACAGGATACCAATGTAAAATAGCAACTTAATGCTACTGTGTTGTATATTCGTGTAGTGAGTATAGAGAACCGGAGACTTTTAATTGGAAACAAGGCATTCCATTTCAGTCCTTAGGGGTGAAAATGCATCTGCATTTTGATTTTTAATTGAGGATAAATGTAGATGTTTATAGGGCCACAGCATTCACTTACTAAAAGTGGACTGTGTGCTCGTTTATCACACTTATTCTATAAAAATATGTATAGCAAGGTATTGCATCAAATATGTAAACAATTTATATGCATCAAAACTGTAGTATTCCTAGCGGACACAGGCCTTATCCCAACACCAATATGTTAAAAGTTATGACATCTTGGCGAAACGAGCAAACCCAATTACTGATAACGAGACGCTATTTGATCTCTCAAGGATGGCACTTACTAAAAGCCTTTGAACTTCAGTGACCGCGCTAACTCAACTTGAAGATTATACTTTGTTCCACCCCAACATAAGATAAACTCATTCTGGGTTGATCGGAACAAAAATAATAATCAAAAGCTGAAAATAGCCCTGATTAGCTATGATATCGCGACTGCAAACATCTCAGTCCCCCCCCCCCCCCCTCGTGATCATAAGTGCTGCGAAGCACTCGAAGCGTCAGAAGTTAAAATAAGTTAAATTAAACGCAATAAAATCAGTAGTTTTATTCAATAAGATAAACGAATGCGTTTGCTAGATTTTTGTTAAAGACTTACTATTAAAAATAGTATACTTGATCACTTGGCAGAGCATTGGCTAAGCGTTGGCTACGACTCTGCAGGACTACGGGTTCGAATCCTTCACAGTGCAGTGTAACAATTTAGTACAAATACTATACTAATATTCGATTCCCACATGTCATGATAAACGGCTCTACGACATTGAAAAAAATTCTATAGGGGGGGAGAGGGAGGAGGGGTAACATTTTTACAACATAAAATACAGCAACGCCATTTACATTAATGGTACTCCCGTTATCCTTTTCAAATAAGCAGAAAGTGCTTAAGCCTGGGTTGCTTACTACAGTAGCGGATTTGAACCCATGACTTTTTAGCCTTGTAGTGCGCACTTAACCATTACGCTACTGTCGCTCAACTAATACGATTATTACTAGTTAAAATCTAACCTTTCTTGGTTTGTGCATATTTTGATTAAAACAACGATTTTTGGCATAATTGGATTTACACAATAGAACTGCAAAGACATGTTTTGACCGAGTTCGAACGCGAGGTATTCTAAAATAAATTTGAATTAAAAAAAAAGAAGAACCTACTAAATTATTTATAATCTAATATTTAAAAAATAGTTTTTGTTTGTTCGTATTTTATGCGCTGCCATATCGTTCATTAGATTTCGGTAAAACTTTGCCAACTTATTGCTGACATTCGCGCGAAGGTTATAGCCATAGTACAGTTAACTTACAGTAGGTGGCGCGCGTATCGTACCGACAAAATTTGAAAGTTATATATCATTCAATTTCAATGAATGTACTCATTCCTAATTAAACTATAGAACTCTTCCAAATTTAAAACAATATTTCCACAATCATTTCTTTTGTGGCAGCAACACGTCGGGAAACAGCTAGTTTTATATAAAAAGACTGATTAAATTGCAGCATAATGAGAGACTTTTTAGTGGTAGCGAGGCATTCTTTTTAAATCCTCAGGGATGACAATGCATCGGAATTTGGTACTTATTAATCCATCTTAAAAGTCACAACGTCCACTTATTATCAAGTGTTATGGTGTGTGCTCGTTTTTCATAAAAAAAGATAATATTTTCTGACGGTAATCAGAAGTTATTGCTGAAGTTGAAATCAGCAAAGCAGACATTTTATATATTTACAGTTGGTTCAAAATAAGAGAGCACAATCAGCATTTGAAATTGAAATTAAAAAATTCATCGGAGGCCGAGTTGCGATCCCCTGTAATCGCAATTTATGGGAAACGTCCTGCCTCTATATTATCAAGGGACTTTAATATTTATTTAAATATATGTTTTATTTACATATAAAATATGAATTTATTCTGCGTGTAATATTTATTATGTAATATAAACATTATTTTGTGTAGTTTCAATCTCATGTCATCTATTTTTTCTATTTTCCTGCTTTACTACACCTACGTCAAAATCATCACTCATATCACATCAGTGGTAGAGAAAATACTATTCTATCTTAGTCCTCAGAGGTGACAAAGCATTTTTATTGTTAACCGAGGATAGATGTAGATGTTTATGGGCTTCAGCATCCACGGACCATCAGGTGGACTGTGTGCTCATTTGTCACCATTATGATATTAAAAAAACTACATCTTAAGACTAACAAAAAAAAACAATAAACGACCGGCCTCAGTTATTGAGGATAAATTTAGATGTCTTGTGGGCCACGGCCTCCACTTACCATCATGTGGACTTTGTGCTTGTTTGTCACTCTTATTCTGTAAATAAAAAATAAAAAAAATATATCGCTCACTGTGTATAACTGACATGAGAAAAAACAAACTTTTGGTATAATTTTATTTCATATTCGATTTATTTTATCCAAAATTTTAAAAATCATACCAACATGTGATATAATAATCAACTGAAATCGAATATATGAAAATTTATATTTGTTTGTTCGTATTTTATGCGCTGCCATACCGTTCATTAGTTCGCGCTAAAACTTTGTCAACTTATTGCTATATAGTTGGTTGGACCCGGTAGACGGCACTGTTGTAGAATATAGGTATCACCCGTGCGCAGCCGGGGCATATCGCTAGTATAAGTGTCAATGCTGCGTTCCCAAAACGCCAACCCGCCGGCCAAGCGTGGCAACTATTGCAAAGGATTAAACGTTTGGTTGCAATGTTGGAGGATCGTCGTCGATCATCTCCACTATCCTGATTCTAAATACAAAAAAAAGAGTTAACTATACTAATATAAAAAAAGAAGAGTTAACTGCTGTCGTATATTGGAGTATAGTAATATCCTCCAGATCGATTTCAGTCTCAACAGAAAGCAGCCATCTGCGCAGGTCAGGATAGTGCTCTTTAATTGCCTTACTCTCGAAGTCCGATGGGACGGAAATGCGAAACGAGCTTTTCGGCTTTACGTGCTTTTCGAGGCTCAGTGGTCAAACACCGCCAACTTTCTGACTTCGGGCTGCTACTGATGATTTCTTGAATAGAAACATCCATTAACTGATTTTGGCCCGACCCGGGATTCGAACCCGGAGCCTTATGTTTAGCATTCGTGCTTACAACCACTAGGCCAACGAGGTTGTCTACTGAGCTACCATGTGATCTAGGCTGTAATGAATGAATGAATAAATGGTTATCAAGAAGTTAGGTTTGAAATTTAAATAATAAAGCTGGACGCATAAACATGAACAGACGTTTCACCATTTCCGCAGGAATGGTTTTTTATGTGGTGAAATTTTACTATGACGCAGTTTTGATAGGGTCTAGAAATGAAATCATAAAACATAACATATTTCGTTCTGGACCCTTAAAGCTTAACTGCAAATAGCACAGCGAACGTAAATCCTAAACGTTGTAAAAGTTTCAGACGGGGCGTCATCAAATTGTCGTATAGTTATCAGTTGAAAATAACCTGTTTAGCGTCATTCTCTTTGTTAAATAACGTTAAAAGTGTTATTAAATTGAATTTTTAATTAAGTTGTTTATTGAATTTGATTGGCAACATTGCGTTTTTTTTAAATAATAAGTGTGGCAAATGAGCACTCAGTCCCCCCTGTGTGTGGATAGTGGTTGCTGTGGCCCATAGCCATCTATATCTATCTTTAGTAAAGAATCAAAATGTAGATGCGTTGTCACCCGTGAGGACTAAGATGGAATGCCTCGTTTCCAGTAAAAAGGGTCTCCGGTTCTCTACACTCACCATACAGAACACAGCAGCATTAAGCTGCTATATTACGCTGGTATTCTGTGAGGCCGTGGTCCTTCCTTGGTCGAGCCGACCCATCCATGCTACAACTATACCATAAATATAGCTACATGATGGCTCTATCACGTATAACATGTCACTTCAGTTTTATAAAAAAAAATGTATCAGTATCGATTATAACCCGAATCAATATGTAATTGTAAGTTACAACGAGTTATCATCATAAAGATAAAAACCTAACGCAGTTGCGACGTGACACCCACCGGCCATCGATTCCCACCATGGTTACACAATCACGCAGGTCAGGTCTAATTGAATGAAATTATACTTGCCTACTAGTAAGCATATTACATACGTGTACGTTTTTATAACTCGTTTCAAGTTCTATGACCGAAATCAATACTTGTGAAAGTACAAAATTTCGGAACTGTCGTCGCAATCTATGACACCACAATCAGGCCTGTTTTTATACAACTAAGAGCTACAAACGATCGCCCTGTTTACCTGAACACCATTTAATGATTTCTTATATTTACGCGAATACTACAGTGGATTTTTTTACCACCTTATGCTTGTAGGCAATAGACTTTATACAAATATCAAATCGCAACAGTGAAGTACGTCCTCTTAAATCAAGTTAATTAATTCAAGAAAAGAAATCATGGTTTGGAATCTTAATACAAATGCGTTGTCACCCATGGGGACTAAGATGTAGTGACTCGTTACCAGTAACAGGGTTGCCTTTTATCGTCACTTACCATATAAGCTATAATACTAATACGCACTTTACGCTGCCGTGTTTCGTATTTACATAACATAACATAACATAAACACTCACGCCTGTCACCCAGAGGGGTAGGCAGAGACTATGGAATTCCATTTGGCACGATCCTGACACACCTCTCTCGCTTCCTCCACATCCATATACCTACGCATACACGCTCGTCGGTTAAAGGTACTCTTAATTTGGCCCATTTTCAATATATCGCCTATTTGGTCGATAAACTTTCGCCTAGGGCGACCCTTCCCGACTCTGCCATTCACCTCTGCAACATAAATTTGCTTTGTCACTCTTTCCTCATTCATTCTTTCTACATGACCAAACCACCGAAGCATTCCTTTCTTAATCCTAGTCACAACATCATCTTGCAAACCACACATTTCTCTTATCACACTATTTCTCACCCTGTCATTCAGATTCAGCCCTAGCATACTACGTAATGACCGCATTTCTACAGCATTTATTCTACTCTCGTGCTTCTTCTGCCATACCCAACTTTCACTACCATACATTAAAGTAGGCACTAACACAGCATTGTGAGTTGCCAAACGTGCCTTTTTGGACACATTCTGACTTTTCACAATAGAGTGTAGAGCCCCATTCAATCTATTTCCTGCATTCACTCGTCGTTCTATATCCTGATCATATCTACCATCCCTGCTAAACACACATCCCAAATACACAAACTCATCTACTTGCTCTACCAACTCCCCTTCTATTCTTATTTCACATATCGTTTTACTTTCTTCTCTTTCAAAAACCATAACTTTCGTCTTACTTGCGTTCACTTTCATTCCCTTTTCTTTTAATGTCCTGTTCATTAATGTAACCATCATTTGCAACTCGGCTGCCGACGACGCAAGTATGACTTGATCATCGGCGTACAAAAGGCATTTGACGGTTAACTCACCCATTCTTAACCCGCATTCTTCTACTTTCAAATTTTCCAAACAACTGTCCATAAATAGGTTGAACAGCCACGGGGAAGCCACACAGCCCTGTCTGACACCTTTATGGATGCCAAACCAGTCCGAGTAGGCCCCGTTGATCCTGACACAAGCACTAGAGTCCCTATATAGAGACTTCAATGCCTGTATCAAGCCAGCGCTCAACCCAAATGAGTTCAGTGTTTGCCATAACACATCCCTGTCCACTCTGTCATAAGCCTTCTCCAAGTCTATGAACGCACAAAAAACTTTTTGGTTTTTGGCCAAAAACTTCTCCGCGATCATGCGCATGGAAAAGACCTGATCCGTACATCCCATTCCCTTTCTAAATCCCGCTTGCACATCCCAAATTTTTCCATCAGTTTCTTTCATAACTCTTTCAATTAGTACCTTAGCATACAGTTTTCCCACAATGCTAAGAAGGCTGATACCACGGTAGTTTTTACAGTCCTGCTGTGATCCTTTTCCCTTATATATTGGGACTATCACGGCTTTGCACCAGTCTCCCGGTACCCGCTTAAGTTCCCAACATAAATTAAACAAGGTGCACAGCAGGTCTGCCACCACTCCTTCTCCAGCCTTTAGCATTTCGAGAGATACTCTATCATAACCTAACATAACCTACATATCATAACATAACGTGTTTCGTATTTCTATCATGTATATTTCATAATAAAACAACACATAAAATTAAAATTAAAAGCTTATGAAAGTATAGTAGCTTAGCTTATACCAGAGTGAACGAGAGTGCGGAAGCCTCATACAGTCTTGCAGCGCACGCACACAAGCGCGACGTCCACCTACAGTAAGAGAAAATAACGTGATGCCCGCGTCGTCAATATTAAATATCGAGTTATTTTCATTGTGTGCTACTGTAGGTTAACGTATCGCATGTGTGCGTTGCAAGACACTCTTAAGAAGCGTGGTTTACACATTCTTAACCTTTTCAGTAGAATAATGCAAATAAATATATTATTATTATATATAGTACTAGGTGTCCCTCGCGACTTCGCCCGCGTGGAATTTACTACGATTTCATGGGTTTAAATTTTTTTTTGCGTGTAACCCTAATTATTTTTCTAAGATAAAAGTATGCTAAGTTACTTCTTATAACATAAGCTATCCGCCGGTGAAAGTCCCGTCAAAAATGGTCCAGCCGTTTCGGAGATTAGCCGGAACAAACAAACAGACAGACAAAAATTTAAAAATTGTTTTTTTTTTGTTTATAGGACACTAAGCCCTATATACTTTCATATGCATTTAGTAAAAAGCTGTTTTTTTAACATTACAAACAGACACTTCAATTTTATTTATTTGTATAGATTCGACGTTTAAACGTCGTAGAAAACGACAGAGGGATACTTGAAACAGTAAATAGTAACAGTATCTTGGTAAAAGCAAAAACAGTATCTTGTTAAAAGATTAAAAAAATAGAAAACTGCGTCTGCTAACCTGCCTGCCTAGCGTGGCAACTGTGACATTTATCCCCCCTATGAGGCAGTCTGTAGGGGAGGCCTATGTTCAGCAGTGGAATTTGAGGAGCTGTAATGAATGACAAAAAAAGGTTACCGCTCACATGTACTATGTGATAAGATATATACTTATGTAGCGAATTTTGGTCTGTTATTTACCTTACTAATTTACAAGATTATACTGGACCACAAACCTAGGAGTTCGTTCGCCAACACCGCAACTAAAGATCCTCCCTTTGACTGATCAAATCTTCTCATCTCTTCCCCTATCTAATGAAATTCTCTATGCTCGAGTAAGCATTAAGTCAAATTAAAATACTTTCAACGTAGAAGAAAAATGTAGATTTTACATTTTTATTAAAAAAAAACTGACAGATAAATTATTAAACCCGAGTCGAAATTTAGTTTACAATATATAATAACGATATTTAGTAACAAAAAAAGATCATAATGTGTATGGTCTTTTTATTTGTCTTTTCTTTTGTTTTTTTTTAATTGCGATCTAATGTATTTTTTGAAGTCAGCTAAGAAGCAAATATTAAACTATAACACATTACATTAATGAGCAATAACTGTTGATGGTTATGGCAAAAAACTTATTAATATCCCGCAATAAATTACCCGGCGTTGCTACACACAAAATGGCGAATTCCAGCAATATTCCCGTCGTGGAAAAAATCGTCGGCCGTAACACGCCTATCTGGCCCATGCGGTATCGGGAAAAAAATCGCACCTATTCCGACTTGACCTTTCCCCACATGAAATATTATCCCGATAGGATCCCGACTGAGAGTAACGACTGAGATGCCGGCTGAAATATAAAGGAGGAAAGTTTTTCCGTCGCTGCCTTTGTTTAAAAATTTATAACTGTACCGCTTTTAGGGTTTAACTGTTGTTAAATATGAGGGGAGGCGGTTAGATATAACTCAAGTTTTGATGAACTTTTTAAAGGTGTTACTTTTGAAGAATGGACGCAGAGGTAATTGGGTTTCTCACCTGCCTAAGAGTGTGGGTTTTTTTTATAGAATAAGGGTGACAAGCGAGCACACAGCCCACCTGATGGAGAGACATCCACATCTATCCTCGATTAAGAATGAAAGTGTATATGCGTTGTCACCTCTGGGGACTACGATGTAATGCCTCGTATCCAGTAAAAAGGGTCTCCGGTTCTCTACACTCACCATACACAAAACAGCAGCATTAAGCTGCTATTTTACGCTGGTTTTGGTATTTATTTATATTTTTAATTGGTACCACCCTCTTTCTTATTTCTGACGCCAGGGCGCCATGGTATAAAGTAGCATGATGGTGATGGCAGCCCCACCTCTACCATATCGTCCTGTGGATGTCGTTAGAGGCGACAGAGGGAAAGAAATCAAGAGATAGGCAACTGTGTCTTTCAAATAATAACTATAAAATAAAAAAACTGCGCCTGCCGAGCATGGCAACTATAGCAAAGATAAGCAATGACAAAATAAACTAAATAGTGTTTTTTTTGTATTTATTTGTGTGTTCATTGTTACAGGTAATGGGGGTCTACGTTTATTGCATGATTATCTTGTGTGAGTGCAAGTATAATATTTAATATAATTTTCTTATTATTGAATAAACAAAATCTAATTTTTAATCTGAGAGAAAACAATAAGAAGATATAATGAATCGTGAACAGTTAGTAAACAGTTACTAAATGAAACAACAGCCTTTAAATTTTATAAGACTCCATTTCTTCCTAGGTCATCTGGGATGTCTCTTTAATTTTGTTAAAAAAATTTATGAATGAGAACGCCCCTCTGACACACAAAAAAAAAGATTCGTTCCTCCAATCCATCTTATTAAGTAGGTATTCTTATAATTATTTTTTAAATTATTTTATAAGAAAAAGTATAACCACCTGCGACAAAGTTCACTAGTCAAACGAATAATGACGAGTATGTAAACACAGATACGAACACATCCGAACATTCCTTTGACTCGTGCTAAAAACCGACATCGAGTGGAGAACAGGCGAATACTCGGGCCGAGTAGCGAGAACACGCGAACGAGGCGTTTACATGTTCGTACTTGTACCTATTCGTCTGTGTCCGGTGAATATCTAAACGTTGCATTAAAGGTTTTTAAAACTAATTATTAGTAAACAATGGTGATTTGGAAATGTCACACAAAGTAAGCGTAACCTAACCACTGAAATCCGTTGTTTGAAAATGTCCGCCGGCATACCGTTCGCAAATAATATTTAATCCCCTTACGTGACACGGCTTAAGAACTAGGGCTGTCAACTGTCTAAGAATTCTACTTTAAAAATGTTCTTATTTTGAAAATCTCCTAGCTTCAAGAATACAGATAAAATCTCCCGGAATATTCTCTACAACCCAAAGACACACCACGACAAAACCACTTTTAAATAAATTGAATGAAACTAGATTTTTTCACGGAGTTGCAATAAAGTACTTGTTACGTCGAGATTATAAAATTAAGGTAATTACACGTGATAATATCTATAAAAAAAGTTTTATTCAATGTGTATTGTTCGTGTATATTTAAGAAACTAAATTTAGATACATGTTTAGACGAAAATAATGATTAGGCGAGAGATAATTTTGAGATTTAGAACGAGAGGCGATTAGATCGTTGATTATTTCGATTTTTTCCCACCAATGTACACGGTTATGTCGCCTCTGCAATCTTTAATAATGTAAAACTGATTCGATTAAAATAGAAGCCTAAATCACACAATTGATCCGTTCCTATCATAAATAATGAGCAAAAAATCGCGAAAAAGTACTTTAAAATCTTAGAAATAATTCGATAAGTCAGTTAGATTTTATTCCTTTTTTTTATAAAATTTTTATTTCCTTGGGAGTCCAGTTCAGTTAACGGAGCTCACTATACTTTACAGTGTTTTACACGCTTACGCTCACGCTTATTAAAGAATTATTGAAGAAATGGTTCACTCGTAATAAAATACTTTCAAGTCTTACGAGTTTTCGGGTCCGCGCCAGGAGATAAAAAAACATGAATGTCAGAAAAGAAAACTCCTAGAGAATGAATTCCTCTCATTCTTTGTTATACAATTATTTGTTTCCAAAAATGAAGAAAGAACTCCGTGGGATAAACTTCGACGACGATGATGAAGCGAAGCCGGCAATTTCGGCCTATTTCGACGACCAAGACAAATCTTTTTTTTTAGACGGTATTGATAAGTTAGTTGATAGATCTAATAAATGTATTAGGGTAAAGGGAAAATACTTTGAAAAGGAAAAATAGTTTTTAATGTTTCATTTCATTATCCTTCTCTGTCATTCCGCGAACTTTTTGACCTCCCCTCGTATATCTCATTGTCTCGTAGGCTTTATCTTATAGATGTATAATTTTGTCTGTTTCTAGCATCGCTTTGTCGTTTATTCAAGTTTTAAATATTTAAAAATGAATAAAATCAACGCTAAGTTACGTGACAGCCACGTAGTTTGTCGTTCAGATATTTATAGATTTCTATAGCGTTGGCGATCGTAGAAAGTTATCTTGGCTAAGCCATTTGCAAGCAAATACCTAAAAACTTAGTTGCGTATATATACGCACCTTCCCTAATGATACGAGTAGGTGTATCTACTTCTCGTAACTTTGCCCGGCGGGAGATCGCCCTTTTTCCTCCCACGGCCAAACAGTTGTACGGTTTTAAGTTGACATCAAGTTAATAAAATTGAAAATGAATATAACATTTTCAAATTCGTTTCATCTAAAAGGTTTCGGATTTATTATTATATGAGTATGTTAAATTAAATCTTATACAGTATAAATAAAGATGTCTATTGACTACAGTTTTAAATAAATGAGTTGACTACCCTATTTTAGCCGCTTTGTGAATAACCGCTCCCAAGATAACTAGGTCCGGTTGCAGTTTTCCGGATCAAGGAGCCAGAATGAAATTTAGTTACATATACAAGCTGAACATGGCGCAGACGTGGTAAATATAGATTGATGTTGGAGTCCTAATTGCGGGCACTCCATCAATATTGATAAAGGCTTAACAGGCGTAAACGGGGGTAATTTTAGTATCTTTTTATACATAAAATCTCGTAATTATGTAACGATTTTGTTGACTAAAGTATAATTAGAAAGACCTTTAGAAATTGCAATTAACAGTTCCATTTGTGCCGGCGGGGATCGAACCGGAGTTTCTCGCGTACTGTGAAATTTACTTTTTAAATGGATTTTTCAATTTTCGTTAATAATTTTAATTACATTACCTCATAGTAGATAGTATCAATATTTTGGCTTGTATACATTAATTTAACAATGTCCCTAGCCTATCAAAGTCCACTGCTGAACATTGGTTTTCCCGATAGATTGTTTTATCAGAGGGATTTGCCATACTTGCCTACTTGGTGGGCCATCTAATTTTTTATTTTCTAGTTATTATTAGGAATAAACTGCTGAACGATTTTTTTGTCTCCTCCTGTCGCATCCTATGACACCCACGGGACGATATGAGGTAGTGGATATTCTTCAACCTCAACTACACGGTCAGTTTTCTAGATGAAACCCAGAAAATTTAAAAGAAATAAACTAAGAACGCCTCAAATAATTTTCAAGAAAAGTAAGGACAAGAATTTCCCACCTTTTTATTTTCCCATCCGATAAAACTATCTAGGAGCTTGGCGACAAATAAAAATATTTCACTGCTCTATCCTCTATTTTTCTCTGTTACAGCGACAGTGTCCCGGGGGAGCTGTATCGTTATTCCTTCCACCTTGATTATTATTTTTTGTCATAGTCGCTCCCAGACGGGAAATACTCGTTCGTTACCGTAGTCAACCGAAACCGAAACTCTAAACAAGGCATTCGTTATTCAAACCAACGGGAATTGCCGGAAACAGTGCGTTCTATACTGGACATGTCCTTGCTAATTAGTGTTACTTCGTTTTGAACTTTTAATCGTCAATTTTTTTTTTGCTTTTTTTAAAGTTTAATTAATGGAATCAGTCTTTACATTGCGGACATCCATTACATTAAAGATATTAATTTACATTAATATATGATATTTAAGTTTCTAGTTTTAGTTTTTTTTTTAAATTATTATTATAGTTTTTAGTATTGTAGATAAAAATAAGTATTATGTTAATTAATTATAAGTTTATATTAATTAGTAAAGATCCGCGTGAAAATAATATGTTATCTCACTAGTCTAGCCTAGTCTAGTCTAGTCTGAAGCTTCGGTTCTGTTATAATTATCCAACTGCTGTAGCATTCAGCGCCTACCACCCTATTTTTTTTATAGAATAATGGTGATAAGCGAGCACACATTCCACACATGATAAGTGGATGCTATGGCCAATAGATATTTACATTTATCCTGCAGTAGCGAAGCTATGGCTCCAAACTAGGGCAAGCCTAAGATATGGTTTTGTTGTTTTTAGCAGTTTTATAAAAATATACCAATCTCGATCTGTCTCCCCTCTTTAGTTTCATATTCAGTGCTGTCGAGGACGTGTTTAACAAAGCACATAGATTGTATGACATATCAGCAATTGCATACCTTCGGTGGCTTTGAAAAAAGCCGTTTGGGTTTGCTTGAGCGAAAGATATTTATATACAATACAATACATGAACAAAAGAAAAGCATGAACAAAGTACAAACAAACTATGTACAAAATTAAAAAACAAATTATTTATATTCTAAATCGAATCGTCTCTCTTTCTTACGGAAAGATATGATTACGTCGTTGGTGAAAATATATGCATATATATTTCTCAACAAAGCTTAAAGATTTTACCTTTTTCTCGACGATTAGCACTTTAACACACTTTAATTCATCATAAAGAACAATATTATTCTCAATTTTCTCTAAAAATCTTTAAAAAAAGATAAATTTTCAAATGGCAATATTAATTCGCTCAAGTAAACACACAGAGTAAACATTGAAATGTGAAGTGAAGTTGCAAATGTATCGTCCGGGCGCCCCCGCGCTCGACTAACTTCACTTCAAAAGTCGGGCTTTTGGATCCATACTAATTGATATATAAACAATCGTAGTTATAATTCATTATAGAACATTTTGTCACAGGTTAGAAAGGGAGCGATTGTGTTCTCGAAAGCCCAGTGAAAAGCCGACGCGAGAGAAACGACTAATCTCTCAACTCAACTCCTTTTTTATGACAGCAGTATCGCGCAGTTTTGCCGCGACGATTAATGAACTGTGTAGAATAGAAGATCGCGCGGGAAATTTGAAATCATTTGAAATAGTTTACCGGGTTATTTTATTAGTTGATATTATTGATTGAGCAGTTTGATATGGCAAGTCTGACTTCTCGTATTCTATGGAGGCTTCTCTACTGTTATCCTGAGAGACAGTTGGAATGCTTCGTTTACAGTAAAAAGGGTCTCCAGTTCTCTACACTCACCATACGAAACACAGCAGCATGAAGCTGCTATTTACGCTGGTATTCTGTGAGATGGTGGTCTTACCCCGGTCGAGCTGACACATTCGTGCTACAACGACAATATAGCTGCAGGATTGCTCTACCACGTAACATATTATATATATTTTATATGTCGGAAGAACCGACAACCGATGGCGAAATGTAGGGCGTCCACACACTGGATGGAGTAACGACCTAGTAAGACATGCAGGAAGTCAATGGATGCAGGTGGCTCGGGACCGTGCTTTGTGGCATTCCTTAGGGGAGGCCTATGTTCAGCAGTGGACTTGTGAATGGCTGTAATGAATGAATGAATGAAAAATATTGTTACGCTCTTAGTATATATATGTATATACTAAAAGCCGCGGTAGCTTAGATGGTTAGCGCTCGCTGTTAATTTCACAGTATAGAATAGAATAGAATATTTTTTTATTCAATATTGATTATTACATAATACTTATTGAAAGTAATTTTTTATTTACCACTGGTTCGGAAAATACCTCTGTCTTGGGAAAAACCAGCAAGAAACCCAGCGGGACTTTTTTTTTACGTTTTTAGTACGCGAGCAACCCGGGTTCGATCCCCGCCAGCACCAATGAAATTGTTAATTGCTATTTTAAGTGCTGATTTACTACATGCTCGGCGGTGAAGGAAAACATTGTGAGGAAACCTGTATGTTTGAGAAATAAGAGAAAAAATATTTCGAAGACGTGAAGTTCGCTTCCTTGACCTAAAACCCTCTTAGAAATGAGAGGAGGCCTGTGCCCAGCAGTGGGCTGTACTTAAGTTGTATTTTTAACTTTTAACTTTATCTATACTATTGAATTGTTATGAAAATTATTAACATAAATTTGCATGAAAATCGACAATAAAGTTCAAATATATCTTTCGCATATCGGCTATCCTTTTATCAGCCATAATATCCTGTCACCTTACATCATTACACATTTTCATTTTTACGCTCGTATCATTAAAACTTATCGCTTCTGCATCGTTAGCTTCGATAAATGGAGCGCTAAACAGCCTCAAAGCTGTTTAAGGCCTATTAAGGAAGAAAATACCGTGGCACTTAAGAAGGTATCCGCATACTTTTTCAGATTAAAATTTTGGCGTCGGTACGAGACCCTCACGGCCCATTAGGCCCATGTGTGGGCCATTAGCCGGGGCAATTACAGCTGGTGAAATGCGATGGCCATGGCTCGTTCGGTGCGGGTCGGATCGATCGCGGGTGGACATCGACCCTCGGATGTCCGCTTGTTGGAATTATATATGCCAACTATCTTTATCCATCTATCTTTATTTAAAACTTCTCTTTAAATTAATAATTTGCAGCAAAAATATTTTATATTATGTCAATTTTGATGATTTTAGATTTGTTTTGTAAGTATTGTAACTAGCTGTTACCCGTAAGCTTCGTTGTTTAAATGACAAATGGACTAACAATAGGCCCGATTGAAGCGGTTACTGTAGCCGATGAATACCCGCTACCACCTTCTAATTAAGAAGACTACAGATGTAATTTTGTGCTTATGTTCTTTCTTTATAATAATAGAAATATATTTATTACCCAAACACGCATAAACGGCCAGGCGAATCTTATGGCAATTTCGCCATTTCATAGATTTACCCATGTGACTTTTTGCGACGGAAAATATAGGCGTATGTGTCAGTCAGATAATCATCAAAGACCATTTATTTAATAAGTTGTTCGATTTCTAAAAAATAATCTACAAGTTTTTGGATTAAATACAGAGCAACATCACTTCTGGGCTGCCATGCTTTGTAATGAAACTCGACGAATAGAAAGAGAGCAATTCTGTATGTGTTCGTCAAGTTTCGTGACGATCGGTTCAGTTAATCCCAAGATTAGCCCGAACAAACAGGCAGACAGACAGACAAACATTTTAAAAATTGTTATTTATATCTTAATATAATGCAAACAATTCCTTCAGCTCAATAAAAGGCAGTTATTTCGATATTACAGACAGATACTTTAATTGTACCTATGTATGTTAACCTCTTACAACTTTTGAACGGCTTGCCTGATTCGAACGATCTTGTTTTACTTCAACCACGTTTGAACGGCTGGACGGACTCTAAAAGAAGTCAGTTATGTCTTACGAACCATGTCAGCCTTTGTTTAAATCTTTGAACATTTTGACACTTCCTTGTCTATATATTTTTGAAGCGGCAAAATTCGTAAAGAACAATATACATTATTTTACACAAGCTAAAGACGTCTATAAACGAAGCACCAGAAATAGGAATAGGTTGGTTTCCGCTATAATTCCTAAGACTGCGAGATTACATAAAAATTGTTACTGGATGTGTATGACAATATATAATAAGATACCACAAGTAATTTGAGACCTACCTTTCATTCAATTTAAAAGAGATTTACACAACTCTCTCAGTGAAAAGTCTTTTTACACTGTACAGGAATATTTGAACTAGGATAGGTACTTGACAAACAAATTTAATGGACCAATTATTAAATGTTTATTATTTCCTATTTATTGACTACCTGTTGACATTTCGTTATAATCACTACTCTTAAATATTATTATCTCGATATTTTAAGTTTTAAAGAACTGTGAACATCTTCTGTATAGATGATAATAACCCCTGGAAATGAGGTGATCGCTACCAAACTATTTCTAATTTGTTGTGTTGTTAATTTGTGTAACATACATGATTGTAAGCTGTTATTTAAAAAAAAAGTCCCGCTGGGTTTCTTGCTGGTTCTTCCCAGGACAGAGGTTTTTTTTCGAACCAGTGGTAATTATACAAAAGAGTGACTTTCAATAAGTATTATTTATAATCTATATTGAATAAAAAAGTTTCTGTTTCTGTTTCTGTTTCAATGTACCTTAACCAAATGCAAATAAATATTTCATTCATTCATTCAGTACAATATAAAATACTTTCTATGGCATCCATTACTAAACTTTCCGATGTGATAGAACTCATTATCTATCTAGTTGTCATTTTGGGCAGGTGCCACACTCTTACCTGTTTGTGCGTGCACTGCTGTGTACCAGTTTGAAGGGTATATAGATCCTGTGTAATTACAGACTGAGGCATTCCATCTTAGTCTTCAGGGGTAAAATGCATCTGCATTTTGAATAGGTGTATGTCTATGGATCACAGCACTTACTTACCATCAGATGGACTGTTTGCTGTTTTGTCACCCATATTTATTTAAAGAACAAGCCTTAGGTAATATCATAAAAATAGGTTTGAGCATGCAACGGAGTAGGGTCCATGACAAATAAACTTTCTCCATTTCCCCCACGCATCCATCGATTTGTGCATCTTTCACCATTTCGTAACACCATGTACTGAGGGATCGATTTAAACTTCACTTGTTGGTACGACCAATCGAGAACATTTCTACTCCATCTATTGTCGGTTCTTCGAGGAGCTGGTCGTATGAGTTCAAGGTCGCTCGGCGAGCTATTGAGAGGTCTATGCTCGGAGGTTCTCTGCGTTAGACTTACCTTCGTAAGGATTACTGTAGTAGAACCAGAGTAACTGACTTAGCCCAACGGAAAGTAAACTAAGTGGCATCCGACCGACCATATGTCTCAAAATAGATATCCATTACAGCTTACAAAAGTCCACTGCTGAATATAGGCGTCCCTCATATAACGCCTGATAAGAAGAATTTGCCATAGCTTTGCCTTAGTAATTAATTTGCTGGCCATCTCCTGGTTCATTTTCTCTCTGTCGCCTCTTACGACACCCTCGGGACGATATTCTCACACCGTCACTGAATAAGTGGTAAAATTAAAAATTTTGTATAAGCGACTGCAATCAATATAAATAAAATGAAAACACCATCAATGTAGTCGAAGTCAAATACGCATTATTAAGGATAACTCTAAAATTACTGGTCAGATCTTGATCAAATTTATATGGGATCACATGAGAAGGATCAGCTTACAAATTAAAAGAATCATGAAAATCGGTTCATCTAGAAGCAAAATCTGAGGTAACACATTAAAAAATATACAGTCGAATTGAGAACGTCCTCCTTTTTTGAAGTAGGTTGTAAATATATCAGTTGTAAAAGTTTTAAACGGTTTTAAAAACTAGTTCATTAACTTTTGTATGTGGTAGAGCCATATTAATTGCAGCTATATTAATTGTATAATTGTAGCACGAATGTGTCGGCTCGACCGGGGAAGGAACCCACTCTCACAAAATACCAGCGTCAAATAGCAACTTAACACTGCTGTGTTTCGTATGGTGAGTGTAGAGAACCGGAGACCCTTTTTACTGGAAACGAGGCATTCCATCTTAGTCCTCATGGGTGCCAACGCATCTGCATTTTTATTCGCAAACGAGCATAAATGTAGATGTCTATGGGCCACAGCAACCACTTACCATCAGGTGGACTGTGTGCTTGTTTGTCACCCTATACTATACAAAAAAATGATAAAAAACTTTAATTTTTTTTACACATGTGTGCCGTACGCAGCTGAACAACACATCATTTTCTTTTGTTGAATATTAATAGCACGCAGCAGTCGTGCCAATGTTAAAAGCTACTCTGTGTATTAAAATGCATCCAAAGCGCACAGACTGTTCAAAAATGATGTCAACTGTTGTTAGGGTTTTGGTGTAGGTACACTCGTCGGGGACCACTTGCAACCCCTGCTGTGAGTATCAAAGGGTAGGTCCCGACTATTCAACCCCATCGGCCTGTGTAATTAGCGCTGCCACCTATAACGCTGTGCCCTAACTTTGAACTCCGGATTCTAGACCTACCCCGATGTAAATCATACATTGTTTGTCCTGAGGGAGTGTTTTAATTTACGCTACTGTGAAAAAGTTTGGATATGTTTCATACAATCTGTTATGTTGAAATTTTTAGGTAACGTGATTGTAAGACTTGAAAGTTAAGGTTTATATTTTAGTAAGTTAGTCACAACAACAAGATATATTACGGTCTTTATCACAGGATGACTCGCCAAAGAAAAGGTCAAGAATCATAAATGCCATAATCGTGAGGTAAACTAACAGGCTTACTACCTCACGATTATAATTATAATTAGCGAGGCTATTGAAATTAAAAAATATCCTAATTTCAATAGAGAAGATGGATGGGTGCTACCATCTGCTTGGGATCCTATCTATATACATATAATAAAAATGTAAATAGCAGATGTCTGTACATTTTATATTTTTGTAATAAAAGTGATTGAGGGGTACTAAAAATAAAGTAACTAAATACATTTCTACCATTTTTAGACTGTCTGTCTGTCTGTTTGTTTGTTAACGTATCACGTATAGACTACTAATTTATATCATAAGAATTGTTAAGGAAATTATAAAGTGTATCTTTGGGTTACATTTAGTCTTTCTTTCATTAAAATCAGTTCATTCCATCAAAAATTATGATAAATATTCTGAAGTAAGCGTAGGGAACTATAGGTACGAATTTGCTCAACGTTGGCTTTGGTTGAGTCATCAAGTGCATTTTAAACTAATATCATATCGTAAATCATAATTAAATGATGTAAAATAATGTGCTATAATGATTTAATTATGTATATCTAAAACGCAGTAAACAAAAGTATTAAAGAACGTATTAAATATATGTATAGATATTATACAAAAATATATTAACCTTATTAACTAAATCTAAAATAAATAGTTAACCAATTTCATCGATAGATGGTGGTGTTGTGCAAATGTAATGCAAAAAGGCAGGTTGTGGTTTTTTCCTGTAGATGAGTTTTCATATTTACTGCTAATCTTTATATTACTTGCTGTCCTACTGCCTGTTGACAAACTCAATTTATTCTTTACCGCCGAGTACTCTGTGGTAAATCAAATTTTAAAAGAGCTATTAACAATTGTGTTGGTTTTGGCGAGGATCAAACTTTATTTTTAGCTTACTGTGCAGGCACTGATTTGTAAGTTCTTTTAAGTTTTATATAACGTATCAACCGCGTCAATTACTCTTTTATTTTTAGAATTGATATTAGCAGCGCCACCTCTCTTCAAATATAGAGTACGTGAGGGTAATATGGTCATCCGGTTAAAATGGTCACTTTCTTATAACTCAAAAACTACAGCCTAATTTGCATAGATGGCTTTGTGATACGATAGCTCTTCATCAGTCATTCAAATAATGAATAGCTGGCTAACCTAACCCTTAATCCAGCGGTTTTTGGTGTATTTAGCATACATTTCAAAATTGTAGCGACTAGCGGGTTATCTAATATCTAACTCATTTATAGCAGCACTGTTAGACCACATTACAGATAATAATAATAATGACCTTTATTATTTTTTCCCACAAATAGTGCAATGCAGTTTATCTTTTTCAAACATATTTTTTTCACAAAACAAAGAGCATGGGAGTAGAGACCAAACTAGGATACCCTGTGCTATGGATCTCGCGGCTCCCCCTTTAGGATGATCAACTTGATTTTTTTTACCGACAACTATAAGCGAGGAAATCCCCTTTATTAAAGTTTTCGTTAATGGTTTTGGCAACGCATTTATTTTGCTTTATTCAGTTTCAGTCAGTTGTTTAGAGCACAGCTAAGGTAAAAGTTACATAGAAGTTACAACACAAAGAAACTGTGTAGCAACCGCAATCAGATGCTGACATCTGAAACTAAGTTGCGAAATACATTGCACTTTAAAATAATTAATGTCATTTTAATTAATCGTACAGTACTAACTTCTGTTGACTGCGAAGATGTCCTGCGAAGTATTGATACATCAAAAAAATATTGCCAGAAATAAACTTAATGTTGTTTTTTTTACTATGATTATATTTTCTTGAATTATAAATTATAATAAAAAACACAAACTTTGTTTGTAGTTAATTTAGCTCGAAATCTAGGGCTTTTTTAAAGCGCTGTTTTCATTAAATCTAGCGCTTTTTGTGTTGTCCTAGCGTTGAATGAGTTTTTGATCTGGCAGCACTGCCCAAAATCACTCTATTAAGAAATAAGTTTCTTTTCAGTTTTAAGCGCGTTCAGTTCCCACTTCCCAGTCACAGTCAGCGTGTGTTTTGCGATGACGGTAAATAAAGCGCAAGGTCAAACTTTACGCGTTGTAGTATCTCCTCACTGACCTCAGTACTGACTGTTTTGCACATGGCCAAAACTATGTTACTTTATCCCGCGTTAGTAGCCCCCGTAACCTTTTTGTGTACACCCCGGCTAAGTCTACTTCTAACGTCGTTTACACAGAAGCTCTATCATAAACCACTTTGATGATAATGATTTATTTTGTTACCACTTATTGATACAGTAATGATATAAATCGTTTAATATTCTCTTGCCGAAACGTCAAATTCTTTATGTAAAACCGATATACGCGAGCTACGCCGCGGGTACAGCTATAATTAATGAATTAAAACCAAACCCAAAGCATACTACTGCAAGACTTCAAGATACTGAAAACTCGTTCTGCGGAGATCAGATCAAAAATTAACATTCAAAAGCTGAAAGTAGTGCGACTAAATATGACATCGATACGTCAAACACGTTAGTCCCCCCCCCCCCCGTGACCATGGGAAATTAATAATAATTAACGCGATAAAATTCGTAAAATTTGTTTTATTCAATACAGGTTAGGTTAAGTAATCTTGATGATTTTGTTTTTTCGAGAGGCGGTCGACACGTTCCATCAGTTGAACCTCATGTTCGATTGCCCAAGTTCTATAAAAATAAAACTTATGTAAGCTGTAAGTAACTACTATTTGTTTTTACCAGCCCGTTACAGTTCACAGCTGGACATGGGTTTTCCTGTTCTATGGAGAATCTCCAGGGACTCTCTCCAGACGAATTAATGATTGTAGTAGACGTCTGCGACTTTTACGCTGCTTCCTTTGTTGGGTATTAATATATAATCTTAACTTAACTTATCTTCACGCACAATCCCTGACGGGGTAGCCAGAGAGAACAGATCGCCAAGTGTCACGATCCTTACATACCTCTTTCGCTTCTTTCAGATTCATTATCTTCTTCATACATGCACGTCTAGGTATCCGAGTACTCTTGACCCTCCCCTCTTCGAGCAGTTTGCTCACATGGTCTTCGAAAGTTAGTCTCGGTCTACCTCGACACCTTTTAATATTAACTTTCGCGCTATATATTTTCTTCACCATTCGGTCTTCACTCATTCGCTCAACGTGCCCAAACCATCGAAGCACGCCCTTATCAATTTTTGTGATAAGGTCATCTTTCAAACCTGCTATATTGCGAATCTCTTCGTTTCGCTTTCGGTCGGCCATGGTAACGCCGCACATTTTACGAAGAGATCGCATCTCCACTGCATTCAACTTGCTTTTATGCTTCTTCTGGCACACCCAGGTTTCGCTGCCATATAACAAAGTCGGTACTAACACTGCGTTATGTATTGCAAGGCGTGCACTCTTCACTACGCCTTGCCTTTTGACTAACGCAGTCAGGGCACCATTGACTTTGTTCCCGGCAGCGACACGCCTGTCCACATCTAAATCACATCTTCCATCCCGGCTAAAAGCACTCCCCAAGTATACAATTTCATTTACCTGTTCTAGACATTCCTGATTTTTTTTTTTTTTTTATAGGAAAAGGGTGACAAACGAGCACACAGTCCACCTGATGGTAAGTGGTTGCTGCGGCCCATAGACATCTACATCTATCCTCTATTACAAATCAAAATGTAGATGCGTTGTCACCCGTGAGGGCTAAGATGGAATGCCTCATTTCCAGTAAAAAGGGCCTCCGGCCACCTGCACTCACCAAACGAAACGCAGAGGTAAACTTCTACTTCACGCTGGTTTTCTGTGAGGTCGTGGTACCACCCAGGTTCGAGCCGGCCCATCCGTGCGACAGCAAAAGCTGCCGCGTGGCTCTACCACTGTTGTATTGATGATTTACTCATATTTCACACTTCGTTCTCTCTTCGTCCCTTTCAAATACCAGAACCTTAGTTTTATTAGCATTCAAACGGAGACCTTTAATTTCACATTCCTCTTTCATACACGTGACTAATGCCTGCAGTTCTGCCTCTGATGGTGCAATAAGCACTGCATCATCAGCATACAGCAGACAATTTACTTTAATGTCACCCAATTTCACACCCAAACAGCTATCTTTCAGCTTCTGTAAACAGCTGTCGAGATACAGTATGAACAGCCAGGAAGACATGACACAACCCTGTTTTACGCCCGTTTGGACGCTAAACATGGGTGACAGGTCATGCCCTACCCGCACACAGGCTTTACAGTCACAGTAAAGTGACTGCACAGCCCTTAGCAATCGACCATCCACACCATACCCCGGCAACAGTTCCCACATTTTCTTCCTTACAACCTTATCAAATGCTTTCTCAAGATCCACAAAAGCACAGAAAATCTTCTGGTTAGCAGCCAGAAGCTTCTCCGTGATCATGCGTAGAGAAAACATTTGATCCGTGCATCCTCTTCCAGGTCTAAATCCGCATTGTGCCTCCCATAGAAATCTTTCCGATTTCTCTTGCATCCTACGTGTCAAAACCTTCGAGTAAACTTTACTTGCTAAACTGGTCAAGCTGATCGCCCGATAGCACCCGCAGTCAAAATGTGAACCTTTACCTTTATATAAAGGCACAATGACTGCGAATCGCCAATCATCCGGGACATCCCCCGTCCGCCAGCACAAATTGCACAGCAGATAAAAGCTGTCCCAGACGCGAGGCCCACCATACTTGACCATTTCAGCAGTAACTCTGTCTAGTCCCGCAGCCTTACCACATTTCAAACTTCGAATCGCACGTTCAATCTCTTTCATACTGATGACCTCAGTGTCATCGAGGTCCAGGTCTGGCGTACCAGTCACGGCGTCATCCCCGGATCCCTCACTAAGATCATCACACGCATACATTTCTCTATAAAATTCGCTCCATCGCTGCATGACGTCCGATTTTTCTGTGAGGACGTCATTAGTTCTCGAAAGCACTTTGTTCATTCTTAAGGCCGTCGCACCACTTCGGGTCCTTCCAACCTCTTTCCAGAAGAGTTTGGAGTTCTCCTTAAAGTTGTGCGACAACCTTTCGTCCGCTTCCATTCTACACCTTTCACGTATTTCCTCAATCAATGCTTTCGTGTGAACTTTCTGCAGCTTATATCTTTCTTTCATCTTCTCTCTCATATCCTTATCATTACTAGAGGCCAAGTAGTCTAGCCATGCTTTCTTCTTCTTCTCTACAGCTTCTTCCACTTCATCATTCCACCATGCATCTCTTCTTTTACTACTGCCTCTTTTTATTGTTCCACACACTTCTTCCGCTGCACTTACCATTCCATCCCTAAGGTTCTGCCATGTTCTTTCCACACATTCATTTCTGCCATCGATGGTGTCAAGCTTTTCGGCTACCCTCGCATGATATTTGTCCCTAGTATCCGCCTCCTGAAGCTTCCAGCTTCGGATGCGACAGACCGACTGTGGTTCTGTTACCGCCGTCCGGTAGCGCCAACCCGCGAACAGACTTCTAAATCTAGTAATCTAAAAAAAAAATATATAATCTTGATATATAAAAATTACGTGTCACATTGTTTGTCCGCGATGAACTCCTAAAATACTAAACTGATTGCAATGAAATTTTGCACACTGTGTGCAGTTTGCTCCAACTTAAGGATATAGGATAGTTTTATCCCTATAAGTGACCCCCAATATTTTTTATTACGAATTTAATAATTTTTATAGGACACAGGGTCGTCGAAGAGGGCAGAACAACGTCTGCCTGGTCAGCTAGTATAATATATAAATTAGACTTATATAAGAAATTATTATTCCGTTACGAAATATTTCTGGTATTTTCCATTGTAGTTACAACCCCAAATAAGCTAAAAATTGTTTTTTATGGGTGCTTGATCTAAAAGAATATATTATAAACTGCGTTTACCAGGGAATCATAGCAGCCATGTACTTTTTTTTCGTGTATAGTTTTTCAAGTGTTTTGTTAGTCAAATGATTTTTTTTATTTTTAGATTCGCTTTGATTTCTGACTAACATGTGAGCTTGTTGATATCCAGCACATGAAGGGTCTATTTTTTTTTACTATTGAATAAAGTTAAGGATTTCCAGAGTTTTAATTGAAAAAAACTCAACATGTTTTTGTATGGATTTGATTACGGAAAACATTTTTTATCACAGGCCAACGGCTCTCGGAGGCAGAATGCTACAAAATAAATTCAGTCTGATGTTCTTGTTATTGAAGGCCTTCATTGTAATAGTTTCTTGCGTATTAAGTATTTGAAACATCAGTCTCTGAGTATTATTTGTCTTTTTTTATTCAATTAAGGTCGATAAACACGCAATCCATCTAACGGTAACTGAATGCGGCACATAGACATCTATTCTTGATTAAAAATTATAATGCTTAATGATAGTGCACCCGCTGCCGTGTTACGGTTTGAAGACAAAGGATGTAAATATACTTCAGCTGAGCAGGCTCAGCAGCGTCAAAGATTTTTTTAATAGAATAAGGGTAACAAACGAGCACACAGTCCACCTGACGGTAAGTGGTTGCTGTGACCCATAGACATCTACATTTATCCTCAATAAAGAATCAAAATGCAGATACGTCGTTACCCGTGAGGACTAAGATGGAATGCCTGTTTTCCAGTAAAAAGGGTCTCCGGTTTTCTACACTCACCATACGAAACACAGCAGTGTAAAGCTGCCATTTTACGCTGGTATTCTGTGAGAGCGTGGTCCTTCCCCGGTGGAGCCGACCCATTCGTGTTACAACTATACTACGAATATAGCTGCAGCATGGCTCTACCACGTACAGAAGATGCGGAAGGTCCTACCGTGTGATGATTAGAGCAAATCCTCCCAACAACGAGAGAGGCCCAAGTCTAGCTGAGGACTTTGACGAGCTGATGAAGAAGACGAAGAAGATAACAATAGGATGTAAGAAATGTTATCCTACCAAATTAAATCGTTGGACGCAGTTATAATAAAATAAAAATAAACTATATTATATTTTGACATCGCAATATTACAAAGATCGTGTAAAAATTGGTCATAATGTACGCAAATAAGATCGTAGAGTTAATAAAACGATAGATAGGACAAATAGATAATAAAGAAAACATTACAAGACATACTAGATAGAGCATTTCCCATTATCGTTCGTTCAGTAGCGCTAATGCGGAGTATTTCTTCGACGATCACGCAATTCCTTTTCTATTATGGCCGCGCCGCCTCTACATGTTTAAACAGCGCTTATAGACCTTCCTGTTTATCGTCTAGCGAATATCTTGTTTAAAGATTGATTGTATTGTTTGCCGCTTGTATTCCTGCAACGCAATGACTAGAAAATATTTTTTTGTTTTCTGATGTAAATAATTTAAAGATATCATTGCTTCGGATAAATAGAGGTAGTTATAGATAAATAAACTCGATATTAAAGAGTTATTACTTACTGGTAAGCAAAGTGTAGCGCGGCATTCTATAAGTGTGGTACGTGGTAGAGCCATGCTGCAACTATATTAGTAGTATAGTTGTAGCACGAATGTGTCGGCTCGACCGGGGAAGGACCACGCTCTCACAGAATACCAGCGTCAAATAGCAACACAACGCTGCTGTTTTGTATGATGAGTGTAGAGAACCGGAAACCCATTTTACTAGAATCGAGGCATTCCATATTAATCCTGACGGGTGACAACGCATCTGCGCTTTGACTCGTAATCGAGGATAGATGTCTATGGGCCACAGCAACCACTTACCAAAGGTGAAATGTGTGCTCGTTTGTCACCCTTATCCTATAAAAAAGTCGATCTATGCAAGTGGCTCAGGATCGTGTTTTGAGGCATTCCTTAGAGGAGGCCTATTAGATATGGGCCGCTGCCGTTGTCGAAAGGCTTTGTGACAGACGAATTGACAGTACTAGACATTTCGTACTTATGACAGTACTAGAATTCTGGACCTACTAGCTAGTCAATTTAGTAATTTGTTTTTGGAGATACAGTCCTATACCCCTTTAGGTTTGGAAGAAATAATTGTATAGTTCATTGTATTCCCAATTATTTTACATTAGGCGTAACGCGATTTCTATACCGCCATCTTTTTTTTTTTATAAAACTGAAGTGAGAAACGAACTGAACAACAGAATGCGGCGTCAGAAAGATACAAATCAGATGGACAGTAGCGTCTATCTAATAATAACTATAAATTTAAAACTGTGGCTGTTAACCGACTGCCCCCATTAGGCAATGTCTATTGGTGGACTTTGGATAGACTATTACGGAAATAAAAAAACGTAGTTCAAAATTACAGAAAAGCCTTTGTCTTATCAAAAGCCTTGTGTTTTAATAAGTAAATGCAGCAGTTCTTACTAAAACAATTCCTGCCTCACGCGATGTACTCGGCATGTTTACATTTTTCTATAAAAATGCATTCAATGTTTGCCCGCCGCTGTTGGCATTGCTGGCTTCGTGTCTGCAGACGTGCCAGAGACTGGCAGAGTAAACAGAGGGCCACGCGAGCTTCTACTTCGTTTGCTCGGTGACGTGACGCGAGGCTGACACGCAACGGGATAACTAGGAGAGATATTTTTAAAGTTATCTTTTTTAATAGAATAAGGGTGATATACGAGCATGCCACGACCAGCACGACATTTATCCTCGATTAAAAATAAAAATGTACATGCGTTGTCACCCATGAGGACTAAGATGGATGGCCTCGTTTCCAGTACAAAGGTGTTTTCGGTTCTCTACACTCTCATCTCTCTGAAATATTTATTGGCCATAATATAACAATCGTGAACAGTAGCTTTAAGCTGCTATTTTACGATAGTACCCTGTGAGAGCGTGGTCCTTCTCCGGTTGATTCGACTCAACTCGTGCTACTACTATAATATAGCTGCAACGTAGCGTAATATAGCTGCGTTATTTATATAGTAATTTACTTGTATTCGAGCTTAAAAATCATTTTGCTATCACACACACAAAAATTATTCAGGAAAATCTGACGACATTACTTTTTTTATCTGACCACCCCAGGCGAGGGTAATGAGGCATGAACTTGATACGCCATCGGCTTTGCTTACAGTTATGAATCCCTGTCGGCGTGTATGTTGCAAGACAAGGACGGAATGTGTAATTAGTGAAGTTCGAGTCGATATTAATGGACGAAGTTGAAGAGTATCGTTACGAACTTTGATATCATTAATTTATTCGTTTGTGAACGCACCGTGACGTGAGTGTAATGTGATGAAGAAAATTTCATTTCCAAGAACGTTGCATTATATTTTACCACGCCGTCTATGTAACTTCTTTTCACGGAGTAATGTCTAGCTTCGCGAGGGTGTAGACAGTTTATGTTGGTTCAGCACTGACTAAAACCTCATGTTCCACATTCCCCTATATTGGCAAGGTTACGCGAATGCTTTTCAACACACCCGCGAATAACCACGAACCCAACAGTGACAGCCGCCCCTTGGCAGCCCCCTCCTCAGAAGAGCATAGCTCCTCCTCTTAAACTCCTCGTGATGCGTCTCTTAACCGTCTTGTGTTTTGGCGCACATGGCTTCCATCACCATATGTTATTGTTGTTGTGATGTTGACGGTTCAACCAGGAGCTGAAGTAGCCACTTTATGTGATATTTGCGATGCTTAATTTTCAACACACGTAGTTAATATACCATATATAATAGAAGCTTACTTCGCCTATGTGTTTTTAAATGCAGCTCAGTTTAACACACGAAACCCGTCAATAGACCGTTCGTGTGTAAAAGGAAATAACGGAAGGATATCTATAAAATTGACTTGTCAGACACAGAACACCGCCCAGATCATGTATGTAAATATTCGGATCAGTGAAAGGAAAGTGGAAATATGGGATTTTCTTTGAATTTTAAGGACAAGTGTACAATGTGATTTATTTATTTATTCTCTTTTATTTATTTAATTAAAAAAGGTCTACCTACAATTGTTACAATTTAACATACAAAATCTAAAAGTATAATATAGTCTTATACTAATTGCACAATCACTTACAAGTAGATTGCGGTAGAGTGGTGGATTGCTGTATATATATTAGTGCTATAGTTATAGGACGAAGGGGTCGGCTTGATCGGGGAAGGACCACGCTCTCACAATGAAAAAAATATTGTTCAATTATTTTAAAGCAACTAGTAATTTAGATATGTGTAATAAGTATAAAAAAATGTTTCATTTGGAATCGTATCTAATAAGTAAGTACTTGTTCGTTTCCTTTCCTTGTTAATTTCCTTTATATTTATTTATAATCGTCTGTTAGTGATCGTGTAACTCCTGAACGATTAAGAACTTTGACCGATTGAGAACATATTCACATAATATATTTGGTTTTTCGAGACGATGATTCAAAGCTCTGCTAGAATCCGCTATGTGGCACTGTAGTTGAGTTGTTAACTATGTAGTCTTTTTATGATCAAAATAACACATAATCACATTATGTTTGTGTAGAACCAAAAAAAAAGAATAAACCACAAAATCTGGCCCCGACAGGTAGCGCTGTGGTCGAGTTCAAGTTATCTTTTATTTTTTATTTTATTTATTAACACAATACAGTTTACAGTTGTGGCGATAAAAGTTTCTTAAAATTAAATGATTAAGTACTAAACTGTAAGTCAAAACATGTGTTTATGAAGTAAATTATAAAGAGTTACATCTGCTAAAGTTATAAATCATTAAAAAAAATTAAAAATAAAACAGTGGTTTTGCAATTATATTTATATTATCTATAATTTTTGTATTTACACTGTAAAAATATTACGGAGTGAACGTAGATTGAAATGGGGAAAGGACAGAACAAATCCTGCTGACTCAGCTAGTTATCAATAAAAAGCTGACCCTATCAATTAAAACAAACTTGTTTGTTGTTGTAGTTTTTTTGTTTAAATATTTGGGAGATATGCAAGTAGACAATTCACACGTAAATTTCAAACCTCAGAAGTGTTGTCACCCCAAGGACCAAGAACCGAGATGAAGTTCAGGGTTCCCAAAACCATCCCTTACAAAACTATGTGTGTTTCCTTACACATCTGTAACGATTTCAGATTATATGTTAAAACCGGTATTCAGAGATAAATTAGAATTTTAAAACAAACTACAATATTATTAACTCTCATCTAGACTCAAATTTAGCAAATTAAGCCACAAATAAAAAATCTTAACGCCAATTACAATTTAAAATTAAAATCAAAACATATCTTCTAGATAAACAAAAACAAGGTATTCCCAAACACTTCGTGTGGCAGATATAAATCATGGCATTTTCTTTCTACTAACCCTTCATGGCTGTCTAAGCCTTTTATAAGCTTTCAGTCATTTAGCTAAATAGAACCCAAGATGCAAGTCGTAGAGCTGAAAGGACGCATCGTTCATGCATGTGTACACTGATTACACTATTGTGCTCATTTTCGTCTCGTAATCTCGATGGTAATAGCTGAAAATCAGTGTTTGCTCACTGAGCAAACACTGATTAATTGTGGTAATTATACAAAAGAGTGACTTTCAATAAGTATTATTTATAATCTATATTGAATAAAAATGTTTCTGTTTCTGTTTCTGTTTCTGTTTCTGAGCAAAATTAGTCGCTGAGCTAGGACCCATTTGTCAAACTGCAAGACACATCAATAGTCCAAATTTACCTCAGTCTCGGACGCTGTGAAGCAATCTACATGCCACTTTAATAATCTTTCTCAAGTCCCATTTTTTCCAATATAATGCTTTTACATATTTGAGACATTCCACATATTTGCTTTATTTCAAAGACCATACTATTATATGTCTCACTCTGCTATCATAATGCTTATGCATCATAGATACCTTCTATTTTAATGCTTTAGTTCCATAGACCTTACTGTCATAAGTCCCTAATATAGGACGTGCAACAGTACTAGTAGCAGTCGGGCAGCCGACCACCCCATATATATGTATATACCCATGGATATGTGAATCCGGCAACGCCCTTCATGTAAGCAATCATTACATGAACACACTCCAGTAATACAAGAACACCCTCATTAATTTTTTTTGACCCATTTTTCAATTATATTACAAATGTTATTTATCTTTATTATGGCAATATAATCGACTTCTACTTGTAGTATTTAATAGAACTAACTAAAAAAACTAACGAAACTTTTTTTGTTATACGTTACTTTCTACCTAATTTAGTCACTGAATTTACGTGTGTGATTGGAGAAACAAATAGTATCTATCATAGCGTTTCTAACGAACTAATACAGTAATGTTTCAATAGAGGTACGTAATGAATCAGTATGAAATGCTCTATTCATTGATTAAAATACCACATTGAGTAGGAATACCCGACAGTGTTAAACACCGACCCTGGTTTAAGAAAACGTGATCAACAGACTAAAATGAATATTATTCATGCTCGAATTATTCAAGTCTGTTATTCATCGCAGATTACACTCCGTTGTAAATATGAATAGATGTCAACGACACGACGCGTACAAAGAGACTCCGAGCCATTGACTATTGTTGTAGTGTCGGGCGTTTTAATCTACCTATTTAGACGATTACGTCGTAAAGTATCGTTGAACGATTTATCAGGTTTACATGAATGCATATTAAACCGTGTTTATTGTGACAAGGAATACGCTACATATAAAAATTTAATTACAGTTACAGCCTATTAAAGTCCACTGCTGGACATAGGCCTCCCCCATAGATTGCCTCTTAGAAGAGATATTTTCCATAGTTGATACGCTTTGCAAACGAGTTGGATATCGCTTTTTAGGGTTCCGTATCTCAAAAGGAAAAAACGGAATCCTCATAGGATCACTTTGTTGTCCGTCTGTCTGTCTGTCTGTCAAGACCCTTTATCTCAGGAACGCGTGAAGGTATCAAGCTGAAATTCATATCAAACACTCAGGTCTACTGTCCCTAGAAGCTGTAAAAAAATGAAACTTCTAAGCCAACGCAATCAAAAGATACAGCCGCTTATGTTGCAAATTTTCGACATTCGCAAGGGAATGAAAACCTACAGGGTACTTCCCGTGAACTCACAATCTTGAAACTTGGTGCGAAGCAACGTCTTATAGCACAGATAAAGGAAAAATTGCGAAAAACGTAAATTTTTATTTACATCATATAATAAAAATATTTTTAATAATTTTAAACTTACTTAACAGTGGTAGAGCCACGCGGCAGCTTTTGTCGCACGGATGGGCCGGCTCGAACCGGGGTGGTACCACGACCTCACAGAAAAGAGTGCAGGTGGCCGGAGGCCCTTTTTACTGGAAATGAGGCATTCCATCTTAGTACTCACGGGTGACAACGCATCTACATTTTGATTTGTAATAGAGGATAGATGTAGATGTTTATGGGCCGCAGCAACCACTTACCATCAGGTGGACTGTGTGCTCGTTTGTCACCCATATCCTATAAAAAAAATACTACCCCTTTCCTCATAACACGTAGTGGTATTATAATGAAATTCATATCAAATTTGTACGGAACCCTCGGTGCGCGAGTCCGACTCGCACTTGGCCGTTTTTTTAGTTGTTATTAGAAAGATGCTGCTGCCCATAAAGCCTCTGCAACCTATCTCCTGGGTTATTTTCTGCTGTCGTCTCTTGGGACGATATGGGTTAGTGGATACTTTTAAACCGCTACTATCACGGCTTACAAATGTAACAATTACATTTGTTACATTACACATGTAACAATTTAATTTATAAAACAAATTTAGTTCCGCTTCCTCTTCCGCTACCGCTCGTGCTAAATCGACCACACAGAAACTAGTGCAACGTTACAACAACGTCTCAGGAGCTCTCCGAGCACGCAGCGGTGATGAATAGAACCGGACACTGCCCCTCGTTTTTACATTCATCCGATTTAAAGCCGGGCTGTCACATCATTAGGCAACATCGGGCGCACTGTAATTGGGCTAGATCTAGCGTGGCCTGGCTCGTTTACATAATACCTTCAGCCTCATTAGTGGCTCGTATCGTTGCGTAAGATGGGAACTAACGACCTCCTCCCATCACGTTAAACTCTTGCGTTGTTTATTATTAAATGTAAATTGTAAAAGGCGTTAATTATGCTTGTTTATGTAGATTATTATGCTTAAGTGTATTTTGAGAGGAACTTTTAAAGAAATCTTGTAACGTTTTTGTCCTTATTACAAAAACATAGTTTATGATTAATCTTACATTTAAATTATAATCCGTTTTACGAATAACTTACAGAAATATACGAACTAAAGTGTGGAATTGAAAGCAAAAAACTGTGGCGCCACAGTTAAAGTATTTCTTTGGTTTGAAGGACTCTTCATAAACCATATCTTTGTAGGTGGTAGGGCCATTCTGCAGCTATATTTTGATCGTAACATGAATGTTGAGCTCGACTGGAAAAGCACCACGCTCTTATAGAATACAGCGTAAAATAGCAGCCTAATGCTGCTGTGTTTGGTATGGTTAGTGTAGAGAATAGCAGACCATTTTAACTGGAAACCGAGTTTAGTTCTCAGGGTGACAATTTATCGAAGATAGATGTAGGTGTTTGTGAGCCACATAATGTATTAATTGTGTTGGATATGGTCACCCTTGTATAGAAATGAGATCACAAACAAGGGTTCGAAGGTTGATGAAGAAAGGGAGCTCCTACCTGTTGTATCAGAGCTCACCTACCAGGATCCAAATGCAGAAAATATACCGAAGAGTCCCGTACCTCAGAAGACTTGCCAGGACTCCAAGGTTGATGAAGACAGGGGGCTCCTACCTGCTGTATCAGAGCCCACCTACCAGGATCCCTATCCGGAAGAAGCAACCAAGAATCCCATAACAAAAAGGCCTAACCAGGCACCTGTCAGCAATGAAGACAGGGTGCTCCGACCATTCATATCGGAGCTCACGTCCGCTATAGCCGCACTCGCTGATAAACCAAAACCAGAGAGTGCATCGTCGAATACTTTCGCAGCATCAAAAGCGATAATGACGCTGCCAAGCTTTAGCGGAGCACATACCGAATGGCTTTCGTTCCGTGCCATTTATGAAACAACCCGAGGCTACTTCAATGACATAGAAAATACTGCAAGACTACGAAGAAGTCTACAAGGAAGAGCCTTGGAAACAGTTAGTTCGGAACTCATCGGGCATGCCAAACCAGATGAGATTATGCGAGAACTGGAGCTACAATTTGGGCGTCCAGATTCAATCGCGCAAGCAGAAACCGAAAAATTACGGGGATTGCCACGCTGTACAGAGGCACCCAGAGATATTTGCACATTCGCGAGCAAAGTGAGGGGAAGCGTCGTCACTCTTCGAACACTCAAACGAGACCATTACCTCGTTAACGCAGAGCTGCTACGACACCTCACAGACAAACTGCCAAACTCTATACGCGCGCAGTGGTATAGAATTTATACAGAGAAGTACGACTCAAGACCAGACCTCGGTTCCTTCAGTGAATTTATAACCGAGCAAGCTCGCTTCTGCAGTGCATTTGCGCCTCCGGAAATCATAAACGGAGCGCAAAATAATCGTCCAACACATAGGACGCACACGGCTACCACTAAGCCGTCTCCGAAATGCAGCGTGTGCGAAAAAGAGGGTCATTATGGATCCGACTGCAACAAGTTTAAAGAAGCAGATATTGATAAAAGATGGCAACTCGCCAAGCAAAGGAATTTATGTTTCCGGTGTCTACGTTATAGAAGTCAGACACACAGATGCAAAACCACAAAGTGTGGAATAAAAGGATGCAACGCGACACACAATCGACTTCTTCATCATAATAAAAAAGAGAAGACAGAGGTCACACTAAAAGAACCTCAAGAAACAGTTGCAAACTCATTCGCTGTATCAAAGCATCAAGCTTACTTGAAGATAATTCCAGTTCGAGTAATTGGACCGGCGGGAGCGATAAACACACACGCTCTGCTGGATGATGGGTCGACAGTCTCATTAATGGATCAAGAGATTGCCAATCAAATTGGAGCTACAGGGCGGTTGGACCCATTCAAGATCACAGCTATCGGGAACACTACCCTCGATTCGCCGGACTCCCAAAGAGTCAAAGTGTCACTGAAGAGTCTCCATAGAAAAAGGGTGCCATTCAGAGCACGCACGGTCGCCAGCCTAAACTTGGGGCCGCAGACTGTGCGTGCAACAGACATAGAAAAATGTAAGCATTTGAAAGACTTAAAGAATCAATTGATATATGATTCAGGCAACCCCAGGATCCTGATAGGACAAGACAACTGGAGACTCTTAATAGCCACTAAAGTCCGCAGAGGTCCACCGCACCAGCCAATCGCCTCGCTCACAGAACTGGGATGGGTGCTACACGGGGCACACACAAAAGCCCCACATCAGCGCATCTACACGGCCAATGAGCTGTACACGAGCGAGGAGAACACAGATGACCAACTCCGCGAATATTTCGCGCCAGAATCTCTCGTAGTTAACCCGAGAAGATCAGACTCCGGTCCAGAGAAGAAAGCTGAAGAAATACTAAATAACAGCACCCGTCAGTTGGAAGACGAGCATATAGAAAAAGAGCTTCTCTGGACAAAGAAAGATGTCACGATGCCTGTCAACAATAAAACGACAGTTAAGAGGTCTACACCCTCGTCCTCCGTACCTACAAGCGAGGAAAGATCGTTGACAATTAAAGAAAAGTATAGAGCTCCGCTATACAGAGAAGCCATTCCCGATCCGACGAAATTTTCGAAATGGGAACGCTTAGTGCGAGCTACGGCCAGAGTGCTTCAATTCATAACACTCTGCCGCAAAACCACCGACAAGACCTTTTACAAAAGGACGAAAAGAAATAGAGAGGAAGACCCCGACTGGAGGAGATTGAAATGTAATCCGCGACGTCTCGCGCAGCCTCCCAGTCAGGTGAAAAATAAAGATGTAAACAAATACATCACACTGGAGGCCGAATATATAAGAAAGGCCGAAAAGCTCCTGATACATGTCATCCAGGAAGACTCCTTCACACAAGAGATAGCCGATCTCCGTAACGATAAGAGGGTCGCCCATGATAGCCGCCTACGACCGCTTCAGATACATTTAAAAGACGGGATCATTGTGCTACGAAGTCGAATAGCCGCTGTAAAAGGAGTCTCTGAAGATATGAAAGGGCCAGCTATATTGGATGGTGATCATCACATCACCCAATTGTATATTGATTGGACGCATCGTAGCCTGCATCATTGCGGGACCGAACCGACCATCAACGAGGTTCGACAGCATTACTGGGTAATCAGACTAAGACCCACTACTAAAAGAATAGTAAGCCAATGCGTTCAGTGCCGCATAAGAAAGGCACAACCATCCATGCCAGCCACCGGTGATCATCCCAGCACGCGTCTCGCACATCACCAGAGACCGTTCACGTTCACCGGCCTGGATTATTTTGGGCCACTCTCCGTAACAGTGGGACGTCAGCATCAGAAGAGATACGTGGCTCTCTTCACCTGCCTTACATCACGAGCTGTACATTTGGAAATTGTGAAAGATCTCAGCGCAGACTCTGCCATACTGGCATTGAGAAGATTCGCAGCGCGCCGAGGATGTCCCACCGAGATTTACTCGGACAACGGCACCAATATGCACGGTGCCGATAAAGAGCTTCGAGAGGCTTTCCGAGAAGAAGCCAGCCGACGAGGCATAGTGTGGCGATTTATAACCCCCTCCGCGCCTTTCATGGGAGGGGTGTGGGAACGCCTTGTTCGATGCGTGAAGACGGCACTATACACCGTCCTTCATGAGAGACATCCGCACGAAGATGTCTTGACCACGCTGCTCTGCGAGGTGGAGTATACAGTAAACAGCAGACCATTGACTCACATCTCAGTAGACAGCAAAGACAACGAGTCCATCACTCCAAATCACTTCCTATTGGGAGGATCTGCGAGACTACCAACACCTGGAGTTTTTAGTGAAAAAGATACGAACAGCAAGAAACACTGGCGACGCTCCCAGATACTCGCTGACATGTTCTGGCAGCGTTGGGTCAAAGAATATCTGCCGGAACTTCAAAACCGGCGGGAGGCCCATGGTCAGGGCCCCGATCTCCAGGTGGGCGATCCAGTCCTCATAGCTGACAGCCAGTTACCTCGTAACACCTGGCCACGAGGAAGGATTGAAAACATTTACCCCGGTGCGAACGGACAGATCCGCACTGTGGAGGTACGCACAGCAAACGGACTAATCAAGAGGCCAACCAGGAAACTCGTGCCGCTGCCGAAGTAGAGGCAACGTCTCTCACCGAAATTTATGCAGCGACGCTGCGACGAGTCTTCGCGACGCTGCACGGCGGGAGAAATGTTCGAGACGGCCAAAAAGACTTTAAACGAAAAAGTGATTAAAGAATATTGATTTGTTTAAAAAGTGCAAATACGGAAAATATTGACTAAATAATGTATTAATATAGTTTTACCATGTATTTACAACTCTCAATATGTCTATATAGAAGGTCGGTTTAATGATAGTTAATATAAACAACTTTATTTTGTTTAAGAAAAACCGACCAATCACAGCGCGCCGCGCTATAGAACATTCTGGAAATTTAAATTAACTGCGTAATAGTTTTAAGCAAAAAATTAATGAGAATATTTTATATCTGAAAAGAGTTGTAAATATGATATTTAGTTAGCATATGATGTATAGATCGTTATAATAAAGAAGTATTTCGTATAATTAAGCACGATTCAAAAGTTATAGGATAATTAAAGAATTAATATGCCCATTTAGTGTAAAAGTTTAGGACATTTTACTTAATAACTTTGTTGAATGTAAATATATTAATTATCCTTTATCACGTACTAATGAAGACCAAAAATGTCTATTTAATGATGTATAGCGTGTTAAAATTAAGATTAGCATTATATAGAAACTATTGCAATTTGTGCCATTTGCATAAAGAAAAATGTTTGAAAATAAAGAGGCAAATGGGAAATGGCAAGCGGCTCACTATAGAGTATAGCCGAAGTCTACCTTATGGGGGCGAAACATTGTAATATTGTAGTAGGAAGAACTACCAGTGCCCAGCAGTAGTATCCGGTAGTAGTTGCAGTGACTAGCAGAAATATATAGTGAAAGTGTTTAGCTAGCCGAAAAAAGTGGCAACTGAAAATTCGGTGTTGCATATAGTGAAAAAGTGTTAGCTAGCGGAAAAAGGTCACAACTGAAAATTCGGTGTGACATATAGTGAAAAGTGTTAGCTAGACGGAAAAAGTGATAACTGATATTCGCAGTTACACAAGTGTTAAATTCAACTAATTTAGTTGATGAATAGCTGCTAGTCAATAGTGTTAAAGAACCAACTACTCCGGACAGATATTTTTATACTACCGCTCATTTAATTTAAATATTTTAAAATATATAGTGAACAACCTATAGTGAACGACCATAGTTGACCAACCGTTTTGAATAATAGTGATAAATAAATAATAGTTGTAAAATTTCGCGACAAATTAATTAGTCGAACCGCTGGCCACTCCCTTGCTATTTTAATTTATAATCGTGCATTTTAATTTTGAACCTCAGTCCACAGTTTATCCGCAGCAACCGCAGAGACGGCAGTGAAAGACGGCAGTGGGAGGATTCCGGAACCTACAGGTGTAGGACGTGAGCGACTCGCGGAGTATCTTCGACAACATTTACTCCAAAGAGTTACGCCCGTCCGGCACATTTTATGGTCCTTCGAGCCGGATTCGTCCGCCTGTACTGCCGACCGGACCATTTTATGGTCTTTTGAGCCGAATCATCCGTATACACCGGACCACATTTGCTGGTCATTCGAACGGGATTCGTCAATCCGTTAGTATTTCGTAACCGGGTACATAGTCACTACCGTTTTAAAGTTGCTGAATTTTCAGAATCAAGATGCCGATCACTCGTTCGCAAGGAAGGGGAGCCATGGCGTGGACTGTCGGTCTGGATGATGGACCGTCGGACAATACCGACACCGTCCGCCACCAGATGCCACCACGCTCACCATCCACAACAGAAGGCGCTGAGGCGCCAGCTTGCCCCCGCGATGGGGGGGTACTCCTGCCTGTGCCAGCCGTTGTTGAAGCCGGTACACCGAAGCAGAGAGAACAGATAGCTTGCCCCTGCGATGGGGGGGTACACCTGCCAGTGCCAGCCGTTGTTAAAGCTGGTACACCGAAGCAGAGGGAACAAATAGAAGGCAACGATGACATTCGCTGTGCATCACCGCCAACAGCCCGGGTATATTCCCGCGCCGAAGAGCCACCAAGGGGCCACACCGATAAAAGTACAAGGTCAAAGAGGACCACTCGGCCAAATAAAAAGGTTTTGAAGGCTCGTGAGGAAGTGCTGAGAATAAAATTGGAACTCGCACAGATCTCATTACAAATGGTTGAAGAAGATGATGAATCGGACGACTATGATGAGGATGGTCACTCCAAAAGTGAGTATGTCCGATCTTGGCTCGAAAATTCTGTAGCCAAGCAAAAGCCAATGCAAGGCGCAACCACCGGTGGGAAGGCCCCACTTAATAAAAACATCACAAAGCCACCCCCGGAGGTTGTCGACCTCAGTGAGCCGTCGATGAAGCTCACAAACAAGGGTTCGAAGGTTGATGAAGAAAGGGAGCTCCTACCTGTTGTATCAGAGCTCACCTACCAGGATCCAAATGCAGAAAATATACCGAAGAGTCCCGTACCTCAGAAGACTTGCCAGGACTCCAAGGTTGATGAAGACAGGGGGCTCCTACCTGCTGTATCAGAGCCCACCTACCAGGATCCCTATCCGGAAGAAGCAACCAAGAATCCCATAACAAAAAGGCCTAACCAGGCACCTGTCAGCAATGAAGACAGGGTGCTCCGACCATTCATATCGGAGCTCACGTCCGCTATAGCCGCACTCGCTGATAAACCAAAACCAGAGAGTGCATCGTCGAATACTTTCGCAGCATCAAAAGCGATAATGACGCTGCCAAGCTTTAGCGGAGCACATACCGAATGGCTTTCGTTCCGTGCCATTTATGAAACAACCCGAGGCTACTTCAATGACATAGAAAATACTGCAAGACTACGAAGAAGTCTACAAGGAAGAGCCTTGGAAACAGTTAGTTCGGAACTCATCGGGCATGCCAAACCAGATGAGATTATGCGAGAACTGGAGCTACAATTTGGGCGTCCAGATTCAATCGCGCAAGCAGAAACCGAAAAATTACGGGGATTGCCACGCTGTACAGAGGCACCCAGAGATATTTGCACATTCGCGAGCAAAGTGAGGGGAAGCGTCGTCACTCTTCGAACACTCAAACGAGACCATTACCTCGTTAACGCAGAGCTGCTACGACACCTCACAGACAAACTGCCAAACTCTATACGCGCGCAGTGGTATAGAATTTATACAGAGAAGTACGACTCAAGACCAGACCTCGGTTCCTTCAGTGAATTTATAACCGAGCAAGCTCGCTTCTGCAGTGCATTTGCGCCTCCGGAAATCATAAACGGAGCGCAAAATAATCGTCCAACACATAGGACGCACACGGCTACCACTAAGCCGTCTCCGAAATGCAGCGTGTGCGAAAAAGAGGGTCATTATGGATCCGACTGCAACAAGTTTAAAGAAGCAGATATTGATAAAAGATGGCAACTCGCCAAGCAAAGGAATTTATGTTTCCGGTGTCTACGTTATAGAAGTCAGACACACAGATGCAAAACCACAAAGTGTGGAATAAAAGGATGCAACGCGACACACAATCGACTTCTTCATCATAATAAAAAAGAGAAGACAGAGGTCACACTAAAAGAACCTCAAGAAACAGTTGCAAACTCATTCGCTGTATCAAAGCATCAAGCTTACTTGAAGATAATTCCAGTTCGAGTAATTGGACCGGCGGGAGCGATAAACACACACGCTCTGCTGGATGATGGGTCGACAGTCTCATTAATGGATCAAGAGATTGCCAATCAAATTGGAGCTACAGGGCGGTTGGACCCATTCAAGATCACAGCTATCGGGAACACTACCCTCGATTCGCCGGACTCCCAAAGAGTCAAAGTGTCACTGAAGAGTCTCCATAGAAAAAGGGTGCCATTCAGAGCACGCACGGTCGCCAGCCTAAACTTGGGGCCGCAGACTGTGCGTGCAACAGACATAGAAAAATGTAAGCATTTGAAAGACTTAAAGAATCAATTGATATATGATTCAGGCAACCCCAGGATCCTGATAGGACAAGACAACTGGAGACTCTTAATAGCCACTAAAGTCCGCAGAGGTCCACCGCACCAGCCAATCGCCTCGCTCACAGAACTGGGATGGGTGCTACACGGGGCACACACAAAAGCCCCACATCAGCGCATCTACACGGCCAATGAGCTGTACACGAGCGAGGAGAACACAGATGACCAACTCCGCGAATATTTCGCGCCAGAATCTCTCGTAGTTAACCCGAGAAGATCAGACTCCGGTCCAGAGAAGAAAGCTGAAGAAATACTAAATAACAGCACCCGTCAGTTGGAAGACGAGCATATAGAAAAAGAGCTTCTCTGGACAAAGAAAGATGTCACGATGCCTGTCAACAATAAAACGACAGTTAAGAGGTCTACACCCTCGTCCTCCGTACCTACAAGCGAGGAAAGATCGTTGACAATTAAAGAAAAGTATAGAGCTCCGCTATACAGAGAAGCCATTCCCGATCCGACGAAATTTTCGAAATGGGAACGCTTAGTGCGAGCTACGGCCAGAGTGCTTCAATTCATAACACTCTGCCGCAAAACCACCGACAAGACCTTTTACAAAAGGACGAAAAGAAATAGAGAGGAAGACCCCGACTGGAGGAGATTGAAATGTAATCCGCGACGTCTCGCGCAGCCTCCCAGTCAGGTGAAAAATAAAGATGTAAACAAATACATCACACTGGAGGCCGAATATATAAGAAAGGCCGAAAAGCTCCTGATACATGTCATCCAGGAAGACTCCTTCACACAAGAGATAGCCGATCTCCGTAACGATAAGAGGGTCGCCCATGATAGCCGCCTACGACCGCTTCAGATACATTTAAAAGACGGGATCATTGTGCTACGAAGTCGAATAGCCGCTGTAAAAGGAGTCTCTGAAGATATGAAAGGGCCAGCTATATTGGATGGTGATCATCACATCACCCAATTGTATATTGATTGGACGCATCGTAGCCTGCATCATTGCGGGACCGAACCGACCATCAACGAGGTTCGACAGCATTACTGGGTAATCAGACTAAGACCCACTACTAAAAGAATAGTAAGCCAATGCGTTCAGTGCCGCATAAGAAAGGCACAACCATCCATGCCAGCCACCGGTGATCATCCCAGCACGCGTCTCGCACATCACCAGAGACCGTTCACGTTCACCGGCCTGGATTATTTTGGGCCACTCTCCGTAACAGTGGGACGTCAGCATCAGAAGAGATACGTGGCTCTCTTCACCTGCCTTACATCACGAGCTGTACATTTGGAAATTGTGAAAGATCTCAGCGCAGACTCTGCCATACTGGCATTGAGAAGATTCGCAGCGCGCCGAGGATGTCCCACCGAGATTTACTCGGACAACGGCACCAATATGCACGGTGCCGATAAAGAGCTTCGAGAGGCTTTCCGAGAAGAAGCCAGCCGACGAGGCATAGTGTGGCGATTTATAACCCCCTCCGCGCCTTTCATGGGAGGGGTGTGGGAACGCCTTGTTCGATGCGTGAAGACGGCACTATACACCGTCCTTCATGAGAGACATCCGCACGAAGATGTCTTGACCACGCTGCTCTGCGAGGTGGAGTATACAGTAAACAGCAGACCATTGACTCACATCTCAGTAGACAGCAAAGACAACGAGTCCATCACTCCAAATCACTTCCTATTGGGAGGATCTGCGAGACTACCAACACCTGGAGTTTTTAGTGAAAAAGATACGAACAGCAAGAAACACTGGCGACGCTCCCAGATACTCGCTGACATGTTCTGGCAGCGTTGGGTCAAAGAATATCTGCCGGAACTTCAAAACCGGCGGGAGGCCCATGGTCAGGGCCCCGATCTCCAGGTGGGCGATCCAGTCCTCATAGCTGACAGCCAGTTACCTCGTAACACCTGGCCACGAGGAAGGATTGAAAACATTTACCCCGGTGCGAACGGACAGATCCGCACTGTGGAGGTACGCACAGCAAACGGACTAATCAAGAGGCCAACCAGGAAACTCGTGCCGCTGCCGAAGTAGAGGCAACGTCTCTCACCGAAATTTATGCAGCGACGCTGCGACGAGTCTTCGCGACGCTGCACGGCGGGAGAAATGTTCGAGACGGCCAAAAAGACTTTAAACGAAAAAGTGATTAAAGAATATTGATTTGTTTAAAAAGTGCAAATACGGAAAATATTGACTAAATAATGTATTAATATAGTTTTACCATGTATTTACAACTCTCAATATGTCTATATAGAAGGTCGGTTTAATGATAGTTAATATAAACAACTTTATTTTGTTTAAGAAAAACCGACCAATCACAGCGCGCCGCGCTATAGAACATTCTGGAAATTTAAATTAACTGCGTAATAGTTTTAAGCAAAAAATTAATGAGAATATTTTATATCTGAAAAGAGTTGTAAATATGATATTTAGTTAGCATATGATGTATAGATCGTTATAATAAAGAAGTATTTCGTATAATTAAGCACGATTCAAAAGTTATAGGATAATTAAAGAATTAATATGCCCATTTAGTGTAAAAGTTTAGGACATTTTACTTAATAACTTTGTTGAATGTAAATATATTAATTATCCTTTATCACGTACTAATGAAGACCAAAAATGTCTATTTAATGATGTATAGCGTGTTAAAATTAAGATTAGCATTATATAGAAACTATTGCAATTTGTGCCATTTGCATAAAGAAAAATGTTTGAAAATAAAGAGGCAAATGGGAAATGGCAAGCGGCTCACTATAGAGTATAGCCGAAGTCTACCTTATGGGGGCGAAACATTGTAATATTGTAGTAGGAAGAACTACCAGTGCCCAGCAGTAGTATCCGGTAGTAGTTGCAGTGACTAGCAGAAATATATAGTGAAAGTGTTTAGCTAGCCGAAAAAAGTGGCAACTGAAAATTCGGTGTTGCATATAGTGAAAAAGTGTTAGCTAGCGGAAAAAGGTCACAACTGAAAATTCGGTGTGACATATAGTGAAAAGTGTTAGCTAGACGGAAAAAGTGATAACTGATATTCGCAGTTACACAAGTGTTAAATTCAACTAATTTAGTTGATGAATAGCTGCTAGTCAATAGTGTTAAAGAACCAACTACTCCGGACAGATATTTTTATACTACCGCTCATTTAATTTAAATATTTTAAAATATATAGTGAACAACCTATAGTGAACGACCATAGTTGACCAACCGTTTTGAATAATAGTGATAAATAAATAATAGTTGTAAAATTTCGCGACAAATTAATTAGTCGAACCGCTGGCCACTCCCTTGCTATTTTAATTTATAATCGTGCATTTTAATTTTGAACCTCAGTCCACAGTTTATCCGCAGCAACCGCAGAGACGGCAGTGAAAGACGGCAGTGGGAGGATTCCGGAACCTACAGGTGTAGGACGTGAGCGACTCGCGGAGTATCTTCGACAACATTTACTCCAAAGAGTTACGCCCGTCCGGCACACCTTGTATTTAATTATTATTTCAAATCATCAAAAGTCTACTGCTAAACAGAAGCCTCCTCCATAGATAGCCACATAGAAGGGGTATTAGCGATAGTTGCCATGCTTAGGAGACTTAAATGTATCGCGAGGACATCTGCAGATCGCTAGCGCGCACGTTCACCCCCTAAATTTACCTCTCAATTAGAGGTCTGTGCGTAGACGTATGTATTTTATTTATTTATTGTTTAGGCACCAGTTTTTCACCTAACAATATTATTGTATCAGATGTAAGCACATATTTTTTATTGTTTTCTGAATGTATATTGTTGGTGAAAATAAATAAATAAAAAAAAAAAAATTGTAGCATACGATCTTACAACGCATAAATCTCACCACCATGTTTATGAATCGCCAAATATTTTCACTTGTTCAAATAAATCGCTGTCGCCTATGGTTCCGCGTCGCTGCCAGTCCGACTGCACTGAAAGCTTCGTCGTTCTTGTGGCTTCCCCGCTTGAAATTAAGCCGTGAGAGGTGCTCATGTGCAGGCATCGATAACCTGTAAATGATACGTCGAGGCTTCGCCTTTTGCGGAGCCGGCGGTTACCGATACTCGACGTTTGCGTGTTCCGACCGCGACTCCACGTAATTGTAGAACGTCTGCGGAGAGAGCTGTATTGCTTTTGTCTGCTCTTGCCGTGTATTATGCATTGAAAACCTTTTGTGCGGCTTGGCCTATACTATTTGCAGTGTTACACATATTTCCAAATAAATTCATTTACATTATTAAGTTTAATTAAGAAAGGCGTGAATTAATAAGCGGTTTGAATTTTATTCAATGTGTATGTAGTATTTGCGTAAACATAAGAACTAAGCAATATTTGCTTTTGAATATTATTCCTGCTTTAAAAAATAAAAATTGGTTTGTTACATAGCAATGGGCCGGCCATATAACTCGAAGAAACGTCAACCGATGAGGCAGAAAGGTTCTCGAGTTGCAGCCTTGCACCGGCAGGGGAAGTGTAGGGTGTCCCCGTACTTAATTGAGTGACTACCTAGTAAAACATGCAGGAAGTCGATGGATGCAGGTGGCTCAGGACCGTGCTTTTTGGCATTCCGTAGGCCTATGTTCAGCAGCGGACTGATGAGGGGCTGTAATGATGATGATAAATTCTTGCAGTATTGCTAAATAATGAAAACAGTTCTTTCGGTGATTTAAATTACAATGTTTGTTGTCTGGAAAGCTTATTATCGTGCAATCCTATTATGTGTTGGCTGTAATAATGCAGATACATTGTTGCATATTTAACGATTTTCGTTCTGGCCTTAAGGCTGAAGCATCTTTTAAGCGAATATGCCATTTGCTGAAGATATATGGCTGAGGACAGTGTACCATTGATTTGATAAACAGGGGAATTACAAGCTTGGAGACCTCGGTCCAATCCTCGATATCAAATGATGACAGATTGATTCAGATTTTTGAAGAAAATTCTTACCGAGAATTAGAAATATTGAACATGTAGTATGTTCAACGCTCAACGTATTTTATGTATTATAGTTCGATATTTAGCTGCATTAGAAAGAGTATGGAAATTAAGTTGTTAAGCTCCGTATACAATATTATAAGAAATCCGAACCGTGGGTATGAGGCCTAATAATTGCATAGTATGTACTTTTGTTCTCTCGTCGCAGAATTACTAGGAATTTTGAACATATAGTTGCATGTGAAGTGAGTAGGTATTTTAACTTATGTCATAGTCAAATAAAAATATTAAGAAAAAGCGTCCACGATGTAATCACGTTGTGACAATGCCCGAACTCATCTAAGAAAGATTACCCATAACAAGTTACAAGAGTTTCACTAGGGAGCACCTATTGTCACACACGCCTCACTCAACGACGAACTTTAAATTTTTCCGGTCACTTAAAAAATTATTTAAATGGCAAACAATTTAAAAATCATAAGGGTATTGAAGACAACCTGAACGTCATAAAGTGAGAATTTTGCAGGGATTCATGCTCTCTCTAATCGATGAAGGCAAGTCCTGTACCTATGTACATATATATTAATATGTAAAGGGAAAACTTTGTACCCCTATTTAAGTATATTGCACGCACTGAGGACTGTGAGATTTGGTACAGTTAAAGTTTATGTGGAGAACGATAGCGGAAAGCTAAAATGTATATTGCATGTTACAAATACATTAAATAAAATATATTTTTTGTTGTTTACGTTGATAGTACCAATGTGTTGATGTGTTGATAGTGCCAATTTTGTACGTGGTAGAGCCACGATGCAGCTATATTATGTTTCCCCCGACGAATGGGTCGGCTCGATCGGGGATGTTTTGTATTGTGGGTGTAAATAACCGGAGACCCGTTTTACTGGAAACAAGGCATTCCCGACATCTTAGTCCTCAGGGGTGACAACGCATCTGCATTTTGATTTTTAATCGTGGATAAATGTAAATGTCTATAGACTACAGCATCCACTTACCATCAGGTGGATTGTGTGCTCGTTTGTCACCCTTACTCAATATAAAAAAAGTCAAACAACACTCTGTAGTCAAACAGTCTCACAGTATAGATTATATATTATAAAATACAATAAAAGACATTTTTAACCTACTTCAAAACAAGAAAAAGGTTCTCAATTCGACTCTATTTTTTTTTTTGTGTGTCACCTCAGAATTTTTTTCTAGGTGAACCGATTTTGAACATTCTTTTTATATTTGATACCTGGTGCTTTTCATGTGGTCCCATATAATTTGATCAGGATCTGACCAGTAGTTTTTGAGTTATCCTTAATAATGTGTATTTAATTGACTTCGACTACACTGATGATGTTCTCATTTGTTTTATATTAAAGTCGCTTGTACTAAATTTTAAAACTAATTATTTAATGTCATCACTATTTATATTAACGATATGTCTTTTATGCTTTCAGGTAAATTCAAGGATTTCGATTATCGACGGGCTGGGGTGAGAAAAGCATCTTTTATCGATATTGTAATACGAGGTCGCCCTGTGAGAACGGGTATCAACATAAAGATCAAATGATATATTCGTAACTGGAAGCTGAAAATTGTTGTGGAGCATTATATTATATTTATCTTTACTGCCTCGTTGGCCTTGTAGTCAGTAAGTGTGTCTGGTGATCATATGGTCCAGGGTTCGAATCCCGGGTCGGGCCAAAACCAGTCATTGGGTTTATCGGCCAAGATATTTTCAGTAGCACCCCGATGTCAGGAATTCCCGTTTGAGCCCCGTGCCTGCTGAAAACATGTAAAATCCGTTGGTTCTGCTTATATTTTTATCTCTTCATTCATGTCGTATTGCCGTCCAACCGGACTATTAGAGTAAAGCAATAGAGACTGCACCTGTACTTGCGCACACTCGTGCATTATAATCCCGTCCAGTCCACATGGCAAATCTCCTTTGAGACTGGTGCAAATGGTGACTGCACATAGTGTGCAAATGGCGCCGACTGTTGAGATACGCGGCGTTATCTATAGGAAATATACAATAATTAACAGCATCAGGCATACGTTTACAAAATGTGTACTAAAGTAGTAATTTGCACGAGAGTGTGTAGGTGTAGCGGCAGTGTGATTACACGCGCGTAGGACGGGGGGGGGGGGGGGTCCTCTTGAACCTAGGTGTTAGACAACGTTTAATTTTTTTTGCATGCGGATCGGATCATAGTTAAAAAAGTTCACATCTTCAAGGATAACTTAGTTTTTCATGATAAAAAAAATCTTTCTTCAACCGTGAAAATAGATCGCTTTCCTTTTAGTATCCTTAAACATAAATATTGGATCGTCCCCAATTCAGTTTATCTACTTTATATTTAGTCGACCGCAAAACTTAGTACACATCTGCTGAATCGTGGAATGGTATTCGGAGCTAATATTTGCGTAACAGTACAAATAATTGGTATTAATTAATTAGTTTCAATCGGATTTGGGCGTCTTTTTACCCCAGCGTGGGCTCCGGATCGATTATCGTTATTTAACGTAAGTGCTTACAGTAAAAAGGTATTGGAAGATGAAGAACAACTAGAACACCTTATCGCTTTAATTTTATTTACTGTTACAGCTTATTAATAGTCCACTGTTGAACAAAGCCCTCCCCAATATATTGCCTCATCAGGGAGATCATTTGCCATAGTTGCCACGCTTAGAACTAACACGCTTTCCTATAGATAAAATATGTTATACCAAAAAATAAAAATAAAATGGTGATGAACTCCCCCAAAATTCCTCTACTGAGGCCTTACACTATTACCTAATTCCTATACTCAGAAAACGTCCGTCCTTCGTTTACATTCCGCTACCACCACAGACTAACTAATAGATTATACCCGAATCAGACGGCCATCTCACGAACTAAACTTACTCGACTTAGCTTGTGCATCCTGATTGGTTGTAGCAAAATAATATATGACATTTCTTTTTTTTTTTATTTGAATCAGCTATACCAGGCAAAGGACATCCCAAATAATAGCCACTTGCAAAATTAATTTTATTATATTGAAAATAAAACGATGTAAATACAAATGAAACAATATTGAAATTTAATACTTTTTTATTAGTTATTAATTTTTACTTTTCAATAGGTTTGTTTACAAATTTAATAATAATAGAAACTAATAACTTAATTATCACAGTCCCAATTTTAACTTTACAATAATTTTGTTTACACATTTAGAATTAATGGATAAGTATCAATATAAAATTCATCAGTTTCACAACTTTCGTTACTCACGTCCCTTTCATGTCCTTTAAACAGGCTCTTTATTTTTAATAATTGTGCACTAACATCATCATCACAATTAAAAGATGAGCGCTAAAACTTAATGAGTCCTGTAATTAATAAAGATTAAAAAGCATTTATGAAATTGTGGCAAGTCAGGTTACGGTCCCTAAAATTGTATGACCATATTTTTTGATCGAAAAAGTTTTCGAATGCATCGGAATTTATATAGCAGGGTCTCATAATTTTTATGTTTTCCTGAGACGCAAACTGCCACAATTTCATTAAATTTTTTATGGTACTCATTCAGTTTTTTATACTGGGCACTGTACATTCATGGCCGTTTACTGCCGACTTCCAAAAAGGAGACGGTACTCAATTCGACTGTATGTTTTTTTTAAATGTGAGTTACCTCATAACTTTGTACTGGGCGAACCGATTTCGATGGTTCTTTTTATATGAAAGCTGAAACTTCTCTTGTGGTCCCATATGAATTTGATCAAGGTCAGACCAATAGTTTTTGAGTTATTCTTAATAACTTATATTGAAGTCGGAAAAAGCAAGGACACATTTCACTTGATACTAAGTGAATGCTGTGGCCTACAGACACCTACATTAATCCTGAATTAAGTATCACAATGCAAATGCAATGTCACCCTTGAAGACAATATAATGCCTTTTTACCGGGTAAGGGTCTCTGGTTCTCACCACTAGCCATGTAAAACACTAGTTTTATGGTGCTATGTATAATTATATTTAATAAAATAATTAATATAATAACTTACAAAATACAGAGGTATAATTTAAGGCTTCTGCCATGGTTTTACTAAATACACGAACATAACTCTTAACCTGCAAATAATCCATGAGAATTTAATTAGGAAAAAGTGTATTACATAATATAGGTACAAAAATTAAATTACATGTAATTGAAATAAAATTACAATTATTTTATACCTTAATTTTCTTTTCAGGAATATCATATTCGTCGTTAAGTTTGTGTAGTAAACGTGTTTCTGCATGTTCACAATCTCTCTTATTTGTCCATCTAGAAATCTTTTTTTGGTATTGTATAATTTTTGTTAAAAAATTGTTTCGCATTTCTTTGATTAAATGTGGTGGATCAAATATGACAAGCATATAAATACCACTTACATGTATCAGGTCATCTAAACATTCAGGGTGGTTGTACAAAATTTTTAAACCCGTGACCACGGGTGCTGTAATACACCTGAAACGTCGGGAATTAAAAAGTTAAATTAAACGCGATAAAATCCGTAAAAATTAGTTTCATTCAATGTGTAGTCTTCGCGTAAATATAAGAAATGAATATAAAACATATTAATAACAAGGCAATTCTATTAAAAGTAAACCTGGCGGTAAAGTTTTGATTAATTATACATGTTTTTATTTTCTCTTAATTGAACTGCTCTAGTTTCCTCTTGCAGTAATTGAAATCAGTAATATCACTCAGTGACCCAATGAATGAACTGGAATGAATCCGTGTAACAAAACCAAATGAAAACAAATATCAAACAATATGGCTGCGACGGCTTGCAATGGAGCTTAGAAACGTGGAGTATAGAGTAGACTGCTCTATACTCCATGTTTAGAAAGGATGTCGAGAGGCGAGAGGGGATGTTAGCTGTCATATATCATTTTGCTATAACGTTTCCTATGTCCAATATTTTCTCTAGGAAGAGTACTGCCCGTGGCTACTACAGAATAACACAGCGAAAACAGTGACCACTGTGTCTTTTAGAGGAGATTCAAGATTTATTTGATATTGATTTTGCATGTGCGAACATCTTCCAATAATTGATCATGAGTTCTTTGACATCGATGTTTCGAAGTTTCACATGTGGAAACATCGATGTTAAAACATCGATGATCATCGAACATCCCTAATATATATATTATTTCGTAATTTAGATAATTTTATATTAGTAGATTTAGTAATTTAGAATATTCGCAAGTCTTTACATAAAAAGGTTTTTTGTGCACTTTTTCCATCATTGAAAGGGAAAACTCAGCGCTATTTTTAAATAGAAACCACGCACGTGTTACAAGTGCTCTAACATCTCGTCTGACGTTACGTGACTTCAACAAACCATTCTACTTAATCATGTGCTAATTAACCGAGATGCTTCTCTCAGATAAATCTATTTTGTACAAATCCCAGAACAACCAAGCTTTAAACAAGAGTTACTTAATCATTGCTAAGTCTTTACTGACCACTCTTAGCCCTCCAACAAATTAATTACAGCGATTAATTACCGCAACCCGAAATATTCCAACAAAGGGGATATTAATCAACGCTTTGAGCCTTACGAAGTTCAAACTATCTTTGAGGAACCCACTTATTATTTCTCTGGAGTCTTAGTTGTTGACTGGTGTTCTCATTTACTTTTAAATACGTGAGGGTAGTTGAAACTAGAATGTACTGTAACCTTTCTAAAAAATTGGGACGCCATATCAATACAAACTATCTTAAACTATTCCTTTCCTACAGTCCCACTTGACGTCTCCTTCCAGCCACATGTATTGATGTAGCCGAAAATGCTCATGCACTGATTAAATTAAAAGCAAACCTATTCACTCTTGCCTTGAAGACGTCCATGTCGTGATCGGATGGAAAGACAGCCGCTGGCAAAATATTATACGTACTTTTTGCTATACTCTTCAGAAACAGTAAGCAAAGCATTTTCTACCGACTTCAAAAAGGAAGGGTTTTCTGAGAGGGTTTTAGGGCTAGGAAGTGTCCGCCGCGCTACCCCAATGCGTGTTGGCGAACTTCACATGTCTTCGAAATATTTTTTTTTAATTTCTCAGGCATGATGGTTCCCTCACGATGTTTTCCTTCACCGCCAGAACCCTCTCAGAAATGAGAGGAGGCCTGTGCCCAGCAGTGGGACGTAAATAGGCTGCAACATTACTTTTTTTTTTTCAAAAAGGAAGAGGTGCTCATTTCGACTGTTATGTTTTTTTAATGTGTGTTACCTCATAACTTTATTCTGGATGAACCGATTTCGATGATTGTTTTTTTATTTGAAAGCTGGTGCTTCTCATGTGGTCCCATATAAATTTTATTAAGGTTTTATTTTTGGTTTTTGAGTTATTCTTAATAATTTATATTGAAGTCGGTTGTACAATATTTTTAATTTTAAATTATTGATTCACCAGTTAGCATACAGATAAGGTATGTGGTAGGGCGAGTGGCACATTGCCATACCAACACTCCTCTTCCTCCGCGATTCCACCTCGACTACAGCGGTAGGGGGAGAGGACACCCCTCTCGCCGCAGCTCAACAACACACTTCCGAAGTGGGCTCGCTAATCCCACTCGGAGAAGCCACCTCGCGCCGGCCCTACACCACGGGCCAGCCGAGTGGGTTCTTCTTTTTTCACCGCGGGAGACCAAGCCTCGGCTAGAAAACCCCCCCGCCACGACAAGGCGGGAACCCGTTCGGGGGGATGCAACATACCTATACAACCCTGTCCAATCTAAAGGGGCACATATGTGCCGCAATGACATAACCAAAATGAAGTCAAAACTTCAAATTAGCAATGAATATAATACTGTTATTGTTATTTAAAATACTTGTTTTTTGCCTTAATTTCCCTAAAATTCGGCAAGTTTTTAAAAAAAATCTGGCAACATCGTTTCGGCGACGTTAGCTTGGCTAGAATTATGCAGCATTTGCGTTTATTTAATCATTGTTTCTAACGAACGAACGATAAACTAATAAGTGAAAAAAGTGGCTGGGGTAAACAGAGGTCAAAGTCGCGACCTCTATATTACTCGACGCCGCCGCCCGCGCCACATGAATATCCATGTAAAGTTAACCCATTTAATTAAATTTTATTTTATTTTCCGCGAGCTATTTTTTAATTTATTTTCTTAAACGGATTACATGACCAGAATCATATCACAATATCGAAAAGCGCTCTCACAGATCTGATAGAGTTAATTTTTCTACAAACTTCAAAAAGCAGACGGTACTCAATTCGACTGTACGTACGGGTATGAAATTTTTTCCTTTTTTTTTTAATGTGTTACCTCAACTTTTTTCTGGGTAAACGAATTGCGATGATTCTTTTTTTTATTTGAAAGGTGGTGTTTCTCATGTGGTCCCATATAAATTCGATCAGGATCTGACCAATAGTTATTGAGTTATTCTTGATAATTTATATTGAAGTCGGTTGTACAAAATTTTAAAATTTAAATGATTACATATAAACTGTAACTACGTTTTTAGTTAAAATTAGAGAGTGTAAGAAGGAATATACGAACTTGTTTTTCGAGCACTGACCTTAATAATACATGCAGCATCTTTCTTGTAGAAGTCGAGATTCTGGTGACTGAATTTCAATTTCAACTTGTGATATGAAGCAACATCATTTACGTGGAATACCAGTGTAAAATAGCAGCTTAGTGCTGCTGTGTTTCGTATAGCGAGTGTAGAAAACCAGAGATTATTTTAATATAAACAAGGCATTCCATCTTAGTCCTCAGGTGAGAAAGCATCGGCATTTTCTTAACTAACTTCAATAAATTAATACGTAATGTGTATCAAACCGAATTTCGATTATCTTGGCAGGACAGAAGTGTAGCACACGAGTGTGTGCGCAGGCAATAGTCCGATGGTTCGGCAATCCGACACAACTGGAGAAAGATCAGGCGCAGGACATGCCAGTTCAGCTTACTGATCCGTTGGACATTGTAGCTTACTCTAGTTCTACTGCGGATATTCTCATTGAGAAGTTTTATCACGCAGAGAAAATCCGACTGATGTCATGGATTAGAGACGTGGTTTTTCACTACTGGCTCCTGGTCGTATGAAGAAGGTCAAGATCGCTCAGCGAGCTACGGAGAGGGATATACTCGGAGTTTCTCTGCGTCATATAAACTACAAAGATGAATAATCAATAACGCCTGATACCATTAACTAAGAAAGAAAGGAAGAGATATTTATTTGGCAATTTTTAAAAAAGAATTCAAACATTATGTATAGGTAATCAATCTTATAATTAGACTTAATTATACATTTACGATGAAAAATAGGTACATAATAAATGTAAAAAACTCTCCAAGTGCGTGTCGGACCATGCACAATGTAGAGTAGGCATTGAGTTATATGTACTACGTACTAGAGAAGCCATTCCGAATATTGACTATGTTCAACTGAACTATGGTGCAATCCGTACAAACTAAATATTGCATAAATTGAAGGTTTGTGAATTCCATAAAATTATTATTATTACATTTTATTTAGAAATATAATATGTTTGTTTAGATGAAATTAAAATATTTTATATTAAATTCTTATATTTATTTTATATTAATATCTTATTTTATATCAAATTAAAGTCTTCACTTATGCGCGACTACTGCTCCCACGCATGCGCGAAAACATAGAGTAGGACACAGTTTTTGTTTGAAATGGCTTCTCTAGTACGTAACTCAATGGATACCTCCATTATCCTCCAATGGGCTTCCGTAGCTGCCGGTCACAATACGTGGGCTTTCTTGATAATGAGCATAATATTATGTAAGTAGTAAATATATATATTCAGGCATATATTTTCCATATATATGGGTCACATATAATATATACTTAAGTATTTAAATTAATTATTTAAGAACATACACAAATACATGCGTTTTAAATATTCTTTTATAATTAATTATTTCTTTTATAATAAAATTTGGGCACATCCTTATATTTGTGGTGCTATGGTGTTCATTCCATTGCATAACGAGAACCGAGAATATAAAAACAATTTCATTTTGATATAAAAACGTTAATACACAATAGCGACCCGAGAGACGTGCTCAACATACCGTGCCGCCGCATCCATCCAGCATGTTTTAACACAGAACCTGGGGGTTATCCACACTACGCGCTGAATGAAGAGAATAATGTAATTACGTTGTAAAATTATGACGTATGAACGAAAGAATTGAAAATTAAAATTAAAACGCACTCGAACATACATAAATGTACATGTTATAGCATAAACATATTAAATTTTATATTTATAATATACGATCGTTGCTGTTCGTTTAATATTGCTTTGTATTTTATACAAATACTATGCACTGCATGTAGGTTTCGAAGAGGCGGTGGAAGGACTACGAGTATATATATAGAAATCAATTAAAAACTCAAAAACGGCTCGATCGATTTTGATTAAAAAAATTGTGTGTGTTTGAATGGGTCTCTGGATGGTTTAGATTCCCAACTGGACCCGGTAGGTGGCGCTGTTGTCGAGATCCAGAAACCACCCGTGTGAAACCGGGGCGAATCACTAGTATTTCATAATTATGTCATGAAAGAAATTAATTTACTACCCCATGTGACTTTGTAGTCGTAAGAAATTAATGCTTATTGTAGGCACTTTCGTAACATAATAGTATAATTAATTTCGTTGGAATTAAGCACTAAATAGGCCATTTAGCGCGAGATAAGCTAAATAGCGGTTTGTTTAGGTACGTCTGGACTATTGTGTTTCAAAGACTTTTAGAGGTTAATTAATATAATATTATTAGCCTTGTATAGGCGGCGTAAAAAATTCACTCTCTATATGTAGGTTCCCTGTGGGGGCCGTAAGAGGCGACAGAGGCGTATTAAACACACGGACAGCCTCCTCAAATATCCTCCTCCCTATGTAGCAACCTAGGAAGAGGCCCATGTTCAGCTGTGGACTTTTAATAGGCTGTAATAAACTAGAGCCCAATGATTTCGTCAATCTTACTTAGCGGTACCATGTAGCGACATCTATGGAAATGTATTAAATAAAGAACGATGTATTTAGCGCGTCAAATTTTCATATCGATATACATCGCAACCGCTTCCGTAGATAGATAATAGATGGCGCTAGAGTAGTCAAGTGAGCTCGGCCACGGTCCTTATTGCTTTGTAAGAGAGATAGAATAGAATGGAATTCTATTATCTATTCTATTCTATTCATTGCTGGATTAAATGATGAATAAATGAATATTTTAAAATGTATTTCTTTATTAGCTGCTACCCGTACGCTTCGGTAGCATACATTAGGCTATTGTAATTTTTTTAAGCGATTGTAATTCTTATGTCCTATTCTGCTACATAATCGACTTCTCTACCAATTTTTGGTCACTCCAAATTTATATGAGACCATCCTCGAAGTATAATCTAATTTAAAAAAAAAATCATTAAAATCGGTTATCAATCTGTTAAGATAATCATATGAAATTCCTTAAACAATAGTCCAATATGAAACTTTTTCCCCTATTTTCCACTTTTTCTTCAAAATTAATGGTACCACCCTTAACGTAACGCCTATTAAAAAAAAGAATAATTTAAACCCGTTCACAATCTGCGAAGATATCGCGTAACATACATCGATATATACCTATATATATATATATATATATATATATATATATATATATATATATACATTTTTATACGTGGTAGAGCCATGCTGCTTATTAGTATAGTTGTAGCACGAATGGGTCGGCTCGACCGGGGAGGGACCACGCTCTCACAGAATACCAGCGTCAAATTGCAGCTTAACACTGCTGTGTTTCGTATGGTGAGTGTAGAGTACCGAAGACGCTTTTTATTGGAGAAGATGCATTCCATCTTAGTCCTCACGGGTGACAACGTATCTGCATTTTGATTCGCAAACGAGGATAAATGTAGATATCTATGGGCCACAGCAACCACTTACCATCAGGTGGACTGTGTACTCGTTTGTCACCCTATCCTATAAAAAAACACACTAGAATTGAGAACCTCCTTCTTTGTAAATTTGTTTAAAAAGTATGGAAAAATTCAATCAAAAACAAAGTTACACTAATTAATCCGAACAAGAAGCGCCCATAGCTCATTGTTCAGAAGTGAGGACTGCGGAACTCTGAGCGGTAGCTGCACATCCGGAGTCTGCTGTGAACCGTCGTCTATTGTGCCGTAGCTGGGTTGACAATGCGAAAATCAATTTTCTCCCGAACAATTGTGCGCATTTCGAAGCGTATAACCCATACCGGGGAGTCGAGGAACAACCTAAACGGTCTGCCGTCGAATCTAAGCAACACAGACGTCCAAAACAAACAAGATTCGAAACGTGTTTGCGGACGTGCTCGAAAGCGTAAACAATGGAACGGGAGAGTTCTCGCCGGTCGGAATTAGCGAGCGCTGTTTCGAATGGAACTTGAATTTTCGCCTATATAGGTTTTGTTCTTCGCAGCATAGTGGTCGTCGTGACTTCTTACTGTCTGGTCCAGGGTTCGATGGACAATGTCTTAGCCGAAATGTCATGGTATTTTGGTTTTCTAAGTGTTTTAATTAAATACTTTTTGGATTCGTTGCGAATAGAACAGAAAAGAGGAATAATAAGTACATAGCAATGTAAATGACAGAGATTCTTGACTATTTGTAGTCCTGTACACATCATGCATAACTTGCTCATCTTATAATTTAAAATTAAATATTTTGTATAGCCGATTTCAATATAAGCGACTTCAATATAGGTTATTTAAGAATAACTCAATAACCATTGTCTGACCTTGATCAAATTTATATGGGACCACACGAGAACTATCAGCTTTCATATAAAAAAAGAATCATCCAAATCGGTTCGCCCTGTACAAAGTTATAAGGTAACACACATAAAAAAAAACATACACTCGAATTGAGTACCGTCTCCTTTTTGGAAGTCGGCAGAAAAAAGGAAAATACATAATATATAAAAATAGTACCGCTTTAACTACAGCAAATTTTTATTGCTCAGCGGTGAAATATTTGGTAAATTGACGACTAGTGCAGTATACCTCCACGTAATGGAGTGCGGTGGTCTCGACTCTCGACTCTACTCCATAAGAGTCCTGTGCCCAGTTTATTTAGGATGTCGCTTTATACAGTTGAATTAGGTCGATTACAGTAATACTTAACCTACAACCTACATTCTTACACCACGTCACGTGTATTATATTCATCATCATATATCGAATCACAAGTCTACTGGGAAAAACAGGCCTTCGCGATAAATATAAAGAAGAAAAAAACGTTACTTTGCCAAAAACCAACACACAAAGTAAATAAAAACTTACAAGCTATCAAGGATTGGTCTACTCGATATGGAGTGTTGGTCAATCCTTCAAAATGCCAAGCTATACTGGTGGGTAGCTCAAGGATGCTAGCCAAGATTAATCTTGCAGACATACCCCCTATCTACTACAATGGGATTACAATACCGTTTAGTAAGTCTGTAAAAAATCTTGGCCTACACATTGACAGCTCACTGAATTGGAGAACTCAGGTTACTGAAGTCAGTCGTAAAGTCACTGCTACATTACGTACTCTGTATCGTTTAAAACATTTTCTCCCCACAAAGTCTAAGATCATGCTTGTCCAATCACTCATTTTACCCATAATTGATTATGCAGATGTGTGTTACCCGGATCTGTCCCAGGATCTTCTGAACAAGCTGGAACGCCTTCTCAATAACTGTATAAGATTTATTTTCGGGCTTCGTAAGTATGACCATATTTCGCAATATAGATCTAAGCTTAATTGGCTTACAATCCGGCAGAGGCGTATTTCCAGAATGTTACTTGTTCTTTTTTCCATATTAAATGACCCATTTTCGCCTTCTTATCTTAAGAGTAAATTTCACTATCTCTCCTCATCTCATGATAGGGTTCTACGTTCTTCTTCTAACAACAAAATATGTATTCCAGTTCACTTCACCGAGTTCTATGGTAACTCCTTTACAGTTCAGGCTGCACGCCTTTGGAACTCCTTGCCTGAAGACATCAGAAAAGCACCCAATAAGATTGCTTTTAAAAAGTTGGTGCGTAATCATCTATTAAAGACAACGCTTCTTAGATAAATCATCCATGTCATTTATATTTTGGACGTATATATTTATAGTTATTTATATGTACTATTTGTATATGTATGTCGGTATGAATATATGTATGCTTATGTATGTACGTATATATTTGTATAATTGTATATATTTTTATAGTTTATTTATTGTATATATTAGTAAAATTTATATATAACGTAATTAATTATAAATTTCTATTTTGTTTTTATTCTATATTGCTACACCTACTTCAAATTCTCACCACTCCATGGGTTGACTGGTAGAGAATGCCACAAGGCATTAAGTCCGCCCTTTGTATTCTTTTAGTTTAAGGAATGCAATAAAGAATAAATAAATAAAAAAAGTACCTAACTTAAAACTAGGCATACAATTATATACCTAATTTGGTTTTGTAACCCATCAATTAGTATTATCGTGATTATTGATGATCGAATCATTGGAGAATACAGTCCCGGGACTATATTCTGTAGTCCATCACTGTGCAGTTTAAAAGATTTCTTCCTCGTACAATTTCCTTTTGGAATCGACTACCACCCGAGATTTTTCCGGATAGATACGACACGACTTAGGGACCTTCAAGAAAAGAGCCTACTCTTTTTTAAAAGTCCGACAACGCAATCTGCTATTCCCCTTGCAGTTGTTCATGGGCAGCGGTAGTCATTTACCATCAGATGAGCCGCATGCTTGTTTGTCCCCTCATATTAAAAAATAGACCAAATAATTGAATGGGACTTGTGCACAAAAAGGCAAACATTGTTTAGGTACTAAATGTGTTTTCTTTATGGCAGGTTTATTTAGTTGTGCAATATTATAACTTACAAGATTATAAATGGTTCATAGTGAGTGTTGTCATAATGAAAGCGTGGTATTCCTTTTCGGGTTAACCTTTAACTAAGTCACGGCGTTAAATGTTAATATGTTACGCCACCCGGCGGCCAAATTTGATTATACTGTTTTAACGCAAGCAAATTTCGACAGTATGATGTATATATAAGGGCTGTTTTGACGTGTCAGCTTATGCCCGAGTAGCAAGAGATGCGCGCGGATCGACGTTGTAATGAAATCCTTAATGTGTTATAAAAGGGCGGCTGAATGTTCGTCCATAATATTGCAGCTTCATTAGCGGCTGATGGCAGGGTAAAAACGTGACGTATGACTGACAACTGTTTGTGGGATGTATATATATTTAAAGAAAAAAAAATATGGCATAATCCATTCATGTACTCGCTCTTGATACTGACAACTGTTTTTGGGATGTATGTATATTTGAAGAAAAAAAAAAACCGGCCAAGTGCGAGTCGGACTCGCGTACAGAGGGTATCGTGAAACTGCAGCATGGCTCTACCACGTATAAAACACAATTACATAATAGACACATGAAGTAATAATTATTTCGTAGACATGTAAGTTTCCTCGCGATGTTTTCCTTCAGTGGTAGATCAGCACTTAAAATTATATTTAATAATTTCAGTGGTGCACTTTGTAAACCTTTTTGTGCATACACTTTTTTTATTTTTTTTAGACCGTAAAACGCTACTCACTATCACTACAGCCTATCAAAGTCCACCGCTAGACATAAGCCTCCCCATTGATTACCTTTTAAGGGGGATATTTACTATAGTTGCCACGCATTGCACGCAACTGCAGTTTTCATTTATTAAGAAGTCGCTGCTGTCCATCTTTTTTTTTTTTAAAAAAAGCATGACAAATATCGACTTGAGAGTCCATCTGATGGTAAGTGGATGCTGTAGCCCATAGACACCCATATCTCTCCTCGATCAAGAATCAAAATGCAGATGCGATGTCAACCCTGAGGACTAAGATGGAATGCCTCGTTTCCAGTAAATTGATCTCCGGTTCTCTACACTCACCATACGAAACACAGCAGCATTTATGCTGGTATTCTGTGAGAGCGTGGCAACCACTTAATATGTCTGCAGCGTGGCTCTACCACGTATAAAATCACCCTTTCGGACCATCTAGTTGAATTCGCATAGAGTTGAAATCTCAAAAAGTTTAATTTACCACAATGTCGTTTTTTCTCGATTTCGCAAAATGTTGAATTCTTATAAAGTTGAAATCCTTAAAGGTTGGATATCCCTATAGTATGTTGACTATAAATAGCTTCCAGTACGGGCTTAATCTACACACGCAAAACCTCTTTAGATACTAAAACCTCTCTAGATAACTAGTTTATGTTAAATGCTTGTCATAAACTTGACAATGTCATTTGTAAATAATCAGTTTATTCATGAAATTGTTTATGATAGGATACTCCAAATTTCTTTATTTGTAAATTTCTAAATGGCTCCCTATAAAACAGTGTCCTTTACAACAAATAAAAAGAAACAGAAACTTCTCGTAATAAGAGGTAAATACACATTAACCAAAGATGGTCAAACAAATCAGAACGGCACCTCCCGATGGAAGTGCACAAATCGGGACGTTTGTTCTGCAACTGTTACTTTAACCAAAGATGAATGTGACGTAAAACGTGAAACGAAACATACCTGCACACCGGATACTAATAAAATTAAAGTAACACGGCTTATAAACGACATTAAGAGAGAAGTGTGTATTAATTTATGTTCTATCGAGCAGATATATGAAGAAATGGTGCAACATTTCATCGAAACCAATCATTTATTTCCTGTAACCGAAATACCATCATTTATTTCAGTAAGAAGTACTTTATATAGAACCCGGAAAAAATTCTTGGGCACAAATTCGCTAGTTTTCAATAGAGTTGAAGATGTGATAGTTCCGAAGGGACTGCCTAAAAATATCACGGTTTATGAAGATGGAGATCAAGAAAAAATTATCGTACTTTGTTCTCAGACTGCCATAACAGCAATGAAATCGTCAGAACTGTGTAGTTACAGTGGTGATGGTACATTCAAAGTTTCTCCACGCCCTTTTTATCAACTTTACATAATCCATCTAGACGTATTTTCAGACGAAACCACAGTTAATGTATTTCCTGTTATATGTGCATTTCTTCCAAATAAAACAGAAAAAACCTATACAAGATTATTCAATTTGATAAAAGAGAAGCTGCCTGTGGTAATAAAAACATTTAAATGTGATTACGAAACGGCTCAAATTAATGCTGTCAAAGCAATATTTCCAGATGTTCATTTATACGGGTGTTTCCAGCACTTTAATCAAGCCGTCTGGAAAAAAGCAAAAGAATGCAAAATTGCAAGAGTGACAAGACCTACAAGTAGCGACAGAAAAGCAAGAAGCATCGTTAGAATGTGCTCCTATTTTGTTTTAATTCCTCCCACTTTCATGAAACAAGCCTGGAAAAGTATTCAACAGGCTGCACCATCTACGCTAAAAATGAAGTCTTTTTTAAAATACTTCCAAGCCCAATGGTATGACAAAGATCATAATATGATAAGTTGTGCAGGAGACACACATAGGACCACAAATAATTGCGAGGGGTACCATCGGCGAATTAATGCGAGATTACCACGAAACCCTAACTTGTACCTCGTATTCCGTACACTTTTAAAAGAAATGAAGCATTACGATATAAAGATCGAAAGGTATTTGTTATTTGCACCATTCAAAAAAAATAGGCGGACGAAAGATATTTTGTTTGACATTAAGTATGCATCTTTATTAAAACAACTGAAAAGAAGAGTAATTTCACCAAAAATGTTTCTAATGAAAATCCATTTAACCAGATTAAAACTTGGTTTCTAACTTATTTTTCTAATTATACCTTATTTTAAGTGGAAGAAAGTTGATTTTGTATTTTAGTTAAGTTTAGTTCAATAAAACAGCGTACCTTATTTTAAGTGGAAGAAAGTTGATTTTGTATTTTAGTTTAGTTCAATAAAACAGCGTACCTTATTTTAAGTGGAAGAAAGTTGATTTTGTATTTTAGTTTAGTTCAATAAAACAGCGTACGCCAACTACTAATTTGTTTATCTGTCAAAATTGCCCTTACCTTATAATGTTATTCGATTCATATAGGTATTCCATAGGTGGGATGTAGGTAATCTAAAAAACAGTTCAATAATTTAAAGGATTCAACTTTATGGGATTCAACATTATACAAATTCAACTTTTTGGGAAATCATAATTCAACATGTTGGGAAGTCAACTTTGTAGGATTCAATATTACACAAGTTCAACTTTTTGAGATTTCAACTCTATGCGAATTCAACTTGATGGTCCGAAAGGAAAATCACTACAATCTTCTGGCTTGTTTCCCTCTGTCGCCTTTCACGACACCCATGGGACGATATGGGTAATATACATAATGGATATTCTTATATAGTACACATTTATTACGTAAGAATGCTGTAATTTAATACACTACTAACACTACAGTATACCGCCACCCGTGCAGAACTGCATTAATCATCTGATTATTTTACACGGCGTTGCATTCGACAATAATCTGGCGAAATTTCGTATTCCACTCTTGTTGTTTTGTATTTGTGAATGCATCTACGAAAAGTTTTTTAAAACAAACTTTCGAGGCTGAATCTGTTGTGTTTTACATCCATGTGAATTTTATTATTTACTAGCTGTTCCCCGCGACTTCGCCCGCGTGGAATTTATTACGATTGGGTTTCATGACTTTTAATTTTTTTGCGTGGAACCCTAATTCTTTTTCTAAAATAAGTTACTCCTTATAACATCAGCTATCTGCCAGTGAAAGTCCCGTCAAAATCGGTCCAGCCGTTTCGGAGATAAGCTGGAACAGACAGACAGACAAAAACTTACACAGATTTTGTTAAACGAAACGTGGAGGGGACGCGTACGAATTGAATTGCACGAAAGCGACTTCAGAGTCAATCAGCGCGTGCAAACGATAGGCACGAGCAAATCAGCCCGACTTAGGCGTAGTAACGGTCACAGCTAGACTTTCGTGCTGCTCCTTATAACTGGTAGTTACCGAAGCAGTCTATATTGGAGGTGAGGGGTAAAAACATTTGTATTTCCATTATTTATCGGTGATAGTTGGAAATGTCTATAGGCTACTTCTTGTCACATGTATTTGTACTAATAAAAAAAGCTCTTGTGTCTGTCAAAATAATTTTCATATCTCATAAAATTACTATTAATTTTTCTTTAAAATATATATGAAAACGTGTGTGGCTTACAACATATTGGTTTATTAATTTATCATCATAACAAGCGCATGCTTAATCATAACGTCCTTTCATAGTCTGTGCGCTGGCTTTGATGAATAATTGACGATGCATGTGCTACGGATCTGAAGATTATTGAGAGCATGCGGCACGAGGCTAAATCATTAGCGTTGCGACTAGTGTGACCACAGTTGTGCGAAAATTATACAATGTAAGCGATGGGATAATCTTTTTGGATGATCGATTAAACATTTGTCGGAGCCCAATTGAAATTTTCAGTTGTTTTTGTTCTAAGTCACTTCTTACAATACAAGACTTTCCAGCGATGAAATACTTCTTGGTATACATTTGTTTTTATAGAATAAGAGGGACAAACGGGCACGCAGTTCCCTGATGGTAAGTGGATGCTATGACTGATATACAATAGTGTCAGTGACTTATGTAATATAATTTTAAATAATAAAGCAGACCTATGCTTTGCTACGGAAGCAGGGCAGACATGGCAAACGCTCTGTCCTGGTGAAAATGTTCCACTGGAAGTTAACCAACAAAAACAGTGGGATATTCCATTGGTACAGGGCGTGCAGAAGGATTTGTTTCATAATCTCCAGAGTGACCTAGATAAGGCACGCCTTCTAGCTGTTTCGACTAAGGAATCTAGTCACTGGTTACACGCTTTACCATCAAGTAATCTCGGCACATTACTTGATGCGGAAAGCTTACGCATTGCCGTAGGAATCCGACTAGGAGCGGCGATTTGTCAACCCCATCAGTGTCCCTGTGGTAGCAGCGTCGACAAGTTTGGGCTCCACGGACTTTCATGTAAGAAAAGCGCTGGTAGACACAGTTCTTTGAACGATGTCATCCGAAGGGCTCTTGTCTCTATAAATGTGCCCTCGGTTTTAGAGCCTTGTGGAATATTTAGAGACGATGGCAGGAGACCCGACGGTATGACATTGGTCCCTTGGGAGAGAGGTAAAGCCTTAGTGTGGGATGCTACTTGCGTAGACACTCTGGCGTTCTCTCATCTCAGGGGTACCTCGTTTAGAGCCGGGGCGGCATCAGAGGCAGCTGAACTGAGTAAGTGGCGCAAGTATGAGTCTCTGAGAGATGACTACATATTTGTGCCATTTGCTGTAGAGACTATCGGTCCGTTGGGTCCACGTGCGGTGAAGTTCCTAAAGGAACTCCATCCGCGGCTGGTCGTTGCTGCTGGTGATAAGAGGGCTGGTTCTTTCCTTGCTCAAAGGCTAAGTATAGCCATTCAGCGGGGAAACGCAGCCAGCGTTCTTGGCACGATACCGCGGGGAGTAGGACTATATGATATTTAAGTTTCTAGTTTTAGTTTTTTTTTTAATTATTATTATAGTTTTTAGTATTGTATATTTTAATAAATGTAAATAAATGTTATCTACATCTATCCCCGATCTAGTGTAGGACTGTGTACTATAGTTTCAACATGGCTCTACCACGTATATTCGTATTAACTGATGGTTCGGTAGCGTAGTGGTGCAGTGTGCGTTTGGTTGTGGCGCTACAAGGCCACAGGACCCCGCATCATCGAAGTGTTTGTCCATATATATTTATCTTATTTTTTTTAAAGAAAGACAATTTATGAAATTATTACTATCTTGTTCATATACCCGAAGTAAAATACCCAGACCGATAAGAAAGGGCAGTGTCCAAGTCATGTTCGCCACGTGATATTTATTTCAGTTTCCTGTGTCGCCTCTTTGAATCTCTTTGCGGATTATATTATGCCGCCACTATACATCATTGTCTGTTTGGTATATTTGTAATTTTAATTACACGAAAAATTGATTATAATCAATCTATTTATGATTTTTTTTTCTTTTGCAGCTAGACGCCATTGAATCAGCACTAACAAATTCACAATCAAATGCTGAACTTTGGCTTTTCAAGTTGCACCAACTAGACGTGCATTAAGTATTAAGTTAGCCCTATATATGCTTCATTAAGTTTGCATTTAATAATGTATCCAAAAATAAAAATAAAAATAAAAATAATTTCATCCTAGCACTATCCCGATGCAATACAAAATCATGGAGACCCTATTGACGCAGAGGCTAATTGGATCTGGGCTCATGCATCTCCACTCTGTCTCGATTCTTATTGTCTGGAATTCCAATATGTGATAAATTGCTCGTCAAGTATTTGCTTTTAGCTTTCCGGTGAGAATGTTTTGTGCTGACCGTTGAGATTGGTTTAAGTTGAAAACTTTATACTGCCACGATTATACTATTTCGGATGTCGACGCGATGTTTATTGGAAATTATTTGCATTTGACAATGAACTGTGATTTAGTTGCATTATATACAGAATGTATTTTTGAGAAAGCAACATACTTGATAAAATGAGCGACATTATGACTGCAGCATGAATTGGTCGTCTCGATCGGGGAAAGACCACGTTTTCGCAGAATATAAGCGCGAAATATTAGCATAATACTGTATGGTGAGTGAAGAGACTCCATGATAAAGCCCCCCCCCCCCCCCCAAGAGTGAGAATGTGTTCGAATTTTGATTCCTGATCGAGGATAGATATAATATGAGCATGTCTTTGTATGTACGTTTCCGATTTTATGGGGTAGTCCCGTGAGATTTGGTGCAAAAATTCTTTACCCCCAAAGGTGAAAAAACAGGAGATAATGATATGTTTTAACTACTTATTTAGACGTCATTCGAGAGCATTTTAAATTTCTTAGGTTTAGTAGGCCACAGCATCAAGTTGAGGGTGGACTGTTCTCGTTTGTGAGCCTTAATTGTATTAGAAAGAATATGTTCTGGTGTCGTTAACCCTTGACTCTACACATCATCAAAGCGTGACACCTTAGACGGATTAAGGGCTCTATTCACGCGGCGACTAAGTCCGAGGGGAGAGCGGTGCCCTGTCTACCGAACAGGCCCTCTCGTTACAAGACCCGTCTCTATAGCAGCTTTTGTACAGCATCCATTTAAATTCATCTGTACATTTCGCCCTCTTTGTTTTTAGCCGGCGCGAGATTTTAATCACTTAGTCGCGACGTGAGTCTCCTTCAACAGTGACTGAGATGACGGAGACGTGTTTTTTTTTTAATTTTGCGAAATGTGTAACAGCTTTTGGTGCTTTTGAATCTTCGAAAGATTTTTAATTTTCCTTTTCTTAATAGAACATTATTAATCTATACATACTTACCCACCTTCTCTTTTACTGTTTATGGGTTGTGAAGTACAACAAATACAACTAAGATAGGTTTTTGTCATGTTTCGTGAAGATGTTTTACAAATTATATAAAAAAAACTAAAAGACCTACCTCAACCTAGAGTTGTTACTACTTCATACAGCGTGCAGTACCGTCAGGGTTGACTCATTGAAATTAAAATAAATGTTAGATAAAACGTGTATTTTTAACGTCGTTCGCAACCTGATTTGCGAGAGTACCGTTGGAGCCATCCGAAAGTGTGAGTACCGTCGGGGACCACCTGGAAGTGGGAGTACCGCCGGGGCTACCCGAAAGTGTTGATACTTATCCCCGTAGTCGAATACCGGAAGCCTGATACCTAGAGAAAATCCATTAGATATATTTGTAGAGTAGTAGTAGTAGAATATTTGTAGTTTATTTTTTTTTACGTGGTAGAGCCATGCTGCAGCTATATTACTGGTATAGTTGTAGCACGAATGGGTCGGCTCGACCGGGGAAGGACCACGCTCTCACAGAATACCAACAAAAAATAGCAGCTTAATGCTGCTGTGTTTCGTATGGTGAGTGTAGAGAACCGGAGACCCTTTTTACTGGAAAAGAGGCATTCCATCTTAGTCCTCACGGGTGACAACGCATCTGCCTTTTTATTCGTAATCGAGGATAGATGCAGATGTCTATGGGCCACAGCAACCACTTACCATCAGGTGGACTGTGTGCTCGTTTGTCACCCTTATCCTAAAAAAAAGTTTGACGCAAGTGGCGCAGTGGCTTAGGATTGAGTTGTTGTGCTGGGGGCCGCGGGTTCGAATCCCGCACGGAACAAGTATTTGTATGTCCTACAAATAATTGTTCCGGGTCTGAATGTGTGTCCTCGTGCAATTTATGTTTATAAACTGCCTCCACGATACAGCAGAAAATCCTAGTGTGGGGGTAACGTTTTTTAAATAAGAATAAAGGTGACAAACGAGCACGCAGGACACTTGATAGTAATTGGATGCTGTGGCTCATACAAATATAAATCTGTCCTCGATTAAAAATCAGAATGCAGATGCTTTTGTTTTCTGATTATAACCCTTAAGGGCTAATATGGAATGCTTCGTTTCCAGTAAAAAGGATCTCCGGTTCTCTACCTCATCAGCTCTAACCCTTATAAGACACGGCAACATTAAGCTACTATTTTACGCTGGTATTTTGTAAGAGCATGGTCCTTCCCCGGTTAAGCCGACCCATTCGTGCTATATAACAAGCATACAAATATAGCTACAGCATAGCTAGCACGTTCAAAATATTATCCCGTATATATCGTAAGAGGTGACTGGAAAATGCCAGAAAGACCACTTTAATAAATGGTGGTATAACTATGTCTTTTACGCTAGACGTAAATTAGCCAGGCCCGCGACTGGAACAGCATAAAATGCGATTCGGGTACTGTGGTTGCCAATCCGTTTGAAAATTGTGCCGATTAAGTCCAATCTTGTCTGTAACCGTGGAGGCCAATATACAATTAGACTTTTCTACCGTCTTCAATAAGGAGGAGGTACTCAATCTGGTGAACCGATTTCGATGATTCGCTTTTTATTTGAAAGCTGGTGCTTCACATAAAAATTTGATCAAGGTCTGTGTTTTTGAGTTATTCTAAATAATTTATATTGAAGTCGGTTGTACAAATTTTTTAATTTAAAATTATAATAGTCTTATAAAGGAGAGGACAAATGCAGATTTGACATTTTAGTTAATATTTATAACTTAACAAAAAGTAAAAACCGACTGCAAATTGATAAAAAAATTGGTTATTTATTTGCTACCCTCAGGGGTGGAATTTTTTTCTCAAAATGTATATGGGACCACCTTTTAGTATAACCTATTTAATTAAAAAAAGAATCATTAAAATCGGTTCACAGTCTGCGAAGATATCGCGTAACATACACACAAAAAATATACACTTGAATTGAGAACCTCCTCTTTTTTGAAGTCGGTTAAAATACTTTATAATAGTCAAAGCACTGTTTTGACAAAACAAATATCACTACGGAAATATTGTTGTAATAAGTGTCAAGATGCCATAGTTTTTATATTTAAACTAGCTGACCAGGCAAACGTTGTTCTGCCCTTTCCGACAACCATTTGCTTTCTAAAAAAACTCCTGAGATTAGCAATAAAAAAAATTTTAGGGTCACTTATCGGGATAAAAACTATCCTATCTCTCAAGTTGAACCAAACTGCTCACAGTGTGCAAAATTGCATTGAAATCAGTTCAGTAGTTTAGGAGTTAATCGCGGACAAACAACGTGACACGTAATTTTTATATATAAAGATTATCATATTTTCATTTATATATTTTTAAATAACCATAGAACAGAATAGAATAGAATAAAAGAATAGAATAATTTTTTTATTCAATATTGATTACAAGGAATTCTTATTGAATTTTTTACTTCAGTACTGGTTCGAAAAAAATCCTCTGTCCTGAGAAGAACCAGCAAGAAACCCAGCGGGACTTAAATAAATTTTAAAATTTAAATGATTGCAAACTCATTTGGAAGAGAAGGCCAAATTGGCCTCTAAAAAGCTTGGCGTGCTCAGCAGAGCGGGACAGTATTTCATGCCGGCACACCGCCTGCAACTTTACAAGGCGCAGGTTCGGCCTCACATGGAATACTGTTCCCATCTCTGGGCAGGGGCTCCCCAGTGCCAGCTCCTTCCACTTGACCGCATCCAGCGCAGAGCGGCTCGAATCGTCGACGACCGAGTTCTTTCCGATCGGCTCGACTCATTGGCGCTGCGAAGAGATGTTGCATCTCTTTGCATTTTCTTTCGCATCTACCATGGGGAGTGCTCTGAGGAATTGTTCGGATTAATCCCAGCTGCCAAATTTCACGAACGCACATCGCGGCAGAACTCCCGATACCATCCACACCATCTGGATGATTGGCGGTCCACCACTGTGCGATTTAGAAGATGTTTTCTTCCTCGCACGACTTCCTTGTGGAATCGATTACCATCAGCGATTTTTCCGGACCGATACGACTTAGGGACCTTCAAGAAAAGAGCGTACTCCTTTTTAAAAGGCCGGCAACGCATCTGCAATTCCCTCCCTGGTGTTGCAGTTGTTCATGGGCGGCGGTAGTCACTTACCATCAGGTGAGCCGCATGCTCGTTTGCCCCCTCTACTATAAAAAAAAAAAAAAAAAAAACTATTTACAAAATTTATTTTAGAAACAGCTTGGAAGCGACCACCTCATTATCAACCATGTATTCATTTATATTATAATAATCCTTTTTATACAGCTTTTGTTTAATTAAATACTGAAACTTAGTAATAGAGATACCTTGTATATTTTCTGGGACTTTGTTGTAATAGCGTATACATTGCCCCAAGAATGAATTACTGACTCTGTGGAGTCAAGAGGCCGGTACCACTAGCTTGTGTTTGTTGCAAGTGTTTACGGAGTGTACATATCACTTTTTTTACTAAAACTATCTTTGTTTTTGTGAACATAAATTAAATTTTCGTAAATATACTGAGAGGTCATCGTTATTATATTTATTTCTTTAAATTTTTCCCTAAGAGGCCTCTTCTGGCCCTCTTCTGTAAAACAAAAATAGTTTCTGAATCAGTCGCATTTCCCCATAGCGAAATCCCATAAGACATTATGCTATGGAAAAAACTGAAATAAACTAATCTAGCTGTCCCGAAACTAGTGAGATCTCTAATCTTTTTTACAGCATAAGCTGCAGAGCTTAGTCTACTCGCTAGTTTGGATATATGGGGGCCCACTGAAGCATTGCGTCGAGAGTGATCCCAAGAAAAACAGAGGATTCAACAGGGCTCAGTTCTTCCCCATTTAAAACACGTTGGTATTCAGATTTTTAACATTCGTTGTTATAATTTTAATACATTTACTTTTATTTAAATGCAGATTATTAATGTTAAACCAATGTACTAATTTTGATATAGCATTATTCACTTCGTCACATTTAAGTGGTAGACGTTTAATTTTAAAAATCAAGGAAGTATTATCAGCAAATATACTATTTCATGATTATCCCCATAAAATACAAATTCTACCAAGTTTTAAGATACCACTAAAATAGCAAATTAAAATAACATAATGTAGTTATTTGGATGGATTCAACCACCGCGGCCTACATTTTAATATATACCTTAACAGGAAAATCAAAGGAAACTTGTATGTTATGGCTATGAGTGTATTCTTCATAAATTTAAAATTGTACACGATATTCAAACATCAAAGCTAACAGTTATTCATTTCATTTATTCCATCGATTCATCAAACGAACTTAATCGCAGTATTCAAAAACACAAGTAGCTATTCCGCTTCACGTAAAACGTGTACAATTAAATAGCGTTTTCAACTCCTATAATTTATCAATACTACTAATTATGAGTGTCGCCGACGCTACAGTCTTTCATTTTCTTAATGAAGTCTCCGTAAACGCCGCGATTATTCAGCTCGACACAAAAATAATAGAATTAGATTCGTTTGTATTTTAGAATTCAAAGTGAGAGGAGGCGTACGCAGTAATTATGCTAGAATTTTGATTTATTACCTTCGCACGTGCCTTCGAAGATATCGTGAAATGTGACGTAATAAATAATAATTATTCAAATGGCGACTATTTTGTTTTTTGGTTGTGGTGGCGGTGTATTACCTTTTTCGTCCCTTGGGTGTCATGAGCGGCAACTCTGGAAATACTAAATAATTTTTGGTACCCATTAAGGCGATACCCCGAGCAAAACCTTGCGATAGTGTCTTTTTCTTCGTTATTCAAAGACTTCTCATTAGTTATGAGAAATAAACTACATCTAAAAGCACATTATTAATGTTCGACATCCTATCATCACATTTCACGTTTTAATTTGTTTTTAGGGTTCCGTACCTCAAAAGGAAAAAACGGAATCCTTATAGGATCACTTTGTTGTCCGTCTGTCTGTATGTCTGTCTGTCAAGACCCTTTTTCTCAGGAACGCGTGGAGGTATCAAGCTGAAATTATTATATCAAATACTCAAGTCTACTGTCCCTTGAAGCTGTGAAAAAATCAAACTTCTAAGCCAACGCAATCAAAAGATACAGCCGTTTATGCCGCAAATTTTCGACATTCGCAAGGGAATAAAAACCTACAGGATACTTCCCGTGAACTCAGAATCTTGAAATTTGGTACGAAGCAACGTTTTATAGCACAGATAAAGAAAAAATTGCGAAAAGCATAAATTTTTAGTTACATCATATAATAAAAATATGTTTAATAATTTTAAACTTATATACCTACAGATTTGTTCGGAACCCTCGGTGCGCGAGTCCGACTCGCACTTGGCCGGTTTTTATATGTTATAAATACATTTAAAATCTACTTTTAAAAAATGACTAAAATTATTGATTACATGCATCTGTTGCTAAAGGCGACGCTCTAATCGTTTGAGGATTACACTAATGAATGGATAAATTAAAAATCTTACATTATTCACATTTTACTTGATTTTTAAAGTTCGCTTTTCTTTTTTAATTAATATTAATTCCAAAAATTGTGTGAATTATATGATAAATGGGCGTACGCAGAGTGCGGGCGGCAGTGCGGGCGGCAGTGCACTGCATGCTCAAGGTTATTTGGTCAGGGAAACGCCTTAACTGGTAGGGCTTTGTTCTTGCCAAGAAATCCGTCTGGGTGGGTACTACCTTACCCATTATTTGAACTTTTGTGAACTCCTGTCTTGCGGTCTGAATAGTCTAGAGAGCCAGTACAATTATAGACTGTTTTATTTAAAGTACTAGCTATTCCCCGCGACTTCGCCCGCGTGGAATTTTTTTGCGCGGAATCCTTAAACATAAGTAGGCTAAGTACTACTTCTTAAAACATCAGCTATTTGCTAGTTAAAGTCCCAGCGTTAACGCTAAAATAGCTCGCAGATGACAGATTTTTTATTTAACACAACTTGACATCAAAATCTCGTTCTTCATACAAACTATTCCACTAATTAAATGGCGTTAACCAAATTTTTGAATTGCTCGCCGGTTAAATAAAGGTTTTATAATAAAAATAGGTATTATTCGCACAGTAGGCGGCAAATTGCATGCTTTTCGAGGTGTTTATTCGCAAACGGCCTGACTTACATTCGATTAAGGCTGAAAAAATACGGGAAATGCATGTAGCTTCGCATTAGCATGTTTATTAAATGTTATCACGCAATGATTAAGTCTTGCAACGTATAAGGCTATAACATACTAGGAGTTTGTTATAACAAAAAGGTACCAAAGTACAAATTTGGGCCACTTAATACTGAAATTTATGCATGATTTTTATAGTTTGGAAACAATAATATAATATGTTATGTAATAACATCATTCTACCGTATGCTCGATAAAACGATTGCCTTAAAATACATACAATAAACAAATTAAGTAAGGGAACCCATATATTTATTTGTATTGATTTGATAAAATATATTACATTAATTATGTTACATTAAAATATAATTACATTATTCATTTCACGCCATATTCGCGAATCTCGCTCATCTCATAAGATGCGTGAATATGTTGCACACGGGAAAACCATAACAGCTTCACTTTTTGTTAAAGTTTGATATTACTACCTATCTATTTTTCATACCATGCGCTATATATGAAACGATTCTTAAGGAGTAAACTCCAATAAACTCCACAATAATACCTTGATTTTTTTTATTTTTTTTTCACAACCTGCGACTTTTCACCGACGAAAAAATCGCGACGGTCTAAATGCTCGCTAAACGCAAGTGTTACAACGCCCTTACACGAAATACTCGCATTTCGTAAGCGCTGTCCGACGGCAATTTCACGTATCGTGCTTAACCAACCCCGATGCATAATTTAATTGTGACTCTGATTTATGTCTTTGTACGCGGATGGAATGATATGACCGTTGTTTCCGCGCTGTTGTCCATGAATATATAATTTAGTAGTTTGCTTTTTAACTACGTGATAACATGGTCTATGTTTGACGTATGATCGCAAGATATGAAGGTAAAATTCTGTCGGATTTATGAGTTGTAAATGTATAAATGTAATGTAAATGGTATACATTAAAAATGATAAGTGTAGTTTAGATGTGAAATAAGCTTCGGTAGATTCCATGTCAAAAATTAACATCAAATTGTAGCATATGAAGGTTCCTCTATAATTTAATACGTTTGTAAAATCTTGTTATCTTATGTGAACCGATTGTTTAAATAATTTTAATTGCAAATCATGATTCAAGCTATTTTTTTTATAGGATAAGGGTGATAAACGAGCACACAGTCCACCTGATGGTAAGTGATTGCTGTGGCCCATAAACATCTACATCTATCCTCGATTACGAATCAAAATGCAGATACATCGTCACCCGTGAGTTCTAAGATGGAATGCCTCGATTCCAGTAAGAAGCATCTCCGGTTCTCTACCCTCACCATATGAAACACAGCAAGCAGCGTTAAACTGCTATTTTACGCTGGTATTCTGTGAGAACGTGGTCCTTCCCCGGTCGAGCCGACCTATTCGTGCTACAATTACATTACTAATATAGTCGCAGCATGGCTCTACCACGTATAAAATATATATAGCCGGTTCATTGCCATTCAGCTTACTTATCCGCTGGGCTATGCCAGTCCTTTTAGATATTCTCGTTACAGATTTTATCCCGCTGAAAAATTTCGAGCATAGCCCTTTCGATCGCACGCTTAGTTACTTTGAACTTCATCTTACTGCCAGTAGTGAAGATCCACGTAGTTGTACACTTTTGTCTGAAGGTTCTGAGGAATATCGGACAGGAAGATCGGTTGCAGTTTGTCAAACGCAGCCCTGCCGAGTTGGATTCGTAGGTTGACCTCTGGGTCGAAATTGGATTCACCTAATCGGACATTTTGTCTCAGGTACTACTCGTCAAAAACTTTCAGCGTAATGTTCCCATCTGGTAGCGGTATAGATGTAATATGGACGTTAAACATGATTTTTGGTTTGTCCATGTTCATCTTAAGGCGGTATACCTTAGTTGGCTAACGATACTGAGGTCACTGAGAATAGTTCTAAGATCCTCCGGGGATTATAATATATATTATATAACATCAACATCGGCCAATCGAAGACGACTAGATTCACCTTTGATTTAACACAGTATGCTTTCCAATCCAGTATCTTAAAACGGTTTTCTAGTGCAGCAGTAAATATATCAGGGGATAACCTACTGTCTTGCATCTCCCTACAGATAGTCTTAAAATAGACTTCAGAAGTTATTTTGTGAAAATTATTTTATTCTATTTAGATTTCGAAGTCGTTTTTTACTTTTTGTTAAAAATTAAATTTTATACAATTTCTTTTACTCATTATGCATTAGTTAAAATGCAAATATAAAGTTTTATACTTTTAAAATATACATTTCGTAAAAATAGAGAATATCTATGACAGTTGTGTTTTACGGCACTCTCATCGCACTCTGATTTAGTAGAAAGCACTTATGTATAATTTTAATATGGTACCCAAACTAAACGAGGCGAGCCAGTCATTAAATTTTTAAATTTAATTGAACCACGTAGCCCTGATTAGTAATCTTGTACATGACTGTTAGATGCGGTGGAGATTAAAAGCTTTTTCCGCTTTAATTCTTAATTTGGGCTAATCGACTGTGCGGCCTGTTTCAGTTGCGGTAAATTGTACGCTGCGTGCGAACCGCCACGTGTGTTGTACCCTGTCGTTACCAACTTGGCTGAAGGCTATGTACTTATACTTAATAATTATGACTTTTACTTTTAAATTTAACTGCGAAAAGTAAATGGTAAAAAACGTTTACGTTATTTTTAATGTTCATAAGCATAGTGAACTAATTTGGAAGCGTCTGCCTTTTCTTTTGGTTACAATGTGGGTATTTGTCTTGCTAAGCCAATGAACTTTATCGTCTTTGGCTACATCACCATTTACTATTAGTTGCAATAGTATTCAAGCACTGGCTTATAGTAAATGAAAAATAAATAAAAGAAAAATAACAAAGGGACGTTAACGACAACGTGTAACTCGAGTAACTTATGATAACTTAACGTAACTCTTACCTGAATGAGTAATAAGATAGCAGATAATTCTTTATGAGGCCTTTTTTGTCTATTTAATATCTGATTTAATACCACTCTGTTACTTTTTTTTCTGCTGCCAAGGAGCTTGCCCACAGCTTCGTTGTCGTCAGAAAGACAATTGAGCCAGTATTATACGGCGGACAAAATGGTGTGCCTTACTTTGTTTGAAGCTTGCTGAAGATGTCAATGGGTTGCAATAGCCACTCACCACTTGGAGGATTACAATCTTTCAAGTTGTCCATGTATAAGCTAATACATTCTTAAAAGGGTCTAAGTTCAGCTAGCGCTTAATTGGGGGCGCTGTCATTGCGCCTCAATAGTGTAAATGGACCGAACACTAATGGAAGCCTAAATCACGCTATCGAAATTTTCGAGCTCATCAGCCGCTTCCAGAATTGGCCTGGCCAAAATTGGATCGTGCGAGGGCATTTTTTGTTCCCCGAATGTACCGACTCATTCACGAACCGAGATGTTTATGCTACCGTTTAATATGCTTTAATAGAAATCACATAATTCTAACAATTCGGAAATAATATTAATTGTATTATTAACATTTGCCAATAAGTTAATTCTAAAGTTTGTATGCTGAAGTAACAGAGTATAAAGGTTTAACAACTGCGTACAGTCCTTCTCTTTAGAGATTTTGGAACAGATAAAAGTCCACAAGGTTCCTCATGTTCTTTAATATATAATTTTCAGATTCTTAAAAATGCCGCGCTTAGTGGCGGCGGAAGACAGTAAACCACCTCATTTCTTCTTGAAGATGTCGTGAGATATATATATCGAGAATAGGAAATGCCACAAAGATTTTATTGCTTCCGATAGATACCCACTTAATGTATGATACGAGGAGCAGCGTCAGAGCTTAGACATATCTAGCCTCCACCAAGCGTGGTATTTAAGGCAAATCTACTAAAATCGAGAAAGAGGCATATGTCCAGGGCTTATAATGATTCTCGGACATGCAAATTTCCTCACGATGGTTTCTTTCACGCACGTAGTAAACCAATACTTAAATCGCAACTAGCAATTTCTATTGGCATCCGAGGGATCTTCTAGCTTACTAAGAAATTTAAAGCAAATGCTTCACTTTAGCTAGCGCGACTCAAGTATGTAAGAGGCAAAAATAATTAAATCTATCGCATAAGCAAAGTTATTTCTCAAAGTTTTATATTTCAAAGTTTGAGCCTTGATTCAAACACTTAATCAAGTTGTAGCAGCCCTCGCTTGAAATATGAAAATGCGTTTAGGAGCACGCGACAGCCCTGACTGTAAAGTTCAATAATTCTCGGGGATTCGCAAAGCGCGTAGGTAACCTGTTGTGAATTTGACAAAGCTTAATTATTTCTGAAGTTGTTTCGAAATTAGCTTTGGACGTCTTGAAAGCGACCCGCTCTCGTGTCGAGAGTAACGCAATCCTAGTATTATTTGTTTGGGGACTTGGAGCTTTTACAGTTCTATATATATATATACTATATATATATATATATATATATATATATATATATATATATATATATATATAGGCAATTCAATTGTAAAAAGATTTATTTATTTATTTATTTATTATATATTTAACTCACGGGTCGTTTAGGGTTCACTTGTTTTTTTTTATTTGACTATCTTATATAGGACTAAGATGGAATACCTCTTTTCTAGTAAAATGGGTCTCCGGTTCTCTACACTCACCATTCGAAACACAGTAGTGTCAAGCTACATTTTACGCTGGTATTCTGTGAGAGCGTGGTCCTTCCCCGGTCGAGCCAACCCATTCGTGCTACAATTATACTACTAATATAGCTGCAACATGGCTCTACCACGTATAACCACGTATATAGTGGAATGTTGTATGTCCTATACGATCTCTAGGTGGTAGGACTTCTTTCTGCCTATAAGACCGCGTTAGAAGCCACCCTCTTACCTATCTCTATCGCCAAATATCAGTGCTTGCACTGCTTTGTGTGAAGCCAGTATCAAGATGAAACACCTAAGAGCGTGTTATTAGGCTTTGAGGTATTTCATATTAGTTCTCATAAGTGACAACACATCTGTAGCTTTATCTGTTTGAAGTTGCCGGACTGCAGGTGTCCATGAACTGCAATAACCACTTACCATCATGTACATCAGGACAAACGTACCTCGTAGAGATGTACTCTACCATCAGGTAGAGGTTTGTAGTTTTTTTTTTAGTTTTTAGTTCAGGTAGAGGTGTATTCTACAAGGTACATTTGTCCCTTTCGTTTTATAAAACGAAGTGGGATATTTTTTTTAACAATTATTAAAACTTAATTTACCCCATCTTGCATTTAACAGCTAGTCGTAAATACGAACTATCTTGTATTTAAGTATTTCTTCCACGCTTTTTCGGACTTCACAAGAGACACTTAATGAGAATTTAATATTATATATTACATTCAATATATTTAATATCGAACCTAGAGAAAACTTTCATTTGTAATTTGATATGCATAGGATCAAAAAAAGGGCCCTTAAGCTGTATGTTTGCAATGTGAACCTGTTTGTTTTGAACGCGCTACGCCCGGAATTCTTGAAATTGCGCCAGAGTTTCTGATCACTACAATCCCTATACAGATGTGGGTTTTTCTTTTAATATTTTTAGATTGACAAATGAGACCATTAATGCTGCTGTGTTTCGCATAGTAAGCGAACCGGAGACCCGGTGTAGTTGTTACGAGGCTTCTATCTTAGTCTTCATGGATGACTACACATCTACATTTTCATTCTTAATCGAGCTTAAAGAGGTGTCTGTGGGGCAGCATTCACTTACCAGCAGGCAATTGTGTATTCGTGCGCCCTTATTACGACTCTAGTTTGAACTGTTAGTAATAAAAAATAATCGATATTTTCCATTAGTTATTACTTCAGCTATACGAAATTGTGATTTGAAAAGATTGAGTTCAAGAGAGCGCGCATTACACCATTGCGTAACTTGCCAGGCCACGACCTCGTTTCGAATAAAATTATTTCTGTAAATCTGTCACAATTTTAATTTAAAATTTGTTTATAATCGTTAACGTTATCTGCGTGGGATATTTGTATTGAAATACTAAAATTCTTGGCACACAGCAATGCTCATATCTGCAATGTCGTGAATAATTTATTGTGTAAGGCCAGCGGTACACGTTAATGCAACACCGGAGTCAATGAACGGAAACAATGTCATGATTTTGTAGAAGGTCGCTCTATTGTTACGAAACGTTAAAATTACTTAACGGTGTCATTGCACCCGTGTTTACTTTGTATGTGGCTTAACTCTGATATTGCTTTTTTATAGGATAAGGGTGACAAACGAGCACACAGTCCACCTGATGGTAAGTGGTCGCTGTGGCCCATAGACATCTACATTTATCCTCGATTACGAATCAAAATTCATATGCGCTGTCACCCGTGAGGACTAAGATGTAATGCCCCGTTGCCAGTAAAAAGGGACTCTGGTTCTCTACAATCGCCATACGAAACACAGCAGCATTAAGCAGCTATTTTACGCTGCTACTCTGTGAGAGCGTAGTCCTTCCCCGGACCAGCCGACCCATTCGTGTTACAACTATACCATCCCATTTGCTTTCATTTGCAAATACTGTATGAATATGAGCTAGTAGCTGTTTTTTTTTTTCATATATCAAATATTTTTGAAATATGCATCAATCTACAATATATCAATTTCCACGTTCAAAAATTTTAGGTCAAATATTTAAGTCAAAATATTTATTGTAAGTTAAGTGTGTCACTGTGTAGTGGCGGTGTAAGAATAACCACTGCCTCATATTGTTCCGTGGTTGTCGTAAGAGGCGATAGAGAGGTCCAACCCAGGAGATGGGCAGCAGCGTCTTCCTAATAACAACTAAATAAAAACTGCGGTTGCGAACCTGCTTGCCAATCGTGGCAACTATGGCAAATATCCCCCCCCCCCCCCCCCCCCCCCCCTATGAATCAATCTATCGGGGAGGCCTATGTTTAGCTGTATACTTTTGATAGGCTATATTTTAAGACGTATCGTGAATCATAATTTGAATTAGACCGTCCTTGCGTCGCTTACGACATACTTGTATTATGTAGTCTGCTTAAGGTTAAGTAAGTAGTTTTACTAAATGCTAGGACCCTCTTTTCTAAAAAGGAATTCGTCTGGATTAATATTTTTATTTAACATTTTCAATTAATTCTTATTGAAGTATTTTTTTACTTTTACAACATTTTTAATAGATTTGACTGTGTCGTTTTTCTGGGAACTTATTTATACCGTTTTTCTTCACTTTTCTAGCTTCGAAAGCTATATATTAACAGACTGTAAGGCATTCCGTCTTAGTTATAAAATGTAATAACGCTTCGGTAGCTTTTTTTATTTAAAGTTGGCAGTAGGTGCCCATGGGTTAATCTATCCTCCCCCTTCCCCCCGGCTGGCACTAATGGAGCCGAGGATGTATGCAAAAGTTTTGACGTGGCCCTGTCCATAATAGGACCGAAGGTAAGACCATGGGATTATAATCGGTGCGAGTCAGATAAAGCCCGTTCCTATTAAAAAAACATTTTTACAAATTTTTCTTTATTTATGCATGTTTTAGGTTGAAATTTTACTTTTTTACTTATAGCTTTGTGAATTAATTTGAAATCAATCTATTAGCTTCCGAGATTATCCTCACGTATTGAAGTAAACTTGTGTGATTCAGCAAGCACTGTCTTTTTACACGAGTCAATGCAACAATCGTTTTAATCCTGTATTTTTTCTTAAAAATATAAAAGAATTGTCTGTGCCACAAACAAAATTAAATTACAAAAGATTTAATGTGACACTTACAGTCACCAACGGCTAACTTCAGAGATAATTAGGTCTCTTAATTTAGATTAACGACTTTGTTATTTTAAAATTCATAGTCTCAAATGAATTTCAAACTCATAATAGAAGCAGTAAGTAAATACATCAACAAGTTTACGGAATGTGAGGCATTCCATCTTAGTCATCAGAGGTGACAACGCATCTGAAGCCTTCTTTGTATGAAGTTATCTGCAGGCGGCCATAGATTGCAGTAACCACTTACCATCAGGTGGAATGAAAGTTCGTTTGTCACTTCAGTTTTATTTTACATGGTACAGACACGCCGCATCTATGCTTGCTACACATAGCTGAAGCACGAATGGTTCGACTCCACCTGGGACCACGCTAAGACCACGCTCTCACACAGACATTATATGCTGTTGTGTTTCGTATCGTCAGTGCAGATATTATATGCTGTTGTGTTTCGTATCGTCAGTGCAGAGAACCGGAGACCATGATTACTAGAAACGTAGCATTCCATGTTAGTCCTAGATGTCTATGGTCTATAGAATCCACTTACAATCAGGTGGACGATGTGCTCGTTTGTCATTTTTACTTTATTAATATTTTTTTTAAATAAAACTAGAAACTACTTAATTTTCTTTACTAATTCGTCCAGCTTTTTTTTAAATTAGGCTACGGTATGACAGCACACAAGCTCACCGAGCGAACGCAATCACGGTGTTCGTCGATAATTCCATTAGTTATCCGTTGACCCGTCGCTCAGTTGATTACCACTTCTTATTTTATAGCCCCGAGTTTGCTTTGATCATTTCAGAAATATCCTATTTTCGCGACGCGTACTGACCTTTACTGGTCCCTCTAATTTACACGTCCGTGACGCTCGGTGTGGTGGGAAATATATTTATAGATTTCGCATAGCCTGTAGAGCGTTAATCACATTAATAAATATCCTACAGGACACCGCTATTTGTTTATTTTGTGTCGCTCTGTAGTGGCGGTGTAACATCCGCTACCCCATATCTTGGCAGTGTGTCGTCAGAAGCGGCATCTACTGCTGCTTGATTAATATTTAGAGACGATGGCAGGAGACCCGACGGTATGACATTGGTCCCTTGGGAGAGAGGTGAAGCCCTAGTTTGGAATGCTACTTGCGTAGACACTTTGGCAGCCTCTCATCACAGGGGTACCTCTCATTTAGAGCCTGGGCGGCATCAGAGTAAGTGGCGCAAATATGAGTCTCTAAGAGATGACTACACATTTGTGCCATTTGATGTAGAGACTACCAGTTTCTTCTGGTTCTTTCCTCGTTCAAGGGCTAAGGTAAACAATTCCCCTTTGAGGCATTATATGTGGGCCTATGTTCAGCAGTGGATTTATGATATTCTGTAAGTAAGAGAAGTAAGAGTGAATGAATGAAAGTTACACTTTTGATGTTCTTCCCTTCCCCCATTGTAGGTACAATAATTGGCAATATTTTGTAGGTAGGTTTGGGAAGTAGTTATAAGATCAAATACTATCATCATATCCCGGACAAGATAATTAATGGCTTCGCATACGCTGCCACTTATTCCTACCTATAAGTAACACTGCAACTACTTTAGGGTTTCGACTCGAAGTGTAGAGAGCAAGGATAATGCGGGCTATCTGGTATTCCAATCCTCAGATGTAAAGTACATTTCAGGATTTCTTTGTTTGGATACTGTAAAAATCCCTGACACACTTTTACACTCCGTCAGTTGTACTCGTTTGTCATTTAAATGACATTAGAAAGTGCTAAACTATACCGTTATATTGATTTCATTTCAAAACAACGTAGAACTTTTCGAAAGGTTATTTGTTTGCAATATAGTCGATTTATTACTCGAGAACAAACAATCGGGCCCGAAGACCAATCGGAACGCGTAACCTTGCTGCTTTGTTAAGGTATCTTTTGGAATATTTTCAATTATCGTTGTTTCATTTCGTTTCTTTTGTCGACCTCGATTTATTTATTTGTTTCGGAATTTTAAATTTGTATTATAAATGACTATGTGTATGGCTGCTTTCTGGTGGTAAAAGTCAAAGGCAAATATATGTTTATTGAAAATTGGTTTTTACAAAGCAATTTTTGAGTCAAATGCTATGCTATCGCTTTGAGAAGTTTGTACAGTATAGCGAGGTTACCTTGTGAAAAGAAGCGGCAAGAAACTCACAGTTCCTAGTTTTAAATTGTCAACAGATGTCCATAGACTATGGTAGCCACTTACCATCAGGTGAAGTGTTAGTTTGTTTGTCACTTTATAATTTGTTTTATAAAAAAGTGTCTATGGGCCACAGCTTCCATTTACAATGAGGTGGACTGTTTGCTCGTTTGTAACCGTTATTCTCAAAAAAAAAAAAACGACGGGTTGCACTCCGGGAGTGCCGGCAGAAGTGAAAACTTGAATATTAACGTTGTGCATTTTTGATATTTTGGAATGGCGGAGATTATTTATTATTATCTTATTTCATTTATTTTCATTCGAAATTATTTGTTTGATAAACCTACACCTCACATGTGCTTATTGTGATGTTATGAAAATATAGGTTAATGCTATAAAGTATAAATATATTACAAATATTACATCTATAATATGTAAGTACATATGTATCTATATTAATAATTTCGTCAAGCAGTACAGTAGACTCGATCGAAACCTAATCTTAATAATAAAATTATATTAATTAATAAATGAAAATTAATTAAACCTAACTTACTTCCTCTCCAAGGCCGCGCCGGCTGTCTACTCTCCGTCCGTCTTACGAATTTTCGATCAGGACACGTGACCTGACGCGAATTTAACATTTTTTACCCATTACAAAAAAAGTGCACAACGCCGCCAAAGAAGTTTTCACTTCAAAAACATAATCATCATCATCATTACAGTGTACCAAAATCCACTGGTGATTATAGGTCTACCCCATAAATTGCCTTATTCGCATTAATTGCCACGTTTGGCAGAAAAACTTTTTTAAAAGTTTCTTTAATAAAATAAGCATAAATATTCGTGGACTATCTTACGATACCGAGAGTATCGCAAGATAAGAGGCGATAGAGGTAAAATGGAACAGGAGATGAGCAGCATCTTCTTGATAATAACTCAAAACAATAAAAAAGCTGCGGTCGTCAACCCGCTTGAAAATCGTGGCAACCATTTACAAAATCCCCCATGAGGTAATCTATGAAGGTGACCTATGTTCAGTAGTTGACATTTATAAGCTGTAATGGATGGATGGATCTTACGTATGTAGTTATCTTTATGTGAAGTCTTAAACGTAAGGTTCCAAAGTCCACCTCTTGCTCCTCATGCTCCATTTTGCGGGCGTCATCCCCGTATAAAGGAGCATGAGCATCATGGGACACTGCAAGCTTAAATGTAAACTATCTGTTCTTCTGACTTTTCTAGTAGATGACGCGATGGTCACTTCAAAGATTCTCTCCAAACTTGTTATAGTGTTAATACACGACTTATCGAGTCCAGATTTTGTATTTTTTTTACACTAACCCAACATATTATATTGTCCTTTAAGTCCATAAATTTAGAATTTGAGAGTAATTTAACTTGAGCGCCAGCTATCGTATCCTAGCTAGCTAGGAACCAGCGCCATCACCATCACCATCACCATCACGTACGAAACAATTATATTGTGTAAATATGACCTCAATTGATTAAGTCGTTCTGAAGTTACCCGGTCATTAGCAGACGGGCCAACGATTGTATATTAGACTAGGTGAAAATAATTGTAGAAATGTCGTTTTAAATTTGGAAGGGTTATATTGTTTAATTAGGAATGATAATACATTCATTGAAATTGAACAATACATAACTGTCAAATAAATTTGTCGGTCAGATAGTACGATGCCCATAACTTCGCGCAAGTGCAAGCAATAAGTTGACAAAATTTTACCGCTATCTGATGAACAGTAACGTTATGGCAACGTATAAAATACGAACAAAAAACATAGTTTTTAGATATCAGATATTTAAACATAAAATAAAACTTCATTATATCTTATTGTGTAAACATTTCCATTTCGTATTATATTTCAATTCTATAACGATTCTCATTAAGCTATTTCTGAACTTCATTTCATCTAGAAACTTTTCAATTAAACTTCTTTTCTTTAGGTATCAATAAGGTAAATGATATCGTTCCAAAGTAAGCAAGTATCGACTAATTAGTGATGGCTGATTTTCGATATTTTGCGTCAACTTGTATTCTATGAGAGTGTCGAGTACTCATTTATCGATTTAATAATTAAGTAACGTCACAATTTAACATTCATTAATATTGACGTTTTAGAATCGTCTATCTCCGTTATGATTTCTTATATTTACGCGAACACTACACATTTAAATAAAACTAATTTTACGGATTTTATCGCGTATATTAACTTATTTTATATTCCCGACGTTTCGAGCACTTTACAGCACCCATGGTCACGGGGGGGGACTGAGGTGTATGACGTCCCAATGTCATAGTTAACCACGGCTACCTCCAGATTAAAAATTATTATATTATACAGATACTGTAAGTTCATACTGCGTGGATCGGAACAAAAATTAATAATTTTTAATCTGGAGGTAGCCGTGGTTAACTATGACATTGGGACGTCATACACCTCAGTCCCCCCCGTGACCATGGGTGCTGTAAAGTGCTCGAAACGTCGGGAATATAAAATAAGTTAATATACGCGATAAAATCCGTAAAATTAGTTTTATTTAAATGTCTATCTCCGTTATTATAATGTGTTACTTAACATTTTACTCATTGATATTACAAAGTATCTAGTAACATAATATACTCGTATTATTAATGTATTATTTTATTATTGGAAGTCAAATCTAGGGGTCATGGTTGAATAGGGGCAAAAAGTTTTCATCACACTCCTAGGGAGTCAAAATGGCCAAAAACCAAAAAATTTGGGGGTGGCTCGAACTTAAGGCAATCAGTTTGAATAGCTTATCATGTAGAGAATGTCATGGGGTCATGGTTGAATAGGGGCAAAAAATTCTCATTACACTCTTAGGGAGTCAAAATGGCCAAAAACCAAAAAATTTGGGGGGTGGCTCGATTTTTAGGCAATCAGCTTGAATAGCCTATCATGTAGAGAATGTCAGGGGGGGGGGGGGTCATGGTTGAATAGGGGCAAAAAGTTCTCATTACACTCTTAAGCTGAATGTACATTTGTTCGCACTGTACGCATTGTACGCGCCTTACGCGCCGAGTTTTACTGATGGCCTCGCACATTTGCCCGTACGCATCGTCCGCACCATACGCAAATCTTTTGTATTACCAACAACTTTTGTAGTTTTTTCCAACTACTGGTGGGAAACGTTACAGTGAAATTGATCGCTCGAAATCACTATGGAAAGAAATATAGTAATAGCCTGCTTATTGGCAGAGGAAGAATAAAATAAAATTCGAAGAAAAAGAAGATTTTAGATTCATAATATTAATTTAAAAAGGCAATTGTATGGAGAATATGAAGGGAATATACTTTATTTAAAGACTTATTAGATGATGATGAACGATTTTTTAGATATTTGCATTTAACATACAAGAAACTTTAAGAATTGCTACATCTACTAAAACCATATCTTTCTATGGAAATCTCAAGATTTAGAAGGCCAGTTGAGTCAGAGAAAAGACTTTGTATGTATGAGGTAAGTATTTTTATTGATAATTAAGTAATCAGGTATAATTGGGATTTTGAATGAAATTTAACCATTTTTTTTAGTTCAGTATTTAAATAATTTATCACTAAGTATTCATATTGATAATCGATGCAAAAAAATTTAATTATGTATAATTAAATACGAATTAATTAAAAGTTATAAAAATACAAAAATTATCACGTAAGTCGAAACCACCAGTTATAGTGGAAAATCCACAAAGTTGGAAACATTACACTACACTGAGTCAGCACGCGCCGCGTTATATGACGTTATCAGCATTCTTTCTTCGATATCGTATTCCTACCGCATTTTATAAAATTCGGCACGTACGGTGCGGGTGTGATGTGCAAGGTTTCATATGATTTCATACAACGAATTCTAAAATTCGGCGCGTGCGGCGCGTACGGCGCGTATGTGCGTTCAGCTTTAGGGAGTCAAAATGGCCAAAAACCAAAAAATTGGGGGGGTGGCTTGAACTTTAGGTATACTCAGTTTGAATAGCCTATCATGTAGAGGATGTCATGGGGGTCATAGTTGAATAGGGGAAAAAGTTCTCATTACACTCTTAGGGGGTCAAAATTACCAAAAACCAAAAAAAAATCTTATTTCGGCTATAACTCCGCCTTCTTCAGAGGTTCTTATACAGTCTTTACTTCCCGCATTCCACTTGTTAAGTAACTAGCGACCTTCTCCGGCTTCGCTCGGGTGATTTCTGGATCTCGATATCGGCGTCATTTGCTGGGTCCAATTGTGAACTTAAACCAGTGAGGGACTCACTTAAACAGAAACAAACATTTTCATCAAAATCGTTCAAGCCATTTTTGAGTTTTTGCGAGACTTACGAACGACTATTAATTTTATATTGTCATATTGCCTTTACTGTCAATATGGAACATAATGACTTCTTATATTTACACGAACACTACACATTGAATGAAACTAGTTTTATTCAGTATGGAACTTAAAGTCAACATAATATCATGACAGTTTTAATAAAGTAAAACTAAACTTAATAGCAACTGTGGCGGGGCTGTCGTCGCGCCACAAGCGAAAAACATTCGAGCCTAAATCGGGCTAACAAAGTTCCGAAGTTAAAGCAGTATATATAGGAATAGCTCCGAACTACTACTCAGAGCGTTGGCCGCTCCCCGGGCAGAACACCTTACCTGGCGGGAGATCTCCCCCTTTCCTTCCACCGGCTACACAACAATTATCGTAGTAATGTAAATAAACACTAACAGAGGCGAGTCATACCGCAAGAAGTGAAAACTCAATGATATATGGGTATACATGTAAACAGGCCGCTATACTAGTAGACATGCTCGTAACGTACAGCGCTTGCGCGTAATACGTCACGAACATGTCGAGGTCATCGGTTACGCCAACCCATAAGTATTTCCCCCACCAAAAATCGCTCCACGCGGCTAAAGAAGTTTTTATTTCAAACACACTAATTAAAACTATCATAAATCGCAATAACGAATGAATGAAGTAATCAATTAAATTAAAGTTGGTAAAAAATTACTTCGCGTACATCCGCTCGATAAAATAAAATGATGTGTCTTACCTAGTTTCAAGAGCACCTCCCGCCCTCCCCCAATTGCGTCCACTATCACCGTCACCACTAATCCCAGCACCACCACTCCCAACACCACTACACTAGGATAGACACACCACTGACGACAATACGACACGTGTTTCGCCTCTACACGAGGCATCTTCAGGTGATCGAGACTCTGCGGTGGCTGACTTTAGTAAGGTAATTTTTTACCAACTTTAATACAATGGACTTCCGCAAAGTAACGCCTGATTCTATTAATCATTTAAATCTAACCGCAGTGAAAAACGATGTCATTAGAGAAAAAAACGATAAGTCATAAGCAGCACACTTCTACTTACAGCATTTAGGGTTCAGTCAAGGCACGTCATTAAACCGCGCAATGCAGCGTCTGCATTACCCTACAGAAATTAAGCCCGCTTATTGAACAGGGCTCTTCTTTCCGCCCGTTACGCCATATTTATGGAAGCTATAGCCAACACTTACGGTATATACCTCGTTATTGCTTTTTAATCGATGGCGCACATTTATTTGCGGACGCCGCCTCGTGATATATAGCCGAATAAATTTTCAACTGAAGTCCCAAATGGAATTCGATTATTGCCCGAATTTAGTTTCGGATTCGCTTGTATTAACGCTGTAGGCCATTGGAATTTATAACCTTTCATATTTTAACCATTTTCGCAAACTAATCCGATAAACTGTAGGCGCACCGTCCAGTATTATTACAATTACTCACGAGTAATACGAAATTTCTGAATTACTCAAAATCTTGATAAATATCCTTACTTTTTTTAAATGTGCGCCGTTTAGCACATGACATGTTTAAATATTAATAAAAAAATGTATTTTATTTTATTTATTGAATAAAACCATATTGAAACAACCAAGTTGAAGCATTGTCTCCTGAAATAGCAGTAAAATCAACAATTACAAGACTGCTTATTACAAATGATATAAAAAAGAAAAAAGCAATATCCGTATAACTCAAAAATTATTTGTCAGACCTTGTTCAAATTTATATGGGAAACACCACATGAGAAGCACCAGCTTTCAAATAAAAAAAAATGCATGAGTGTCGTGGAGCACTCGGTTGGAACGAAGTTCCTTGCGTAGTATATTATTATTGATAGACGTTGGTGTTATATTATTGATTAACAAATACAAATAAATGAATTACTAGCGTCTATTAAAATGAAGCGTCATTTGAAATAAAATAACATTTATTTCATGGCAAGATAAGAAAAAGTGCGAGGGAGATGGATATTATTCCATCTCACTTCCTTATTTCGCCGCTAAGGCCGTCTATACTATGACACAAGGGGTAGTGACGAAAAAATCTTACACTTTTTGTCCCGTAGCTCCCATTCGCCAAACCTGTACCGTCCGATAAAGAACTTCAAGAATCGAAATCTGTTCACCCAGAAAAAAGATATGAGGAAACACATAAAAAACATACAGTGGAATTGTGTATTTACTCTTGTTTGAAGTCGGTAGAAAAGAATTAGGGTTCCGCGCAAAAAAATTAAAACCAATGAAATCCAATCGTAATAAAATCCACGCGGGAGAAGTCGCGGAGGACAGCTAGTTATAAATAAATCACCAACAGCTTGTTAACAACCAATATTCTAAGTAAAACCACGTGCACTTATCAGTGGAGTGGGCGCTCAATGCTCGTTACCCAGTGCTCAAACGTGCCTGTGGAAACGAACGGCGGGATCCAATCGGCTTGTTACGCTTCGAGAGCTTGGAGGGCTGCTGGACTGCGTTGAGTTTGTGTTGTTACTCGTAGTTGTTTCATAGCTTCATTTGTACTTTAATGCCATTGTAAAAAAGTACACGTGATAGAGCCACGCTGCAGCTATGTTATGTTTGTAACACGAATGCGTCGGCTCGACCGGGGATGGACCACGCTATCACGCAGCTTTAAGCTGCTTTGTTTTGTATTGTGAGTGTATAGGGAACCGGGGACTATTTTTACTGGGAAAGAAGCATTCCATTCATCCTTAGGTGTGACGACGCATCTGCGTGCTGATTGTTGATCGTTCTGATGTATGTTGGTATCAATATATTTTTCTATTTGATTAAGCATATAGCCACCCAATAAATGTATCGATAATTTATAATTATTTTGCTTTCTTATAAATTAATTTACTTATGTGCCTTTTATTCTAAATGATTAAAAGTTATATTTTTATTTTTAAATTTGTTTGTTTTTATTTTATGTTGGAGCCCGTGATTAGTTAAGTTGATTACATTGCACCTATGTCTCTGGCGTGTTTTTTTTTCATAGGATAATGGTATCAAACAAGCACACAGTCCACCTGATTGTAAGTGGTTGCTGTGGCCCATAGACATCTACATCTATCTTCGATTACGAATGAAAATGCAGATGCGTTGTCACCCGTGAGGACTAAGACGGAAAGCCTCGTTTCCAGTAAAAAGGGTCTCCGGTTCTCTACACTCACCATACGAAACACAGCAGCGTTAAGCTGCTATTTTACGCTGGTATTGTGTGAGAGCGTCGTCCTTTTCCTGTCGAGCCGACCCATTCGTGCTACAACTATACTAACATAGCTCGGGCATGGCTCTACCACGTATAGAACTAATTATATGTAGCACATAGTGTGTACTGAAAATCAGCGTTATAGTGACACTTTGTGGTTTCCATAAAAATAATTTTGTGTTCGATCTACATAAATTATATATAATTATTATTATAAAAGTATTTAAGAATATAATAATATGGACGTCCTTAGTCTCTGCCTACCCTCATGGGTGACAGGCGTGATTGAATATTTATAATAATGTTTGTGCTGCTGGTGTAATGTAAATAAAAAAAATAGTATTCGAAAATCACTGAAATTATATCTGTGTAAGAATATATACTACCCAATATCTTCCCGTGAGTATCGTAAGAGGCGACAGAGGGCAACTGAAAGAGAAGTTGGGCAGCAGCATCTAGCTGATCTCGCTGATAACAACTTAAAATAATAAAAACTGCGGTTGCAAATCCGCATACCAAGCGTGACAGCTATGGCAAAATCTGAAATATGAGACAATCTATGAGGGAGGTCTATGCCCAGCTGTGGAAATTGATATGCTATAATGAACTATTGCAAATAATAGCGAATAGGTAAAATATAAATTGAAAACGCGTCGACAAATCAAAAAAAAATATATTCGGTAACTAATCAAAGAATGACCCCAGTATTACATAAAATATTTAGCTTGCAGGTGGGCTGGATAAGCCTCGTATCTCCCTTCAGGACAGTTTCAGTGTTTCCAATGTTACGAGCGTCACTAAAACCAGCTTACACTAAAGCCGTAATCGTAAACCAGCCGTATCGCTCCCGTCGATAAATAGTTGTCTTTCGGCAACGTAGGTAGTGTTCAAGCTGCAGAATTATATCACAATGTGACGAATGTATTTACGTGACGTAAGAGATCCATCTCCCATTATATTCTGTGGATGTCGTCAGAGGCAACAATGGAAAATGCGAGAAAAGTCTTAAAATCTTACTAAAGCTGACCCCTTTTTACGAAAACGAGGCATTCCATTTTAGTTCTCAGAGGTAACAACGCATCTTAATCGAGGATGATGGACGTAGATGTCAATGGGCCAAAGTATTTTCTTACGATCAGGTGGCCTGTATGCTCGTTTGTCACCTTTATTCTATAAAAAAATGGTGGTTTATCTATGTCGTTATACGTCTGGCGAAATACCCAGACCGGCGACGGGAAGCGACATCAAAGGTGTTATACTCCTTAGTCCGCCTGCCAACGATTAAGGCACATCCTCCCTATAAAGAGAGAAGCTCATGTCAAGTTGGAAACTTTTGCGAGCTGATAGAAAAAAAAAACTAATGCTTAAACTGTCAATATTTTTAAATGCAGAAATTCATCAAGGCTCTACAAGTCTAAAAATGGGGATTGTGACATTTATTTGCTCTAAAATTAAACTTTTATTTTATATTTTATGCCGCTTGTAGTTGAAAATTATAATTTTTAATAAATAATCTGCTGTGAAATATTTTTGTTTTATTTCATTTCATTAGAAGGTTTCACTTCTACCGCGTGTACTGCACACATGATTTTTTAGAGTTTAATGTTTTAAAAGCTAAAAAAATATATAGAAATTGATATCAAGGAATAATAATTATTCAATTCTAATTATTAAGTGGCGAAGCTTGCGAAGTCACTTATTGATTTCACGATGTCTGTCCGTCTGTCCGTCCGTCTGTCCCACGATTATCTCGAGAACGGTTTCGAATTTTCAAATTCTGTTTTCTGCAATCGGTTACTGATCACCCAGGCATCTGAACCTTCTATTTTGAAAAAAAATTTTTTCCGTTGAAACCGCTACAAAGCTGATTGCTTCGCCACTTTGCTATGCTGTTAGCTTGCTAGGTTTATTAATCTTTTTATCATCTTCATAGTTATTTAGGTATATCATTCATAATAACAGTTGAACAAGATGAAAAAAAAATTTATCAATGTAAAGGAAAGCTGCCAGCAGGCACATTCTTGAAGGGGCGTATATCCAGCTGTTGACTGGCTTGACTGTCGTATATAGTTATATAATACGATGAAGTTTTGACTGTGGTTGTGTTAACCGTGCACATACACATTGTGTTAGTGTGCGTAGGCTGCGGACGCTCGGGAATAGCGCTCACGAGGCCTATACATACTATCACAATGTGTATGTGCACGGCTAACAACAACCAACGTCAAAACTTCATCGTGAAATGGAATAACTATAATTAATGAATGCTTTATCTGACTTAAAATGTTCCAAAATTGAAATTTGTACATAGGTAGTGTTTGTCGACGTATATACCTTACACTTTCACACCAAAGCTTATTTGAAGCTATCAATAGCCAGCGACTGGTTGCTCGCTCGCTATCTTTATAGCTACAACGGAACGTTCGCGTCGGTAACTTTCGTCCAATTACGTTACGGTGTGACGGGCGGTCGTAACGACGCTTAGCGTGCGCTATCTTTACTGCTTCTCTTTATACCACTGTAAAACGAACATTGGCTGCATACATGCAATTTTTCTGGATATCTGTTTGTCTGTGTGTTCAAATCTGATTAAATTTGGCTTGTAGTAGCTGGAACTTTACTTTTTAACAAGAATCAAATACAAAATTAGGCCAGGTTAATGGAGTCACTTTAAATTTAATAATGCTGGAGCTATCCGTCTATAGTACTCGATTACCGGTGATTGGTAATAAAGTTATTTATTGCAATATTTGGTTTTTAGTCTAGTTTTCGCTAGTTGTTCAGTAACAATCAAATAAAAATATAAAAGCCAGCTTAATGGGCTCGCTTTTAATTTCAAAACACTTCTCAGATACTTCTCAACGACTTTTATAGTATTAACTGCAATTTTAAGCATTTAAGTATTGTTAATTATTATACCACGCTGGAATATAAGGAAACATATTTGATAATTAAGTAAACATATCTGATAATTAATAAAGAGGGGAGGGTCAAGAGTACTCGGATACCTAGACGTGCATGTATGAAGAAGTTAATGGATCTGAAAGAAGCGAAAGACGTATGTAAGGATCGTGACACTTGGCGGTCTGTTCTCTCTGGCTACCCCGTCAGGGATTGTGCGTGAAGATAAGTTTAAGTTTAAGTTTATATCTGATAATTATATTCCCCACTGCATAAATCTCTCAGAAACATAAATTAAAAGTGGTAAAATTAAAAATTTTGTACAAATGTTGAGGTCAACATAAATAAAATGAGAACATGTGGTCGAAGTCACATTATTAAGGATAACTCAAAAATTACGGATCATTACGGGTCTTGATCTTATATGGGACCACCTGAGAAATAAAAAAAGAATCATCCAAATCGGTTTTGGAGGTAACACACATTAAAAAAATACAGTCAAATTGAGTACCTCCTCCTTTTTTTGAACGCTACTGAAAGTATGTAGGCTATTTTATTTTACTTTTACAAACTATTTCGTAAGATATCGCTGTTGTATCCTACGGCTCGGTGAAGTAGGAACATTGAACAACTTTATTACCTAATTTTAGATATATGTAAGAAAGCAAAGGAACGAAGTATGAGCTATGATTATGAATAGAGTAGAATCATTTTTATGCAATATAGATTACATACAGTACATAATAAGTACATAGAAAGTCATTTTTTTACCTTTACCATTGGTTCGCAAACAAACCTCTGTCTTGGGAAGAACCAGCAAGAAACCCAGCGGGACCTTTTTTTTAAAAAGCACAATTTACAATATAACATTTTATGCAGTTGTTATAAAAACGTTTAGAAACAGCATGGTAGCGATCACCTCGTTCCCAGTGGTTATTATCAGTCATGTACTCTTTAGTCTTAGTAATTTAAACCTTTTGCTAGATAAGGTCTGCATATTTTCTGGGACTTTGTTGTAAAAGCGTATACATTGCCCCATGAAGCAATTACTGAACCTTTTGGAGTCGAGTAATTGGTATAACTAACTAGTTTTGTTTTTGTGTACATACATTACACTCTCGTAAATATATTGAAAGGGATTCATTCGGACCTATGATTTAAATTGCTCTTATGACTCTTTTGTAAAACAAAGATAGTTTCAATGTCAGTGGCATTACCCCATAGCAAGATTGCATATGAAATTATGCTATGGAAATAACTAAAATAAACTAATCTAGCTGTTTCAACACATGTAAAGCATCTAATCTTTTTACAGCATTTTTTTTATAGGATAAGGGTGACATACGAGCACACAGTCCACCTGATGGTAAGTGGTTGCTGCGGCCCATAGACATCTACATCTACCCTCTATTTCAAATCAAAATGTAGATGCGTTGTCACCCGTGAGGACTAAGATAGAATGCCTCATTTCCAGTAAAAAGGGCCTCCGGCCACCTGTACTCACCAAGCGAAACGCAAAAGTAAACCTCTACTTCACGCTGGTTTTCTGTGAGGTCGTGGTACCACCCCGGTTCGAGCCGGCCCATCCGTGCGACAGCAAAAGCTGCCGCGTGGCTCTACCACCAAACTATGCTGCAGAACTAAGTTTGCTAGCTAGTTTAGATATATGAAAGCCCCATTGAAGCTTTGCTGCAAACTGTAATACCGAGAAAAACAGGGGATTCAATAAGACCCAGCTCCTCCCCACTTAAAAGCAAACTGGTATTCACCTGTTTAACATTAGGTGTACATTTCGTTTTATTGCCGTTCGAAAGCAAATTATTGACGTTAAACCGGTGTACTACTTTTGATATAGCATTATTCACTTTATCATATTTCAATAATTCATTTTGTGAATAGGAGGATGGTATTGTTTTTATATTAATGGGTTTAATTTATATTTTTAAGCATTAACAACTATTCTTTAAACAATTAACAATTCTATAAGATGTCCCAGAACAGAGAGAGAGAGGTTGAATAACGTTATATTAAAATAAAGTGACTTAATTAAAAGTTTCTAATAGAATAGAAATAAATAAACATTAGTTTATTTAATTTAACATAGATTTCAAGTATAATCATTGAAAGTGACTTATGCTGGTTCCGAAAAAACCCTGTGTTGTGAAGAACTAGTAAGAAACCCAGTGGGATTCTTTATAACCAAAAAGTTATAATAATTTACAATGTAGTCCAATTGAATTATACATTAGAAACAATATTTAAAAGCAATCACGGCACTCCCAGGGGTTATTATTAGCCATGTATTTTTCAATATTATAATAACTATTTTCATACGGCTTTTGTTTAATAACAATTTTAACAATTTGATGTGTGTGTAACCTGTGTAAGGAGGTACTGACTCTTTGAAGTCACTTAACTAGTATTTTGTAACTTGTGCTTGTTTCTCGCATATGCAGAATGTACATCACTATTCTTAAATGAAAGAAAAAACAATAGTTGTTTTTGTTTTTTATGATTTAAATACAGTACAGTACGTCCTTCTTCTTATTAATAACTGGCTTTACGGGTCTGGGATCTAGCCCTTCTGAGCCTGAAGTTACAATAAATTGTAATAATTATCCTTCATAGTATACTGCTTCACAATATGTTGATGCGTCACACTGAGGAGCCCTTGGGAGATTTTGACGGCAACTTGAGCAAGCAGACAGCTGACGGTTGGCGATGGTATCTCAAGGCGCCTAAGCAGACAGACACCTTATTTTGAGAATCACATCACCATCAGAGCACTTGTTTCACAGTTTCCACTAATAGTTCACATGCGCGGACACTTAATACACAAAATCACACCACTTTTACATATCAAAGTCCACTTCAAACCAGTATTTAAACAATAATACAGGAGCAGCAAACCGATGCCGGTCGAGTTCCCGCCAAAAACTCAGTACAGTACGTAATAGATATAAGTTAACAGATTACGAAAACATGAAAACAAAAGTGAGTCTCCATACATATTTTACAGCATAGAAGACATAATGTAAATAGCAAATCAGCCCATTTCTTTATTAGATTGCAGTAACAAATAGCACGCCCCTCAGGAATGTGCTTTATTCAAATTATACCTGCACGGTGTTAAAGTATTGGTTTTCATTTATAGAACTTATAAAACATAAGACAAATAAGCAAATACAATTTTATACAAACTAGGACACAGTCACAGTTAATGGTAAGCAGATGTTGCGGTCCAAAGACACCTACATACATCTATTATTAAGTAAGAATCAAAACACAGAAACGTAGTCACCGTTGAGGACTTAAATGGAATGCCTCATTACTAGTTAATAACATGGATCTGGTCCTTCAGTACGGTATATTCACTGGACGATACATCCTACTCTACACTGATATTCTCTGAAAGTGGGAGCCCTGAACGGACCGATCAATTTGTCCTGCATCCATAAAACAGCTACAGCGTGGCACTGCAGTAGACGATTTACAGTAGGGGTCTAACATGGAACCTTGTGGTACTCCGTGATACATACATACCTAACGTCTGAAGAATAAATCAGTTTATGCAATGTTTTATCATAGCTCTGCTAGAAATATAAAAGGGGCAATTGTGACTCCATTAAACATTTTCCGTAACTAGATTACCGAGTTATTTTGCTCGAAAACTCCTTTGTAGCCCTCTAATGAAATGGAGGTTTTCTTCGTTCGTTGTAAAAATAAAGCGCCGTTGAGGGTGCTAAGGGGTGGTGTAAGGGGGCACGAAGGCACGCTTTTGATTAATTACAGTCGTAATACGGCTCGGTCCGATCCGCCTCTTGTTTATACTGGTCTGTAATTTCGCGATGTTCTCTCGATTTGCTCTATATATCTCTGATAGTTTCGTTGGTAAATGATTTGTATTAATAAAGTTTAATATTTTTTAGTAAAGTAGTAAACCGTGTAGTGGCGGTGTAAGAATATCTATTACCCGTGGGTGTCATAATAGGTGACAGAAGAAAACAAACCAGAAGATAGGCAACACCATCTTCCTGATAACACCTAAATAAAAACAACTGCAGTTGGCCACCCGCTTGCCAAGCGTGATAACGTATCCAAGTATAAATAAAATAAAATATAAAACAAATAATGATTTCTTATATTTACGCGAACACTACGCGTAAATATAAGAATATATTGCTGGAAAGCAACCGAAACGTCGGAAATATAAAATAAGTTAATTAAACGCGATAAAATCCGTAAAAATAGTTTTATTCAATATAAAACAAATATTATAAAATATGGAAATTGCGCACCTCATTCTTGACAAACAATTCACCATTTAGAGCAGCAGATTTTCAGTACCAACCTCCGTGATATCCCAATGCCACTCAGACCCATTTCTTAAATGCTAAGACAATACAGCAGCTTTAGGGCTAGAAAATGTCTGCCGCGCTGCCCCCATGCCTGTTGGCGGACTTTTTTTTATAGGATAGGGTGACAAACGAGCACACAGTCCACCTGATGGTAAGTGGTTGCCGTGACCCATAGACATCCACATTTATCCTCAATAAAGAATCAAAATGCAGATACGTCGTCACCCGTGAGGACTAAGATGGAATGCCTCTTTTCCAGTAAAATGAGTCTCTGGTTCTCTACACTCACCATACGAAACACAGCAGCTTTAAGCTGCTATTTTACGCTGGTTTTCTGTGAGAGCGTGGTCCTTCTTCGGTCGAGCCGACCCAGATACTACTAATATAGCTGCAGCATGGCTCTACCACGTATAAGGACTTCAAGTATATATTATTTCGAAATATTTAATTTAATTACTCAGACATGCAGGTCTGCTCATGATGGTTTATTTCATCGCCGAGCACGTGGTAAATCAGCACTTAATGTTATAACTACCAACTTCATTGGTGCCGGCGGGTTTCAAACCTGAAATACTAGTTTGCTGCGAAATTTACAGCGAACACTTAGCCACTGCGCTACCACGGTGTTTCTAATTAAAATTAGTAATATATTTATTTTTTTGTGGTTCTGTGTCAACGTTGGGAGCATGGCGCATTGACTTCCTTCTCATTACTTGAAAGTACTCTGAAAGTACACTAAGACCTCTACTTAGCGGGAAGATATTTAGAGATTTTTTATTTTTCGTATAATATACACGTTTGCTCACGATATTTTCATTTTCCGAGCACGTAAAATTGCGATTAATAATTTTATTGATGAAGAGAATAAAATAGAATAGAATATAATAATTTTTATTGAAAATAAATTACAATTAATACTCAAAGTCTCAAAGTCATTTATGCTTTTTTAATGACAGAACGGTTTGTGGTTACTGCAGTCAACAGATACGTCGTCATCTTTTTTTTATATGATAAGTGACAAACGAGCTCACAGTCCACCTGATGGTAAGTGGTTGCTGCGGCCCATAGACATCTACATCTATTCTCGATTACAAATCAAAACGCAGATGCGTTATCACCCGTGAGGACTAAGATGTAATGCATCGGTTCCAGTAAAAATGGTTCTCCGGTTCTCTACACTCACCATACGTAACACAGCAGCGTTAAGCTGCTAGTTTACGTTGGTATTCTGTGAGATCATCATGGGTCGTTTCTGAGCACTAAGATGAAATGCATCACAGCCTGTAATTGTACTATATATATATTGTTATATTCAGTCCAGCAGTGTCAGCGCTGCTATTTTGCGGCAAAAATAGGTAGGATGGTACCTACACAAACGCACTTCTAGACAGAGAAGGACCCAGTGGAACTTTTTTTTTAAAATAATAATTCACAACATAATATTCAACATAAAAACATTTAGTAAAAGCATGGTAGCGTCTTATTTTTAGGGGTTAATACATTATAATGATTTCTTATATTTACGCGAACATTACACATTTAACGGATTTTATCGCGTATATTAATCGGGATTATAAAATAAGTTAATATACACAAAAAACAAAAAATAACAAAACACACAAAAAACGAATTAAAATCTTAGATATCATTTGGGTATCATGTCTTATTGATAAGTGTTAATTAAATTTCTTTGGCAAAGAATATCCGACAAATAAGACATTAAACACAGCCAGTAAGATTTTAATGAAACATTTTTAAAGGAATTTTTTTAAATTCTTTATTTTATGAATTATTGCAAAATTTTAACAGTATATTGAATTATCTCGTATTGCCTCTACGAGCTCTTATTACAGCCTCCATACGTGGTGTCATTGAATCTACCAAGTTCGTTATGTCCTGATCAGTAAGAAGATCCTATATCCCATAAACGCGATAAAATCCGTAAAAAGTAGTGTTATGAATGTGTAGTGTTCGAGTAAATTTACGAAATCATTACTTTTATATATCTTAATAATCGTTGCGAATTACCTCGGCTTTCGTAACTCTGTCGTACTCTCTAAAACATTAAAACAAAGTATAGCATTAAATCTCTATAAAACATCCTCCCAGCTATCAAGGCTATATATCCCATTTAATAAATTGGCAAGAGTTTTAACGAGCAAGCGACGAATGTTGCTCGAGAGAGCGATACGGGCGCTCGCGAAAGACATTACTTCACGCTAGGGCCGCCACGGTGGTTTGTGAGACATGTCATGACCTAGTTTGTTGAAGCCTTTACTCTTCAAAGAATGAGCCGTCCGTTACGGTTACAGCCTATTGAAGTGCACTGCTAACCATAGCCTCCGCCCCCATAGATTGCCTCATAAGGGGATATTTGCCATAGTTGCCACGCTTGGCAAGTGGGTTGGCACCGCGGTTTTTTATTTTTAGTCGTTATTAGGAAGACGCTGCTGTCCATATCCTGTTTCTGTTTTCCCCTGTCGCTTGATTTGGGGATTCGCCATTACACGGTAAATACTTCACGCTAGGGTCACTATGGTGATTTGTTAGACATATTACTTTGTTGATGCCCTGTCCTGTTCAAAGAATACGCCATATTATAACGTATTTTAAAGGCGATAACGGGTCAGTAAGCTCAATTGGAAGTAGGCCGGCCTTATTGCTCGGAGGTCTGACAATAAATGGGGAAGAGTGGTTCTTGAGTGTCAGTCTCGTGCTGGTGAGGAAATGACACTAGATGGAGTGAGGAGCTGCTAAGACATGCTTATATTTAGCAATGGACTTGTTAAGAGCTGTAATTATGGTGATGATGACTCTGTAACCGTGATCCTTCCCCAAGTTGAGTCGGTGTATTTATGCTCCGGATATAGCTGCAGCGTGACTATACCACGTGTCACATATATAAGGTTCGTTCATACTTACCACGCTGCACTGTTCTAGCGAGCGAGCTCTACCCTGATAATGCTGCTTTCTAAATGTATGTGCAATTAGGATTCAACATAATAAGATGAATTTTCAGATACCGATCGTTCGTTAAAGCCTTACACCGCGAGAAATATATAATATTCTTCTTACAGTGATTTTAAACATAACATGTCCTGAGTGGGCTTAGCCCACGTAACTGGCCTTTTACTTGTAACACATAAACTCTCACGTCTGTCACACAGAGGTTAAGACAGAGTCTACGGACTTCCATTTAGCACGATCCTGATACGTCTGTTTTGTTTCTTTTTGATTTGACTCATCGGTTAGGGGTATACTTAACTGGCCACATCTTCAATATGTCGCCAATTTTGCTCTATAATTTACTTGTTTGTTTTATTTCTTCTTTTTTTTTTAAAAAAGTTACCTCCACACTATTATTTTCTCCTGTATCGTGGAAGCAGTTTACAAATACAAATTGCACAAGGACAAACATCCAGACCCGGAACAATTATTTTTAGGCCATACAAAATAGTTGTTCCGTGCGGGATTCGAACCCGCGACCCCCAGCGCATCAACTCATTGCTAAGCCACTGCGCCACGGAGCCGTCATAAATTTGTGCACTTGTGCAACATAAATTTACTTTGTCACTCTTTTCTTCTTTCTTTCTACGTATCCGAACCACCGAAACGTTCTTAATAGGACGCCTTCTGATTTTTTTTGTTCTTAATTCTGATCTTCTTGTTCTATATACAACATCTTGCAAACCACACTTTCATCTTATCACACAATTCACCTCACTCTATCATTCAGAGACAGCCCTAACATTCTTCTTAACGACAGCATTTCTAAAGCATTAATTTTACTCAAGCTTCTTCTGCTACACCCAACTTTCACTACCATATATTTAGGTTGTTTGTTGTTAAGAATTTTTCTTATTATTGTCCTTTTTTTTTGTCAACGCATAAAAGTTCACTGCTGTACTTCTGTCTTCTCCTGTTTTAGGGAGTTCGCCCTTGTCAGTGCCTGTGACGGTGCCACCCGTCTCCGCTCAGGGTATTTTACGTCTAATGCAAACGAAATGGAATACCACTACGGTAAAAAGCCATAAAACTTTTCGACTTTTGCCATAGACACTTCTTACGACACCCATGGAACGCAATACGGCCAATGAATTAAGATACTATAAGGCGTTATCGGACCAACGTTCCCGTTAGTCCTGCTCCTGTCTTCGTTCGTGTCGGATTGCCATCCACAGTAAAAGAATACACCTGTGCTTGCGCGTGTTCTATACTCGAATCGAAAAAAAATGGAAAGGACGAACATCGTTACAAAGAAAATTCCTAGTGCGCCTAAATTAAAATAAGTCAAAAGAAAATGTTAACATATTTATCCCTTACTACCCAATTCGAATACACGTCACTAATTATTGCATTCGAATATTGTTTTATTTATTAACGCGCAAACACTAAAATGTATTCCAACTCAAAAATAAACAATCTTTCTTATTGCACAAAGATACTGGTTCTTTGATCTATAATACCCTGCCGTAGCATCCGATAACATGAAAAACAATGTCAAACTTACTTTAATTAAAAAAATTATTCACAGAATCGGTGATATGACCTGAAACAAATATTTGAAAAATTTTATTTTGACTTTATTACACTCTATTGTTTACCGGTTCGTTTTATTGAAAATCGTAGTTGAATTCAAATAAAGAACAGTCTATTCATAGCAAAATAAATTATGCAAGCGAGATTTTCGATTTCCGTTATTTTCTTTGTTGATTATAAAACCTCTGATAATTTTTAAATTGATTATTTATACAGTAAGTAAATAGATTAGTTGGCAAAAGCTGTAAAAAGATTCAGATGATTCTATTTTTGACGTGACAACGTCTTATAAATCGATGAAGCTCGCTGCACGAACGAAAAAACATGACTCATGCGGCGTTACCTAGGCGTTCCATTTAAAGTGCAAGCGAGAGCGCGGAACGAGCGACTGTGCGAGCGAATGTGGTGTCAATTGTTTATAGCAACGATAATTGCGGCAATAAATGTAATGATTCTTTCGATATTAAATATTTCTTATGACGTTGTCACGTTCAACTATCGTCAGTAAACCGACTTTACAGACAACCGATTTTTTTTGTTTTACTTATTAATAGCCAGTGCTTGACCACAATCCCACCTGGTGGTAAGTGGTGATGCAGCCCTAGATGGTAAATCGCACTGTCTTAGCCTAACAAAAGCCTATTCACTCTTGTCTTAAAGACGCCCAGATTGTATTCGGACAGGAAGATAGACGCCGGCAAATTATTCCACTCTCTTACTGTACGTATTACAAAAGTCGAAGCAAACCATTTGGTTCTATTGCGTGAAATATCGACAACAAAGGAGTGAAGACCCGCCGACCGCCTGGTCGTCCGACGGTGGAAAGGAGAGGGAGGAATTAAAGCGTGTAATTCCTGCGCACACTCACCGAAATGCATCCTATAGAATATCCAGAGACTAGCTACTCAGCGCCTACTGTACATTATTACCCGCTTTTCATCATCCACGACACTAAACAGGATATTGTATTTTTTTATAGGATAAGGGTGACTAACAAGCACACAGTTCACCTGATGGTAAGTGGTTGCTGCGGCCCATAGACATCTATCTTCGATTATGAAACAAAATGCAGATGCACTGGCACCCGTGAGGACTAAGATGGAATGCCTCGTTTCCAGTAAAAAGGGTTTCCGGTTCTCTACACTCACCATACGAAACACAGCAGCGTTAAACTGCTATTTTACGCTGGTATTCTGTGAGAGCGTTGTCCTTTCACGGTCGAGCCGACCCATTCGTGCTACAACTACTTATACTGCTAATAACTGCGGCATGGCTCTACCACGTATAGTATTTTCATTCATTTATGTATTTTTTTATGTGTATTATGACGCTTTTCAAGCATAATTACTACTTTTAATGTAACGGAAGGAGGCGGGAGGTGTGTCAGGATTCGTTAGTCTCTGCCACCCTTCTGGGTGACAGCCGTGAGTGTTTATGTTATGTTATGTTTTATAAAATTACTAGTAATAAAAATAATAATGAAATATCGTTTGGTATTTTCGTATTGATTTTAAATATTTTAAAACCACTCTCTTTTATACTGCATGTATCCATAACAAATGTTATATTTTCTCTCAGAAGTCCCCGTTAAGATTGGCAGATATGACAGCAATTCCGTATGGAGGACATTATTATCATTGATAAGTATTTAAATTGCTGTGGACTGTTTAGTGACAGCGGAGCTAAAGACTATGATCAAGTCCTGCGCTGATGGGTAGACTGAGCTGGCCGCCTACAACGAAATTCGGTCTAGACGATATTATTATTAAAAGGTTTTAAGTACATTTTTCGGCAGCAGATATTTTTCTTTTAATTTTAATCCAACCTTTTTTCCGAGTACGCCAGCGATTATGGTTATATTATTCATACATATCCACAGTTTATATAGTCGTTTGGGTTGCCAGATGTCTTAATGTATCCACGTGTAAATTAGTGTTTGTGTGCATTCATTACGTTTGCGCACACAGGCCGCTCCAACTATAAACTCATTAGTTGTTCGGATGGGATGAGATGTTTCGGTCTTGATTTAAGCGACAAATATTACGCGAAATGTGGGAAGGTGGGAGACTGTTGTTGTGTATTTATTGTATTTTATTTAACTACGAACCTAGTGTGTGTTAATTTAACGTCCACTGGGGTATCACATTTGTCACACAGGCCGTCAATTGTACCTTTATATATATATATATATATATCTTTATATATAAAAATTACGTGTCACGTTGTTAGTCCGCGATGGACTCCTAAACTACTGAACTGATTTCAATAAAATTTTGCACCCTGCGTTCAGTTTGGTCCAACTTGAGAGATAGGATAGTTTTTGTCCCGATAAATGACCCTCGATATTTTTTATAACGAATTTAAGGATTTTTTATAGGACAAAAGGTCGTCGGAGAGGGCAGAACAACGTCTGCCTGGCGAGCTAGTTATATATAAAAAGTACGTGTCACGTTGTTTGTCCGCGATGGACTCCTAAACTACTGAACTGATTTCTATGAAATTTTCGGTCAATGTGCAGTTTGGTCCAACTTAAAAGATAGGATAGCTTACATCTCAATTTATAGTCGCAACACAATATTATTTTATTGCAAATTATTTGTCTATTATTTGACAGTCACAATTATCTGTTAGCTCCAAACGATTCTGTCAGATGACGATTTCTGTTGACTAGATTGAGTAAATATTTAATAGATGGCGCTATGTTAAAAATGCAAACGTTTAATATAAGCTACAATTTAGTAGTATAACCACCACGTGTTGCTGTAAGTATTCAACAAATCGAACCGATTTCAAAAAAAATTGCAGACTGTGTGCAGTTTGGTCCAACTTCAGAGATAGGATAGTTTTTATCCCGATAAGTGACCCTCAATTTTTTTATTGCTAATTTCAGGAGTTTTTTTGGGAAAGCAAATGGTCGTTCGGAAAGGGCAGAACAACGTCTGCCTGGTCAGCTAGTATATATATATATATATATATATATATATATATATATATATATATATATATATATATATGTATGTATACATAAGTATATATTATTTTTATTTTTTGTGATATATAATTTATATCTTATGTATTTTATTTCCATGTATTCCAAATTTTTTTGTTGTTTTAGTTTAGTATTCGCAAATTAACTTTTATTACACCTACTCCATTCTATCTCTCCATCATCCCTAGGTAGACTGGTAGAGAATGCCTTAGGCATTAAGTCCGCCTATATACCACATGTGTATATGAAGTTTAAAATAAATAAATAAATAAAAAATGTACAGTAAATCAAATAAAATTAAGAATGCCAGCAATAATGAAGTCGCACCTGGTTTAATATTTAAAACGGAGAACTTCGGCACCAAACAAAACAAGACGTCGAACGCCGTGAGCTAAAACAAGAATTCGTCTTAACTCAAAGAAAGTCGGTTCATAAAAATAGTATTACACAAAAAGCATTTGAACCGTCGCCAGACGTAAAACAAGAAAGATGCCAGACGTGGTTTTCAAGTTCCAGTGAAAGAGGTTAAAAAGCGTACTTCATTAGACGGTAGGTGCGACTGAGATCCGTAGCCTCGGACAGATTCATTCGGCTATAATTACTGGGATACCAGATAAATGCGGAGATATCCGGAGTGCGGTCCACTCAGCGATTTATCGTTGAGACGTCCGCGAATAAGAATCCAAAAAAAGTGTAGAAAGTAGTAGTCGGGAAGAGCGTGATAAATTAATCTGTGTATTATAGTGGGATTTTATTTATGAAAGAACATTAATTTTAGCTCATTATAATTTTTAAAAAGAGACGATACTCTTATACTAGGTTTTACTTCTGTATCGTGGAGGAAGATATTGGTTATGGATGTTTGCATTTATTTAAGTATCATCATCATCATCATCATCATTATCATTACAGCCCTTCACAAGTCCACTGAGGACGATAGGTTTCCCCCAAGGGATGCGACAAAGTACGGTCCTGAGCTACCTGCATCCGTCGACTTCCTGCACGTTTTACAATGTCGTCACTCTATCTATTGGAGAGACAACTTACATTTTTCTTACTGGCACTAGGTTGCCAGTCTGACACTCGAGAAGCTATCGCCTTAAGTGCGCTAATAAGATAATTTTTGTACGCGGATCGTTGCAAATTATTTTTCTCATCTGTAATACGATACATCTGATTTACGATTTAATAATTATTGCCTGAAATCATTGCTTTAAATTTTCTTTTTTTTTCCTTTTCAGGTAAACATTGATGCGATCTGTCTAAGGTTCGTCACATATATTCCGCACGTGAGTAAAAATCATCTCTGAATATTAAAAAGTTAAAAGTAACGTTACAGCCTATATACATCCCACTGCTGGACACAGGCCGCCTTTCATTTTTGAGAAGGTTGTTGGACAAGGAAATGTCCGTCGCACTGCCTGAATGCGTGATGGTACACTTTACACGTCTTCAAAATATTTTTTTAATTTCTCTTACTACCAGGTTGCCTCATGAGGTTTGTCTTCACCGCTGAGCACTTGGTAATCCAGCAATTAAAATTCATCATCATCACCGTTACAGCCCTTAACAAGTCAACTTCTTGAACATAGGCTTCCCCCAAGAAATGCCACAAAACACGATCCTTAGCCACCTGCATCCATCGAGCCCCTGCTTATCTTACAAGGTCGACTCCACTTACGAGGTTGCCACTCGAGAACCTTTCTTCCCATCGGTTGCCGTTTCTTCGAGCTATATGACCGGCCCATTACCACATCAGCTTACTAATTCGTTGGGCTATGTTTTTTAGCTACTCTTAATTATTAATAGCACTTAAATCTGCAATTAATAATTTCATTGATGGCGGCGGAATCGAACTGGGGTTGTTCGCGTATTGTAAAATTAACAGCCAGAGCTTAGCCACTGAGCTAAAACGGTGCATTATATTAATATCTCAATAATCCTCACAATCGTAACCTAATATTGCCAGAACTACTCTATGAAATAGGAGAGAAAACAAATCATTATTCTACATCTCAAATACGATACGTAACCGCTCCAAATTGATACAATGATATTTGATTTCTCATACAACTCCAATAAACAATAAAGCCTATGTAGCAACTGCCAGCGTTGCTACGAGATAATATAATACTAAATGACACTTGTCAGTTGCCGTCGCTTTTGATATTCCCGCTCAATTGAGTGGAAATCACCCCTAATGTCCTCCAAGACCACCCCGGCCCTCCCCGAAAAGTTTTATTTTACATATGTCATTCATAATAAAAGCGACGACGTCTCATAGCTTCAATTCCAAATTACTGTTACTGTATTCGGCTTTCTTTATGATAATGTTGACTTGAAATAGTTTATAGCGTGAGGTTGTCATTGTTCTTTTTGTTTTTGATGTTCAGAATAAGTATACTTGATGTAAAGTTATCCGTGTAACTTATTTAGGGAGTTGTTTCCTGTTTTTTTTTTATAAAACTGAAGTGACAAACTAACAGACGTTTTTTTTGTACGCGGTAGAGCCACGCTTTATTATGGTTGTAGCACGAATGGGTCGGCTCGACCGGAATAGGACCACGCTCTTACATAATACCAGCGTAAAATAGCAGCTTGATGCTGCTCTGTTACGTATGGTGAGTGTAGAGAACCGGAGACCCTTTTTACTGGAAACGAGGTATTCCATCTTAGTCCTCACGGGTGACAATGCATCTGCATTTTTTCATTCCTAATTGAAGATAAATGATCGTAGTTATACAAAAACGTTCCAACCCACAATTCATTTAAAAATGGGTTCTTCTTCTTTACTTTTGACTTCTCTTAAAAGAGTTCTGCCAATGTCAAGTCAGTCATGGGAGTGACATTCAAAAATTAGTTAAATATACAGATCTACTTCTTAAGTGGCGAAGCTTGCGAAGACACTTATTGATTTCACGATGTCTGTCCGTCTGTCCGTCTGTCTGTCTGTCCGTCTGTCCGTCTGTCCGTCTGTCCGTCTGTCCCACGATTATCTCGAGAACGGTTTCGAATTTTCAAATTCTGTTTTCAGCAATCTATTACTGATCACCCAGGCATCTGAACCTCCTATTTTGAAACTGATTGCTGAACGGCAACCGTTACAAACCGCTACAAAGCTGATTGCTTCGCCACTTTGCTATGCTGTTAGCTTGCTAGGTTTATTTAACTCATTTTTGAATGACTTGCGGGTTGGAACGTTTTTGTATAACTACGTCCAAATGTAGATGTCTATGGGCCACAGCATCTACTTGCCATCAGGTGAACTGTGTGCTCGTTTGTCACTCTTATTCTATTAAAAAAAATCATGATAAGTGGGTACTGTAATCCACGGACACCTGCAGCCAACTTCAAACAAAGAAAGCCACAGACTCGTTGTCACCTCTGAGGCTTAAGATCGAGTGTCTCACAGTCTGTACACACTGGCTATTTATATTTATTTATTTATTCAGACCAGTACACACCAGTGAAAGCACTGTTGTTTGGCGGCAGAAACAGGTGAGAGTGTGATACTTACCCAGGCGTACTCCTGGACAGAAAAGATGGTATGATGGTAGGTCTACCACATAGATAATGGTTTTTAATTTCGACTAGCTGTTCCCCGCGACTTCGCCCGCGTGGTCTTTATTTACGATTAGATTTCATGAGTTTTAACTTTTTACGCGGAACCCTAATACTATTTCTAAAATAAAAGTAGCCTAAGTTACTCCTTATAACATCAGCTATTTGCCAGTGAAGGTCCCGTTAAAATCTGTTCAGTCATTTCGGAGATTAGCCGGAACAAACAGACAGACAAAAAATTTAAAAATTGTGTTTTTGTTATAAGTATCGTATACACTTTCATATGTATTTAGTAAAAAGCTGTTATTTTGACATTACAAACAGACACGGATGCTGTAGGTCATAGATCTACATCTATCCTCTATTAATGCAGATGCGTTGTCATCCCTGAGGACTAGCGACTGAGGATAGAAAGCCTCGTTACCAGTAAAAAGGGTCTCCGGTTCTCTACACTCAACATACGAAACACTGCAGGAAATACATTAAGCTATGTACTATTTTACGCTGGTATTCTGTGAGAGCTTGCTCCGTCCTCGGTCGAATTAACTCAGTCGTGCTGAAACCGTAAAAAATTTTGTGTGTTTGTTGTCGATAAGGCAGGTTAAATTAAGTGAAAATATGCACACATGGATTTTACATACGAAACGCTTTAACAAATTTAATAAAGACTTCACACGCTAATGGCTGTATGAGCAAGATCTCTTTGCCTTCGCTGCACAAGAAAATATTACAAGACAGTGTTGTTTCCACACAATGGGTCGAATTTTGAATGAAAATAATACTAGTTAAAATAAATAAACCAAACATCCAACGCAAATTACGTAATTTTTTTTATATTCTACTAAGCCAGCGCTTATCTACGATCTCACCTGATGGTAAGTGGTTATGTAGTTTAAGATGGTGAAGCGCACTGACTTAACAAAAGCCTATTCACTCTTGCCTTGAAGACACCTACACTGTAATCGGATGGAAAGACAGATGCTGGCAACTTATTCCACTCCTTTGCTGTACGCATGATGAACGACGCAGCGAACCGTTTGGTTCGAATGCGTGGTAAGTCAACAACGAAAGGGTGGAGACTGGCCGAACGTCTGATTATCCGATGGTGGAAAGGAGAGGGATGAATTAAATTATGCAATTCCTGCCCACACTCTCCGAAATGCATCCTGTAGAAAACCGAAAGGCTGGCTACTTTGCGTCTGTGTTCGAGGCTGGTAAGATTGGTTTTAACCAAATAATATATAATTCTATATACCTTATAAGTGTTCCTATTTACGACTAACAAGCGCAATGCAAGTAAAGTTTAACTGCTGGAAACTCCGTTAAGACTAGCTATTATTTTAACCTCTAATAACGTCATTCAACTTCGGATAAGTGGGAGGATGCTTCCCTTTCGCGCTCCAAGAAGCAAAAGTTGGCATCCGCCGCGGGCGACCGACCTCCCTAAGTAGCGAAGTGAGGAAGCCGAGAAAAACTCCCACGCCGAGGCACCGGTCTCCCTGTGCCGCTCCTCTAAAGTTTAAATTCAATCTAGCCCGTTGGAAAATTCTCTCTAAACAAACAAGGTTAGGACTAGATGCGCTGTCGATGTTAATCTTTTCTCGGAGATCCTTTTTTTATAATGAGCAGGCGGGTCACCTGATGGTAAATGATTACCACATGATGAACGACTGCAAATCCAGGTGATTTGCTGGTGAGTGAGCGCTGTAAACGGTTATAATAATTCTTAAAGATTTTATATTTTATTTTTAAATAACACCCCGGTAGCTTTTTCTCCTATATGGTGAAGCTTTTTGCATAATAAAAATAGTACATGGACGAACATCCAGCTCCAGCAGGTTTGTAGGTGATACATACACTTGTTTCGTGCCGGATATGAATTAACCTATTTCACTTACCATCAGGTGAGCCGCATGTTCGTTTGCCCCCTCTCCTATAAAAAAAATTGCAGCTACGGCCTTCAGCTTTGATAACAGCTAAAAATAAAAGGAGGCGGTTGCCAACTCGTTTGTCAAGCGTGGCAACTTTGACGAATATGAGCTATGTGGTGGTAATCTATATGGAAGAAATATGTTCAGCGGTGGACTTTGATAGTTCTAACGGGAACAGAGTTTAAAAAACTTAACCGACGCATTAATCATAAGCGATGATGATGAAAATACAAATTGTAGTCATGAATTTATTGTGTTGTTAAATTTTATTTGAGCATTGAAATAAACTAATTGAACGAGGGCTCATAATCTTCCACGCACCAGATGGCGCTAGTTGTGACTGAGGTTATTTACGTGGTAGAGCCATGCTGCAGCTATATTAGTAGTAGGTGTAGTTGTAGCACGAATGGGTCGGCTCGACCGGGGAAGGACCACGCTGTCACAGAATACCAACGTGAAATATCAGCTTAACGCTGCTGTGTTACGTATGGTGAGTGTAGAGAACCGGAGACCCTTTTTACCGGAAACGAGGCGTTACATCTTAGTCCTCACGGGTGACAATGCATCTGCATTTTGATTCGTAATCGAGAAAACGCAATCTATCTCTCAAGTAATACATATTATATTAAATTAGATTGTTTAGTGCGATTGCCAAGTCCATTTATTTATTTAAAACATAAAAGATTTTTAATATTGATATGGTCACTATAAGATGTTGTTAGGTTAGCTAATTACGTAATAACTTAGAGAGAAGGACCCTTAAGTAGGGACTGAATAAATTAACCGACTTGGTATTACATGGATCTTACAACTTTTTACGGTAGAAGAACTGAGTTGCGAGACTTGGTTTTTTTTACAAGTTATGTTTTTGATGGCATCTCATTTCTTTTTGTAGATAGTTATATCTAGGTACCTATCTACACCTATTATTCCATCATATCATACATACACAGGTACACTGATTCATTCACTGCAAATGTAACTTTGTAATCCTATATATTTATATGGGATTACAAAGTTATATATGCAGTTGATGTATCTCGAAAACTAGACCGAAATTGCAAAATATTTTAATTTTTTCTTGATTTTTATACTGAAGAATAGTTGTGTTCCAAATTTGATGCTTCTATGTCGGCTAGAAGTGCATTAGAGTTTTGATGATCGGTCAGTCAGTGAGTGACAAAATTAAGACACTTTGACTAGTTCTAATTCTTAAACTACTTGTTCAAATTTGATGAAATTGGAAATATACCGAGTTATTGTATAAACTACTTGGTTACTGAAAATTCAGGCTTCTAATTTTTATCCACAACGAAGTTATAGGGTTTCGAAAATGGCCTGAACTGCTTCGAGAAAAGTATGGTACGGCCGTGCCGCTTTTTTGCTCGACTTGGCGGGGGCACTACCGTGCCCCCAGATGTCTATAGGCCGCAGCAACCACTTACCATCAGGTGGACTGTGTGCTCGTTTGTCACCCTTATCTTAAAAAAGGTAAAGTTTTTTCTTACACAATGTCAGCTAATTAAGAAATTAATTATTAATAATATGCTATCATTGTCTAGAGTATTATATTGACACACAACACAATGGGTCAGTGGTTTGATTTTTAATTTTGTGCTCATTTTAACTCTTTTTTTTAATTTTTCTACTTTTTCTAATCTAATTTATATAAAATATATCTAATGATACGGAAAGAAACATTAAAGTTTATATATTTCTAAATTATCGTCGCCGCTATGAAATATGTCAAATATTTCACCTCATTGTAAAGTGGCGCCGCCCTGGTGGCAGAAAAAGTCGTGGATGCCCTCATTGTTTTTATCGCATTTCTTTTTATCTAATTTTGAAGTGAGGTGAGAAAAACGTGGTTGAGCCAAGCTGCAGCTATATTATGGTTGTAGCGCTAACGGGTCGACTCGACCGGGGAAGAACCATGCTCTCACAGAATACCAGCGTAAAATAGCAGCTTAATGCTTCTGTGTTTCGTATGGTGAGAGTTAACCGAAGATCCTTTTTACTGGAAACGAGGCATTCCGTCTCAGTCCTTAGGGGCTGACAACGAACCTGCATTTTGATTCTCAATAGAGTATAAATGTAGAAGTTTATATGGGCTTTATTTTTATTGTGTAATTAAAATGTAGAACGCTGTATATCAGTTTTATATGTTAATAACACCTACGGCGAACGTATATTTACTTATCTAGTTTCCCGATTAATGAACAACTTACCCTCTAAATTACCTAATAACATTATACGAGAAAATATTGAGGCAAAATTAATATCGTACCTCCTACTTAACATTGATCTTGACACTTAGAAATAAACTTAACAAGCCTCTAGTTATTAAATTATTAGGTATAACTTGGCTCGATTATAATATTATTTATTAGATAATTTATTACTACGAAAATATTTAATAAAACTTATTTTACAGATTTTATATGTTTACTTAATTTATGTAAATTAAACTCGATAAAATTCGTAAATATAATAATAATTTATTTTGGACCGTGATCCATACGGGTTAGTAAATAATTTGGGGGCCGCGTGTTCGAATCCGTTGGAATTGTTCGGCGTCTGGATGTGTGTCCGTGTGTAATTTATGTATGTAAACTGCCTCCACGATACAGAAGTAAAACCTAGTATAAGAGTATCGTCTCTTTTTAAAAATTATATGATGAGCTAAAATTAATGTTCTTTCATAAATAAAATCCCACTATAATACACAGATTAATTTATCACGCTCTTCCCGACTACTACTTTCTACACTTTTTATGGATTCTTATTCGCGGACGTCTCAACGATAAATCGCTGAGTGGACCGCACTCCGGATATCTCCGCATTTATCTGGTATCCCAGTAATTATAGCCGAATGAATCTGTCCGAGGCTACGGATCTCAGTCGCACCTACCGTCTAATGAAGTACGCTTTTTAACCTCTTTCACTGGAAGTTGAAAACCACGTCTGGCATCTTTCTTGTTTTACGTCTGGCGACGGTTCAAATGCTTTTTGTGTAATACTATTTTTATGAACCGACTTTCTTTGAGTTAAGACGAATTCTTGTTTTAGCTCACGGCGTTCGACGTCTTGTTTTGTTTGGTGCCGCAGTTCTCCGTTTTAAATATTAAACCAGGTGCGACTTCATTATTGCTGGCATTCTTAATTTTATTTGATTTACTGTACATTTTTTATTTATTTATTTATTTTAAACTTCATATACACATGTGGTATATAGGCGGACTTAATGACTAAGGCATTCTCTACCAGTCTACCTTGGGATGATGGAGACATAGAATGGAGTAGGTGTAATAAAAGTTAATTTGCGAATACTAAACTAAAACAACAAAAAAATTTGGAATACATGGAAATAAAATACATAAGATATAAATTATATATCACAAAAATAAAAATAATATATACTTATGTATACATATATATACATATATATATATACATATAATACATAAAATAAAATATATAATATACATAACAAGAATATACATATATATTCATAAATATATATATATATATATATATATATATATATATATATTATACAAATGCATATATATAAATCAACTGTTACTATGATGGTTCTACCAATTTATTAAGTAAGTGGTCCCGAACCTTCATCTTGAACTTTCATCTTGAACTTTATTTCATTTATTTAGCATTTTATTATATTATATATAATGTATATAATTAAAGAGTGAATGATAGACAGAGCAAACGGGGCTCTTCGGTCTATTGTGGGAAGTGCGAATGTAAAAAATAGACTTAATGAAATTAACAATGCTATGCTATTGTGCTAAACCTTAATGTATGGTACTGAAAATTGGGTATAACAGAAGATACATGAGAGTAAAATTAATGCGGTCTGTCATTAAGAAGTGATGTTTGGGGTGAGATGATAGGGATAGAAACTGTTTAATAAGATTACTTACCATTAGCATAGCTGTTCGCGACGGCATAAAGTGATTGAAAAATAGTGGTTAAAAACAATATTAAAAGTGTAATTAGGAAAAGTATTAGTGACAAAACTAAGTGAAAGGTGCAATAGTGTAATTTTATAATATGTTTACAACCTTAGTATTATAGTATAGAGCATCATTTTGTAATATTTGTAATGTTTGTTAGGTAAATAAGTTGTATGTTGTTATCACTTTATTCTGTTTTATATTATTTTATTTTTTCCTCTAGTTATTGTTAAGTATGTTTGATCTCTGATTTGTTATTTGTTTTTGAATTATGTTAATTATGTTATATGTTTAGTTTTACCTATTAATTACTGTCATTGGCGCAAGCCGTTGTAATTAATTATAAATAAATAAATAAATATTTAAGAAAATAATTCTTATTTGTACAAACAAAAAGTCGACCAATCAAAGCGGGACACTATAGAACATTCTGGCCATTGCGTAATATTAAGACCCGAAAATTATGAAAATCATTTTTATGCTCTAGAAGAATTGTAAACATAATATTTAATTAGATTAAGGTTCATAGCTTAAGGAAATAAAAGAATATTTGGCGTGATGAAACTTATTTCGTGCTTATAGTAAAATAAAGAATTAATGTACCCAAATATTGTGAAAATTTGGGATATTTTGGTTAATAACTTTTTACATTGTTAATATATTAAAAATTCTTTATGGTGTGCTAATAGACAACTAAATTACCGATTTAACAATATATAGTACATTAACGTAAGAATTAATAGTGTGTAGAAAAATTGTAATTTAAAACAATTGTGTAGTGGAAATATCAAACAATAAAGAGGTAAAACGGACAATCGTAAGCGGTTCACTTTAAAGTAAAGCTTGAGTCTACCTTAGCGCCTCGGGGCCCGGTAACATTGTAGTAGGTGAAGTGACTAGTAAATAGTGGTACAACATAGTAGCTATATAGCTGATATATAATGGCTGATAATAGCAGCTACTAACCAGTGATAGTAGTAGTGAAGTACTTGTAGCTAGTGGTACAATATAGTAGCTGATAATAGCAGCTAGTAACCAGTGATAGTAGAAGCAGATAGTACTAGTAGTAGTAAGTTGCTACTGAACAACTTGAAGAAATAGTCAACTTAAGAAATCATCTCAAAAATCATCTAAAAATATAGTGACCAACCGATATAGAACAAACGTAGTTGTCACAACAATCATATTCAACAACCGTGGTCGATAACCAAAAGTCAGAAGATTTCCGCCGAACCGCTGGCCACTGCCTTGCAATGCAATTTGTTTGGACGTCAGTCCACAGTACTCCAGCCGCACCCACAATGACGGCAGTAGAAGTGTCCACCGGGACCTATAGGTGTAGGACGTGAGCGACTCGGGGAATATCTTCGACAACATTTACTCCCCAGTTTCGCCCGTGCGTCATAATAGCAGAATTTAGCCGCTATATTTCGCTGCTATTCTGTAAGAGCGTGGTCCTTCCGCGCCACAGCAGACACATTCGAGCTGCAACCTAATATATCTGCAGCGTGGCTTTAAACGTAAGAAACTGCTACCATTCCTAGCTAAAAAATTACTTTGAATATACAATATTTAAGATAATCAATATGTTTATCTATGGTCATCGATATACAACAAAAATACCAATCCCTAACTAAAACTTGAAACCACGCTCAAAAACACGTCCACAAACATCGGTTCAAACGTTATTGATTCAACTGTACACACTGGTTCTGTTTGCACTATGACGCTCCGGGCGAAGGAAGCGCGCGGAACTCCGGAAATGAGCTTTCGATATCCGCCCCCGCTGTGTCCAAATCAATTTCGTTTTACAACGCGCCCAAAAATGCACGACAAATTCGCCCGGGGTGATTTAATTATGCACCAAATACAGTGCGACCGGTTTTCGAATTATACAACTGGATATTGGGTTAGTTTGGGGAATTGAGTGACGGAACGGTGTTAGGGATGGATAGAGGAATCTCTTTGGAAATTTCGTTTGAAGTATAGGTTTGTCATATTATCTTTCTATCATGTGTTTAGGAGCGCTTCGTCAAACACAAACTAGTTTTATCTTTTACTCGACTCTAAAGAGTCAGAGCAAAGTATGCACTTTTACAAAAAAAAATCCCAGAAAATATGCAGTACTTATGTATATTTAACAATTTTACTATAAGCAAAAATTGTTTATTAACAGTTATACTACTTACGAATATATGATTGATAATAATACTTGGGAATGAGGTCATCGCTACCATTATGTTTATACGTGTTTTCATGCGTAATTGTATAAAATATTGAATAGTAAATAATGTTTAAAAAAAGTTCCGCTAGGTATCTTGCATGTTTTTCTTCACAGAGTTTTTTTCGAACAAGCGGTGAAACCATAAAAAGACAGAAAAGACCTTCAATCAGTATCCTTTTAATCTACATTGAATATTTTTTTTATTCTATGCATCAGCACGTGGTGTATGTCCTCTTTGTTAACTAACGAGGATCAAAGGTGATAGCCAAGTTGACTTTCTATAATCGTTAACGCTAATAGACAACTATAAATATAAACGTAATTAACGTTAAATCATTTGAAATAACGTTGAAATAAATCATTCCTATTCATTTTTATAGTTTTATATTAAAGTTAACTATTGTAGAAGAAAATCGACTTGGCTAACCCCGCTAGTAGCCGGCAGCTAACTGTATAATTTCGGTATAATTGTGATTTGTTTTTTTTAAAGAAACCGTTACCTAAACGTTAGAATTTTCTCCTGTACCGTGGAGGCAAATGTTACAAACATAAATTGCACAAGGACAAACATACAGGCTCCGAATACAGGCATATTTGTATGCCATACAAATACTTGTATCGTGCGGGATTTAAACCAGCGGCGACGCAATTCAATGCTAAGCCACTACCGCTACAAAGCCGTCAAATATGTGTATATTCATTCGAAAATCAGATCTCACAAGCTAATGATGGGAGGTAGCATTATCAGCGTGAATCTTTTGTCTGTGATGAGGCGAACGTCAATCCGCGTTTTATGGGTATTTCGTATAGCAACTCTTTCAAAAAATGCTTGCCAATAAGCACATCCTTGGAAATTTTATGTCTAGAAATGCTTTTAATGAGACAAAAGAAAAACTTATAAATTAAGTTCTTAAATTTTCCCTTGCACTCGGTTAGTGTGTAATTTATATATTTTGTCATCATTCTTATCATTACAGGCCTACTGCTGAATAAATGCAGGCCTACCGAAAAGGATGCCACAAAACATGGGCCTGAGCCACCTGCATCCATTCACTTACAGTATGTCTCATTAGATCATCACTCCATTTAGTAGGGTTCGCTTCTAAGTAAGGGCAAGTTTTGCTTACCAGCTATATTCCTCTATTAGCCCTCATATCTTCACTAGCTCTTTTCTTACACATATCATCCCTAATACAGTCCATCCCTCTTTTTTTAGATGTGTCTTCTTCTACTCTTTTATCCGTCCACTTTCTTAGCCATTTTCATTCACATTCATCACATTAATGAGGTATTATTTGAAATATTAGTGAGAGTATTCAAACAAACCGAAGACTAATACTGAATTATTTTAAGCAAAGGTTCGATCTCTTTACAGAACCCCCGGGCGATTTCCTCGACGCGGAGAGTTCGTGCCGGAACCGCCGTATTACTTAGCGTTTACCGGATTCCGTAGTTACCCTAGTTCAGTACTCACTCGTACAGTTAATTAAACTTTCCAACTCGGTAGGGTTAAAACCGTAATTGGTTTTTATATTTATCGTATATATATAATGAATAAAAATTAAAGTAACAGTGTAGTTCTATCACTTCATTGTCAGCGGCTGCAGCTCATAAAAGCTGATTGCTAGACATTGACCTCTCCCATTGTAGGGAGAATTTGACTTGATCGTCACGCTCGGCAGGCGGTTAGCGATCGCAATATCAGTCTCACATATTTGACGTTGCTCCACGTCTGTGGTGTCGGTATTTTACGCCTGACGTAAAGAGATAGTTAAACCGCAATAGATGGAAGCGATAACATTTTTATGGCATTTCGATGAGTGATAGATACTCTTAAACGGCTACCACACAAAACCTCGTCATAGTTCATTATTAGTAAATCTGGCTCGAAGGACCAATATATTTTTAGTAGAATAATAAAGGTGTATAATATATTAAGCGACAGTATTGTGTATATTATAATATGATACTTGAATCTATGAGTGATAGATTATCTTAAACGGCTACCACACAAAACCTCGTCATAGTTCATTATCAGTAAATCTGGCTCGAAGGACCAATATATTTTTAGTGGAATAATAAAGGTGTATATATTAAGCGACAGTATTGTGTATATTGTAATAATATGATACTTGAAGGTAAATACTAATGATATCTGATTTATAATTGGAATTAACACTTGAATATCTGAAGCACTGGACAGTGCAAGAAATTGCCGGACATGTCCTTCTCATGTTGGGAATATTTTTCTCAATCGCTACATTCAGCTGGCGGGTTGGCAATCGCTATAGGCACTCGTAAACTCAGTTAACGCTATAAGTTATACTGCATATTAATTTATGCATTTCTAGAGTGGACTTTAACCGTATCCAGGAGACGTTTGATTTGAACATTTAATCATACTTCTCTTTTCTTTTTTAATATTTTTTTTTTATTATTATACTTTTTTCATGTTTTTCGTAAAGGACGTGCTTAGCAGGCGAATTGGTGAGATGTAAATTACAGGGTAAAAGTCGCCTGGTTCGACACCTTTGCGACGAAAATGGGTGATGAGTGAACGAGCAGTAACGAAGCATAAAGTATTTTTAATAATTAATATTTAATAATTAGTAATTAGCTACCGCAGCCCACGCCCATCTGCAAAATACTTCAAACAAGGATAACTACAGGTGTGTTGTTACCTCTGAAGGTTAAGATGGAATGCCTCACAACCTGTATTTATACCGATTCTCTTTACCTTTCAGACCGGAAGTGCAGGTACTGTTACTATGTTCGAAATGACTAACATTTTTTTTACATAAATCGAAAATCAGTGTTCACACACAACATATTTAACTTGCAGTCTATCCGCCCATTGTGTGCTGACTCTCAATTCCCCGTAAGGTCCGCTTTTATCCGCAATGTGAGCATTTCTTAATGCAGCTAAATCTAGGTTTAAATCCGACTTATCTAAATTAATAGTGTCCTATGGCTTTTCTAAATCCTTTCACTAAGTTTTCTCCTCGTGATCAAAAGCTTATATATTATACTTCTGAAGTGAAAAATTGCTTTAGCACATTATTGGTTTCTTATTGGATCTAGATAAAAAATTCAAACACCTATTTTAAAAGAACAAAATACATTTCTGCTATCTCGAAGGAAAATTATTTAAACCTTTACTTTAGTATTCTCGGGATCTGGACTTTCAAAAATTCATGAAGACATTTTGTACCGCTTTCTAAGAACAAAATTGTTTCCCTTGCATGTAATTGTCTAAATTTGGAAAGAATGGTAATATGTTGAGGCTGGGTCTGATGAATACTGTAGCTAGAAGCCATACATCACTGTGGCTTCTAACTGCAGGTCTGGTGATGTTACAATGGTTTGTCGAGCAGTGTGTGGCCTTGTATCATGATGGAACAATAATGGTAAAGATAGATTGGCTAGTCGGGGTTTGGCTTTGAGTTTTGCCATCATTTTTCGAAATTCCTTACAATAGACATCTGCTGTTATTGATACACCGAATCTTAAAAACCCATAGTGAATTACACCACGAAGTGACTACCAAGCGGTTACTATTATTAAACCATATTTTTCTAATTCACGTTTCATAATTTTCACGTTTTTCGCTTGCAAATATCGCAGACTATACACTTTTCATCACACGTCAAAATTCTAACCGAAATTGCTTAATTTCTGTACCTACTCATCAAAAAAAAAGGTAAACTTCAACACGTGAACTTCTATGCACATCTGTTAATTCACGAGGCACCCCTTTCTCAGGTTTTTATTTAACCAATTTGGTGCAAATAAGTCAGTAATGTGGGTAAACTAATGTCAAAAATGACGCTTATTATTCCTTTATTGTTTGACAAGGATCAACTGTCATCATTACTTTAATCATCTTTATTTATCTAAGTGTTTGCCCTTCCTCATCGTTCCTTTCTCATGTCAAATTTTTTACTACAGCACAGTGTGACGTATCATCTCCAAATGTAAGATTGATGTTGCTAGACTGCGTTACAACCACGTCGGATCTCGTATTCGAAAATAACTCTTAATGACGAATTTAGAATGTTTTATTTAAAGAGTGAAATGAGAAGAATTTAGAAGCTTTCATTTCAGTTATAGTTTTGCTGTAAAAGGTTTTAATCACGAATCATAGACCAAGCAGGTTTAATTTTAATTCAAAGTTGCCACCCAATTAAAACGGCAACTTCGTACTTTAGCCTCTATTAATATTTCAGAAACTGATTTAAATTTAAGTTTTACTTACTTTCCTTAATCGCCACGCTTGGACGTAGGTTTTGTGATTACAATAATGTATCGCGTGTTTAACGCTGTTTATATTACGAACATATGCTGGCATATTACTACTTATGATAAAGCGACATCTATATGTATGAGATCTTTCTAGTCTTTCCCTCTTACAATTCGACAAAACGTAGTGATGGATTTCCTTACGCCGGCACGGTAAGCTTATAAAAAATATTTGTTTTTCGCTTTCTCTACTTTCACACACAGACTGCTGGTAGTGAAAGCATTTTGTGTATGTATTAAATAACTATATAATGTAATAAATGATATTAAATTGAGGTATCTGATATTTTTTCGTTAGCCACGCTGTAACAATGTTATGGCTGCAGAACGAGTTGGTTTGCTTGACTGGAGAAGAACCACCCTCTGACAGAATATTAAGTTATATTCTGTCAGGGGGTGATCTACTACTGTGTTTAATATGATGTGTGTAGAGAACTGGACACTTTTTTGAAGTGAAAACTTCTTTAGCGGCGTTGTGCACTTTTTTGTAATGGGTAAAAAATGTTAAACTCGCGTCAGGTCACGTGACCTGATCGAAAATTCGTAAGACATTCGGAGAGTAGACAGCCGGCGCGGCGTAGGAGAGGAAGTAAGTTAGGTTTAATTAATTTTCATTTATTAATTAATATAATTTTATTATTAAGATTAGGTTTCGATCGAGTCTACTGTACTGCTTGACGAAATTATTAATATAGATACATATGTACCTACACATTATAGATGTAATATTTGTAATATGTTTATACTTTATAGCATTAACCTATATTTTCATAACATCACAATAAGCACATGTGCGGTGTAGGTTTGCCAAATAAATAATTTTGAATGAAAATGAATGAAATAATAATAAATAATCTCCGCCATTCCAAAATATAAAAAATGCACAACGTTAATATTCAAGTTTTCACTTCTGCCGGCACTCCCGGAGTGCAACCCGTCGGTTTTTACAGGTAACGAGGCATTCTATCTTAGTTGTCAAGGGTGACAAATCATCTATCATTTGTTTATTAATCGAGTATAGATTAGGTGTCTATGGGCCACAGTATACACTTAATATTATGTGGACTGTGTGTCTCCACCTAATAGCATAATATACCATAATACCATACAGAGCCTACAATAAAAATTATTTATATATTTTTTTATTTAAGTCATAAAAATAGGTTAATGAAAACATGTGAAATATAATATATTAAATCACAAAGCACATAATCTTGATATCATTAAAAATATTTTGATAACGTAAAATTTTTGGTAAAAGGTTTGTATTTCTTAGCACATTTCATATTTTTAGGAGATATTCTTTATAGTACCGTTATTTATACTTAAATATACACTAGGATAACTTATAAGCTATGAAGCTTTGATCATGTTTACGTCAACAACCTGACAGGCGAGTCTTTTCTTGTTTTCCCAATTTAAAATATACAAGAAAAACATTGCCTGAATTTCGACTCGGTAAGGAAAAATAATTTACTACAAAGTGCGTGAAAGTTGCGAGTTTCAAACGGGCGGGTAGCGTGTGTTTTTACCTAAAATATTTATATTTATGTTTATGTTTATGTTTATCCGGGCTGTTAGCGAATGAATAAACAAAGTGCTCGTGTCACAAGCGCAAAACACCACTAGGAACCGGCTGTGTTTACTAAACTTGCAGTTACGTTTGTGTGGACACAGTATGCGCATAGTTTCTTTTACAAATATGATGAAAACACTTCACTACTCCATTTAAACACTACTACTTGTACTATTATCTATTCTGGGACTGACACTCATCATCATCATCATTACAGTCCTTCACAAGTCCACTGCTGAACATAGGCCTCCCCCATAATGCATCCATTGACTTCCTGCATGTTTTAAGTCTTACCAAGTCATCACTCCATCTAGTTGGTGGCCGCCCTATACTTCGTACGAGATTGCCACTCGAGAACCTTTCTTCCCTATCGGTTGTCGGTTCTTCGAGCTATAAGGCCGGCCCATTGCCACTTCAGCATACTGATTCGTTGGGCTATGTCAGTTACAATGGTTCTATTGCGGATATCCTCATTATTAAGTCTATCACGCAGAGAAATCATGAGCACAGCCTTCTCCATAGCTCGTTGAGCGACTTTCACACCTGTCACAGGATGAATAACGCTTGGTATGTCTATTGTATCCTAGTAAGAAGAAAGAAAACCGCTCAGTTGCCCGACTGTTGAATGTAATTGGGTGAAAATAAACAAACTGAAAAATTATTCCACTCCTTTCCTGTACGCATTACGAACAACGAAGCAAACATTTTGGTCGAATGCGTTTTATTTCGACTTCAAAGTGGTTCGGACCCGCCGATTGTATGGTTGTCTGATCACGAAAGGGGAGGTATTTGGTCGACGGAGGGAGGGACGAATAAGCCCTGCTTTATTTTTCATGTACTTACAAAATTTTATTGTACTAAGCTATACATATAAATAAAATTTAAGTGTCTGCCTGTGATATCGAAATAACTGACTTTTATTAAGGGGGTTATTTGCATGCTATTAAGATATAAACACCCATTTTAAAATATATTTCTGTCTGTATGCCTATCTGCCTGTCTGTCTGTTGGGTTAATCTACGGAGGGGCTGAATCGATTCTAATTAAACTTTACAAACATATAGGGAGTTATGCCAGGAGTGATCTAGCTATATTTCATTCGCAAAACTTGTAGATTTTTTAGAATAAAAGATAATTTTATAAAATAAGTGGTCTTTGATGGTCTTAAATCTAAATAAAACCACATCAACCTATCCAGGCGAAGCCGGGGATGGTCGCTAGTTATTATTATAAAAGTAAGAGTTATGTACGTGGTAGGCTGCAGCTATATTAGTAGTATGGTTGTAGCACGAATGGGTCGGCTCGACCGGGGACGGACCACGCTCTCACAGAATACCAGCGTCAAATAGCAGCTTGACACTGCTGTGTTTCGTATGGTGAGTGTAGAGAACCGGAGACCCTTTTTACTGGAAAAGAGGCATTCCATCTTAGTCCTCACGGGTGACAACGCATCTGCATTTTGATTCGCAAACGAGGATAAATGTAGATGTCTATGGGCCACAGCAGCCACTTACCATCAGGTGGACTGTGTGCTCGTTTGTCACCGTATCCTATTTAAAAAAAAGTAAGATAATCGAATAGACCAAGAATAAGAAAAAAAAATGTATTACATAACTGAGCCACAAACCAAATTATCATCATATTGTACATTCGGACAAATGCTTAACATAGTTGAACTGAAGGCGTGTTTATTCAACTCGATTGTAACAGGGGCGTGTAGCGGGTTCGAGCCCCGTCGGAAGTTTCCCCGATCCATTTAATACCGAAATTAAATCTCACCAATTATGGCCACAAATTAAACTTTGCATATTAACGCCGGAAGTTTTATAATGGACGTAGTTGAGAACGATTCGACTCTTACTATTAGCGAAATAACCCGTGTACAACTCCTCCACTCAAACTTTTATGACTTTCGCACTAACTTTTAAAGGGATAGTGTCTATTTTTGCGTTACCCGAGGATGCAATTGGGTTGTCTATGATAATAAACTGTTAATCGATATTTGATTTCTTTATTATGGTTTCTAACAAACATCTAGTTGCGTTAAAGTAAATACGGTTCACTGATCGTTTTATTTTATGGAACGGATATGAACCGCGGCGAGGGATGTGCCCAACAATGGAACGTGTTAAAGCTACTTGTCAAAGATTTGCCCGGACGTACAGACAGACAGCCAAAAAATGTTAAAAGTGGTTGTTCATGTCTTAAGAGGTCTGATAATAGATTGAAAATAAGCCCCTGAGCTTATAGAACCAAGTTATTTCGATATTACAGACACTTCAATTTTATTTATATGTATGATGTCCTCCAAACCGAATTTTCAAAGCGGCCAGCCTCAACGGAGACTAGCCATCTGCGAAGGTTCAGGACTGCAGTGCAAAAGTATTCTAAGTATTTCTAAGCGCAGGTGCACTCCCTATTCCCTCTCGTAGTCCAATGGTAGAAGTGGAACAGCAATTCGACACGACCTGAGAGATATCAGACGCCGGCCAAACAGCTTAACATACGGTCCGAGACACGGAGATGTAACACGGCCATCTTCCTGACTCCAACCTGCTACTGAGCATTCCTTGACAGCAAAGTTCTATAACTGTTCTCTTGTCTCGACCCGGTATTCAGACCCGGTAACCTCATGATTAGCAAACGGGTTTACGAAAACTAGATTAACGAGCCGGCTAACTTTTATACGTAGCCATTAAAGTATTGGTATAAAATAATAATTTAAAATTATACATTTTGTACTGCCGACTTTAATATAAATTATTAAGAATAACTTAAAAACTATTTGTCAAATCTTGGTTAAATTTATATGGGACCACATGTGAAGCACCAGCTTTCAAATACAAAAAGAATCATCGAAATATGTTCACCCAGAAAAAAGTTATGAGGTAACACACCTAAAAAAAACATGCATGAGTGTCGTGGAACAGTCGGTTGGAACGAAGTTCCTTTCTTAGTATTATTATTAATAAACGTATTATATTATTGATTAACAAATACAAATAAATAAATTACTCTTTCATGGCAAGATAAGAAAAATTGCGAGGGAGATGGATAATGGATATTATTCCATCTCGCTCGCACTATCGAAAGGGAATCGTGACGGAAAAATCTTACACTTTTTCTCGCCTAGCCCCTATCCATCAAATTCGTTCAAAAAAAAGTTTTTAACAGTGGTAGAGCCACGCGGCAGCTTTTGCTGTTGCACGGATGGGCCGGCTCGAACCGGGGTGGTACCACGACCTCACAGAAAACCAGCGTGAAGTAGAGGTTTACCTCTGCGTTTCGCTTGGTGAGTGCAGGTGGCCGGAGGCCCTTATTACTGGAAATGAGGCATTCCATCTTAGTCCTCACGGGTGACAACGCATCTACATTTTGATATGTAATGGAGGACAGATGTAGATGTCTATAGGCCGCAGCAACCACTTACCATCAGGTGGACTGTGTGCTCGTTTGTCACCCATATCCTATAAAAAAAAAACTTCGTTTCAGAAAAACATACAGTCGAATTGTGTGGCTCCTCCTGTTTGAAGTCAGTAGAAAAGTAAAAAAGCCGGATTTTGTGCTTGCTCAATAATTAGGAAAGATTGACGTCTAAAATAAAGGTTATAGCCTTATTCTTTTCTTTCCATGGTGGACATAGGCTTCTTCTATTATAGGAAGAATTTGCGCTGGTGCTTGTCTCCTGTCTGGGTATTATATATTCGGTACATTCACGGTATGATATGGGATAGGTAGTGAATATCTTATGCAGTGCAGTGACGGCGTCAGAGAATCCACTATCTTCTAACATTCCGTGGGCTTCGTAAAGGGGATAGAGGAGAGTGAGACAGAGGTTAGGTAGTAGCATATTCCTGATAATAACTCAAAATAATAAAAAACTGCAGTTGCCAATACGTTTGCCAAGCGTGGCAACTATATCAAACATTCCCTCTATAAGGCAATGTATTTGGGAGGCATATGTCCCTTCCTATGGCCTATGTTCCGTTTGGCAGTGGACTTTTGATAGGCTTTATGGATGGATGGATAATACATACACAAAATGGTTACACCGCCGTCTATTGAAGGCCACTAATGATCCGGGTGTGAGGCGAAGACGGCTCCGACTATCAACCGGCGGAACGCATGTTGCTTGCCCTCACCATTCCTTTGTTCGCGCTACGTTTCTCCTCGCTGTAAATTATATTAAATTGTGCTTTTATTAACTATCTACTGTTTAGGGTTCCGTAGCCAAATGGCAAAAAACGGAACCCTTATGGATTCGTCATGTCTGTCTGTCTGTCCGTCCGTATGTCACAGCCACTTTTTTCCGAAACTATAAGAACTATGCTGTTGAAACTTGGTAAGTAGATGTATTCTGTGAACCGCATTAAAATTTTCACACAAAAATAGAAAAAAACAATAAATTTTGGGGGTTCCCCAAATGGTAAGACCACTTATTTAAAGAACATTACCCGGCGGGAGATCTCCTCTTGTCCTTCGACGGCCAAAAGTGAATTCACGGGATGACAAAGGGTGCCTTCCCATCTCTGCCACCGTCCATTCTCTACTTGACAAATAATTTAAGAAAGGGATGCATAATTTAAAAACACATTTTTTATAGAATAAGGGTGACAAACGAACACACCGTTCACCTGATGGTTAGGGGATGCTGCGGCCTATAGACATATACATCTATCTTCGCTTAAGTATCAAAATGCAGATGCGTTATTACCCTTCCAGTAAAATGGGTCTCCGGTTTTCTACACTCACCATAATAAACACAGCAGTGACAAGCTGCCATTTTACGCTGGTATTCTGTGATAGCGTTGTGTTTCCCCGGTCGAGCCGATCCATTCAAGCTACAACTATACTACTAATATAGCTGCAGCATGGCACTACCACGTATCAAAAGCTAAAAGGTAGCGTGGCTCTACCATTAACTACAACGCCATTTATCTACGAACAAATTTTCTTTATTCATATGTATGGGTTCCTGTTATAAAAGTTTGATTAAAATAACATATGAACAACTAAGTTATAACAACAAAGACCTGGCTCAGTGTAAACAGAAAATAAAAAAATAGATAACTCAATACTACATAAAACGTAGCGAATCCGACCAGCGGCTTTGGTTGAAAATATGCAAAGCAGTGATTTCCACCCGGCGTCCATTGGAGCCAGTCAAAAAGATGTAATCCGGCCATTCTTTTATCGCATCTGCATCCCCGCATGCACATCATACGGGCTCTTTTTATTTGGTCAACGACGCTATAGAAACGCCAACAAAAAGCGCCAAATGGCGCCCACATTCAAATGTAACGGCCTGAAAACAAAATGGCGGATGCAGAACCGTTTGTGACGTACTTGTTTACTTAATTCACAACATTTTTTATTGCGTTTTTAAAATTTAAAAATAAAAGAATTTTGCCAGCTATTCGCGAATAGTTTGTTTCGTTTTTTTGTTTTGTTTTATTCTGTGTTATATACTTACAAAATATAAATTCCAAACACATTTGTGATAAATGAAAAACGTAAGGTCTAACCTTGTGATCAATGTTATAATTTAAAACTTGCCTTTATGTAGTCTAGACAATAAACAAATATCTATTTATTAGTTTAATATTACTTTTTTTTGTCTGACCAAGGTCTTCAGTACTCTTTATGACGTCATCTTTAGTAAAAGTTTGAAAAGATAGGTATTAAAAATGAACGTGTAGTGGCGGTGTAAGTATACCCACTACTGTAGACGACAGTAGGAAACTGAAACATTAGAAACAGCAGCATCATCCTGGTAACATTCCAAAACTAATAAAAAACTTCGGTTACCAACACGCCTGCCACGTGTAGGTCAACTATGTCAAATATCCCACTATAAAGCAATGTATAGAGTAAGCCTTTGTTCAGCGAGGACTTTTGTAGGTTGTAAGGATGTAATGATGAAGCGATTCTGGTGATAACTTCAGACTTCAACGATAGATGCTCATGTCCAACCGTATACTTACTCATGGTTAAAGGTACAGACTATATATGTCGCGATGCTCTTGCCTCTTTTTATTGAGAGGGTTTTAGGTCAAGGAAATATCCGCCACGCTGCCCCAAAGCGTATTAGCGAACTTCACATGTCTTCGAAATATATTTTTTTCTAATTTCTCAGACATGCGGGGTTTTTCAAGATCTTTTCCTTCACCGCCGAACACGTGGTAAATCAATACTTAAAATTTCAATTAACAACTTCGTTGGTGCCGGTGGGGATAGAACCCGGGTTTCTCGCGTTCTGTGAAATTTACAGCGAGCGCTTAGATCCTGAGGTACCACGGCTCTACTTGCTGATGACTAAGTAATAACTAATAATAAGACTAAGTAATAAGAAATAAGACATCTCTTACAACCTGGTGGGAGATGCAGGAAGTGGATGGATGCAGATGGCTCGCGACCGTGCTTTGTTGCGTTCCTTGGGGGAGGCTTGTGTTCAGCAGTGGACTTGAATATGAATGAATGGCTGTAAAATAATGGTAATAAGTAGAATGACGACACGATTCAAAGTGCACTTATTTCCAACAAATAATTCACCAAGCGAGACGATAAGCTACTTTGTTAAAAGCACAAAGGATTAAAAATTTCGTTTTTAATTCACTTTCGGCGTTCCCCGTTCTCGTTTTCTGTTGTAAAGCTTAACATTTGCATGTTTTGTCTTTTTTACAACTGTGCGTTTTAACGAAAGAACTTAATCCGGTTGTAGCGAGCCGTCTCGGGGGTTTATTGTTTTAATTTAATACTCTTAGCCGTGTGATGTTGCGAGGATCCATTACACATTCACGAGGTAGAGCACCCTACAACTGTGTTATTTCATTGAAGATATAGGGCTTAGCAGTCGACTATTGCTATAGCAGGGATCATTATAGATCTAATTCATTTATTTTATTACATTCATTATAGATCTCTGAAAGAAGATGTAGTGACAAAAATTGAGAAAGGTATGCTGAGATGGTTTGGTCACGTCGAGAGAATGAATGAAGAACGATTGACGAAAAAAGTGTATAAGGCGAGTGTGAATGAAAGTGTTGGAAGGGGTAGACCTAGGCGGACATTTCTAGACCAAATTAGGGACGTCTTGAAAAAAGGCCAGGTTAAGAGTACCCTAAACCGTAGAACATGTATGAAGGGAATAATGAAAGTGGACGAAGCGAAACAAGTATGTAAGGATCGTAGCAAGTGGAAAGAAGTGGTCTCTGCCTACCCGTACGGGAAAGAGGCGTGATTATATGTATGTATGTATGTATTATAGATCTAACCGGTCGCAGTGATACTGGTCTTTTTGACCTACATAACTGTTCGTACAAAAATAACTTTTTTATATAGAATAAAAGTGACTAACTAGCACACAATCCACTTGCTAGTAAGTGGATGCTGTTACCTATGGATTTCTACGTCTGTCCACGATTAAGAATCAAAGTGCGGATGTGTTGTCATTTCTAAAGACCAAGATGGAGTGCCTCGTTTCCAACAAAAAGGGTCTCCGGTTCTCTACACTCACCATACGAAACGCAGCAATGTTGAGGTGCTTTTTTACGCTGGAATTCTGTGAGAGCGTGTTCTTTCTCCGGTTGAGCCGATCATTTCTTGCTACAACCATAATGTAGCTGCAGCATGGCTCTACCACGATTAAAAAACTATGTTATAAGGTAAAGTTAGAGAACCGGGGACCCTCTTTATTGCTATTCCTTCTCATTGTTTAGTGCTGAATAGAATAATTTTTATTCCTTATTAAACGTATTATACGTATAATATATTCTATAAGGAATTCTAATACATTGTATTAAACGTATAAAATATAATTTCAGTACAACATATTCGACTGAGTCACTTTGGAAATGTCAACGTTGATAAAACAATAAAATCACACTACATGATAGGTGTAATGTCTTGGTAGTTTGGTGCCTACGGCAAGGACGATATCATCTCCTTAATATCAGGCTAGCTCTGTTTTTTTTAAATATATGATATTCCAGAATAAGATGGAATTTGAAAAACATTCTTTAAAATATATTATACGAGTATATGACGGCTCCGTGGCGCAGTGGCTTAGCATTGAGTTGCTGCGCTGAGGGCTACGGGCTCGAAATCTGCACAGAGCAAGTATTTTTATGGCTTATGAATATTTTTTCCGATCTGATTGTTTGCCTTGTGCAGTTTATATATGTAAACAGCCGCCACGATACAAAAGAAAATCTTGGTGTTGGGGTAACGTTTTTATAACAAACAAGTGGCTAAATTAATAATTTTGTCCAACCGACTTCAATATGACTAAAAATGAGAATATCATCAATGTAATCGAAGTCGCATCGCATCTTGGTCAAATTTATACGGGACCACACGAGAAGCACTAGCTTTCAAATAAATAAATAATCACCAAAATTAGTTCACCTAGAAAAAAGTTCTAAGCACATAAAAGAATACAGTCGAATTGAGAACCTCCTTCTGTTGTTGAAAATTAATAGAAAAATAGTAGTGTTATTATAATTATTAATATTATTAAATAAATAATTTTATGGGTCACTAGTTAGTGTAATACAAGTATTTTGCATCGCAAACAAAAGTAGCTCATTCATATTCTGTTTTTTTGCATTATTCATTAATTTAAGTTTAATCCCTGAAACATTTTATCTTTAACTATAAGTACCAGTTCTAAATACACACATCACACACACACATCTCCTATCGAGATAACGAAAAATCTACGTCACATAAATGCCTATTTTCAGAACAAATTTTATTCATAACCGCGCAAACGAATTAGGTCAGCCCTTGCTTTTACTGCCTGACAGCGTCCGTGTGCATATTCCGAGCAATGTTTTAATAAGATTCAACGTGATGAGATTTAGATGCATTCGGCGCTGATGCAGGGCGTGCTGCAGCGGGCGGAGCTATCGCGGCGCCGTTGGAGCGCGCGACGCAATCTGCACGGTCCGACGGAATCTTTATGCAAAACACGTCGCAACGCATCCATCTGCGGCCGCCCCTCTCAAAAATCACACTATCTACCCACATTTATGCCCGGCGCAAACGTTGTCATTACTGGGGAAATTGCTTTTATATTATTAATTATTTTTGTTACTTTTATTAACGTTTAAGATTAATTACTGAGTTCTTTTTTTTAAATATAAAGTAACAAACGAACTTACAGTTCACCTGATGATGGCTACTGCAGTCCAAGGATTAGCCAAGCCAAGTGCAAATATAGAAGCCTGCAGATGCTTTATCACGTTTCGTACCTCCTTCTGAGGGGCCCTTGGACTGCATGGAGCCCCCCCCCCCCCCCAAGCTTGAGGAGCCTAACTCCGAAAGCAGGGGTCGGGGTGCCTCCGGACTGTAGTCGGCGAAGCAGCGCCTAATTCGATGAAGCTGTCAAGGCCGCAGGGCCAACAGCGTACACTTTCAGAAAAAAAATACCGGACTTTTAAGCAGACAACTCTGCCACCCAGTCACCTATTGAAATGTTAAATTATTACTCAATGCCACGTCACCAGGTCACAATAATTTTTTTCAACCGACTTCAAAAACGGCGGAGATTTTTAATTCGTCGGAATATTTGTATGTATGTTTAGCGATAGTTATTTATATGTTACCATGTTGTCCAGTTTCAATGATTCTTTTTCTGCCGACTTCCAAAAAGGAGACGGTACGCAATTCGAGTGTATGTTTTTTTTTATGTGTCGTACCTCATAACTTTGTACTGGGGGAACCGATTTCGGTGATTCTTTTTTTATATGAAAGCTGATAGTTCTTGTGTGGTCCCATATGAATTTCATCAAGGTCAGACCAATGGTTATTGAGTTCTTCTTAAATAATTTATATTGAAGTCGCTTATATTTGAAGTCGGCTGTACAAAATTTTTAATTTTAAATTATTGATAGAATAGGAGCCTCAAGAACAGTGATTCAAGAGCTTAAATGTGGCCCGCGAAAAATTTAAATATATTACCTATCTTATCCTTTTAAATAACAATTATTTTCTCGTCACGCGTGCAGTGCAACACCGCGCCTCGTAATCAAAATCGCAAGTTTTCAGCAAATGTATGAGTTCTTTTACAATAAATACACAAACTTTAATACAGTGAATGAATACTTCACCTCAGTTTATCATATAATTCTGTTAAAAGTTGTGATTAAAATTTATTGTTAGGGTGCGTACAGATTAAGTAACAGTTTTATAACACGTCCACCTTATGTAACATCGTTTTTCAACATTGCAACATATAACAATACTGTATACATTAGAATAACAATACAATATAACAATGTTATATGACATTGTCGTTTTTCGTAGCCCCGCGCGACGCCTCTGTCGCATCTCGAGTTATATAACACGTTTTATTACTGAAACATGTTATATACCATGTTACGTTTAATAACATGTTATGTTATATAATGTATACGCGCCGTTAGATTAACATAATATGTTCTTTTACCTTGTGGTCCCTGCTAACAACAAAATAGATTTCTTTGATTTTGTTGGTCCCTAGTCAGAAAATAAAGATTGGCAAACCGCGCTCAAGAGCGATGCCATATAAATTTGTTGTCAAGATCTGGTGATAGTATCCTCGAAAAATTGATTGCAAAAATATCTCCACCAAAAATGGGCGAATATTTCTTTGTCACGTCGATATTATTTTATTCCTTTTAGTTTTTTTGAAGTCGGTTTTTCCTTTCTTTAAAGTTAAACAGACCTCAAATATCCTCGAAATGTTGTGATCCCTGCAGGACTATATGAGTTAGTGGATATTCCTACACCGCCACTACACGGTGGAAAAGGTGGCTAAACTTGTTTTTTTACTCGAGGCACTCCTTTTTACGTGGTAGAGCCATGCTGCAGCTATATTATGGTTGTAACAAGGACAGGACGTTGGACCTGAGAATTACGATCGCACAGAATACTAGCCTTAATTATCTTTCTTGCGATGAGTGAACCGGAGACCCTTTTTACTGAAAACAATACATTCCATCTCAGTCCTCAGGGGTGACTACGCGTCTGCATTTTGATTCTTAATCGAGGATAAATGTAGATGTCTATGGGCCACAGTACCCACTTACCATCAGGTGGACTGTGTGCTCGTTTGTCACTCTTATTCTATAAACAGATCTGACTGAAAAGAAGGAGTTCATGTAACAGATGCACGATTGAATCGAAACTTCGATGTCTTTGTAAGCTGTCATGTGTGAAAGTGTGGAAATTAACGATGCAAAGACATTTCCGCTGAAAGCTTTATTGATTGCACATCGGTTCGTGACTAAGGGCGCAGGCAGTGGGGCGGGTCATTTACTGTCCATTAAGGGTGACTGTTGCGTGTCCGTAACTCGTCGACGACAGTTAATTTATTGATGTAATATTGCTCTTTATGCCTCGTTTTTACTGTATAATATTAATTTTGTTTAAGATACTCATTATACTTAGACGTATTTTGTAACTCATTTATTGTTTTCACGAGTAATAAACATGTTGGATAATAACCGTGTAGTGGCGGTGTAAGAATATCTACTACCCCATATCATCCCGTGGGTGTCATAAGTGGTGACAGTCAGATAGGAGGAGATATCAGGAGATATCCGGCATCGGCTTTCTAATAACGACTAAAAATAAAAAATAACAGCGGTTGCCAACCCGCTTGCGCTTCCATGAAGCAATCTATGCCGGAGGCCTATGTTCAGTAGTGGACTTTAATTTTATATATATATATATATATATATATATATATAATAACTATATTATATATATATATATATAATAAATATATTATATATATATATATATAATAACGGTAACGGTATATTGTGGTGACAAGGATACTATGATTATGGAACCACATCACCCACTGGATGATGTGGGGTAGTGGATATTCTTACACTATTACTACACGGTATGCCATATTATGCAATGTTAGATAAATATACTATGATGATATATTATACACTACATTACATAACTAGCGACCAGCTCTGGCTTCGCACAGGTAGCACACTAAGTATGTCCTCGTATGTAGTATGTTGTATGTATGTACTATATCTTTCACCTGCCGCGTAGCACTCCTAGATTCGCTTCACATCCAAATCTCTTTGATACTTATTCTTCACAAAGCATTAAGTTAATCAAGTACTACTTGCAATTATAATAAAATTTACTATTATTAAGATCTTTCTATCGATAACCTTACGGCTGAGTAAACCTATTCAATAACATTTACAAAAATGCTACTAAAAACCTCCGAACTAAATCAATTTTGAGTCAAAGAAAGAGGTGTGTCAGAATCGCGCTAAATGAAACACCATACCCTCCGAGTGGCAGGCGTGAGTAATGTTAATGGTATTTAAAACGTAATCAAAATGAAATAACACAAAAATAAAATCTCTAGCGATAAAAACCAACCACTCACAACGATCAAACGTGTGCCCTCGAGTGTCCCAGATCGGCAATGCGATTGTATGACACTGATTTAAATCGTTTTCTGGTGAGAATCACTTCACAACTGTTTTTTTTTATTATGATATTGTTTTTATCGGTAAATATGATGTGGATAGATATTATCATCTATTAATACCTGAAGCGAAAACTTTGTACTCCTTTTTAAATATATTGAGCGCACGGAGGAGTGCTGAAACAGGAGGTGGGCAGTGGCATCTCTCTGGTAACAACTAAAATTAAAACTACGGTTGCCAACTTGTCTGCCAAGCGTGACAACTTTGGCCAAACCTCTATGAGGCTCCCTATAGATGAGGCTTATGCTCAGCAGTGGACTTTTGTTATCTGTAATAGATGGTTATATAATATTGTATGTATAGGAAGCTCAGGACCGTAACTTGCAGTCCATATACACTTCGAGCTCCTGGGCATAAGTCTCCTCTCATTTCTATGAGGGTTTTAGTGCAAGGAAGTGTTCACCGCGCTACCCCAATGCATGTTGGCGGGCTTCCCGTGTCTTTGAAATACTTTTTATTTTCAGTTCAGGACCGTGCTTTGTGGCACAGCTATGGACTTGATATTTTCGGCTGTAATTATGATAATGACGATAATAGATGTTGAAGTACAATGATTGCAATGTTGTCTGGCGGTAGAAATAGTTATGAGGTTTACACAAATATGGGTACCAACTGAGACGCGCTTTTGCTGAAAAACAAAAGGATTATCTAGATCGTTGGGGCCACCTAGAAAATTCATCATATTTATTCGACAATTATAAGTAGCAGCATGACTTTTCGTAATAGGGTCACGTTACAGCTATATTATAGTTGTAACACGAATAACCGGACCACGCTCTCACAATATAACTGCGTTAAATTACAGAATCATGCTGCTGTTTCGTATGGTGAGTGCAAAGAACCGGAAACTATTTTATTAATCCGCGTATCGATTACGCGCTCCAAGAGGTCGAACATTGGCTCACGCTTCAGCCGTGTGAAATGGATACCGCCTTGGAGCGCGCGTCAAAATATTAACGCGTTTTTTACCGCGCTTCAAAGTATTTAAGTTTTGGCGCGCGCGCCAGTTGGGACAGCTGCCCGTACACGACCGACATCCATGTTGAACGGTCAAACAATGGAGAGGCTGCCGCGCGCGCCTGGAGCGCTTAGTTGATACACTTCGAACATTTGGAGCGCGTTCCGCGGAGCGCACTGGTCGGAGCGGTCATTAATGGCGAGCGCGCCAGGAGTGTGTAATCGATACGTGGCTTAATAACGAGACATTCCATCTTAATCCTCAGGTGAGACTACGGATCTGCATTTTGATCATAATCGAAGATAGATGTAGATAGGGTTGCCATATGGTCGGGTTTCGTCCGGATTCTCCCGACATTTTAAATGATTTCCAGACTCCCGAGAAAACTCAAAATCTCCAGACAAACAGGTTCTGTCTACATTACTGCTGCCTTAGCTTGATTTAATAAAAGCTGACTTAGTTGTTAGACTAAACTTTGAAGTAAATTGTTTGGATTTTAAATCTTTTCCGAGGATCCAAATTTATGGACTCAGTAAAATCCAATGCCAAATACATGTGGCAAACAAAAAACTTAGTCTACTTAAATTAGTTACATGTCAACAATGTTAAGGTTTTTGTAGCCTATTAATTTAAAGAAAATAAAATTTTTATTAACATTTTATTTTTAATATTTATCTTTCCCGACAAGAACTCAAAAAATCCCGACATTTTAAAATTTTGTCCAGTTGTTTTGATCTTCCGACCTGGCGTCCCTAGTTGTAGACGGCTTTGGGACATACCATCCTCTTATCATCAGGCGGACTGTGTGCTCGTTTGTCACCCTTCTTCTAAAAAATTAGATTAGACAGACGCACAACTTCATGTAAACCAACATGATAAAATAGTGTTAAAAATAGGTCTTATTTGATTCTCTATGTTCTCTCAATCACGTGGACCTGATTTTTTGGCATTTTAATACATATTTGTTTCGTAAATGATAGGAGGGGAGAGGAGGTAATTCCCACCCCCTAATTGTGAAGGGTGACAAAATTCTGGCAGATGCGTCTCTTACAAAGTGACTTTTACTGTTTATACATTTTTCCTAGCTAATATTGGAACGAAAAAATCTACGGGATTTTATAATTCGGAGTGGATTTTGATGTTATTATATATATATATATATATATATATATATATATATATATATATATATATATATATATATATATATATATATATTATATATTATATATATTTTAGATATTTTAAAACAATTTATTTCTTTTTATTTGACGATAATATTTTAATTATTCCATCTACTTGGAAGTTCATCAAATGATTTTTTCACTTGAACCAATGCTAAAACGTTAGTACAAAATTTATTTTCAAGGTCGTGTCCTAGAAGAAGTACAAAATTGCTGATGTGTTTGTTATTGCTGATATATTATCAGCATCATCATTGTAGTTATTTTTTATTTTCATTACACGTGTAAATATAGTATTTAAACGTGGTAGAGCCATAACTGCAACACGAATAATAATAATAATAAATAAAACTTGTGTCTGAAGTCGAGTCTTTGCTTAACAAAGTCTCGATTGGGGCCGACTAAATCTAGTCCAGTTCAATCCCCAGAAGACACAAGTTTGCGCGTTTACCGCTAAAAAGAACCCCTTTACCGTATCTCCTCAGTTTCAAGGCACTCCCCTTACTGCCTCAGCCAGTATCGGAATCCTTGGCGTCGACATATCGAATAGTGTGCAGTTTCGTAGTCACTTGGAAGGGAAGGCCAAATTGGCCTCTAAAAAGCTTGGCGTGCTCAGCAGAGCGAGACAGTATTTCATGCCGGCACATCGCTTGCAACTTTACAAAGCGCAGGTTCGGCCCCACATGGAATACTGTTCCCATCTCTGGGCCGGGGCACCCCAGTGCCAGCTCCTTCCTCTTGACCGCATCCAGCGCAGAGCGGTTCGAATCGTCGACGATCGAAATCTTTCTGATCGGCTCGATACACTGGCACCGCGTAGAGATGTTGCATCTCTTTGCGTATTTTATGGCATCTATCACGGGGAGTGCTCTGAGGAATTGTTCGGACTAATTCTAGCCGCTCAATTTCACCATCACACATCGCGACAAAACTCGCGTTACCATCCATACCATCTGGATAATTGGTGGTCCACCACTGTGCGATTTAGAAAAGAAAAGGTTCCTAAGTCGTATCGACTTAGGAACCTTCAAGAAAAGAGCTTACACCTTTCTAAAAGGCCGGCAACGCATCTGCAATTCCCCTGGTGTTGCGGTTGTTCATGGGCGGCGGTAGTCACTTACCATCAGGTGAGCCGCATGCTCGTTTGCCCCCCTATTCTATATAATAAAAAAACGAATGGCTCGGCGTGACCGGGTCAGGACTACGCTCTCGCAGTATATCAGAGTGAAACAGCTGAATAATGCTGCTGTGTTTCGTATGGTATGTGTAGAGCTGGAAACCATTTTTATTAGTAAGGAGGCATTCCATCTTAGTACTCAAGGTTGGCAACGCATCTGCATTTTAATTCTTAATCGAATATAGATATTATAGAGAACCGCAGACAATTTTTAATGTTAACGAGGCATTCCATCTTCGTCCTCAGGGGAGACAACGCATTATGCATTTTGATTGTTAATGGAGGATAGATGTCTTTGGGCCATACTATTCACTTACCATTAGGTGGAATATGTGCTCATTTTTCGCCCTTATTCTTTAGAAAAATATGTGAGTTAAAATCGATTTGTTAGATTTCGTTACAGACGCACAACTTCATGTGAGCCAACAGGGTAAAAGAATGTTAAAATAAAAAATAGGTTATATTAATTTTTTTATATGATAGTATGACAAACGAGCACACAGTCCACCTGATGGTAATTGGTTGCTGTGGCCCATAGACATCTACATTTATCCTCGTGTACGAATCAAAATGCAGATGCGTTGTCACCCGTAAGGACTACGATTGAATACCTTTTTTCCAGTAAAAAGGGTCTGCGGTTCACTCACTCACCATACGAAACACAGCAGTTTTAAGCTGCTATTTTACGCTGGTATTCTGTGAGAGCCTCATTCATGCTACAACTATACTACTAATATAGCTGCAGCATGTCTCTACCAAGTATGAAAAAATCTCTTATGTTCTCCCAATCACGTGAACCTGGTTTTTTGGCATTGTAATACGTTTGTTATTTTAACCAGTAAGGCATTCCAACTTAGTCCTCAAGGGTGGCAAGGCTTTTGCTTTTTGATTCTTAACCTATAGATGTAAGTCTATGGGCCACAGCATTTTGCCCATAGACTTTTACAGAGCTGTTTACTCTTCTGTCACCATTATTATATAAAATATAAGTTACTTTAAGAATTAGGTTAAAAAATCAAAAGTATTTTATATATTAATAAACAACAACGACTTTGGTAGCATACTTAGGTATATTTGATATATTTATTTCATATGCTTATTTATAATTATTAGATATGTTTTTGAAATGTATATATTTTCGGTGTTTTATTACTATCTTATAGGGTTTACCTGTCGTCGCTGGTAAGGAAGAACGTCTGCTATGTATTACAGTTTTGGCGTACACAGCACTTACATATTAAATCTACCTACATACATTTATAAAAATATGGGGAAAAAATATTAAAAAGAGTATGATAAAATTTCGTTCCAACGTGTTAACGCAAAAGTTAGTTCTATAGCAGCTAAAACGTGCCAGAGCATGTTCTTTTTTTTAACAAATCTAAGGATTGAGCAGATCAATCCTTCAAAGATCAAAAAAAATGAGCAGATCAATCCTTCAAAGATCAAAAAAAAAAGAGTTAAATTGTGGTTACTAATCTATTACTCAACGTGTTTTCGTTGTGCTTTTAGTACATAATTTACTAATGTTTTGTTATAATAATACACCTTTCCCATTAATATTTTTTCCCTTATATTTAATTATTTTTGTGGATTTGTTGAAAAAAATTGATGCTTATTAATAATATAGCCTAGTGTTTTGCTTCTATATTTTTGTATATTTTGGCATAAATTAATTTTCGTGGTTTTATAAGAAACACTATTGTAATTTTTTTAATTATCAAGCAAGCAAGCTATCATGAAACTTCAATTTTTTTGATTTTCCACAAACGTTTCAAAATTGTATCTTGCCCCAAAAATCTTTGAATCTACCTGGACCTGGACCCTACTGCATCATGTGCTTTCGTTGCTACATATATATAATGTAGGTGGCATCACAGAATCAAACCATCCAGGAAATGATTTCAGGAACAGGAAGTGCGCAAACACAGTTTCTGCATTACGTAAATAGAGGGCGTCACCCGTCAAGATCTAGGAGCCATAAGCGAATTGATATAATACCCGGTTAGCGAACGATCAGTTTATACGTAAAAACATTTTCACGACTGAAACCTTTTATTTGATATAATATTTTGCGAGTTTTCGGTCGTGATCTTCCTTGTATGTTAGACTTTTCTGTGAAAGAAATTTTTAAATATTTTTCGGTTTGGATACACACCTGTATTTGTTTCACTTAAATTATTAATTTTATTAAATAATTAATTTACTAACTATAAGAACTACGAACGAATATAGAATTTACGTGTCGTGAGGTGAAACCGATCAGTACTTATATTTAGTAAATTAGTAATTTTTTTTAAATATTAAAAAATATACAATATTTTATTATATACAATATTAACAACTATAATAATAAAAAAAAAACTAAAACTAGTAACTTAATTATCATACAGCCCTGCTCCTCGCGGTATCGTGCCAAGAACGCTGGCTGCGTTTCCCCGCTGAATTGCTATACTTAGCCTTTGAGCGAGAAAAGAACCAGCCCTCTTATCACCAGCAGCAACGACCAGCCGCGAATTAGTAATTTAAATAAATATTGTGAAATAAGTGCAAGTGTGTATACAAATCACAAAAATGAAACTGAAGTTTCACCAAGTGACTTCAATCGCAAGTATAGATTATACATATTATATTTTTTAAACAAAAACATAAAAAGTCACGCCTGTCACCCAGAGTAGGTAGTAGTAGGCAGAGAGTACGGACTTCCATTTGGCACGATCCTGCCACACCTTCTTCGCTTCCTTTACATTCATATAACCTACGCATACAATTTTTAAATATATAGAAAATATTTTTTTTCATATTTTTTTTTCATAAACACTCACGCCTGTCACCCAGAGGGGTAGGCAGAGACTATGGACTTCCATTTGGCACGATCCTGACAAACCTCTCTCGCTTCCTCCTCATCCATATACCTACGCATACACGCTCGTCGGTTAAAGGTACTCTTGATTTGGCCCATTTTCAATATATCGCCAATTTGGTCGATAAACTTTCGCCTAGGGCGACCCTTCCCGACTCTGCCGTTCACATCTGCAACATAAATTTTCTTTGTCACTCTTTCCTCATTCATTCTTTGTACATGACCAAACCACCGAAGCATTCCTTTCTTAATCCTGGTCACAACATCATCTTGCAAACCACACTCTTCTCTTATTAAACAATTTCTCACTCTGTCATTCAGATTCATCCCTAACATACTCCTTAATGACCGCTAAAATATTTTTAAGACCATTTTACGCATCAAGGAGCGTTCATTTGTTTCTACTTTCGTCTGCTAAGTTCTTGGTACAGGATTATTAGTTACACATACAGTTATGTCCAAGGGTAAAAATTTTAAATTTTTCCCTGGGCGTCGCGTTGTAACGATTGTACAAATCGATCGCAAAAGCGTCGGGTGTGCTTTACTGACGTTGAGCCGCCATGATGTCCTCTCGTTTAATTCTATCGATCATTGATAAAACTTCATATGTGTAAAGGCGAAGGAGCGACCTCCTCAGATGCACTCGTGATGGATGGCGCAAGTATGGCGTGCGTAACAAAATAAAATACCAAGGTTTAATATTAATAACTTACAAATAATAATTCTTCCTTTTACAAATTTAAAAACATTCAAATATTAAATAAAGATGGTTAGCAATTACTCGCAAATATTGTATGGTACGCTACCCGATGATGGTTTTCGAAATCATATAAATAACTTTGGTTGCCACGTTACCACAGATGCGACAATTCGCTATGACAAAAGTAAACTCTTTATTCTCGATCCCGCAGACGATATTTCAGTGACACCACCGTCATATCTTTTTAATAGTGGGTTTTTATACTTGAAATTCTAATTTCTATAATTCATTTATGCTTAGATTGAGTAAGATTTATTCAAATTTATATTATTTTTGGATTAAGTTACTTTTATGCTTAAAATATGATAAAAATATTACTAACTGTATTTCTGTACGTAACACCATTACTAACGACTTCAGTAATTAATCAACTAAGCTAACTTACCAAAGGTTTCCCTCTATCCTTTGGATGACCCCTGAAATTCATTAATCAAAACTTTATAGTTTATGATATATTAATGTAAGTCGAGTAACTTTCTAGAAGATAAAAACTCGATTCTCAATATTTTACTGTTCTCGAGAACTTATCTGTTCCACCAGTTTTCGGTTCTTCAAGCTATATCGCCGATCCATTGCGCTATGTCAGTTCTCTGGTTCCACTGTGGATATTCTCATTAGGATGGCTTCCTATATGTTATACCAGGTCTACACTTAACGATATTATATTTTATAGTAAAAAAGATATCCGGTTCTCTACACTTACAACGTTTTTTCATTAGTATTCTGTGAGAGCGTGGTCTCTCCCCGGTCGAAACAATCCATTCGTCTTACAGCTGTAAATAGCTGCAGCATTGGTCTACGACATATAGCCTCAAAAAGACTATATTTGAGATATAAAGTTGGCACTAAGATTAGTTTTATGAGTAACCTAGAATACAGTCATAGAGACACGGGGACAAAACAACACGACCAGCACTGCGTTTGTGTATATCTCTGGTAGTACCTAATCGCGGTTGACTTCGTTTTGACCTTCGATCTCGATAGCTTTGTGACCACTACCCTATATCATCCCATTGATGTTGTAACGGGCGACAGGGAGTAACTGTAGCTGGTGAAAGGCAGCAGCATATTTTCAAAAACTCAAAATTATAAAAAAAATTACTATGGCAAAATGTCCCCTATAAGGCAATATATAGGTATAAATTTATAGGCGGCCTATGTTTAACAATGGACGTCAAAGGCTATAATTGAAAGGAGACGTCATGAAGCTTTAATTCGCTACTTATCAAAACAGTAATAATTTCCATACATTTTGCAAGGTACGCCTAATGAACGAGAAATTCTTCCACCAATCACAGAGCCTTATCGCACCGTGCTCCCCCTTTCTTCCCCCACGTCATAACTCGTCGCGTATTTGTCCGGTACGTATTATTCCCGTCGTAAGGTTATAAATGTGCTCGTTATTGTGATTGCTTGCTTGTATCCGTCTTTGTTACAACTGTGTGCGGGCGCCGAGAGAATTACTACTTTTGACTCACTAACAATTGTTTTATTATCTTAGGCTTTTATATGGAGACCACCAATCTCCATATATATGTATATCAATCTCCATACATTTTTCTGTACGTGTGTTTTTCACTTAAACACACACAAAAAGCTTTTTGTGTGTGTTTGAGTGGATCTCTGGATTCACAATCGGACCCGATAGGTGACGCTGTTATCAAAATCTATAAATCACCAGTGCGAAACTCATATATCTTTTATATTTTTTTACGTGGTAAAACATTGTTACAGCTATCTGATGATTGCAGCACGTATCGACCGGGAAAGGACCACACTCCCACAGAATACCAGTATGGAATTGCTACTTAAAACTGTTGTTTTCCGTATGTAAAGCTTGTGTAGAGAACTGAAGACCCTTTTTACGTGAAATGAGACATTGCATCTTATTTCTTAGGGGTGATAACGCATATCTGCATTTAAATTCGCAATCGAAATTAAATGTAGGTGTGGGCTACAGCATCCACTAACCATCAGATGGGCTGTGTGCCCGTTTGTCACCCTTATTAAGTGGCGAAGCTTACGAAGTCACTTATTGATTTCACGATGTCTGTCCGTCTGTCCGTCTGTCCGTCTGTCCGTCCGTCCGTCCGTTTGTCCGTCCGTCCGTCTGTCCGTCTGTCCCACGATTATCTCGAGAACGGTTTCGAATTTTTAAATTCTGTTTTCAGCAATCGATTACTGATCACCCAGGCATCTGAACCTCCTATTTTGAAAAAAAAAATTCCGTTAGAAACCGCTACAAAGCTGATTGCTTCGCCACTTCGCTATGCTGTTAGCTTGCTAGGTTTATTCTATAAAGAAAATATATGAGATTCCCGGTCCAGTCGCAATGTTATTGTCTTGTCTCCTTCTTGTTGTTAATTACTTATGCTATTAATAACGTTAATACCAATTAATACCGTTAACTCAACAGCTTTGCTATAGTATACCACTCTTTATATGCCTTAATTAATCAATTATTATCAATAGTTAATGATCTGTATCTAATTGTATTTACCTTTATAGCCTCTCAAAAGTCCTCAGCTGAATATTTTATATTATTTGACCGCTCCGTGGCGCAGTGGCTCAGGATTGAGTTGTTGCGCTTGGGGCCGCGGGTTCGAATCCCGCACGGAACAAGTATTTGTATGGCCTAAAAATCATTGTTCCGGGTCTGGATGTTTGTCCTCGTGCAATTTATGTTTGTAAACTGCCTCCACAATACAGGAGAAAATCCTAGTGTGGGAGTAACGTTTTTTATAATAAAAGAAGAAAAACCGGCCAAGTGCGTGTCGGACTCGCGCACCGAGGGTTCCGAACAAATCCGTAGGTATATAAGTTTAAAATTATTAAAAATATTTTTATTATATGATATGGCTTAAAATTTTCCTTTATCTGTGCTAAAAATGTTGCTTCGTACCAAATTTTAAGATTCTGAGTTCACGGGAAGTACCCTGTAAGTTTTGATTCCCTTGCGAATGTCGAAAATTTGCGGCATAAACGGCCGTATATTTTGATTGCGTTAGCTTAGAAGCTTGATATTTTCACAGCTCCAAGGGACAGTAGACTTGAGTATTTGATATGAATTTCAGCTTGATACCTCCACACGTTCCTGAGAAAAAGGGTCTTGACAGACAGACAGACAGACGGACAACAAAGTTCCTATAAGGGTTCCGTTTTTCCTTTTAAGGTATGGAACCCTAAAAGGAAAAGAATATATGCCTCCCCATAGTCATGTCATAGGGGGAATATTTGTCATATTTGCCACGCCTAGCAAGAGGGTTGGCAACCGCATTTATTTAAGTTGTTATTAGGAAGACGCTGCAGCCCATTTCCTGGTTTGTATCCCTCTGTCGGATTTTATTACACCGCCACTACACGGTAGCACAATTGACAATAGGTTGTTGTAGTATAATTGAGATATATAAAAATAAAAAGTAAATTTACAGCCTATATACGTCCCACGGCTGGTCACAGGCTTGCTCTCATTTCTGAGAGGGTAATGGAGCAGGGAATTATCCGCCGCGATGCCCAAACTATATCAGCTGACTTCACATGTATTAGAAATCGGTGCCTTCCTTTCTTCGACATGCTAGACTACTCAGGAAGTTTTCGTTCACGTGGAGCACTTGGCGTAAAATTGTGATTAACAATTTTAATGGTGCCCCCTGTAATCTCCCCTGGTTTGGCCATTGTTGAGGTATGTGAAATGGTAAAAATGAAATATTCAGTTTGTATTATATAAGGACAGGAATAATTCGTGCCGGCGTCTATCTTTTCGTCCGAATACAATCTGTCTTTAAGGCAAGAGTGAATAGGTTTTTGTGAGGCTAAGACAGTGCGATATACCATCTAGGGCTGCATCACCACTTACCACACCACTTACCACCAGGTGGGGTTGTGGTCAAGCACTGGCTTATAATAAGTAAAAGAAAAAAAAATAGAATCAACTGAATCTTTTTACAGCTTTTGCCAACTAATCTATTTAACTTACTGTATAAATAATCAATTTAAAAATTATCATAGGTTTTATATAATCAACAAAGAAAATAATGGAAATCGAAACTCTCGCTTGCATAATTTATTTTGCTATGTATAGACTGTTCTTTATTTGAATTCAACTACGATTTTCAATAAAACGAACCGGTAAACAATAGAGTGTAATAAAGTCAAAATAAAATTTTTCAAATATTTGTTTCAGGTCATATTACCGATTCTGTGAATCATTTTTTAAATTAAAGTAAGTTTGACATTGTTTTTCATGTTATCGGATGCTACGGCAGGGTATTATAGATCAAAGAACCAGTATCTTTGTGCAATAAGAAAGATTGTTTATTTTTGAGTTCGAATACATTTTTAGTGTTTGCGCGTTAATAAATAAAACAATATTCGAATGCAATTATTAGTGACGTGTATTCGAATTGGGTAGTAAGGGATAAATATGTTAACATTTTCTTTGACTTATTTTAATTTAGGCGCACTAAGAATTTTCTTTGTATCGGTGTTGGTCCTTTCGATTTTTTTTTTCGATTCGAATATAGTGCACGCACAAGCTCAGGTGTATTCTTTATTCCCTCACTCTTATAGTCCGTACTCTTATAGTCCATCTTAGGTCTTCAAGGCAAGAGTGAATAGGCTTTTGTTACGCTAAGGCAGTGCGATTTACCATTTAGGGCTGCATCACCACTTACCATCAGGTGGGGGGATTGTGGTCGAGCACTGGCTTATAATAAGTAAAAAAAGCAATCATATTAACTACATATATTACCAACATAGCATATTCTATATTTGGTTTTATTATTCGCTCTTGTCGTGAATTCGTTAGACCCACTTCATATATATATTTTACTGCCGACTTTTAAAAAGGAGACGGTACTCAATTCGAGTGTATGTTATGTTATTTTTTTTTATGTGTGTTACCTCATAACTTTGTACTGGGCGAACCGATTTGGATGATTCTTTTTTTATATGAAAGCTGATAGTTCTCGTGTGGTCCCATATGAATTTGATCAAGGTCAGACCAATGGTTATTGAGTTATTCTTAAATAACCTATATTGAAGTCGCTTATATTGAAGTCGGCTGTACAAAATTTTTAATTTTAAATTATTTAATTCTTTGATCATACGGATATTGGACGCGTCTATCATTTGGAACCCATTCTATGAGAAATACAATAAACAGCTAGAGTGTATTCAAAGCAAATTTTTAAAAACCGTCAACTATAAGCTCGTTTTCAAGTTTAGACAAATTTTCGCTTCTACCTCTTTACAAGAGAAGGATACTTACAAATGCTTTATATTTGTATAAACTATGTAATAATGATATTGACTGTATTAAACCCATTAATTAAATATCCTATCGCATGTCAAGTGGTTCACAATGTATTCGTGATAAATACTCGCATAAACTATTTATCATAAAAATCTGTCGTACTAACTCTGGACTTCGTTCACCCTTAAGACGCGTAGTGCATTATGATGATTATTTTAACGATATTGATAATTTTACTGCCTCACATTTGTGCTTTAATAAACATATAAAGAATAAATTACAAGCATTACAAATTTAATATTTAATACATGCAAGATTCTTTTATACTGTTTAATAGTTTTTTTTTGTAATAGTAATTTTTTTCTCTTCAACTCGTTACTTATTGTTTATACTAATATGTGGTATGCGGCGTTTAATCTACATATACAATACTTTTATAAATACCTTTTTACGTTTGTTTGTATATTTATAATAAGTAAAAAAATTAAAAAACAGGTTTAACCAACAGTCAAAAGAGGATGACTAGATTTTTTGCTTTTTTTCTATAGAAATGTCATTCTTTTAAAAGTATAGCTAAAGTATAGCTTTCATTAAAAAAAATGGTGACAGCGATGGAGTTATTGCACAGCTTGATGAAATAATAAAAGACCGTGAATCAGAATTCTGCCCCCGCTGTAACTGCAAATATGAGATTAAAACTAGTAAATGGGTTGGGAACCGCAGTTGTTTTATTATTTTCAGTTATTATCAGGGTAATGCTGCTGTCCCATAGAATTATATGGGATAGTGGATTATCTTATGCCGCCATTACACAGCTCAGATCTTGATATGAGTCCAACTCAATTCCTTCCCTCTCATCTAAGAGCACATCTTTTCCCAGGGTTTTCCATACCCGCCACACACCACCATCGATAATACAACTCATGCTTCACCTTTATACAATGCATCAACAGGAAAAATTAGACTGTAATGGCTAACTAAGGAAAAGAAAGAAAGAATGAGCTATTAATTTCATACACACATCTTAAACAAAGTAATATACAAAGGCAAAAAGGATGATGGAGGCAAAAATATGCACGCATGAGTCTCAGACTGCTTACGCATTAACAATTAAGAAGCATTAATATTAATAACAAAACAAAAAAAATCCTGAATATATTTTTTTTTACTTTGAAGAAAAATACCCCGTAATTTTCTTTTCTAAAAATTACTATACGTTTTGTTAGCAGCCAGTTTTACTTTTTGAAGTAATGTTTGGAAGGCTAACCATTAGTACAATGTAAGTGATAGACATACTTCAAAAGTACTCAAGCTTTCCAGTAGTTGTTGTAAATTATCCCGCTCCGCTAATGAACAGAGGCAACTATGAAACGACTACAAATTTTGGCAGCGTGAGCCTTTTACTCGTCGTTTGATGGCTCATAAATCGTGTGTATTCGGGCCGGTAGCCGGGCCCGTAATTACTCCGATTGTCCGCAGCATTATCATAGTGGAGTGCGCCCAATTTTGCCTTGATGACTTTTTTACGAGCTCCACAAACTTACGTAATTTACGGTGTCGTAAAACTGCGTCGGCTCCAGTTTGATAACAGTGTTGCCGTGCACCGCGTTAAGCGCTTTAATATCCATCATTTATTTAAATTTTTTTAGAGACGAAAATGTCAATATGTGCAATGGGCACTTTGAAACGGTGTTACAGTTACAGCTCGATCGGAGAAGGATCATACAGAACACCAGCGAACAATAGGTACATTATCCTGCTGTGTTCTTATGTTGAGCGACGAATATCGGATCCCTTACTCTCCTACCCATTGTGCAGATCAGATGGCGTCTTAGTTTTCTGAAGTAACAATTTATCTGGGTTTTGATTCCTAATCGATAGCTAAAGCTGCCTATGGACCCCTACATCCTTTTACTTTCATCTGTACTGTGTGCTCACATTTCCCTTATAAATAAACAATGGCATTCTACCAACAAACAAGAACCGCTAATCCCAACTGACAAGACTGTAATTTACTTGTAAGAATTCGCGTATCATCGGATTAAAATAGTTGCCAAGACGAATAATTGCTATCAACAAGTCCATTACATATATTTTATGTAGCAAACATCGTCATAATAATAAACTTTGTACACGTGAATGAAGCAATAACGTTGTTGCTTGCACATAAATTACTCGAAGTATGGAATTAGCTTCTGTAACATTAAGGGCGGACGACAAGCACCCGATATACTATCCCACTAGAATCTACTACTACTATAATATAGTTGATGTTAGGAAGACTGATGTTGCACTTCTCCTGATTTTTTCCTCCGTCACCTCTAACGACACCCACGGGACAATATGGGATAGTACATAAGTATAAGTTGCGGCACGTAAGTCTAGCGCTGAAGGAAACGTGGAGAGGACGCGCACGAATGTGACTGGAGAACCGATCAGCGTGATTGCGTGAGTGCGCAATAAACCAAACAGCGCGACTTATGCACAATAACGGTCACCGCTAGACTTTCGTGCCGCTACTTATACATACAACTTGATAAATATATCGAGTTAAAAAATTAATAATTATAACTTTTTATAATAGTAAAAACAAACTTCAAATTACTAAAAACTAAATTATTTAGTAATTTTATAGTACGAGGGTGGATTGAAAAGTACTCGGCCTAACACAGATCCATTCAATTCTAAAAATCAAATCTACCCACATTATTTAGTTCAGTTCAGATTAGTTCATTGTGTGAAGTTCGAAACGTGTGCGATAATTAGTTGTGATTTTATAAATTTATTAACAAAGTAATCGGACATAATTTCCGCGAATGGAGCAAATCGAGCAGCGTGCCGTCATTAAGTACCTCCATAAGAAGGGGCTATCATCAAAAGCCATCCATGATGACATGGTCAGTACATTAGGCGATTGTGCTCTGTCATATTCATCCGTCAAAAAATGGATAGCAGAATTTAAGCGTGGTAGAGAGAGTGTGAAAGATGAACCCCGCTCTGGAAGGCCTTCGACGTCAACTACTGACGAAAATATTAAAAAAGTACTTGATTTAATAATGGGAGACCGCAGATTAAAAATTAGAGAGATAGCCGAAATTATAGGCATCTCTTATAAACGAACTCAAAACATCATTGTCAACGAGTTGGGTTTCCACAAGGTGTATGCGAGGTGGGTTCCGCGACTGCTTTCAGTTGAACAAAAAAGGACGCGATTGACTATTTCACGCGACTGTTTGGAGTTATTTGAAGCCGATGCAGATGATTTTTTGAATCGTTTTGTTACTATAGACGAAACATGGGTTCATTACTGTACACCGGAAACAAAACAGCAATCAAAACAGTGGAGAAGACCTGGTTCACCACCCCCTAAAAAGGCTACGTCGATTTTGTCGGCAAATAAGGTGATGGCTTCAGTATTCTGGGACTCGAAAGGTGTGATTATGATTGATTATCTTGAAACGGGTCAGACTATAAACTCTGATTACTACTGCACTTTACTACGTCATTTACGAGAGGAAATAAAAGAAAAACGTCGAGGACTGCTCAGAAGAAAAGTCCTGTTTCATCAAGATAACGCCCGTGTTCACACGTCAGTACAGTCAATGGCTGAAATTCACAACTGTGGGTTTGAACTGTTACCGCATCCGCCGTATTCACCTGATCTGGCACCATCAGACTTCTTTCTGTTCCCTAACCTAAAAAAGCACTTGGGAGGTCAAAGATTTTCGACAAACGACGAGGTCAAAGCAGCTGTAGACGCATATTTTGACTCTACGGAAGAATCATTTTTTTTCAACGGTCTAAATGCTTGGAAGGGGAGGTGGCAAAAGTGTATTGAACTTGATGGTGATTATGTAGAAAAATAAAAATATAACTGATTTAGTATGTGTTTATTTTCTTGGTTAGGCCGAGTACTTTTCAATCCACCCTCGTATTATAGTAGTATAGTAAAAAATAATTCTATGGGACTACCTTTGAAGTATATCTTAATTAATTAAGAAAGAATTATCAAAATTTGTTCACAATCTGCAAAGATATTGGGTATATATACATACAAAAGACAACATTCACTAGAATTAAGAACCTCCTCCTTTTTAAATACGTTAAAAACTGCTGTTACTAACTTGCCTGCCGAGCGTAGCAACTTTGGTATAATATGTCCTCCTTATACAGTCTAAGTAAGTCTAAGGCCTATGTTCGGCAGTAGATTTTAAGGCTACAATGTATGGATAGAATTGATGGATGATTATATTTAAGAAATACTTTTGAAATGATTTACGATGTTTATAAACTTCGAGGTGGCATTTGATACAATAGTTTGACCCAATTTAACCTTTTGACCGCCACGCCAAAAACGCATTACCGTGTCCTGTACGCCAAAGGGAAAAGTAAATAAACATACCTACGAAAAAAATAGTGTTGCGAAAAGTTGATATATCGATAACACAATATAACTTGTTTTTGTTGTTTTTTTATGCAATAAATGACTATAATCTGGTATGTTTTATTTAATCTTGTGCTGTCTTCCACTTTTTTTATATATGTACTTTGTACATAAATAAAAAACAAACAATAACAATAAAATAGTAGTAAATACAGTACTACTCTCCATTATGATGACGTCACTGTCACAACGGGACGACAACAGCGTAGCTGACCTTCCTTTTTGAAACTTTCTTAGAGATGTAGCCGTGTCGCACGTTGTGTATCGATTTCGAAATCGATCTAATCAATATATACAGACATCGATTCAAAATATTTTATGTGTCGGTGGAGGCGTAGGCTAAGTGAAGCACAGAAGAAAAGTCTTACGCTCTTTTAACAATGATATGATGCTGATGCTGCCAGATGAATTTGAGATTGGGAAAGAAAATCGCACAACATAAAATGAAAAATTGCTCTTCATACCTTAAAAAAAACCACATTTATTATTTGTAATTTTATATTATTAAAATAAAAAAGGTACATAATTATTCACTAATCAACAAATGTATATAATTATTTAGATCTATTAATTATTTTAGATCTTAATGCTTTATCATTAGCTTGATTTTTAGTCTACTCACAACACTATTCGGAACGATAGTAATGCCGAAAGGTACAAAGTCGATATTCTATTTTGGACCTTACTGCTTTTTCATTAGGTTGATTCATAATTTATAGTGTACTCACGGTACCTACTTTTCGGAAGGATTATGCTGAAATATAGTTTAAGATATTTATTTCTCTAAACAATATTACCATTCGCCTTTTGACAGAAAAAAATCTACTAGTTGCAGTATAAAAGTAAATAAACATGATGAGTTATTTTAAACTCGAAAACAAAAACATAAAAAATGTGCTCACAAGGGTCGCCCTGACACTGTCATTTTGTATCGAACTTATTATATTTAAAATTAAACAAAATGTTATAAAATAATAGTTACATAAAATAGGCAATATGCATGTTAGTAAGTTAAGTTTAATTTATTAGGAACTTAAGACACTTAAGATAATTAAGACACTTACTCCACTTAAATTATATATTAAATTTCAGATTTCGAAAATTCATCATCATCGACGCTTTCCAAAATTGTTCATGTTGCACTGCACTACTTTTCCCGCTAATCACTTATGACGTCATCAGGGTGTCGTCTATCCTTGACCACGGCGCCCAGTGAACAGATTTTCGATGACGCGCTAAGGATGCGCCAGAGTTGAGATATTTATTATGTGAAGATGATTTGATAACATTTTTTTTATTCATGTAGCTAATTATAGTTTTATGTTTCTAACCTTTTGTTTTATTCAAATCTTAATAATAATAGAAAAAAAATAACACTTTTGAGCTGAATTTTGAATAGTTTTCAAGAAATCCTTGCCTCCCGCGTACGGCACTAGCGGTCAACCATAGACGACTTTGGCGTGCTGGACATAGTATTTGCTTAGAGAAAAATCCATTTTTTTAGTTAAATTTTTCTTAGTTCTAGGACTTGTTTTTTATACTCACATGTTGCTGGGCTATTCTTTTTTAAGGAGTGTAGAATTAAAATACCAGTAATAATTTTCCAATATCTATATTTCATATTTTTGTGGGCCGGGTTTTTTGTCAACTATAGACGTTGTTGGCGCTCAGAGCTCATAGGTACTGGTCAAGTATAGGCGACTTTTGCGATCAAAAGGTTAATACATAATTTTTAGGGTTCCGTACCTAATGGATAACCAACGGGACCCTATTACTAAGCCTCCGCTGTCAATCCGTCTGTTTGTCAGCGGGCTGTATCTCATGATCCGTAATTGGTAGACGCTTTAAATTTTCACAGAATGTTTATTTCTGTTGCCGTTATAACAACAAACAATAAAAATAAATTAAAAATTAAAGGGAGGCTCCCCTACTAGAAACGTGTGTGATGGTACGAAACCCTTCATGCGCGAGTTCGACTCGCACTTGGCCGGTTTTATTAACATCAAAGATTTATAATACATTGTTGGAGTTCTCCCAAGTGAGAAAGAAATGTCGTTCTTCATGCATTTTGATGAGGCTTTTAACAAGATGTTATACGTGGTAAAGATGCTGTGGCTACATTTCGAAAGCAAGAAAGAACAGATTCATTTATTGCTGCAACGCAGAACGTCAATTTTACAAACAAGAAATATACTAAATATTTACAAAAACGCATTGCAGCAAAAAAACTCAGCATAATGCTCCAGTAACAGAGTTACCGCAGCGCTGATATTCTGTCGGAGATAAAGAGATATGGTTGAAGCACGAATGGATCGGCTGGATTGAACGGAAGGATTCGTTTTACATGACCAAACCATCGGAGGCGGTATGTTTTTATTTTTTAGACGAACCAAACACCATTTGAAAAAGGCTCGTTTTTCTAGACCTTTCTTTCAGCTGCCATCTTTCCTTCGAACTGGGGCAAACATCCATCTCAGGATTATTTTATCGAAACCTGTATTATTAAGTTAGGAAGACTTATAACATGGCATCTAAGAGGTAGCTACGTAACTTATATAATTTAGGTAAAAGGCAATAAACTTGGCTATCTCTAATTATTATAAACGACGTCTGCTAGTTTTGCTCTTACATTTATTTAATAAATTTCTGCTTCGAAATTAGTTGTTGCTCTGTTCGGTTAATTAAAATAACTTTCACTCCTATAAATATGTAGTTCGGTATTAGGTTTGCGCATAGTACCGCGTCATAATGCTCCTAGGTATTTTTTATAAAAAATTTAAAGTTTTTATAGGTTTTTTTGCGAATATTATCAATTTATTTTTTGAAGCAAGCATAGGAAAAGAAATTAAATAGATTACATAGATTCGATGGAATTAATTTCACAAAAATTATTTGTTAATTTCAACACAGTTCAAAAACTGAGAATGTTCTATATTCGATTATATTATGTTCATCGATTTCTCGGAAACGGCTCGACCGATTCAAATGGTTTTTTTTTAAATTATTTTATAGAATAAAGGTGACAAACTAGTACATAGTTCACCTGATGATAAGTGGATGCTATGGCCCATAGACATCTACATTTATCATTGATTAAGAATTAAAATATACATGCATTGTCACTCATGAGGACTAAGATGGAATGCCACATATCTAATAAAAGGGTCTCCGGTTTTCTGCACTCTCCATGCGAAAATAGCATTAAGGTGCTATTTTAAGCTGGTAGTCTGTGAGAGGGTGGTCAAGCCGACCCGTTCGTGCTACAAATGTAATATAGCTGCAGCATGGCTCTACCACGTAAAACATTATATATTATATATTGAGTACATTATACTTCAGGAGTAGAAAAATAGTGGAAAGATTTTAATGTAACTACTTAATTGTTACCTTGAAATTGTGACATATTAATAAAAAGTAATAACATGAAATAATAATAAAATAATTTCCACATTATAGCTTCTGAAGTCGGGACTTCTTAGTTACACTTAGAAATAGTATCCGCTTAAGATACCGTATAATCAAAAAAAAATCCTCGACCTCGTTTCAAAGTTAAAATAGAAAATCAATCACGTTTGTTTTTGGCGAAAATAACAATTTTCTCACAGCAAACATTTTTGAGGTTGGCTTTCTGCCATAATATATAGTTGCACCACTGCACCGGTTGCTACCAGTCGACACCGTGTACTTAACGTGTTACATTATATTGCCAACGTGCTTGTAATTCCATGTGTGTGCCAACCAAAAGAGACTGGTAGGCTGAAACGGGAGCCTAATATTTAGGAAAGAAAGAAAGAAACTAAGTTTATTACAGCGGCCTTGATATTTTATGGTTGACAACTTCCGAGGTTATTCGAGATTATTTTTCAAAACCACGCACAAGTCCAAGTTAATTCCACCGCCGTCTGCCGCTACAAACTTGAACTAGCATGGAAAGAAATTCGATGATGAGCTTGACACCGAAAACATACCGCCAAATTTAAATTAATTTAAACCCATTGGATACAAAAGATGCAAATACTAACTTAAAAAAAAAAAGAAAAACTGTAAAAGCGCAATGCATCAGCGAAATTATTGATTTGAAACTCCTTTGACATCGTCTAGTCCGCATCCGTTGCTACTTTTAATATTTCCCAAGCAGTATTCTCCAAAGCTGCGATATTCCACCGACGTTGCGATTCTTCGAAAAGCAAATTAGCCGTTTGTGTTATACACTGGCTGCTCGGAGACGAGTCGTAGGCCCCGCTTTCCGTCGGATATTGGCTTCAACCAGCCGCGTCGACGAGTGATGTGCCGTGGAGGTTTCGACGCTAGTACCTAATTTAAAATTGCATTTTGCTTGTATCAGTAAAGGCGACGTTGCAATACTTTTTAACTTTATTGAACCTCTGTAAATCTACTAAAATGTTATTATAACGCATAAACGGAACTATTATATAAAAATTTCGGTGTTCGACGTCCCAATGTCATAGTTACACACGGCTACTTTCAAATTAAAAATATAAATTTTTGGTCCGATCTACGCAGTATGGACTTATAGTATATTGAAGTCTTGCAGTTGTATGCTTGGGTTGGGATTTCATTTTATTAACTATAGGATCCAAAGCAGAAGGTAGGTTCTATTTTATGGTTTATAATAAAAATTATGTTTTTTTTTTGTAGCCAAACCACACACGTTTTTATAGTTTTCTTGCAATCCTTTCCATTCAAAGGTTGACTTGACGAAATCGCTCTTAGCGATAAGACCGCCCATTGTACCACATTTCTTTCTCTCCTTTTTTTTTTGTTAATATTTATGTTTTTGTTTGGGGTGCAATAAAGTGTTATCTATCTATCTATTTTTGAGCTATAAAGTAAAAGAAAAATACGAATTAATATTTTAATACTATTTCTTCGAAAAATTTGATTGCTATAGTAATCGTAATATCGGTTTCACTGCTTTTTCAAAAATACTATTAACTTTTTACTCTTTGAACAGATTAAGAAGCATTCTATCTAAATACTCAGTGGGAAATATCTGCATTTTGATTCTTAATTGAGGATAGATGTGGGTGTCTATAGGCAACATCTTCCACGTACCGTCAAATGGATTGTGTACTTGTTTATTTCATGACTTCTTGAAAATAGTGAATTAATTTATATAATAAAATAACCATTAAATAGTTTACGATGATTTTGTTTCCTTTACTTTTTAATAATAAAACTATAGGAGCAGTGTAGCTATTTTTTTTATACAACATCAACCGATTTGTTAAAAAAATCGGTACGAAGATGGGAAAAGGCCATCACTAAAGGAAAGTCTGCAAGCTTGTGTTTTTTTAATTTTTTTTATTAATATAGACTATCATCAATAAGTATGCAAATTTAATATTTGAAATAATGGGAACGGAGTGATTTTACAAGCCTTTTTACACTTTTCTTTCTTAGAATTCTTTAAAAGCATTACTTCGTATAATACAAAATGTTCAACTGATATTTTGTGTTACTTTTCTTTGATTCATTCTATGCGACTGCTACCATTTACATGTTAACTTTATTTAATAAATTATGAGTTTTTACCACAATTAATAAATCTTTAATTTAAAAAGAAAACATTTAGGTTTTTATGTACGTGTTAAAGTCGGAACTGTGTTCAGGTTGAAATTACTTTTCATCGACGAAAACAATGAAAAATCCTATTAGCAATCAAGTGAGGTATGTGTGCAGTCAAGGGGAAAGAAATTTGAATATATGTAAAAAGAAAGTGGAAAGATCAGCTGATTGCAAGTGGCTACTGCATTCCGTGGCCTTATGCAGCTAAATAAAGAAGACCGCTGCTGCATTGCATCTTGACCATTAATATAGAATGCCCATAAAATACAATACTGCACTGGATTGGTTGTCGCGTACCAGAATTCTCGCAATCTTAACACTGCTAACTGCTTTTAAACAGTGGTAGAGCCACGCGGCCGCTTTTGCTGTCACACGGATGGGCCGGCTCGAACCGGGGTGGTACCACGACCTCACAGAATACCAGCGTGAAGTAGAGGTTTACCTCTGCGTTTCGCTTGGTGAGTGCAGGTGGCCGGAGGCCCTTTTTGCTGGAAATGAGGCATTTCATCTTAGTCCTCACGGGTGACAACGCATCTGCATTTTGATTTGTAAGAGAGGATGGATGTAGATGTCTATGGGCCGCAGCAACCACTTACCATCAGGTGGATTGTGTGCTCGTTTGTCACCATTATCCTATAAAAAAAAACCGCTACCAGACTTTGGTCTGTGTGTTTTACCGAATGGATGATTACCATCATCCACCAGAAACGATACGATCTTTCAAAATCAAGAATAAATGAGGTGGTAGAAGAAAAAAGTATATATTACCATATGGTATACTTAACCAGTATAGGTACTTATCGCAGCGAAACGGCATTACATATTATGTCTTAAGGATTTCTTATATTTACGCGAATACTACACATTGAATAACACTATTTTTACAGATTTTATCGCCTTTAATTTATGTACATATTTTTAATTCCCGACTTTTCGGGTGCTTTACAGCACCCATGGTCACGGGGGAGACAGATGTTGAACGTCCCGACACAGTTAGCCCGGCTACCTTAAATTTTTTGAATATAAATTTTTGGTCAGATCTATGCAGAACTAGCTTACAGTTTCTTGAAATCTTGCATTGATATGCTTGATTTTGGATTTTATTTTCTGCCGACTTCCAAAAAGGAGACGGTACTCAATTCGAGTGTTTTTTTATGTGTGTTACCTCATACTTTTTACTGGGCGAACCGATTTGGATGATTCTTTTTTTATATGAAAGCTGATAGTTCTCGTATGGTCCCATATGAATTTGATCAAGGTCAGACCAATGGTTATTGAGTTATTCTTAAATAACCTATATTGAAGTCGCTTATATTGAAGTCGGCTGTACAAAATTTTTAATTTTAAATTATAGTTATGTTAATTATAGGATCGCAAGCAGATGGCAACTCTTCTCTTCTCTACTGAAATTAGGATGTTTTTGTTTATTTCAGTAGCCTCGCGTATCACATTTTTGGTAAGATGTGATACGCGAGGATTTTCTTTTGCGAGGATTTGTGGTCTATCAAATCTGATTTATTGGCGGGAACGATCTTAAACATGTTCACAGACAGCAGACTTCCAGGAGCGTCGGTGCGTCACGTCACTATTTATTCAATTATGTCTTAAGTTTGTAATTTTATATTTTTATAAATTCTTATTCCGACGTATTACGGAACGCAAGCATCGTCAAGCATTATTTAATAATCTAGCTAAGCGTCACTGACCTATCAAAGCGGTCTGTACGAAAGGATGATTTGAATTTTTAAAAATGCAATCGCATTGGAAAAGAGCAGCGTCTTCAAAGAGTTCATGAAGGAAACATGTCAAGATGGCCGCCGTGCCATTTATTATAATCACGTCCTATCGATTTCCTACCACACCACAGCATGTCTCGTAGTTTTACATTATAAACTAACAACCCTAATGCTAGCGATTAGGTTATTGCAACACTTTATGTTTTTTTTTTTTCGTTTATTTCGTTCTATTTCCTAAATTAATAATATAACATTTTTTTATAGAATAAGAGTGACAAACGTGCGCACAGTCCACCTGATGCTGAGTGGATGTTGTGGCTCATAGACATTTACATTTATTCTCAATTAAGAGTCAAAATACAGATGCGTTATCACACCTTAGGACTGTGACGGAATGCCTCATTTCCAGTAAAAAGGGTCTCCGGTTCTCTACACTCACCATACGAAACACAGCAGCATTAAGCTGCTATTTTACGCTGGTATTCTTTGAGAGTGTAACATAAACACGCTTGTCACGCAGAGGGGTAGGCGGGACTTCGGGACACAAATCTCTCGCGTCCTTCATGTCAACGTTAAGGGTACTTTTACTTTGCCCATCTTTAATATTCACCATAATGGTGGTAACCAAGATGGCGTTGTCTACAGATGCGTTATCATATCTGAGGACTAAAATGGATAGCCTGTAATAATACTGGCTCTCTTCACACTTCAGACTGGAACACAACGGTGAAAAAAACACTGTTACTTGGCGGCAGAAATAAGGCAGAATTTGGTACCCACCTAGACCTCTTCAACGTTATTATAACAATAGTTTATAATTAATCGTAGGTTTAAGCTAGAGTCTCTTTTAATAAAGTAAATAGCAGCTTAATGCTGCTGTTTCGCATAGTGAGTGAAGAGAACCGGAGACCCTTTCCACTAGAAATTAGACGTTTCATTTTAGTTCTCAGAGGTGATAACGCACCTTGTAGTTCTTAATTGAGAATAGATGTAGACGTGTATGGGCCACAGCATCTACTTTCCATCAGGTGGACTGTGTGTTCGTTTGTCACCCTGATTCTAAAAAACTCGTCACTTCTCTCGATTTTTAATATAATGGATTTCCACAAAGTAACGCCTGACTCTATTATTTCTCTTAAAGAAGTCTTTGGTAAATATGCTAACTGTCTAATTTTGCGAAGACTGGCGCCGCGGATAAGGGACTTCTTTAGTTCGAAAGACTCGTGTTGAACTATTGTTTAAATCGAAAACTAACAAGAAACCACGTTTTATAATAATACGAAGTAGTTAATACTTCCAAGATGCTCTTCACTAAAACCAACGAGCAGTGTTATGTCTACCAATTCCGTGTTAAAACTTTCAAACGTAGTAATTAGCTACGAATTCCTTTATTTATTTACGAAACCATTATTAAAGCTACGGAGCGTAATACTTCATTTTATTTATTTAATTTTTACACTCGGGCTTGGGGCGGTACGGCATACGTCCGCTTACCTGCCGTGAATAGCTTCTTTTTAATTTTTTTTATCCCGGATTAATATTTCTCCTTTCCACTTTGTCTCCATAGTCCGTTGGAATAACATCGCAATAAATTTACAATTTCCTGGAAATGTACATTGCTAGGAACTACATAGCTTTTACGAGATAAAATAACTGAGAATTTATCGTCGAAATGTGCTTGAAAGTGTATTTGTGTTATGTTGTATATAGTTTGAAGGTTGCTTGTTAAAATTTACCGCGCCGGTGTTATATTCACGTAAGCTTATAAAGTAAATAGATTTAAATATTCTTAAATGTAGAATTTATCTACGTAATGAACGTCCCGTAAAATAACGTAGGCATTAAAAAAATATTATTTCTTTGTATAATTTATTTAATTCTCATATAAACTTATAATATTTATTAGTGCATAATAGAGTATCAAACGACCTAACGTTTCACCTGAAGATAAATGGCTGCTATAGACCATAAGCACCTACAGCCAACTTCAAACAAAGAAAGCCATGGATATACATGTCACTAAAAAATCAGCAAAATCGGTTAAATACTTCAAGAACGGATAGTGTAGTCGAACTTTTAACCTCCTCCTTTTTTTAAGTGGATAAAAACGTATGTAACTTTTTTTAGAGAATATGGGTAAAACATACTCGTTTGGCACATCTATCTTCGATGAAGAATCAAAATGCAGATGCGTTGTCAGCCCTGAAGACTAAGATAAAATGCCTAGTTTCCAGTGAGAAGGGTCTCCGGTTTTTTATACTCGCCATAACAAACACAACAACATTATGCTGATGGTAAATTGATGCTCTGACACATAGCCACCTACATTTGTCATCCATTAAGAATCAAAAATGATATGCGTTGTCAACCCTTTTTTTTTTTTTTTTTTTTTTTTTGCGGATGGAAAATCATCAAATGACGCCTTTCGCTCTGGGTGGAGCGGAAGGGAGTGTCAGACTTTTACTGACTAAAAACCATCCGTGTTCCTTCAGTGCCCTTACGTTCCGGAGCCGCGGTATCTCTTTCGAACAGCCCGCTGACAGCTAAAATAGAATAACTTGTTATCAGTAAAAAGCTAACGTTAGTACGGTGCGGTTTCTTTACTCGTGTGACATTAATTTATAATAAATTTATAGTAAATCTAAGGGTCTCCGGTTTTTCACGCTCACCATATGAAACAACAGCATTAAGCTGCTATTTCACGCTGGTATTCTGTGAGAGCGCGGTCCTTCTCTTGTCGAGCTGAGTCACTCGTGCTACACCTATTTATGACACTATATAGCAGTGCTTGCATTAATGTGTCCCGGTCGGAATAGAAGGATATCTATACCTCAGAGCTAATAACGCGTCAGTAACCTTCTTTGGACACCATCACTGTATATTTAGCTGTCACTTCATTTTTATATAACTACTAGCTGACCAGGCAGACGTTGTTCTGCCCTTTCCGAACGACCATTTGCTTTCCCAAAAAACTCCTGAAATTAGCAATAAAAAAATTGATGGTCACTTATCGGGATAAAAACTATCCTATCTCTCAAGTTGGACCAAACTGTCTGCAAAATTTTTTTGAAATCGGTTCTATCTGTTGAATACTTACAGCAACACGTGGTGGTTACACTACTAAATTGTAGCTTATATTAAACGTTTGTATTTTTAACATAGCGCCATCTATTAAATATTTACTCAATCCAGTCAACAGATATCGTCATCTGACAGAATCGTTTGGAGCTAACAGATAATTGTGACTGTCAAATAATAGACAAATAATTTTCAATAAAATAATATTGTATTGCGACTATAAATTGAATTTTTTTTTATAGTATAAGGGTGACAAACGAGCACACAGTCCACCTGATGGTAAGTGGTTGCTGCGGCCCATAGACATCTACATCTATCCTCGTTTGCGAATCAAAATGCAGATGCGTTGTCACCCGTGAGGACTAAGATGGAATGCCTCATTTCCAGTAAAAAAGGCCTCCGGCCACCTGCACTCACCAAGCGAAACGCAGAGGTAAACCTCTACTTCACGCTGGTATTCTGTGAGGTCGTGGTACCACCCCGGTTCGAGCCGGCCCATCCGTGCGACAGCAAAAGCTGCCGCGTGGCTCTACCACTGTTAAAAGATGTAAGCTATCCTATCTTTTAAGTTGGACCAAACTGCACATTGACCAAACATTTAATTGAAATCAGTTCAGTAGTTTAGGAGTCCATCGCAGACAAACAACGTGACACGTACTTTTTATTTATAAAGATTATCCGTATTCGACGATTATAATTTTATTTACGCTTGATAGAATTTAAAAAAAAATATGTAGAAACGATCGTTTAGCATTAGCTTTATTCGTTTAGTATTTGCTTTTCCTTACCGTTACACATATGTCAAATTCCAATTATAGTGTTCTAAAACGGTCTGAAATATGCCAAGCAGTACCATAAATAATACATAAGACCTTATATATTAATAGTAGGTATTATTGAAATTAATCGAGGCAGTGTCAAAGCTTTCAAAAGCTCCAGCGCGTTCGGAGCGAGCAACGACCGCTGGCGGCCGTTCGTTACTAACAAAGCTTATTTAGGTGACTACTAATGGTTCTCGATAATTTTTCGAATTTAAATCACTGTAGTATTTTGTGAAACTCGGAGTAGGCAGGATTTCTCCACTCGGTGATAAAAGACAATATCGTATGGTAACCTAACCTACATTTCTGAGATTTTAAAATATATCGAAGACATGTAAAATTACCTTTTCTTTCAAATCTTCCTAGAAAATAGGAGACTTAATTCCACTAGCGTACCTGGTTAGCGGCGCTAGTTGTTCAAAATGTGACGAGAAGATATGTCAAAATGAATTAAGATAACCTCACATATTTCTTTTTATCGTGGTAGGGGATAAGCGATCGCAAATTGTAGCAAAGCGCACGTTTCGTTTGTGCCGAACCAGCAGAACTGCTCTTAGTAACGGTATACATATTGTTTAGTGGCCAAATTGAACCTTCAAACGCACGAACCTACCACCAAGGATTTTTATACTGCAACATTACTTCGAAATAACAAAATAAAGGTATTGGTTCGAGTACTTTAGTAAGCATTCAAAGAAAGGTATTTATATATTAGTAACATAGATTACTTTTATTCGTGGTAGAGCCATGCTGCAGCTATATACGTAGTATAGTTGTAGCACGAATGGGTCGGCTCGTTCGGGGAAGGACCATGCTCTCACAATACGTAAAATAGCAGCTTAACACTGCTGAGTTTCGTATGGTGAGTGTAGAGAACCGGAGACCTTTTTTACTGGAAAATTAGTATTTCATCTTAGTCCTCACGGGTGACCACGCATCTGCATTTTGATTCTTTATTGATGATAAATGTAGATGTCTGTGGGTCATAGCAACCACTTACCATCAGGTGGACTGTGTGCTCGGTTGTAACCCTATCCTATAAAAAAAATACTTTAACGAATTACTTCTACGATTTTTAATTTACAAAATGTATGTTTTTTTTTTCTATTAAATTAAAGTGACCAACAAACTTTCAGTACAGTTAATGGTATGTGAAGTACTACGTTCATGAACACCTGCAACCACCTTCAAACAAAGAAGGCTAGAGATGCACTGTCACCTCTGAGGACTAAATTGAAATGCCTCTGTAACTGTACCGGCTCTGTGAACCCTTAATAACGGAACACCGTATAAAAGGTTAAAGACGGAAGCCTGAGCAGAAAAGAAGTCATACTATAATATAATTATGTACTTTAAAATTGTTTGTAGGCTTACAATCCATTCCGTAACAGCCTATTAAAGCGACACATGAAAACCGTTGAAGCGGTCTATCGTCGGACTGACCCGTAAACATAATTTGTATAAGAACTTCAAAAACGTCATCATAAGGTCTAAAATTGCGTAGCGCCCGCGACGATTAAGACCGCTTAGAAATCGCTTAGATTTTTTTAATTAATTAAATTAAAAGAGTATTTTCTTTCGACTAAAATTGCTTTGTAATAACGACGTCTACCTCATTCTATAGGTAAAATAATAATATTGAGTTACTCACACTTGCGTGTGGCTCCAACAATGATGTGTACAAATGCCCATAGAACCTCTCACTCTCATTCAAAATCTCAGGTGTCCCGGAAACGATGCTGCCACACTCGGTCTTCAGCTTCGACAGTTGGCTCTTTTTGATAGACAGATCTCTAGCAAAGACTTTGGAGCCCTGGTTCCGCTCGATCGCTTCTTCAATGAGAGCAGTATTAAAGTTGCGTTAGTTCCGCCGCATGCATTTGGAGATCTGTCTGTTCAGTTGCCTGTACGCTGTCAAATTTGCTGAAGACTGCAGCTTCATTTACCATCTAACAGCCATGAGTTTAAGAGTGTGATCGGAGAGTTTTTGTGTTCTTCTGCGGTGGGTCTTGCAAAACTTAGCTCCGACCGCATGGACAGTTTCCACGAGCTTGTCATTAATTTCGTCCATTGCATTGCAATCTTCTAGGCACTGAAAAAGGTTTTGTAGCACGAGCTGAAAGTTTTCGGGACTTTGGACGGAGCGTTGACTTCATTAGACGAGGCCTCTCCAACTTAACATTTTGGTTCAGTGTTTTGGTGCGTAAACCTGTATGACCTTCAGCGATTACCGGTTGGTGATTCTGAGTATAAGGTACCCAACCCTATTCGCCACAATCTTTATAACGTTGTTAACGATTTTGACGGGACCTTCACTGGCAGATAGCTGGGGTTATTTCTGTTTGTGAAAAAGAATTAGGGTTCTGCGCAAAAAATTAAAACACATGAAATTAAATCGTAATAAATTACACGCGGGCGAAGTCGCGGGTAAGAGTTAGTTTGATAATAAATTTGTAATTTTTTAATTCATCGTTTTAACAGCTAAAATTTATATTAACCATTTTGAAAGTTCTGCACGCAGAGGAGACCATTGACTTAGAATATACGAGGAAAAACTATATACTAGCTGTTCCCCGCGGTATGACACCTCGCTTTATTGTGTCGTTCGCGCGCAGAGCCGTATTGCATTATTTTAATTTTTCTTATCTCTTAAACTATGCGTCTAAATAACATGCTATAAAGAGCAAAGTTTATCTTCATAAATTTTTGAAGTGAAAACTTCTTTAGCGGCGTTGTGCACTTTTTTTGTAATGGGTAAAAAATGTTAAACTCGCGTCAGGTCACGTGTCCTGATCGAAAATTCGTAAGACGGACGGAGAGTAGACAGCCGGCGCGGCGTAGGAGAGGAAGTAAGTTAGGTTTAATTAATTTTCATTTATTAATTAATATAATTGTGTTATTAAGATTAGGTTTCGATCGAGTCTACTGTACTGCTTGACGAAATTATTAATATAGATGATACATATGTAGTTACACATTATAGATGTAATATTTGTAATATGTTTATACTTTATAGCATTAACCTATATTTTCATAACATCACAATAAGCACATGTGCGGTGTAGGTTTACCAAACAAATAATTTCGAATGAAAATAAATGAAATAAGATAATAATAAATAATCTCCGCCATTTCAAAATATCAAAAATGCACAACGTTAATATTCAAGTTTTCACTTCTGCCGGCACTCCCGGAGTGCAACCCGTCGTTTTTTTTATTCATTGATAAAGGACATTGTATCTTCATAAAATTGTGTTGATGATGAAGTAACTTTCGTTCGTAAGGTTAATATGCCATGCCTAATAATAACGCTCATAACTCACTTTTTAATTTTAATATTTTTTGTCATAAAATACCTTATTGTGGCTTATGTATAAGAAATAGGCATATGATATCGCAGAGTTTTTTTTTATATGGAGGAAAGATCTGTATGTTTGTAGAACAGAGTACTTACCTATCACTAACCATTACGCCAGCGCAAGTGGATAAAGCAGCTTGCTTGCTTGATTTGCTTAACAAAAATCAATAATCCTAATGCATAGCCTATACTATTCCTCATGAATGTGGCTACTCGTATCATATACAAAAATCATTTATCAAATCGGATTGGTAGTTCTGAGATTAACGTGTTTTAAACAAACAAAAAATCTCTTCTGCTTTATTATAATTAAGTATAGATTATGTCTCGTTTATCTCTTTTCAGTGTCGCTTTTTCATTTTATTGAGTTTCAAATCACAACCATGCTAAAAAAGTTTACACTTTAAAAACATATATACTAAAACTAGAGCTAAAAACATATATATATATACTAGCTGTTACCGCGACTTCGCTCGCGTATAATTTAGGGTTTTAATTATGTTGCGCGGAACCCTAATTCTTTTTCTAAAATATAAGTAGCCTAAGTTACTCCTTATAACATCAGCTCCTTATATCATCATTTGTCAGTGATAGATAGTCCCGTCGTATTCGTTCAGCCGTTTCGGAGATTAGGCGGAACAAACAGACAGACAGACAAAACATTTAAAAATTGTGTTTTTGTTATAAGTACTGTATATACTTTTATATGCATTTAGTAAAAAGCTGGTATTTTGAAATTACAAATAGACACTTTTTTTTCAATTTTATTTATTTGTATAGATGAACAATCAAAATGCAGATGCGTTGTCGCCCCTGAGGACTAAGATGGAATACCTCGGCAGTAAAAAGCGTATCCGGTTCTCGTTATCACTATACGAAAAAGAGCAGTATTATGTTGCCATTTTACCCTGATATTTCGTGTGATCGTGCTCCTTCCCCGGTCGAGCCGATCAATTCGTGCTGCACGGTCCCACGTATATATACATAAATAGCTCTACTATTTATGTATATTTTATCTCACAACCATCACAATTAGCTATGGTTTTAAATTACGTAATGTTTTTTATCACGTTATGACTTTTGATTTCGTTTGTTGCAGGAGAGCACACCTCAGGAGCTGCCTAGAAAAACTCAAGGATATGGTACCTTTAGACCCCGAAGCTTCACGACACACTACCTTAGGATTATTAACAAAAGCCAAAAGATTTATAAAGGTAAGTATAGTATAATACATTATACACATTTAAAATGAATTTGGATAAAATTGGGCGGCCAGATAAACTTTTTCTAGATTAACACATGGGATACTTTTTACCGGGCAAAATTTAAAAGTTAACATGGCAAAATTAACATAAAATCGTTTCTGTCGCCATGCGGACGTAGCCGTTGGCAAAAGTTAGTAAAGTAATTAAGCGTGGATGTGATCGTAGCAGTTACGTAGTCCGAAGGATCAACCATTAAGTTGTACAGTGCTCCTCGAACTATCCGAGGTGATTGATATATATAATATTGTAGACGACGAGAAGTTCTTACGTATATTTATTCCCACGAATTCTTTAATGACACGACGCGACAATTTTCTGCTTGATATCTCTATATATCAAGTAAATTTTTGCCAAATCCTTATTGAGCTTAAAACGTTTTTATTTTATAAGTACGTGTATATGTAAATAATATTCTTATCTGGTTGGGCTATATATGAAAATGATAAATAATATAAAAGGTATCGTTTCATATTTAGCTCACGTATTATTTAAATAAAATTAGTGTTACGGATTTTATCGCGTATATTAACTTATTTTATATTCCCGACGTTTCGAGTACTTTACAGCACCCATGGTCACGGGGGGAGGGGGGGGGGACTGAGGTGTATGACGTCCCAATATTATAGTTAACCACGGCTACCTCCAGATTAAAAATTATTATGAACTTACAGTATCTTAAATTGCTGCAGTTGTATGCTTGGGTTGGGATTTAATTTTATTAATTATGGGATCCCAAGCAGATGGTAGCACCCAGCCCAGTAAAGTACTCGAAACGTCGAAAATATAAAATAAGTTGATGTACGCGATAAAATCCGTAAAAATAGTTTTATTTAAATGTGTCGTATTCGCGTAAATATAAGAAATCATCACGTATTATTTTTTTTATTAAAATGAAGTGACCAACGAACTGTGGACTGTACAACCTGAAATAAATAAATAAGTGACACCTGCAATTGTCTTCACGTAAAAAAGTCTACAGGTGCATTGTCACCTCTGAGGACTAAATTGGAATGCCTCATTGCCCTTAATTACACTCCGTCTCTATGCCCCTCAGTCCAGATTACAGCAGCATAGACACTGCTACTTGGTGGCACAAACAGATAAGAGGCTGACAACTAACACCTAGTAAAATGTGTTGTAATTGTGCTGCAACGAAATACCTCACAGTTTGTAATTATCTCTATATATAAAAATCAATTGCTGTTTTTTTTTATACAATTAGGGTGATAAACGAGCACAAAGTCACCTGATAGTAAGTGTGTTGCTGTGGCTCATAGACATCTACGTCTATCCTCGATTACGAATCAAAATGCAGATGCGTTGTCAACCGTGAGGACTAAGATGAAATACCTCTTTTCCAGTAAAAAAGGTCTTCGGTTCTCTACACTCACCTTACGAAACACAGCAGTGTTAAGCTGCTATTTTACGCTGGTATTGTGAGAGCATGGTCCTACCCCGGTCGAGCCGACCCATTCGTGCTACAACTATACCAGTAATATAGCTGCAGCATGGCTCTACCACGTAAAAAAGTTGCTGTCCGTAAGTCGCGCTAAAACTCGAAACTGGCTCGACCAATGCTGATGAAATTTCTTGTGTATGTTTGAGTGCGTCCTTAGATGGTTTAGATTCACAATTCGTCCCTGTAGGTGGCTCTGTTCTCGAGATCCAGAAATCACCCGTGGGAACCCGGGCGGCCGATCTTTATATATAAAATTCTTCTGTCCGTGTGTATGTGACTGAACCCCTCCTAAATTGTTGGATCGATTTTGATGAAATTTTGTGTATGTTGTTAGGTTGATTTGAGAATGGTTTAAATTCACAATTGAATCCGGTAGGTGGTATTATTGCCCGTGCGAAGCCGGGGCGAATCGCTAGTAATTATATAATTATAATAGTTACCTAACCCTTCAAGCTGAAACACAATAGTCAAGGGAGAAATAGGTTAAGGGGTGGCACCTACCCAAATGAATTAGGTTAAGTACAGTAGTCATTAATCTGAAATTAAACGTACTAAGTACACATCCAAGAGTTTTTGGCGGGAACTTGACCGGCGGCGGATTTTCTGCTTAGGCGCCTTAAAATACCATCACCAACTGTCAGCTGTCTGCTGGCTCAAGTTGCCGTCAAAATCTCCCAAGAGCTGCACAATGTGATGCATCAACATATTGTGAAGCATTGTACTATGAAGGATAAATATATATTGTAATTTTAGGCTCAGAAGGGCTAGAACCTAGAGCCGTAAAGGCACTTATAAAAAATGTACACATTCAAATTATGGCGTGGCGCACCGGAAAAAGTTGTTAATGTAATATTTTCTAACGGGGGTAAAGTTACGTTATGATGTCATAGTTAACCTCGGTTTACCTTTAGCTTTTTAATATTAATTTTAAGTTTGATCTACGCTGAACTTACAGTATCTTAAAATCTTACAGTTGTGTGCTTGCTTTTGGATTTCAATTTATTCACTATGGGATCTGGAATACTTTATTTCTTTATCCTATCATTAATCTATACCTACTAACCGTGTAAAAGCGGTGTATGAATACCCACTACCCCATATCGTTCTGTGGGTGTCGTAAGACGCGACAGAGGGAAACTGAAACAGGACGTGGGCAGCGGCATCTTTCTGGTAAGAACTCAGAATAATAAAAAACTGCTGATGCCTACCCGCATGCCGAGCGTGGCAACTATAGCAAAATCCCCCTTATAAGGCAATCTATGGGGAGGTTTTTCTTTATCTATTAACTTTTATTAGCTGTAATGGATGGATGGAATATATACCTATCTTTTGGAGATGATAGGATTCTTTCTAAATTTTTAGCATTAGCACTTTGAGGATTTTGACCGCACTCACAAACCCGACTGGACCGCGGGTTGGGTTTAAGCAAAGTTTCTAAGAATTGCTTACCAGCGGGCTCGTTCTTGTCCAGACTATGTCTAGCTGTGGACTTAAAAAGGTTGTTAATGTATGTTTTGTACGTACAAAAATATCTCGAGTGAAACAAGAGTTCTGATAATATTAAAGAGATATAGTAGCAAATTACACACATCTTAGGGGGCATCACCTCAAATTAACTAAAGCCGTGTTACATTATTGTGCAGATTATACACGGCTTTAGTTAACCCACACGACCACTTTTTTACCAAAGAGTGTTTGAAGCATGAAACAAGCAGCCAACAGATGTAATATCAGCACAAACCATAATCCAATTAAAGAACAGAATGGACAAACAACTAAAATAGAACAATTACACATTTTAAACTGGGATATTATAGGTTTATATCAGTTGCTTCTACTGCTGGCCTGTTTAAAAATATTATTAATAATAATAATAACTTTGTAGATACCCAATAATAATAATAATAAAATTCTGCGAACGGGTTAATCCCAGTCAGCCTCTCGGGTTATCTGAAGCGACTGGGACTCCGTGACGGACCGCTCCAAGTTCAAATGCAGAAGCCTGTGCTCGTCGATACCGCCAGCGTCGTCCGCCGGTTTCTTTCCCTTTCCCCCTAACCCTCGGCCGTTTGGTCTCCCTTGCCGAAGGCGTCCATCTGGTTGGGTTTTTATTTATTTATGTATTTTTTATGTATTTATTTTATTTTGTTGATATTTATGTATGTTTATCATTTTCATTTAAAATTATATATTTATACAGTCCAACCAGATGAGTAAACTATATAGATACCCCACATAATAATAATAAAATTAACAGAAATCGTCTTCCGGTTTCGTCCCATGGGAGTTATAAGAGGCAACTATGTAACGTCGGCATTTGTTCAGTTTATGCAAGAAAGATATGATGACTTTCGATAGAGAGCGACGATGGGCAACAGTGTCAAAGATGCGAGACGTCTATGGACCACAGCAGGCACTTACCATCAGATGGACTGTGTACTCGCTTGTCACTTTTATTCTATAAAAAAAAGTCTGGTACTGTGATCGTAAGTCTGCCTGCTGTGCAGCAAGACTTTTAAGGCAAATCCAGGGATGATGAATTAAAAACAAATTTTTATAACAGGAGAGGCCAAACGTCTAGCAGTGGGCAGTAACTGGCTTACGAAGAAGAAATAATAGTCTACGTTCCTAATTCCTTAGCTGATATACAGTATGTCGCATGAAATAACTCTTGTTTTATACAATAGAATAAGGGATGTTGTGGCTCATGGACATCTACATCTATCCTAAATTACGAATCGCGATGTCACCCCTGGAATGCCTCGTATCCAGTAAAATGGGTATCCAGTTCGCGACATTCACCATACGTAACACAGCAGCAGCTGCTCTGACGTGTAAATCCAATACACTGTAACTCGAGTTACAGTGTTTTGCCTTAATAGCGCTCATTTGATTATTTAAAGGCAGTTACATATCCCTATATTAATATTTTTTCATTTTATACTATGTAGAAGGAGATATGAGCACATACAAAACACTGTATTTTAGTTACATTTATTGGTTATTATGGCATAACACTGTGATTGAAGTTACAGTATTTTGGCTGAATAAGTTTACGCGGAATTAGTTGAAACTCAGAGATACAGTGTTTTGGATAACCAAACAAACTGGACACGTCGAGCGCCGTGACATCGACATGTCCCTACACGTCGTAGGTGTACCATGCGCGAGGGGCTGGATGGCGAGAGTGCAACGGTTAGTGGTCGTGAGTTACTGTTCTTGCTTGGACACGCGGACAGTGTTTTGATTGACAGCGCGTACGCTGCGTTCTGTTTAAATTAATTTTGATAAGTTTTTGTACAATACACATTTGAACAATAACAATAAATGGACACCGTAATAGACTATTGGTGAAATTTTCACAAAGCAATATTCATCACAACAACTCATTATGTATCACAATGACTTCAGAGTTTAACAATGTTTTAAATGAAAAAGAGAATATCAACGCCAGTAATAAGGAGCGTCCTGGTATCAATACATCATACGATTGAGATAATAATGAATTTGATTATTCCACCATCAGCCCCTTGATACTACTTAGTGAATCTCAGATAAATAAATGTGCTGCTGACATTCTCAGCGAGGACGTCAACTACGCTGATTTGTTACCAGTACATGCTTCTAGTACCATTCAAGAGTTATCTAAGGATTTAAGTAGCCAAATCTGCCAAGAGAGTTCACATTGCTAAGGGAAAATTCTGATACTGGACCAATAACTAATATGGACACGGTTTCCTCTTCTACTTCTAACGCAGAGTGCCCCGATACGACAAGTGCTATAATATTGACATCTGAAACGCCAGAAGAATCTAATTCTCTACCTGCCAAAAGAAGTCGAGATCCTTAAGTTATTTTGGCAAATCAAAAAAAAAGCATCCCATGAGACCTCCTTGCCGAAACTGGAAAAAAATTGTTTTGTTAAAATCTCGGAAACGGACAGAGGTTATTCATAATCAGTTCTGGAGTATGGACAGACAAAGAAAACGGGATTTATTGTCAAGGCAAGTGCTCAAAATGCGCACGGCAAGTAAAACTGCTGGCCCCAACTTAAGGAACTCACAGAGTTTTTATACGTGGTAGAGCCATGCTGCAGCTATATTAATAGTATAGTTGTAGCACGAATGGGTCGGCTAGACCGGGCAAGAGCCACGCTCTCACAAAATACCAGCGTAAAATAGCAGCTTCATGCTGCTGTGTTTGGTATGGTGAGTGTAGAGAACTAGGGGCCCATTTTACTAGAAAAGAGGCATTCCATCCTAGTCCTTACGGCTGACAACGCATCTGCATTTTAATTCGCAAACAAAGATAGATATTAGAATATTTGTGCCCCCAGAAAATAACAAACAAGTTGTCTGTGCAGTTTGGCATTCACTCATTTTGTCAGAAAATATTGCAGAGACCTAAAGCCTGTAAAATTTTCTTAGATAATTGTAAAGCGCAAAACAAAAACAAGATACTTTTGTCTGCTTTGTTTTTATGAGTAATTAATGATAAAATGACAAATGTAGATAAAATTACTCTGGAGTACTCTGAGCCAGGACACACTTTTATAACCGAAGATGCTGTACATGCTGCAATTACAAAGAAATTTAAATCTAACGGCCAAGTCTAAGATATAGATGATATATATTCTATATCAAAAGCTCACGAAAAAACATGCAAGTCGATTTATTAGGTCACAAACAAATGATCATATTCAGTGACGATTCCAAAGCAGCATTCCCCAACAATTATAATATACATAACCTGAAAGTCATAGAATTCAGAAGAATTGAATAAACAATATTTGTGAAGAATAATTATAACGCGGAATTCAAGGAAATATCTTTTTTGAAAAAGAAAATATAACTTGAATAGCGGAAAAAATTTACAAAAGTTGTACCTGATCTATTGGAAGGGATACCTAAAGTAACTAAACCTATAGGTATTATCGAGACAAAAAATGAGTTATTAGCACTGCAAATCAATGCCCCAAACAAGAATAATTTTTATGAAAATCTTGTTGTCTCGGAATCACCCGATCTTGACGAACACATTGACATTAATTCTAATGAAAGAATTATTAAGATATAATTTAATAATATATAACAATTAAGATCTAATACAGTATATACAATATTAAAAACTAAAATAATAAACGAAAACTAAAACAAGAAACTTAATTATCATATAGTCCTACTCCCCGCGGTATCGTGCCAAGAACGCTGGCTGCGTTTCCCTTTCTTTTTCTGAATGGCTATACTTAGCCTTTGAGCGAGAAAAGAACCATCCCTCTTATCACCAGCAGCAACGACCAGCCACGGATGGAGTTTCTTTAGGAACTTCACCGCACGTGGACCCCACGGACCGATAGTCTCTACAGCAAATGGAACAAATATGTAGTCATCCCTCAGAGACTCATACTTGCGCCACTTACTTAGTTCAGCTGCCTCTGATGCCGCCCAGGCTCTAAACGAGTTACCCCTGAGATGAGAGGCCGCCAGAGTGTCTACGCAAGTAGCATCCGACACTAGGGCTTTACCTCTCTCCCAAGGGACCAATGTCATGCCGTCAGGTCTCCTGCCATAGTCTCTAAATATTTCACAATTGTTTTCATTTAATATAGTAGGTGAACCAAGACCTCAAAGTAATTCATAGACTGATTATATCAATAAAACATTGATCTCATTATTAAATTGTTCCATATTTTATATGCGTTGTTAGTTTTATAATGACTTTATTAATGTTAAGTTTATTTTTGTTTGCTTCAATTGTTTTAACTAAGATTTTATTCGAAAAGATAATGATGATCGTTTTGAAAAGAATTCATTCCTGAGTAGACGTTTTGTCAATTTCGTATTTTTGTTTTATTTCACTAAATATTTGCTTTATATTTTAATCTTTCGAGGTAATGTGACTTAATTGGTATTTTTAAATTGTTTCATTGATATATATTAATTATAATTAATTGATTTGAAAAGATTTCCTTACTTAAGAACTGTGGTTAGTATTGTTAATGTTCTTTCGGACGCCTTATTATAGCCTATTATTGTAAAAGTAATACACTGTATTTGAAAATACAGTATTTTGTATGATCCATTAGCTCTGTTCTCATAAAACCAATACACTGTAACTAAACATACAGTATTTTTCTCAAACAATCAGGAACATTTCTTCAAGATTTATAGGAGTAATACACGTTTACTTAGTTAATTCTAAATGTATGAATTGAATGGTTGTAAAATGTACATGGCTAGATAAAACGTAAAAATACCTTTAATTTGGTACCTAGCACATAATATAATGTTATTATAATAATACTAAAATATACCAAAAACCAAAAAAAGTTTTAAAAGCCATTTTCACGAAATAGGTATTTCCGAGATACAGTGTTTTGGATTCACACGTCAGAGCAGTAAGCTGCTATTTTACGCTAGTATACTGTAAGAGTGTAGACCTTCCCCGGTCGAGCCGATTAGTGCTACAACTATAATATAGCTGCACAACTCTCAAAGGTCTCAAATAATACCGTAATTTATATAAAAGGGAAAAAGTTTGGATGATTGACTGTGGCAATTTAGTTATTCTTAATTCAATATTAAGTCAAGCGTCGAAAGTACATTTGGAATGGCTTTGCCAAGTTTTTCGGTCACATAACAGACAAGGAGAGCGACTCAGTGGAAAACAGATAATGACAGGCAAAAAGGGTGGGCGGGACGGGAGGGACAACGCCTGGGGCAACGCGATACTCCCGCTTTTTTTTCCTACTTATTTTACCGATGCTCAAATTGTATATTTGTAACTCAAACCAACGTCGGCATTTCTTCAGTTCAATTACAGATCATCTTACGTATTTCTTTTTAATGTTATTACAGACAAATGCCTGTGTAATCAAGCTTAATGGATTCGTTATTTTCTCGAAAACAATATGGAAGAGGCATTCTAGCGTACATTTTTAAATAACCAATTACAACTTGAGAAATGAGTTTTATTTTGGCCTTATGTGAGATAAAATAACATACCTTTAGCTTTCATCAGAAAACTTGGAAAGGTTTCCACGTTTGATTAGTAATTCTGAAATCTATCAATATGTACCAGAAACGGAAAAAATAATAAAGCATCTACATATTTCATAACATAAAAAGATATCGACTTTCCATCTAAAATCGTTTTATTAAGTCCGATATTTGAATATCCTAACTTCAACATATCTCGAGGTTTTGAGGTATGTACATAAAGTCCAATTCTATTATTTTTATGATGCATGTGTGTGTGTGCGTGTATATATAAGAAATGATAATGTCATCTCCAAAATAATTTAATTTCATTTTAATTCGACGCTTAATTGCATAATGAATACCCACGTGCTTAAGCTTTCTTTAAAATATATTATCCTCTAGTTTTATACAAACAAAATTTGTTAGAGTAAACCAAACTGCATCACAAACTATTTTTATCAAAATAATTGCACTAGTAACATATTCATAAGATTTTTTAATCAATTCGATTTCAGTTGTCAAACAAACAAATAAAAATTACAACTGTAAAAAATAAAGTAAAGGTTTTCAACTCTTCTTTTCTTCTTCTTTCATTCTTCTCAATTATAGTTGATGCATAGTCGTCATGTTTCCATTTGTGAGTTCCAGCACCAACCTACATCCGCCGCTGCAGTAACAGCTATGAGAAAATCTTCGATAAACAAAGGGCGCGGCAAAGGGTTCGCACGCTTCCGCCCGACGCCGTTTCCGGCCCGACACTTCCGCTCCCTCCGCAGCCCTCCGCCCGCGCCCCTCTCCCGCCCTCCGTCGGAAGTATTCCCGGAGGTTCCCTTATTCCCTCATCTCGAGGCGTTTTTGACGTCGCGTATGCTCTCAATAGTAATGTATAGTGCTATATTATACAGGCGCCGTCGACGAGATGTTTGAGGTTAGATTTTCTTGATGTGCGGCACTTGTGATTTTCTCGACTAGGATCCTGCATGTAAAGGACGTGTAATTTTTTGTTTCGTGAACGAGGTAGCCTCGTTTGTCTAGTGGTGATAAACGCGGTTGTTGTTTAGTCGGGCCAAAATCAGTTATTGTTTTTTTTGTCAAAAAATTCTCAGTAGCAAATCGTAGTCAGGAATTTGGTAGCCTCGGAAACCCATAAAGTCATTGGTCCTGCGCCTGATCTCTTTCCAGTCGCGTCAGATAACCATCCTACAGGACTATGAGAGTGAGAGGACAGAGAGCAGTGGCGTAGCTAGGCGTGAGCGAAGTGGGCCCTCGTCCACGGCCTCGCACTTAAAGGGACCTCGCGAGGCCCCTTTAAGTGCTATGCCCCCAGACTTTACCACAGATGACTAATTAATTGGATCACTTTTACGGTTTTTACAAATTTAATAGCGTGTTTGTTTGGGGCCTCGCAAGATGCCTCTCTTAAGTGCGACTGCGAGGCCGTTGTAACTATATTCAAAGACCGCGAGACCGTTAGATTGACGGAATACGAGAATTCTCGGGAATTAATAGCTATGAATAGGTATGTCGTGTCAAAACATGTTTGGTAGGATAGATATCTTGAGATACCTTGGGAACGAAGGAAAAGAGCCGCGCTGATGCGATGTTGCCCACGTCTATATTAGTCCACGCGACGCCTCTGACAGAGAGTGCACCTGTGCAAGTATACACTCGGGTACTATAACCCTGTCCTGTGCAGATGGCTAGTCTCCGTTGACACTGCCTGCCGTATGCATCGGAAAACAGCATTGAAGATGCGTGACGTCTAGTACGGTGGTCGTCAATTCTACCAACATGGCGCTTATGGCAAATCCTCCGTACTTCGAGACTCTTGTCTGACTGTTCACGGACTCGTGAAGAAGAACATTTACGAACGTTTGCTTGGGTGTCCACCATTATAGTCTATACAAATAAATAAAATTGAAGTGTCAGTTTGTTATATCAAAATAACAGTCGGGCTTTCAGTGACAGATAGCTGATGTTATAAGAAGTAACTTAGGCTACTTTTATTTTAGAAAGGATTTAAGATTCCGCGCAAATAAATTTAATCCCATGAAATTGTGTACGAAATTAGATTCAAACAAAAACGTATAATAATAAATTACTGAAAATTATTCCATGCGAACGAAGTCGCGGGCACAGCTAGTAAATAAACCCACAGTCTATAAGGAGTGTGTAGCATAGATGTAAGAGAATTTACTACCCGAAATCATTCCGTTGGTGTCGTAAGTAGCGACTGAGCGAAACTAAAACAGAATATGTACAGAGGCATCTTTCTAATAACAACTAAAATAACCGGCCAAGTGCAAGTCGGACTCGCGTATGAAGGGTTCCGTACCCTCGTAATACAAGCGTTTCTAGTAGGAAAGCCCCTTTTAATTTTTAATTTTTTTTTATTATTTGTTGTTATAGCGGGAACAGAAATACACATTCTGTGAAAATTTCAACTGCCTATTGCGGATCATGAGATACAGACAGACCGGACGGACCGACAGCGGAGTTTTAGTAATAGGCTCCCGTTGGCTACCCTTTGGGTACGGAACCCTAAAAACTACGGTTGCCAACCCGACTGCCAACTTTAAAAAAAATCTTATGAGGCAATTTATGGGGAGGCCTGACTTTACGTTTTTGGTAATATACAATAAAGGATTTTAAATCCTTTCTGATATCGATCCTTATAAAACGATATAGCATTGCCTCTTCGGGGTTTATCTTACCAAAACTTATCTTCGATTGCAACGGTATGACACTAGATACGATTTGGTCAAACGTTGTCGTTATTTTCTAAATAATGGAAGAAAAATTCTCTAATGATAAAATATACATTTTATTATTCATTTATTGTGTATTGTACACCAAAATACGGAATACGGCTAGAGTATAATTTAAAATATACGAGTATGTTCAACAAGCGGTCTTCTCACTCTGAAGGTGATCTCTTCCAGACAACCTTTGCCTTGAGGACTGATGCAAATAATGGTTAAAATGTGTGTACAAAAAGAGATTTAAATACACACAAAAATAATATCTAATATGATGAAGTATTTAAATGAGAAGATTATGAAAAGTAATATACACTTATATAGGGTTATTTTTCAAAGACTAGCCAAATTTTAAACTTAAGTTCGAATATATAAATAATGATGTACCGTTATTGCAGTTTTTGAAAATACGAGTAAATAAGGCTTCTACTTTTATTTGATATCATCCCAAATTGAATGTGATTTATGGGCAACAACGATTTTGCCTGACCACGCACTGTGCACGCACACATTCGTAAGGCATTTTGAATTTAAAGACAGAATTATTGAAATTTTTTAAATCAATTTTTCATCACCTTTTGCCTATATAACTTATTCTGAACTTTCACTGCAAATTTGGCCGGTTATTACAAAATAACCCTGTATATAATAGCGTTCTAAGTAATACGATTTAACAAGACTTTTGAAAGAATGAAGATAAACTTTCCTAAAGATATTCAATTCCATTCTATATAAAGTTGTGAATTTATTTTTTATTTATATTTCTAGTAATGGATCGAGGAACCATAGTCGTGTTGTCGTCGGAACACAATGGGCGTGACGAATGCGCGCCGCATCCGGTGTCCGGTCATCTCTCACGCCGTCCGGACACCGAGCCGGTGCTAAATCGCCACTTTATATACAATGGCAGAATATGGTAGCCATAACTGCGCACTTACGGAATAATGGCACTTGTTAATTGATATTGACGTAGTTCTATGCTATGGACATTTTAAAAATGGATGAGAATTAAAACTGTTATGTAGTAGTTATCTTATTCACTTCTTTTTCATCAATCTGTAAAACTCGACTACTCGTCATTAACCTCTACTGTTGTAGTGAGAATTTGCTGAACGCTTGGTTACCAGAAGTTTCGCACCATTGACGCTGATGACATCCCCGTCCTTGTTCACTTACTTCATTGTTAAGTGTTACTTTAACGAATAAAGTTCCGCTGAGTTTCTCACTGATCTTCTCAAAATAAAGCCGCCTACAAAAAACTAAAAATAATTATATAATTTCTGCATAGTAGCTTCAGAAGTCGGGTTTTTAATGCTTCTATAAATAAAATCTAATTTGTTGACCTCTTTGACTAAACTACGAAATATCAAAGGTCGATTGTCGTCTAAATAGATACATAAAAAACTTCATTCCTATTATAGGGATAGGAGGATACACGGATGATAAATAATTTAAAATAAAAATTTTGTACAACCGACTTCAATATAAACGTCTTCAATGTAAGTTATTTAAGAATAACTCAATAACCATTGGTCTAACCTTGATCAAATTCATATAGGACCACACGAGAACTATCAGCTTTCATTTAAAAAAAGATAACATAACAATAAGATAACATAGAATAAGATAACACCCATAAAAAACATACACTCGAATTGGGTACCATCTCCTTTTTGGAAGTCGGCAAAAAAAAAAATCATTAAAATCGGGCCTCGATTGACGACGAGTATCATACAGACAAAAAAGAACATACTCTCGAATTGATCCTCCTTTTTTTGAAGTCGATAAAATATATTTCAATATGTACTATTTATAAATGCGTTACATAAAACAAATATTCTATTTTATTCTGCTCGTGTACTTATTATACAAAAGATGTCATAGGCAACAGCAAGGCCTGTAATGGGCTGTAAACTGTATTGATCACAAGTCCACTGCGGAACACAGGCCTGCCCCAAGGAGTACCACAAAGCACGCTCCTAAGCCACCCGCATCCATCGACTTCCTGCATCTCTTACCAGCTCGTCACCCCATCTAGTAGGAGACCGCCCAACACCTCGCTTACCTTTCGTCCCAAACTAACGAAGTGTAAAACTTTTCAGTTAATAAATAAACAACAAACATTAAAAATAATAGAATAAAAAATATATATGGAACACCTCACTCGGCAAACGGACTTCCCTTTCGCACCCTACATCCATTCGCTACCATCTGTTTCACACGTCACATTGAACATAACGCGGCCGCCATCGTAACGCAAATAACTACGAAAAATATATACATTGTGTTTTTTCCACTGTTGTGAGATATCGTTACATTTGTGTGAATTCGTAACAACCAATGTGTTTCATTATAATTAAGAAAATTGTTTTATATGGAAAACTTAGCTTTCCAACCTCTGCAAAATTTAGTAAACCTTGTACTTTACCAAATTTTAACCATAAACTTGAATAACTCAAGTAAATACCGTGTAGTGGCGGTGAAAGCATATCCACTACCCCATGTTGTCCCATTAGTTGTCATAAGAGGCTATATAAGGAAACTGAATCTTTTTTTTATAGGATAAGGGTGACAAACGAGCACAAAGCCCACCCGATGGCAAGTGGCTGCTGCGGTCCACAGACATCTACATCTATCCTCTATTACAAATTAGAATGTAGTTGCGTTGTCACCCGTGAGGACTAAGATGGAATGCCTCATTCCCAGCAAAAAGGGCCTCCGGACACCTGCACCCACCAAGCGAAACGCAGAGGTAAACCTCTACTTCACGCTGGTTTTCTGTGAGGTCGTGGTATCACCCCGGTTCGAGCCGGCCCATCCGTGCGACAGCAAAAGCTGCCGCGTGGCTCTACCACTGTTAATTATAATCTGGAGTTGGGCAGCAGAATCTTCCCGATAACAAGTCAAAATTATAAAAAACTTCGGTTGAAACCTGCCAAGCGTGGCATTTATGGCAAAATCCCCCCTTTGAGGCAATCTATTGGTATTCTTTTATAGGCTTTAGTGGAAACTAATTTGGTATTAAAAAATTGTCCTTATTTAAAAAATGGTATTTATTTATTATCCTAAGATCTGATTACCTGAACGTCTGAACCACTCAGACGTCCCTCTGGGTGATCCCAGACATACTCCTTGGTCAAAAAGCTAAAACGTGTTTTACATAATTTAATATGTCATATATATTCATCATGATGAATAAGCTAAATTGGTAAAGGGCTGTTTATATGTCTCGAAGATCGACCGAAGAAGCTGACATTCAACGTGACGGATAGGTTCTCGAGTTGTGGCCTTGTATTCTGGCAGGTGCAGTGACCTTCTAATAATCGAATGAATACCAGCTGAACATACAAGGATTCTATAGATCCAGTCAGATCAGACTCCGAATTGTGACTCAGAAAGGCCATAATATAATAAAGGCATATAATATTTTTTATGGAATAACTTTATTATTTTCAAATAAAAATGATACACAGGTTCGGATTGAACCTTAGCTTCTAAACTAGGAATCCTGTATATCAGGTGCTAGTCTCTTCCACAATTTATGCACAAACAATATTAACATTCATTATGAATTTCAACTCAATTTAATTACATTCTACTTTGTTTTATTTAAATTATCTTTTAAAAAAGTTATGAAATTAAAAATTAAAGTTAAACGAACGATAAGCTTTAATTTTTAACTTAGTATAGTTAGTGGGTAAAAGTGATTGTAAGAGTTAATGAAATATGTTTTCATAATCGCAGCTATCATAATCTTGTTCGTTCAGCCACAATAAAAGTCAACCTTTTTAGGGTTCCGTAGCCAAATGGCAAAAAACGGAACCCTTATAGATTCGTCATGTCTGTCTGTCCGTATGTCACAGTCATTTTTCTCCGAAACTATAAGAACTATACTGTTGAAACTTGGTAAGTAGATGTAGTAAGTAGTAGAAATACATTTTGAGGGTACCCAATACTTAGAAGTGAAAATGAAAAAAAAAATCATCAAACACATACGTGTGGGGTATCTATGGATAGGCCTTCAAAAATAATATTGAGGTTTCTTATATATTTTTTTTCTAAACTGAATAGTTTGCGCGAGAGATACTTCCATCACACATGACACACATTTTACCACTTCCGTGGTAAAATGTGTCCCCCCCCCCCCCCCCCCAGGTAACTTCTAAAATAAGAGAATGATAAAAGTATAAAAAATATGTGATGTACATTACCATGTAAACTTCCACCGAAAATTGGTTTGAACGAGATCTAGTAAATAGTTGTTTTTTAATATATCATAAAGCGTAAATTATGTTACTTGCTGCTACGGAACCCTTCATGGGCGAGTCAGACTCGCACTTGGCCGTTTTTATTTCTATGTTCACTGGTGGACTTGTGATGGACTATCGCGATGTCTTTTATCCATAAAAAATCTCATGCAGTTAATTATTGTAGACATAGCTAGAAAAAATCAATGGTCGAGCTCTCATTCGCGACTCATTCGCGCTGATAGTTATTATAATGTAGGTCGAGGTTAACTCACATTACGTTTGCCTGAGCTCGGTCTAGGCTGCAGAAGTAGAATCAGTTTCCAAGAACTGAACCGAACAAAATTTCAAGAGTTAGGCTTTGTGATTTATTAGAGAACTTGATGTTTTAACGAATTTTATAACCACAGTGACAGATAATTTGAGATCCTTAATCCTAAATGTGTGTGTCCACCCAAGTAAGTGTTAAAATTTTACAACAGCCCAGTCAGTCAACCAGGAGACACGATTCGTATATCCATTAACTGCGTCGCTTACTTGATGTGATTCCCTCAAATGTGTAGTCTCACAGAAGCTCTTCCCACGCGGTTCTCGGTTGACAAAGCTGTATCCCTGGGGCCCTCCCTACTTTATTATTTATGCTGGGTTTCTATACTTAAAAACGCTTTGTTTTCTTTTACAAACCGTTTTGCAGTAAGTGAAGTGCCTGAAAACCCCTTTAATGAAACGAAATACCTGTTCAACTATTTATGAACCGTTTAAAGTTGTTTTTTAAGTCATCATGTTCCTGAATGAATAGTTTATAATATAGATTCTATATTATAGAATGTTTTATATATGCAGCTTGTTTGTACTAAAACGGATTGTTACGGACAACGAAACGTTTCTTAAATATAGGAATCAGGCATAAGTGGTAGAGCTTTTTTTTTACCGTATGCTATATATATTACTGGTATAGTTGTAGCACGAATGGGTCGGATCGACCGGGGAAGGAAACCGCTTAACACTGCTGTGTTTTGTATGGTGAGTGTAAAAAACCAGAGACCCTTTTTACTGGAAATGAGGCATTCCATCTTAGTCCTCACGGGTGACAACGTATCTACATTTTGATTCGTCATCGAGGATAGATGTAGATGTCTATGGGCCACAGCAACCACTTACCATCAAGTGGACTGTGTGCTCGTTTGTCACCCTTATCCTATAAAAAACGTAATACAGCTGCAGCATGGCTCTACCACATGTTTAATGTTATACATATAGTAGCAAATTTACTACAACTTAATTTGAATACCATTTACAAATTGGTAGAAAACCGTGACGTAATTATACAAGCAAACAATCAAACATTCGATTACAATTCAAATATTCACCAATCGCGTGGAACAACTAATGTAACGAAACCCGTAGAGACACGTCGTATATGTTTAATTTGCAGGCAATTACGAATTTTAATAGTACTGACTAATTAATTTAAAATGGTAATTTGGTGAGCTGTTTGTAACACGCCGGGGATAGCACAACGGAATAATGGCCGATAATTATATCATTAAACTGATTTTATTGTTGTTTTTAAAGCCCTTCCCGATGAATACAAATATTTTTCAAACAAAAGTTGTGTAAGCATCTGGTAACCATACGAAATGCGACAGCGTTATGGTGATACTCCCCACTGGTCTTTGGGCTGTAGTGGTATGATTTGACGTGAATAAAGGAAAATAGTTAAACGAAATAATACAAAATGTTAAACAATGTTGGTAAATAAACAGTTTTTTTTTTTGCGACGAGTTATGACCACTCGTCGACTGCGATAGTGTGTTCTGTATAAGTATATTCGAGTGTTGTCAAAACGGAGGTAAACCCCAGCTTTTATTTTTTTTATAGGAGAGGGGGCAAACGAGCATGCGGCTCATCTGATGATAAGTGACTACCGCCGCCCATGAACAACTGCAACACCAGGGAGGGAATTGCAGATGCGTTGCCGGCCTTTTAAAAAGGAGTACGCTCTTTTCTTGAAGGTCCCTAAGTCGTATCGGTCCGGAAAAATCACTAATGGTAATCGATTCCACAAGGAAGTCGTGCGAGGAAGAAAACATCTTCTAAATCGCACAGTGGTGGACCGCCAATCATCCAGATGAGTAAAAGCTCAATGTGACAACGCATCTGCATTTTGATTCTTTATCGGTAAAACTTGTATAGGTGTCAATGGGCCACAGTATTTACTTACCATCAGGTGGACTGTTTACTCATTTATTTCGCTTTCGTCTATAAGTAAAGTAATGCTTATGTCTAAAACATGTCACAGGGTGGTATAGTCCGCCATGCTCCTGCAGAGCCTACTGTCGGACTTCGCATGTCCTAAAGAGTCCTTAGAATGACTTTCAATAAGTATTATTTATTATTCTATATTGAATAAAAAAGTTTCTGGTTCTTTTTCTTAAAATATTTTATTTTTAAACCAGGAAAAGTGCATGATGTTTTCCTTCACCGCCGAGTACGCGGTACATCAACAAATAGAATTGCGATTAACAATTTCATTAGCAAGGATCGAACACGGGTTGCTCGCGTACTGTAAAATTTGTAGCAATTCCTGAGCTACCTAAATTACTTCAAAATCAAAATTCAAATTCAAGTTTATTTTTTAACATAAATTTTTATATACTGAGATTAAGAACAAGAATATTAGAACATAAACTTAAATAAAATACAACTTATAAACAAATGAAATTAAAACATAAATACTTCTGATTAACATAATAAATAAATTAAAAGAAAAAAGTCTTTTACAAAATTATACAGTATCTAAAGCTTAACTTTGTTAAATCGCCGCCGTCTGTTAGTACTGGGTCTAGAAGACTGGCTGAGTTGCCTCGCTGTATTTCGAGGCTGATCCGCTGACATCAGAGACATTGACAAGGCGTGATGAGGTATCTCTGTACAAACGCCTTGCTTCAGGACCCCACGGCCCCACGCGTTTCTACACCAAACAGCACAAACATGTGTCCCTCTCCGAGGGCTGCATATTTGCGCCGCTTGTTGAAGTCGACAACAGCAGCAGCCTTGCCCGTCTTCTGTGCAGTTGCCGCAAGATATGATGGCGCTAATGTGTCAACACAAGTAGCATCTCATACTAAGGAGCGCCCATTTTTCCATGGAATGAGCGTCACTCAATCAAGGCCTGATTGCCATCGTCCCGCAATATACCGCTTGGCTCTTAAAGAACTTATTTTTATTTGTGAATTCAGGTAATGAGGCAGAATAGACGTTTAAAATAAAATTTATTACGTTCGCAGCATTCAACCCTTACGTATACAAATATTACACAACTAAATCTACTACACTACTACAATTAATTTATTTTTTTATTATATTATAATTATATATGGATTCTTTGATCGTATTGTAATGTTATTTAATTTACAATGATGTTAGTTACACTAATATTTCTACAGTACTTACTTCATATTTTTAAAATACAATTTGACAAACATTTCACGAAAATATCAGCAATAGGTTAGTTCGTTAATAAAGCGCGGTACATTTGTCAATAGTTTCCACTGATAGTTCGGATTGTTCACCGCTATCAGATCCCGTCATTAGTCGACTAACTCAACTGTTATCATTACTAACCTCTCTGTGCGTTTGTAGTGTAGTGGCCTTAACAAATGTTGGTCATTGCTTAAAATTAAAACTTATTCATGTACTAAATTCTACAATATATACGATATAATTTTTCTTGAAATTTTAAAGAATTTTTTACGCAAACCGCTTAAAATGTTTAGGAAATTCCTTTTAATCACCAAAAGATTGTTTAGAAAAATCGGATTAAACCAAAAACATTGTGATATAGAAAATAGATGAAGATTAACTCATAATTATGAGAATTGGAAAATTATAGCATAATTAATTATTATAAATAATTTAATAAGGGGACAACAATTATGTAAAGGCTTCTTAACACTTACACTTACTTGCGCCACCATCACTAAATTCAGTGACGACCTCGCAAGGCATGCGGGAAGTCCATAGATCATATTATACGTACAGTTACGTAGTGGCATTCTTTGAGGGATACATAGTTAGCGCTCGACTTGTGCAAGATTGTAATGGTTATAATAATGAAATAACAATATTATTGTAAAATTAAAAAGCAAAACATTTTTTTAATATTATGTTTGAGTCCACATGGCGCAATGCAAGTGTAGTGGTACTGTAAATAAAAAAAATATTTTAAGGTTAAAATTTAATATAATATACGGCCGATACGTTGCACTCCTATTGTACAGTGTTATGAAGCGGAGGGGTGGCGAGAATCGGTAAGTTTCCGATTAGCGCTCCCACCTCTCCCCCACTGCAACCCCCGACCGGATCCTCGCAGTCTACGCCTGTACACCACCGCGGAAATTGTAAATCCTACTAGCCAAGGAATTTATTAGGCAACACGGTTGAAGGGCACAGATTTATAATTATTTTTAGGTGAAATTAACTCGAGTCTAGGGTTGGGAAATAAAGTTTTTGTTCACTCTATTTAACCTGTTATTCAAGGAGAAGGCTTATGATCAGCAATGTGTTCAAATGTTAAGGGCTGCAATGATGAAGGTGATGATGATGAATCTGTCACATTTAAAATATTTCCCAATACCAGGAATCTCTTCTGTTTAGTGGAGACTTTTTCCACGAACATATATAGAACGTGGACAAAAATCTATATCCGAAACAATTATTTTTAGACCATACATTTGGGGTCGCTTAGCATCCAAACGCTTAGCTTAGTCGTGAATATAATATGTACAACTCCAAAAAATATTCACAGCTGCAAAAAAGAATTGTATTAAAATTGAAAAGCAAAATGAAAACACGTTTGCCCTGACACTGACAACAGCTATCGACAAGCGAATTAGGGTCAATTGTTTTATCTTGTTGTAATCTAGGGGCCCGGCCGTTACAAAATAAAGTTTGTTCACCTTTACGATTTGTTACGTCATCGTATTTTTGACAATTTCAACCAATTTCACTTTTTACAACAAAAGATATAAAGGTGGTATTCGTATGTTATTTATTTTGAGACTGTGCCAGGCTCCAATGATTGTTTATATTTCAAACAATCTTTACGACAGTCAAATATTCCATCAATAGCTCATAGTCACCTTCCTCCGAACTTAAAAAAACGACGGGTTGCGCTCCGGGAGTGCCGACAGAAGTGAAAACTTGAATATTAACGTTGTACATTTTTGATATTTTGGAATGGCGGAGATTATTTATTATTATCTTATTTCATTTATTTTCATTCGAAATTATTTGTTTGGTAAACCCACACCGCACATTTGCTTATTGTGATGTTATGAAAATATAGGTTAATGCTATAAAGTATAAACATATTACAAATATTACATCTATAATGTGTAAGTACATATGTAATTTTATTAATAATTTCGTCAAGAAGTACAGTAGACTCGATCGAAACCTAATCTTAATAATAAAATTATATTAATTGATAAATTAAAATTAATTAAACCTAACTTACTTCCTATCCTACGCCGCGCCGGCTGTCTACTCTCCGTCCGTCTTATAATTTTCGATCAGGACACGTGACCTGACGCGAGTTTAACATTGTTTACCCATTACAAAAAAAGTGCGCAACGCCGCTAAAGAAGTTTTCACTTCAAAAAAATTCAAATCTATACCAGACATGCGAACTCTTTTACAATGATGATATTTAACAATTTCAATAATGGATCTTTTCTTTGGTTTTTCGTTTTAGAATTTTAGCTGTGAGACCCCAAAACAGCTGTGGGGTTTTACGTATGCCGAGTACAATTACCGTGAAAATCTGCCTCACCAATTACTTTACTATAATTTTAAGTCCAAACCTTCGCTCACATAATTGTTATCAAGCAAAACATGCTCTCCCGCTCAGCGAAACGGCGCTTCAATTTTCCGCTGAAATTCAATATGTCGCATCGTATCTAAACCCTAATTGAATGCGATGTCCCCGCTGCACGGACAGCGCTGAAAGTGCATTAAGGGATCTGCAGGGCAGAACGCCTTTACCATAACCGTTTTAATGATGAATTTTCGTTTAGATGATACCGTATGGTAAAAAATTCTTCTAATTATTTTGTAATAATTGATGTAACAAATATATGTATAACATAACTAACTTTACTGTTCCATGCCAAAATAAGTAAAATTGCATCACAATTATATGAACTGACATTTTTATTTTAGTTAATTCGTTATGTGTGCGATAATATAATGGATCTTTGTTATTTGACAATTTATGAATTATTATTGTGTGTATTCTTGGTTTTGGATCGAGCGACTCGAAATCGATCCCTAATGACGTTGCTGAAATTGTAAGTTACAATTTTAGTGCTAAATTACCATGTGTTCGACGGTGAAGAAAATTCGTAACCTATATGTCTACCAATTAAATATTTTAAGGATTCGGTCCGTACGCAATGGAGCAGCGTCGCGGAGTATCTGCTCCAATCTACTCCGTAATTATGTTAGAAACGAAAGGAGGCCTGTTCGCAGCTGTGGGCCGTTATAGACTGTAACTTTTCTATAGTGTTATTTGTAAAATTCTATAGCAATAACCTCTCATTTATATTTTTGTGTATGAATTTTATATATTTAGCTTTTTGTGTTTTGTGAGGTATTCCATCTTAGTCCTCAGAGATGACAATGCATATGTAGCCGGTTATATTTGAAATTGGCCGCAGCTGTCCATGGCATACAGTAGTCACTTACCATCTGGTGGAATAAAAGTTCCTTTGTCACTTAATTTTTAGGGTTCCGTACCCAAAGGGTAACCAACGGGACCCCGCTGTCCTTCCGCCTGTCCATCCGTCTGCCTGTCAGTGGGCTGTATTTCATGATTCGTAATAGGTAGACAGTTGAAATTTTCACAGAATGTGTATTTCTGTTGTCGCTATAACAACGAATAATAAAAATTAAATTTAAAAGGGTCTCCCCTACTAGAAACGTTTATTACGATGGTACGGATCCCTTCAAGCGAGAGTCCGACTTGCACTTGGCCGGTTTTTATTAAAAAAAAAAACAATCAGCCGCCAGTCTCACGATTGCGTATTTATGTGATTTATTTTTAAAACTGTCGTCCGTTCACCTCAACATTAACATAAAATACAGTCCAGTATCATAAAAATATTTATTTTTATGATACTGGACGAGATATAAGTTACCTCTCACAGATGTCTAAAACATTCTAGTAATACCTTCATACTCAGCGGTCAAAGCAGTCACGCTGGTAATTAACCTTTTACAAGCACCAAGCGATTCCTCTCGGGTGTAGTCACAAACCCAACCTCCGGCCCGCAGCAATAAATATCGAAGGCTAAATTACCGGGAGGCAAAAAGAAACGTCGGTGGAGTCGGTGGCCTGTAGCACTCTTTACATATTTGATCCCTAATGAGAGTAAGTGCCTCTGTGCAAAGTTCCAAGTTTCTTTAACTTTATAAAAGTATAATACAATTTGATTCGTTTTATTTTGAAGAAATAGAATAATTTAAAATTTATATTTCGTTCTTCAATAATCTTTTTAAGTCAAAGCTATTTTTAAACATTTATTTTATTTACAATACCGATGCAAAACTTTGTAAATATAGATGGAGAGCAAGCATGGCCAGTGCTTTTTTTATAGAATAAGGGTGACAAACGAACACACAGTTTATCCGGACGGTAAGTGGCTGCTGTGGTCCATAGGCAATCCACATTTATCCTCGATCACGAATCAAAATGCAGATGCGATGTCACCCGCGAGGACCAAGATGCAATGCCTCGTTTGCGGTAAAAAGGGACTCCGGTTTACACTCACCATACAAAACACAGCAGCGTTAAGCTGCTATTTTACGCAGGTATTCTGTGAGAGCGTGGTCAATCCCCGGTCGAGCCGACCCATTCGTCCTACAACTAAACCAATAATATAATTGCGGCATGTCTCTACCACGTATAAAAGTATATGTAGTTCATATACATCTAAATCTATCCTGAATTAAGAATTAAAATGCAGATGCGTTTTCAACCCTGAATACTAAGATGGAATGCCTCGTTTCCAGTATAAAGGGTCTCCGGATCTCTATACTCACCATACTATTTTACGCTGGTCTTCTGTGAGACGTGTTCTTTCCCCGGTCGAATGGGTCGCATTAGTGCTACAACCATATTATGGCTTCAGCATGGCTCTACCACGTAATTCTTACGTGTTTAGCATGGTGAGTGCAAATCTCAGCACTTACTACTTCCTAGATGTATAACTATATCGGCAGTGTTGTGTGTACTTTTACGAGCTGGTGAAGGAGAATAAAGATGATGAAGAAGAATTATGAACAATAATTCTCCAGGGCAATTAAACAGTGCAAGTAACGCGCTATACCAGAGTACTACTCCCATAAAATAGTAACCTATCAATATCTGATATAATGCTAAATTATAAGCTTGAAGCCATATACCGTGTAGTGACTATGTAAGAAAATCCACTACCTCATATCGTCCGGTGGGTATAGTAAAAGGTGACAGAGGGAAACTGAAACAGGAGATGGACGTCAGCAACTTCTCCTGATGACGACTCAAAATAATTCAAAACTGCGGTTGCCAACCCGCCTGGCAACTACGCCAAATATCTCACGTGTGAGGCAATCTAAGAGGAGAACTTCTGATAATTGGTAACGTTAACGGTAATTATATAATGAATACACGACGAATTAAGCCTCGAACGGTTGAAAAATTTACGTTGGAGTCATTCATACAATTGATGGGGCTTTATGACGAAACTTCTTATAATAATTATTATTATATTCGAGCTAGAACTAGGATGTAGCTTATAAATTGTTTCAAACCTTATATTACCATATTCGCTTTATGCGAATTGTAACAGCTACTACAAAAATATTTCACTTGTCAATGTCTACGCGAGCAAAAAACCCTTGCGAATTTCCACTAACGTAAAATGTCGGATCACTCTCGTCAGGTATTCGGGCGTTACTCAAATTAAAAAAGAACGTTATCTTAAGTTTTGACATAGAGGATATCAAACGTCTAAAGTTTCATAAAATAGTTGTTTATTGAGTTATTATTTATTTCTTTGGGAATATACACATTTATTTTTAACTAATGTAATATATAATGTTTATCCTCAGAAAAAAAAATTACGCGAGCAATCAGAGATCGAGTACCGCCGGCACCACTAAAATTCATATTTTTTTTTAATTCATAATAATTGCGGATTTAACACGTGATCTACGGTAAGAGAGCCGTGGTAGCTCAGATGGTTAGCGCTTGCTGTAAGTTTCACAGTACGCGAGCAACCCGGGTTCGATCCCCGCCGGCACCAATAAAATTGTTAATTGTAATTTTAAGTGCTGATTTACCACGTGCTCGGCGGTGAAGGAAAACATCGTCAGGAAACCTGTATGTCTGAGAAATAAGAAAAAAAAATATTTCGAAGACATGTGAAGTTCGCCAACACGCATTGGGGCAGCGCAGCGGACATTTGCTTGCCCTAAAACCCTCTCAGAAATGAGAGGAGGCCTGTGCCCAGCAGTGGGACGTAAATAGGCTGCAACTTTACTTTACTTTACTTTACTACGGTAAGATAATTTTGTGAGCTAATAATTAGCTCATACCACCATCTCCATTCTCCTATCGGAGTACCAGACGTACTGCAGGTTACCATCCACACTTGGTTGATATTCCGAACATTCGCACTAAGCGCTGTAAGTCTTTTATAACGCTCACAACCAAGGAGTGGAATGCCCTGTCGGCGTTTTTTTTATGCGTATGACCTGAACATCTTCAAAGTGCGTGTGAACAGGCATCTCCTGGACAAACTCGCTCCATCGTAGACCTCATCTTTGCCCTCGGGCAAGATAAGAGGTAAAGGGTGGGCCCATTTTTAATAAATAAAAAAATGACATGGTAAGAATATCTGCATGTCTGAATAATAAAAAATAATATTTCAAGAATATGTATGTCCACCAATAAGTATTGAGGCAGCGCGGCTGACTATTGTCTGATCCAAAATCCTTCTGAAAATGAGAAAAGAACTATGCGAAACAGTAAGACGTAATGTGCAGTAGGCTGCTACTTTTTAATACTACATCAATGTACTCACTTGGCTAAAACCCTGTAGTGGGGGTGTAACAATATCCATTACCCCATATCGTCTCCTGGGTGTTGTAAGAGGCGACAGAACGAAACTGAAACAGGAGAGCAGCATCATCTTCCTGATTACAACTAAAATAATACAAAAACTGTAGCATAAACGCCCCTTAATTACTTGTAGAAAGCAATCTATAGAGCACGTTCATCAGTGAAACTTTATAAGCTGTAATAGACGAATGGAGGGCAAATATATTTCGCATTAGTAGAAATGTGGTAATCGTTTTTTATATTTAACCTTTTGGCTGTCTCATGAATCATATATGTACATTTTAATTGTTAAAATTGTATCTATATCGCGGACAGGGTAACTGTTAAGTTACGTACTTACTCGATTGCTACATATCATTTTCCTCTTCCCTAATACTACTTTATCAGTCACATTGTATCGGGGTAGAATAAGGGTGACAAACGACCACGCAGTCTACTACCTGATGGTAAGTGGATTTAAGAATCAAAATGCAGATGCATTGTCACCCCTGAGAACTGAGATGGATTGCCTCGTTTCCGGTAAAATGGGTCTCCGTTTCTCTACTCTCACTATACGAAACACAGAAGCATTAAGCTGCTATTTTACGCTGATATTCTGTGAGAGCGCGGTCATACCCCGGTCGAGCCGTCCCGTTCGACCCATTATAAAAATAAGAAGCAGCATTTATCGCTAAAATAAGACTAAAACTTTACATGCATGTAAAATCTCGATTCATACAATATCCCATGAGTAATCCTCATTTCCGCGAAATAACGACTTCGAAAAATTATTGTAGGGGCCTTGCATTAAAATTATAAGAAAAGGCATCCATGTGTACGGCTTTATAAAAATCACTCGCATAGTATAATTTATCCCTATTCAAAACCACTCGTCTCCGATCAGATTCGATGACTGACATCATCCCTTTCGCACAGTATCTATCCGAGGGGGACGGTGCGAGATTTATTTTATCGATTGCTCGCCGATTGGTTTTGAATGGGGCGTCGATTGCTACGATCGTTACACACACGGCGACACGTCCCGCTTGGAGCACTTGTTGTTGCTGTGCTGCGTATTTCTATGTGAACCTGTTCAAATGTACAGTTGCTATCAATTTAATGTTCAGTGGCACATTCGAATAGTAATAATGTTACTTTCGAGTTATTATAGTTATATAATTAGTGAGATGAAGTTCTCTTGAAGTAGTACTAGTGATTATTTTTGATTCTTTATTTTAATTTTTTTCTTTTAAACCGACAGAAGTAATTTCTTGTGTCGGTTAAGGAGACGGGGTGGTTATCCATTTTTTTAAAGATTAAAATCTTTCTTATTCCTTAGTTAAAACCCTTTTCGTTATTTCCTAATTTTAATTATTTAGAGAAATTCTTTATATCCTATCTTAATGAAAGACCTACGCTCTATAAAATCTGTGTTAGTTTTACTTTGTATTGTTAGAATAGGACGTGTTGTCGTGATGTATTTCTTGTTTTTCTTTTTTTTATGAATTATTTCTAGTCAATTTTTACAAAGAAAGTCAATTTCTGTTTAATATAATATGTTCGACTAGATAAAGTTCGTAAACAGTAGCTTGTGGCGTTATACCTAAAGGCCAACGGAACGTATGAATTATTTAACAGCGGACCAGATCTGGTGCCTTATTCTTGACGAGAAAAACGAGGAAAATGATAAATATAAAAAAATGTACACATGATAAGTTAAGAAATTTAGATATTTTTTAAAGCTAACACTCTCTCGTCGTCTCTCTAAACGTAAATGACATTTGTACGTAATTAAACTGCCTCTAAAATGATATATACATTAATCATTGAGATTTTAGGTTTACAGCCCGTAAAGCTCCACTTTAACACAATTTCCTTTAATTAGACTCAGTTCCCGTTTTTACTCCGAAATAATTATACTGCCATCTTTCGCAAGCTACCGGTTGGTTAAATAAACACGAGAATGACTTTCAATTAGTGTTACGTATAATCTATATTAAACTTTAAAAAATCTGGTAATTTATTATTATAGGAGAAGGGGCAAACGAGCCTGCGGCTCATCTGATGGTAGGTGACTACCGCTGCCTATGAACAACTGCAACACCAGGGGAATTGCAGGTGCTTTACCGACCTTTTAGAAAGGAGGAAGCTCTGTTCTTGAAGGTCCCTTGTCGTAGGTTCTAAGTTGTATCGGTCCGGAAAAATCGCCGTTGGTAAACTATACCACAGTGAGGTCGTACGAGGAAGAAAACTCTTAGTAAAACGTACGGTGGTGGACCGCAAAGCATCCAGTTAGTGTGTATGGATGGTATTCTCCTTGATCACTTCTTGTGGCACTCACGGGATGAAATGGGAAGATATATTTTTAAGAGGTTCTACCTAGATAAATACTTAATATAAAACATACGAAACGAAATGAAAGATTTTTATGAAACCGCTTAAAACGTGTAAAAAAGCAGCACTCGTAGCACTGTAGAAGACATTCGTAGCAATGTAGAAGACATTCGTAGCACTGTAGCAGGCATTCGTAGCGTTGTAGAAGCAACCCGTAGTAACGTAGCAGTTGTTCGTAGCGATGTAGAAAGCACTCGGAGCAATATGTAGCGTTGTAAATAGTACTTAAAATTTTGACGATTCTACTTACTGTACATTAGTTACATAAACTGTTCTGAGATTTTTCAATCGTTACATAAAAGTTATGAATTAAATAGTTTATAACCTTAAAACTGTTCTAAAGCTTAAAAGCGTTAGTTTTTTCTAAATTGGTTCATAATATAGTCTTTAGTTATGTCGCAATGACAAAGGTCAAGTATCTAGACAGACTTTTTGTGTAAATACCTTTCCTTAGTCAACATAATATTATGTCTAGTAATTATATTCTCTTTGGTTATGTCATTCAACTACTAAATTATAAGTTTACGCCTTGCTGCCAAAAGTCTCACAAATGTTAGCACATCGACACCAACGTGTCTCGTTGTTTAAAATGCTTTTACAATGATTAAAACATGAAGGTCGCTTAACTTAGTTAGTTATTTGGTAATGATTACAAAAATGTGCTCATTTTTTATTATTGACTGGCCACGTAAATACTTTTGCAATGAGAAAATAAGTTATTTCCAATTATTGTCGTTGCTTTCCATTTCAAATTTTAAGAATTTACACCAAGTCAATTTGGCTTGTTCTCTGGCTTGTTTTACAATTCTCGCGACACTTTAAAAAGCGATTCTTAGAAAAAATCGATTCTCAGAATACGGGTTCACGTGAGTCATTCCGTGAGATATGTTTACGAGGTTGCCGATAGCCATCAATGGAAATATACGACGTCTCGCGCACAGATAATAAATTTCGCAGCCCACTCGTTACGAACGGAGCGCGAACATTTAAGTTCCTCCAGGAGCGTCTGTTAAAAGATAAAAAAATTACTATTAATTAATATTTTATATAGACAAACGAGCATACATCCACTTGATGGTAAATGAATGCTGTAGCCCATAAACACCTACATCTATTTTAAATTAAGAATCCAAATGCAGATGCGTTGTCACCCTTAAGGATTAAGATAGAATGCCTTATTTCCAGTAATAAAGGTATCCGGTTCTCCACACTCACCATACGAATCACAGCAGTATTAAGCTACTGTTTTACGCTGCTATTCTGTGACAGCGTGGTCCTTCCCCGGTCGAGCTGACCCATTCGTGCTACAACCATAATATAGCTCCAGAGTGACTCTACCACATAAAAGAATTGTATGTCACCAATACTCGGTGCCAGTTTTGTAAACATAATGTAGATGCCACAGTTTGCAGATCTTATTATTTTAATTAGTTATGTGTTGTTTAACCCGAGGAAATATGTTTTTGAGAGTTATTGAACTGGTTTAAATAGGTTAGATGCGCGTGTTGTTGATAAGAAGATTTATTGTACACTGATTAAGTTATAAAATGTTTGCGGCAGCGACACACGCCGAAAGTAGGTTGCTAAGTAGGCAACATAAAATAATGTACGTCACATACACATAAAGTCAACAAATCCTTCTGATTAAACACGGCTATAATAAGATACCTCGGGACCTCGTAAGATTTCATTTAAGACATGCAGGAGTTCGATGGATGCCGTGTTTTGTGGCATTCCTTGGTTATATGTTCAGGACTATATTCAATCATGGACCAAAGATCATATTACAATTTATTGATTTTGCGAACGTTTTTAAATCTAATAATGAACTGTAAAACACCGCTTTATAACTTTTAAGAAACCAATTATTTCTTGTATGTTTACTTAATTTTGTATAGTAAAAATGTATAGAAAAAAGTTCTTTATTATTTTTAATTACAAACTAAAAGTATGAAGTGGCCTATTCTTTATTTTAGTAAATCCTTTGCGTTGTGACACGTATGATATTCGATCATCCTATAACATGCGTTAGGTGGCGTACGAGGCGACTGTAGGGAGGCAATAAAGACTACTATATATAGATATACTATCCTGCAAACCAAACTCTTAGATCACTCGAGTCTCAATCTTATATTTTACCTATGACAACGTATCCTCATTTTGATTCATAATCGGGTATAGATTTACATGCATGTAGGCACCTATATTTAACCTCGATATTGCATCCACTGAGGGTCAATCAATCATCGTTTGTCACTCTTAGTTATTTAAAAATAAATGTGTCAACGTATCAGCAAAGAAAAGTTAGCCTTGTCTTCGACATATTGTAGAAAAATAAATTCCGACAGAAAAACCACTCTCATAAAGAAATACAGGCACAGAAATGTGACTTCGTAGTTATATTGTGTTATCAACCATTCCATCTGATACTCGAAAGTCAAGGCACTTTCGAAAACAGGTTCGGTTTTGTTTTTCTTTTATGTACTCGTATCTTGAAAGAATAATACTATCCGGCATTCGTTTGATAAAGTTGGTTTTTGTTTTATTATCATTGAATAGATTTTATTCTGGGCTAGATTTGATTAAAATAAATATAACAATACACAAAAAAAGTGGATGTAATATGCACAGTAAGATTATCGATGTCAATCAGCCAGGAGATCATGAATCATCTTACAAGCTGATTATATGTGATTATTCTTCTTCTTCATCATCAGCCGTAAAAGTTCAATGGACCTCTCCCGTTCTAGGGAGCATTTGCCTTAATTGTCACACTTGACAGACGGATCGACAGTCGTAATGATCCTTTTATTTTGATTTTTATACGGCAGAACCACGCTGCAGCTATATTATGGTTGTAGCACGAATGCGTCGGCTCGACCGGGGAAAGACCACGCTCTCGCAGAATACCAGCGTAAAATAGCAGCTGAACGCCGCTGTGTTTCGTATGGTGAATGTAGAGAACCGGAGACACTTATTACTGGAAGCGAGGCGTTCCATCTGAGTCCTCACGGATGACAACGCATCTGTATTGTGAAGCTTAATTGGGGATATATGTAGATTCTATGGGCCACAGCGTCTACTTACCGTCAGGTAGACTGCGTGTTTGTTTATCACTCTTATTCTATTTAAAAAAAAACTTATCAACTTTAGCAGGTACTTAGCGGTAATGTCGTAGACAGTTGCTGTGATGGCGCCACTTATATTAAAAATTAAAAGACCGTCTTCCCACTTACTCGACGACAATATATTGTGAAACTTTTTCCATTAATTTCGCTTAACTAATTCGAACAAAGCGACGGCAATATTATTCAACTAGTCCAAAGTTTTTACGTATTAATTTGAACGGCACGACGTTACCTATTTTCACGTAGGGCGAGAATTACAGCGGGAAATTAAAGCACTTTCCTCACTGGAAACAAATCATACAAATATTATTAGCCGATTGTTTGAATGATTGTTTAATAATTATGAAATTATTACATTTTACTTGTTTTTTTTATATGATAAGGGTAACAAACGAGCACACAGTCCACCTGATGGCAAGTGGTTGCTGCGGCCCATAGACATCTACATCTATCCTCTATTACAAATCAAAATGTAGATGCGTTGTCACCCATGAGGACTAAAATGGAATGCCTCATTTCCAGTAAAAAGGGCCTCCGGCCACCTGCACTCACCAAGCGAAACGCAGAGGTAAACCTCTACTTCACGCTGGTTTTCTGTGAGGTCGTGGTACCACCCCAGTTCGAGCCGGCCCATCCGTGCGACAGCTAAAGCTGCCGCGTGGCTCTACCACTGTTATTTCATTGTAATTCTGGAATTTTTTTTCATACTTAAACCGAGTTTCATCTTACGAAATAAGATAACTTTTTTATTTGTGTTTTAAATTGGGCTGATTTTTAAACCATCAGATAAAAGTATTTCGTACAATAAAATACAAAATAAACAAAATATTAAATTCCTCCTTGTGATCATGGGTGCTGTAAAGTACCTACTCGAAACGTCGGGCGTATAAAATAAGTTAACATATGCGATAAAATCCGTAAAAAACTATATTTATTTAAAGGTTATAATATAACTGAGAGATAACATTTATCTGATGATCATGATGAAAAATCGGCCAATCTATACAAATAAATAAAATTGAGGTGTCTGTTTGTAATGTCAAAACTATAGCTTTTTACTAAATCCATATGAAAGCATATACGGTACTTATAACAAAAATACAATTTTTAAAGTTTTTGTCTGTCTGTCTGTCCGTCTGGCTGTCTGTTTGTTTGTTCCGACTAATCTCCGAAACGGCTGGACCGATTTTAACGGGATTTTCACTGGCAGATAGCTGATGTCATGAGGAGTAACTGAGGCTACATTAATTTTAGAAAAAAATAGGGTTCCGCGCAAAAAAAATTAAAACCCTAAATAACACGCGGGCGAAATCGCGGCAAACAGCTAGTTGTGAAATAAAATTTTCTATGCTCTTCGATGCAGAATATGCTGAACATTTTGTAAACTCAAAATCTTAGTATACTTCTATTTTTTTTAATATCATCATCATTACAGCCCCTCACAAGTCCACTGCTGAACATAGGCCTCCCCCAAGGAATGCCACAAAGCACGGTCCTGAGCCACCTGGATCCATCGACTTCCTGCATATCTCACCAGGTCGTCACTCCATTAGTGGGGGGATGCCCCACACTTCTTTCGCCGGTACGAGGCCGCCAGTCGAGAACCTTTTTTCCCCATCGGTTGCCGGTTCTTCGAGCTATATGGCCGGCCCATTGCCACTTCAGCTTACTAATCCGTTTTTTTAAAATAAATCTTTGTAATTACTACTATTTGCCAACATTTAACGACAGCCACATGATGCAATAAGGCGATATTTCTCCAACATCTTACCGGCTGCCCGCTCCGCATGCGAACCGCGACCACTGGGACCGCACACAATATACTCCCCGCGGTCGTATCCCTACTTTATCGTCGAAATTTTCTTTATTCCCCTAAGTTATGAATGGCGGACCGCGTGACGCGCGTTTTTGTAATAAAATCGTAATTAAATCTAGCGCTCGCGTGAATCACCACAGATGATTTGTTATTTCATTTTCTTGTTATTTACCGCCTTAGGGTCCAATTGATCCGAATGAAATTGATCTCTATGGGGAAAAGTTGGCAAAAATATTTGAAAGGGACATACGTAGGTATATTAGACAATAATATTAGGTAGCCATTATAACGGCCTAAAAATTGTCATTTTTTTTTTTCGAGTAAATGTTATTTATACCAACTGCGCTTCAAATTAAACTGCTCGGTAGCGCAGTAGCTGTTTCATTGCGGCACTGCAAGGCCGCGGGTTCGTATCGCGCACGGATTATTTTGCAAAGCCTACTAATATTTTCTCCGGTTCCTAATGTTTGCATATGTACATACATACATACATACATATAATCACGCCTCTTTCCCGTAGGGGTAGGCAGAGACCACTTCTTTCCACTTGCTACGATCCTTACATACTTGTTTCGCTTCGTCCACTTTCATTATTCCCTTCATACATGCTCTACGGTTTAGGGTACTCTTAACCTGGCCTTTTTTCAAGACGTCCCTAATTTGGTCTAGAAATGTCCGCCTAGGTCTACCCCTTCCAACACTTTCATTCACACTCGCCTTATACACTTTTTTCGTCAGTCGTACTTCATTCATTCTCTCGACGTGGCCAAACCATCTCAGCATACCTTTCTCAATTTTTGTCACTACATCTTCTTTCAAACCACAACGTTTCCTTATCTCACTATTTCTTATCCTGTCACTCAGTTTAACTCCTATCATACTTCTTAATGCTCTCATCTCAACTGCATTTATTCTGCTTTCATGTTTCTTCTGCCATACCCAACTTTCACTTCCGTACATGAGTGTCGGAACCAGCACCCCCTCATGCACAGCCAAACGAGCCTTGTTAGACACCTTCCGACTGCTCACAAAGGAGTGCAAAGCTCCATTCACCATGTTTCCTGCATTCACTCTTCTTTCGATATCACTCTCACGCTTTCCATCTCTTGTAAACTTTGACCCCAGATACACAAACTTGCATATGTGCAATTTGTATATGTAAAAACAATTCGAAAAAAAAGAAAATCGTACTGTGGGGATAAAGTTTCCAAAAAAGCTACTACGGACTATATAGCGTTTAATTTACTTCTTCAATTTCTGACGTCTGGACTGCTTTGCAACACCCAGGGTCACGAAAGAGGACGGGTTCTAGTCCGCCTGCCATCTACCGTAATAATGAGGAGAAGACTGCAGAAGACTATATATATATATATATATTAAACTAAAAAGTCTTAGGTTCGAATCCACCCCTACTGTCGTAAATTGCCCTTAGCTCAAGTATTTTCAGCCTCATTTTTTTTCAAAATCCCAAACATACCTAATCGTCTCTAAGACCGTATTTATAATAATATTTTGTTCTGCAATAAAAGCGTGGACATGTTACTTGTAAGAAGATTAAGCCTCAAATTTTGATGAAGTCGGCCTCCCCAAGGACGACGTTCAACAAAATGGCGCACTCATTTTACAACCTCCGGGAATCCCTCTTATCTTAATGTCATAGTGTTTTTGCGTTATTTCATTTTAAAAACATGTCTCTTTGTATTTACAAAAAAAAAACGGCCACACTTCGTGTTGCGTACCGTCGTCAGTTTTTATTTTGATACTAGAATAATAAAAGTATTTCGAGGGTGAAAAGTAACTGCACCGACGTAACGTGTGGCAATGACGTAAGAGAATGCGTTGTCACCCCTGAGGGCTAATATGGAAGCCTTATTTCCAGAAAAAAGGGGCTCTGGTGTAAACACATACTATACAAAACACAGGGGTGTTAGGCTGCCATTTTACGCTGGTATTTCGTGAGAGTATGGTCCATCCCCGGTCGAGCTGACCCATTCGTGCTACAACCATAACACAGCTGTAGCGTGACTCTACCTCGTTACCGCTACAGCTGTGATATGAATATAGCATAGTAACGAAAATACTAATTAGTGTTAAAATAGCAGCAAAACCTTACAATACATATATTTCCCCATATATATTCATTAAAAATGGCTGTCACCTACATCCATTCATTTACGGTTCAGTAGCCCCCTTCCCCCTATTATCAGATAGAATGCGAGCTTATGAACTCTACTTACTTTTAAATAAGGGTCAATTTCGTTAGCGTAGTTGATGCTTTAACTGCCAATACATTGGTTTCACAATAGTGTTGCACATTAAAACAAAGCAAAAATTTAATAAAGTGCAAACACACTGGCGTATAGAAACGATACGTTAATAGGGAACGTGTTCACCATTGAGGAAACACAATGATCCCTCTCACTCAACGTAAAGGCCATCAAAGCAAACGCTCCGATGTACCCTATGTAATATGACGATCCTTTCAAAAATTTGTGGAAAATCTTGACTTATTACCTTATTAATCTGTTATACCAAGTGGTAAGACTGTTAAGTGACGTCGTAAAAAAAGCCTCTACTCCAAATCATCGCGTCGCTGTAAGAGGCGACAGAGGGAACTCAAACAGAAGATGATTTCTGCCAGCTCCACTACATGGCGTGCGTGGCTCTACCGCGTCAGAAGTGGTTGCACAAATGTTGATTTTAGTTAAAGTTCGTGTTCACGACCTGCGATTTATTACCAAAGTATGTAAAATAAGCTCAACAAACACAAACAAGGGCGGGGTTCACCTACAAAAAGAGACAGAGAAAACAACGCGACATTAGTGTTGCTAGTACTAAATATTCGAATAATAATAAATATAATATGAAGCTTCAGCTCTCTCGTTCACTCTGATAATCTGGTAGTCCAAGTAATATAGACCTGACATTTGACTGAGAATTACGTAACGTTTTTTGCGAACTGCTTTTTGCGAAACTTTTTCCCGTTCCACAGTATTAAAACACTGTACTATGTTAAAATATAAATACCTAATGTAGGCCTTTAACAAAGTAAAGTCTTTCCTTATAAAAAATATGGACACCCTACATATGTTCTGAATGGTATCGCCATGTCCCCCCGTCCACTTAATATGTCACACGCACGATGCGCCTGCTCGGGTTCAAATCTCCCGGGATGTTGACTTCATTTCCACCGCTTTACAACAAACAACCTTACAAAACCTTTGTCTAAACTGTCAATAATCTGGCTTATCGCCTTTGCAAAAAGGAGAAGCAAAGTTTCATAAAAGTTTCGTAAGAATAACAACTTTGACAAGATTAATTAATCATTGTCACTAGTAATGCCAGTTAGTCGACTACAAAGAATCTAGTAATTTCTTTATTAGGCAATTTATACGCTTTTACAAAAATTACATAAATATACATACATACATACATGATTGAATACAAAATAAGCTTTGATAATGAGGTGATCGCTACCATACTGTTTCTATTATTTTTATATTAATTTGTACAACATAAACTGTAAACTATCTTTTTAATAGCTAGTGTGGTGTGTGTCTTCAAGGCAAGAGTGAATAGGCTTTTGTTAAGTCAGTGCGCTTCACCATCTTAGGCTACATCACCACTTACCGTCAGGTGGGATCGTAGATAAGCGCTGGCTTAGTAGAATATAAAAAAATATGTAAAGGATACGAAGGGCAGTGATATACAGATATATTTTTAAACATAAATCAGTAAAACAAATACTGTATGCACTTTTGAATCCTGTCTATACAAACTTTATGGATGACTAAACACAAGACAATCCCCCAAACTCGGTAGCATTATAATGGTTTTAATGGGCCATAATTCGCCTGCAACGTCACAATTTCGACGATATTCGGCGACGTAAAAACGCAGATAAATCACCGCTTCGCTATCGCACGGGGAACGTTAGGCCACTAAACCTACAGAATATTCATGTCCCTGCGATATGAGTTTGACGTTGGAGCTGTCTAGATCTAGCTCTCAAATATTTGAATATGATTGCATTCTCCTAAATTTAAAAAAAATCTTCAATGTTGACTCCTCAAAAGGTAACACTGTTTGTTTAATATATTAATTATTCTTTAGTTTCTTCCTACTTAAATAATAAATCCAGAAAGTTATTAAGTGAAAATAAAATAAACTATATTTTAGTAGAAGTTGTTTCAAAAATTAATCTAAAACGTCTCTTTATTTATACAAATATACAAACTACTTGCTACTACTAACTGCTGCTAGCTGTAAATTTCACAGTACGCAAGCAACCCGGGTTCGATCCTCGCCGGCACCAATGAAATTGTTAATTGCAATTTTAAGTGTTGATTTACCACGTGCTTGGCGGTGAAGGAAAACATCGTTAAGAAACCTGCATGTCTGAGAAATAAGAAAAAAATTCGAAGACGTGTGAAGTTCGCCAACACGCATTGGGGCAGCGCGGCGGACGTTTCCATGCCCTAAAACCCTCTCAGAAATGAGAGGAGGCCTGTGCCCAGCAGTGGGACGTATATAGGCTGTAACTTTGACTTTATAAGCTACTAGCTGGCCAGGCAGACGTTGTTCTGCCCTTTCCGACGACCCTTCCTATGAAAAAACCCTTAAATTCGCAATAAAAAAATAATGAAGGTCTCTCAAGTTGGACCAAACTGCACACAGTGTACAAAATTTCATTGAAATCAGTTCAATAGTTTAGGAGTTCATCGCGGACAAACAACGTGACACGTAATAATTTTTATATATAGACTAGTTGGTACCCAGCGCGTTGCTGCTGCATAAAAAATAATTGTGGAAATATCTTTTTAAATTTGTAAGAGTTATACTGTTTAATTAGGAATGATAATACTAACTAATTATATATCTATACAAATAAATAAAATTGAAGTGTCTGTTTGTAATGTCGAAATAACAGTTTTTTACTAAATACATATGAAAGTGTATACGGTACTTACAACAAAGACACAATTTTAAAATTTTTGTCTGTGTCTTTGAAATAAATTTCTCGGTACAATATGCGCGTCACCTGTTGTAAGTTAATTGTACTATGCCTATGACCTTTGCGTAAGCAAGCAATAAGCTGATGTCGTGAAGCGACAATTAAAAGAGAAGGAAAACCTAACCTACGATCAGCAAAACAACCAAATAGACCAAGACAATAATATATTTAAGTTTTTAAAAGAGTATTTACAATTTTATATATCAAAAATGGAGTATGAATGTGAGGATGGATGATGTGATTTACAAATTATTTTTTAAAAAAAAGGTAATAAAAAAAAGATTTATGTCGTAGCTGAGTCCGAAGATCCCAAGCGTGCTCTCAGCGCCTGGAGCGAGCACGCACGGCGTAGGTGGGTAGGCGTGGGCGTCTCTAGGGGACGACCTCAGGTGAATGCGGCGATTGCAGGATCGGCGACTTCAGCCCAGACAGGAGCTTGCAGGATCCTCAGCGACTTCAGACAGCGCAGTGGCCTGCAGGATCCGGTGACTGCAGGCGGGACAGAGGTTTGTAGGTTCCGGTGATTTCGGCGGAACAGAGGTTTGTAGGTTCCGGCGACTCCAGATAGAGTAGAGACTTGTGGGATCTCGGCGACTTCAGGCAGAGCAACGTTTTGTAGGATCCGGCGACTTCAGGCAGAGCAACGGATCGTAGAGTCCAGTGGCTTCAGGCAGGATAGAGGCTTGCAGGATCCCGGGGCTGAGCGGCCCCGGGATAAGGCCTTTAGAAGATGCTTCCGATACGAGAACTGAAGCAAGACTGAATTTCTTCACCGATTGTTCGGCTTTTATATCTTTCTAGAGAGAACGGAAAAATTATTTAAATTAAAAGGAAATTTATTGTAAATGACCTAGAGCAAAAGAGTATTTATGTGAAAATATCGAGATAAAACATCATATCGGTAACGAATTTGAATAAAAATTGCCATGACAACGGTATAAATAGTAGTTGTCATAAAAACCAATTTTTGGTTTTTGGACTTTTATTAAAAAATTATTACATTTAAGTATGAAATGAGATATTATTCAAATAGGAAAAACTGATGCGCGACAGCGCGCCGAAGCCTGAATTTGTAGAGTTACAGAGAATTCAGTAAAAGACCAAAAAAAGGTAAGACTTCGTTGACAGCTAGTTTAAAAGCACTAAATAGTGTGAAAATACGCAGTAAAATGATATGTTATTGTGTAAAAACGTTACAGGATCCTATAAAAATAAAGGTGATGCAAAATATAAATGCAGAGAATCAAAAACAGAATGAAAAAAATAGTATAAAGTGATGCAAAACATGAATGCAGAATATCAAAGCAGAATGGAGAATTAGTGTACAATGAAATGTAAGTTGCATAACACTACACTGACAGAGTTTTACCCCAATCTGATGAAAGGTATGGCAGCGCATAAAATACAAACAAACAAACATACATTTTTATATATTAGGTTTGTGTAGGATAAGCGTCGCGGAACGCTCAATTGTTGGTTTTATATTATTATTTACATAACCACTACTGCATACTTAATAATATATTGAAATAAATGAAAATCTTGCAGGGCCACGCTGCAGCTATATATTATGATTGTAGCACGAATGGGTCGGCTCAACCGGGTAAGGACCACGCGTTCACAGAATACCAGCGTATTAGTTGTGTTTCGTATAGTGAGTGTAGAGAACTGCAGACCCTTTTTACTGGTAATGAAACATTCTATCTTAATCTTCTGGAGTAACAACGCAACTACATAATAATTCTTACTCAGGGATAGATCTAGGTATCTTAGGCTCCACTTACCATCAGATGGACTGTGTGAAATGTGAGCCCGTAGAGAATCGTCATGATACGGTTGACCACGTCACCACGTCCATCTACCTAGTATACTAGTGTTGATCTGAGTAAATCCATGTACACCCGTAGGAGGCGTGACGTTACTTGGCGACGATACGCTGCAATTTTTTTAAAACATATTTAGTGAGATAATTACAAGAATTTGTCAATTTTTTTAACATAAAGCTGTGTAAAGACCGAAATGAAAATGTTACTTTTTTAATAATATTGCTAATTATTAACATATTTCAAGATTTTAATCTTTTCACTTATTTTCTATTTCAAGGAAGTCTTCAAAAGATGAAAGTAATACAAAAAAACTTAATTCAATCATCCGGCGTAGATACGGAGGGGACAACTTTTATCTTACATATTTAATAATTACAAAGCATTAACGTTACGGTCACTTTGTAAAAAAGTCTGAAGTTTTAATCACTTCTTATTTTTTAATTAAAGTTGTTACTAAATATTCAACAGCGCGAGCAAACTTTAGTTTGTAGATTTTTTAGGCTTATCTCCTTTACCGGCATTTCTCCCATCGCCTCACTTGATGGAGTGCCCCTAATACAAATATTTGCAGAGGTCTCGGCACGACGGTAATCGGACCGATTTTATTGACATTCTAATTTGAAACTGGAAGTAATTTTTTATCAACGCGCTAAGTAATCGTAAACACGACACCACTTTGTTGATGAAAAGTAAATTCAAGCTTTTTACGCGTACAGAAAACGTTGTTTTTCTTATAAAACTAAAGCGACAAAAGTGACTTGAAGGAACTTTATTAAGTATATCTTAATATTAAGTCAGTCCGTTAGGGCAATGGTTTATCGTTCGACTGCGGCGCTGACAGATCGCAAGTTTGAATCCCGTACGGAACAAGTGTTTGTATGACCTATAAGTGTTTTACGGTAAATGTTGTGTATACCTGTAATTGGCAAACATATTTAACCATATACTTTTGTTGTCGTATTGTTGTTAATGTTTGATGTGTTTTGCTGTTGGTGTACCTTATAAATAAATAAATAAATGAATAAATAAATAAATAAATAAATAAGTAATTGTTACGTGTCTAGGTGTTTCATTCATTATAACCAATCAAAACTTAGCATAGGCCTTCCTCATAGTTTGCCTAATAGGGTAGTTATTTTATTGCCATATTGGGTTCTCAACCGTAATTTTTCATTGTTTTCTCCTGTTTCATTTCCCTTTCTCACCACGAGATGATATGGGATTGTGGATTCTCTTACGCCATTATATAACATTTCTTGATGTTTATACTTGTGCAATTTAAGTATGTAAAACGCTTAACAATATAGGAAAAAAACAGTAATCAGGAAAAATAATCAATCGTTGAAGGTTTTTTTTACAGAAAAAGGGTGACATGAGAGCAATGGTCGACCTGATGGCAAGTGGATATTGTGAACCATAGATATCTAAATATATCCTCAATTAAGAATCAAAATGAAGATGCGTTGTCACCCCTAAGGACTAATGTGCCTCGATCCCAGAAAACTGTCTCCAGTTCCTCTACACTCATCAAACACAACAGAATTAAGCTGCTATTTTACGCTGGTATTCTGAGAAAGCAAGCAGCAGCGCAGCTATATTACAACCGTAATATAGCTGCGGCGTAGCTCTACCACATATAAAGTGTGAGAGTAGCTAGTGTGGGAGTAAATTAAATATTATTATTATTATTATTTATTCTTTTTGCATTCCTTAAAACAAAAGAATACAAAGGGCGGACTTAATGCCTTGAGGCATTCTCTACCAGTCAACCCATGGAGTGGTGAGAATTTGACGTAGGTGCGGCAATATAGAATAAAATAGCACTACACAAAATGATATATAACTACATAATACATACATTTTACATATAAATAAACTATACATATAAGACGTTTACATACATATACACAAATATATACATACAAATATACATATATAATTAGTACATACAAATACCTATAAATATATGCGTCTGTTTAGCAATACATATTAAATGGATGAATCATGTAAAATGCGGTGTCTTCAATAAATGATTACGGACCAATTTTTTAAAAGCGTACTTATTGGGAGCTTTTCTGATGTCATCGGGCAAGGAGTTCCAAAAGCGTGTGGCCTGAACTGTGACGTAATATATACTTATATACTGGGTTAGCTTCACGGAACGTACACGGGCACTGCTATGATAGTACAATAACAGCGGCACGACCGCGGTCTGCTTTCTCTTTTGTCGCTATATCACAACTACCAATAAATCGATTAAGAACATATTACTCGTTTTCCTCTCTGTTCCCTCAAGATATTATTTATCATTAATTAATTAATTCCAGCCCAACAAAAGTCCACTGCTGAACGTAGGTGGAATATTCACCATAGTTCCCTCACTTAGCAAGTGGGTTGGCAACCGCGATTTTTATTATTTTGGGTTGTTATCAGGAAGATACTGTTGCCTGTCGTCTGTTTCATTTCTCTATGACGTATTTTACGATAGTTACGGGATGGTATGGATCTTAAAGCTTCTAAGTAATAATATATATTTTTCGGTAGGAGGTGGTGGTTTCTTTTACGCCGCGGCATTATCAAGTTGCTGCCTTAACTTCATGAGTACGAAATATTTTTATCCAAACAGATAATAAAGTTTTGTTGAATATAGTCGATGGTTTTCCGTTAAGCACTTGGTTTAAATTTATATAAAATAAAATCAATTGCTACCTATATGAAAGGACCTGTATGAAGGAACTTGAGAACGGCCGGACCGTTTTTGATGAACACTCACACTCACGATTGGACTGGGTAAGTAGAGCTGTTCTCGAGATCTAGAAAACAGTCGTGCGAAGCCGGAGTGGATCGTAAGTCAGCATATAAAATTGGGATTACAAATACAATCCAACTCGCTTATGTACCGTGTGTATGTCAAGACTTAGTATTCATACCTCCATAACTATTAGTTTTTAAAGTTTGCAATGTAATATAATAATCATCACTTGATATAGAAAACAATTTACTTGATAGTTTGTAAGTATATAGTCCTACTAGACCTATTTTCATTATATTTCCAAACATATAATAAAGTAACATAAATAAATAACTAAACAAAACCGTCAATAATAACTAAAAAAGAATTCGATTGTTGCTAATATTACGAACGAAAGCACTATAGAATAGAATAGAATAGAATAATTTTTATTCAATATACATTACATGTGTAATTCTTATTGAAAGTCATTTTTTACTTTACCACTGGTTCGAAAAAATACCCTCTGTCCTGGGAAGAACCAGCAAGAAACCCAGCGGGACATTTTTTTTAAAATAAATTTTACAATATAAATGATTACAAACTATTTACAAAATTTATTTTAGAAACTGCTTGGCAGCGACCACCTCATTCCCAGGGGTTATTATCAACCATGTATTCATTTATACTATAATAACCCTTTTTATACAGTTTCAGCTTAATAAAACATTTAAACTTGGTAATAGAGAGAACCTGTAAACTTTCCGGGACCTTGTTGTAATAGCGTATACATTGCCCCAAGAATGAATTACTGACTCTGTGGAGTCGAGAAACTGGCATCACTAGCTTGTGTTTGTTCCTAGTGTTTACAGAATGTATATCACTTTTTTTACTAAAACTATCTTTGTTTTTGTGAACATACATTAAATTTTCGTAAATATACTGAGAGGCCAAAGTTAATATATTAATTTCTTTAAATTTATCTCTAAGAGACTCTCTCGGTTTTAGATTGTAAATAGCTCTAATAGCCCTCTTCTGTAAAACAAAAATAGTTTCTGAATCAGCCGCATTTCCCCATAGCAAAATCCCATAAGACATTATGCTATGGAAATAACTAAAATAAACTAATCTAGCTGTCTCGACACTAGTGAGACCTCTAATCTTTTTTACAGCATAAGCTGCAGAACTTAGTCTGCTTGCTAATTTGGATATATGGGGGCCCCACTGAAGCTTTGCGTCAAGAGTGATGCCAAGAAAAACAGTGGATACAACAGGGCTCAATTCCTCCCCATTTAAAAACACATTGGTATTCAGATTTTTAACATTCGTTGTTGTAAATTTAACACAATTAGTTTTATTTCCGTTCAAATGCAGATTATTAACGTTAAACCAATGCACTAATTTTGATATAGCATTATTCACTTCGTCACATTTAAATGATTGATATGAATGATATAGATTAAAGACGTCATGTCTTGTAAAGTAACGTCACATATAATAATACTACAATAGGAACATTTTTCTAGTAAATCAAAAGATGCGAGTGTACTTACTCTCATATTTTGCATATTATAAAGAGACCAAAGATGACCACTTGACGTTTCTATTTCCACACACGAATTACACTTGCAGCACTTACAACTTCACAATTTTGGAATAGATTTGTCTCTTTTTGCCTTATTTGAGAATTATATTAGAAGAAACTAAGACAAATATGTTGACTCAATTTATTTAGAATTGTAGGTTCTGTTTATGCATATGTATATATTATGTATGTAATTACTCTTAAATTGGCAGCATAAATGTCAGCAAACGACATAATTAGTCCAAGCGACATTTAAGTGTTTGACATTGACAGTGTGAACGTAAACAATATATGCTAATGCATGTTTTACTTTACTCAATTTAATATATTTATTACACATTTTATAAAATTTTAGCTTTCTGCACTCCATTTCCATATGGATTTTAACTTTTCCAAATCTCACACTACTCTGTGCGTGCAATATTCTTAAAAAGGGGTACAAAATTTTTCCTTCACGTGTTAATGCCGTTACGTTTACAGCATATTAAAGTCTACTGCTGAACATAGGCCTCCCCCATAGATTGCCTCATATGGGGGATATGTGTTAGCTGTTGGCGCTGTTGATCATCTGATTTATATCCTTCAATCGCGTCTTACGACACCTACACCGCGGCCGGCTGCACGTATTAATATATATATATATATATATATATATATATATATATATATATATACATGTATTTAAATGGTGTTTAATTTAATGAAACAAATAAGACGGAATGCGATCTAGCATTCATGCACCGCTAAGCAGGTTGGCAAGCTCAGCGAGTGTGCCGAGCGATTACATTGGAAATAATGCATTTTGGCAAGAAGCCGCAGTCTACAGTTGGGTGTCAAGGCGACAAACTCTTGAATAATCAAACGCTTTAACGATCTATAAGTTCGAACAAAACAGAAAATCGATTAAAGCTCTTTATTTATAAAATTTAAATGACAAACGGGCTTACTGTTCACCCGATGGTCATTGCAGCCCATGGACACATGCAGTCAACTTTAAGCAAAGTATGCTACAGCTGTGTTGTCACCTCTGAGGACTTAGATGTAATGGATCACAGCCTGTAACTATACTGACACCATGCTCTCACAGAATACCAGCGTAAAATAGCAGCTTAATGCTGCTTTGTTTCGTATGGTGAGTGGAGAGAACCGGAGACTCTTTAACTGGAAAAGAGGCATTCCATCTTAGTCCTCAGGGGTGACAACGCATCTGCATTTTGATTCTTAATTGAGGATAAATGTAAGTGCCTATGGGCCAAAGCATCCACTTACCATCAGGTGGACTGTGTGGTCGTTTGCACCCTTATTCTATAAAAAAAACTCAGAACATGGATGCTGTAAAGCACCCGAAACGTTTCGAATTAAAAATAAGTTAAATAAGTGAAATAAAACGCGATAAAATCAATAAAATTAATTTTATTTTATTTTAGTTACGCTGTCGACAAATAAAGAAAGTGTAACCCGAGCTTCAGTCAGTGTAGTAGCGCCCTTAAACGAAGCTCTGAATCAACAAAGCTCCCGGTATATTTAACTAGTCGACGGACGAAAAGTCCCGCCGACCGCCGCCACCGCATTTCTCATGCAGATTGGAAAACTTTTCAAATAACCAATTAAATTATAGCCGATACCGGGCTTGTCTCGAGAATACAATGTTTAAAATTCATCGGTCTGCTCATTTACATCGTTATTTCTGCTGCGAATATTTACGGGGCTCGCTTTGAGTGCTCTACATAGCTGTTTCTCTCTGGTTTTAGTGTTCTCTATTGTTGAGGGCTGCGGGTTCGAATTCCGCTCGGAACAAGTATTTGTATGGCCTACGAATAATTGTTCGGGGTCTGGATGTTTGCCCTTGTGTAATTTATGTATGTAAACTGCCTCCGCGATACAGGAGAAGAACCTAGTGTGAGGGGTTAACATTTTTTTTAACTTTTTAACGAAGTAGTTCTATACTACTAACGTAGGTTAGTAGTATACAAAGTTCTTGCTTTCAAAATTTCGAAATTTGATGTTGCTATATTAAATACACACCTAACAGAGCAAGGGTAATTCTTTTAAAGTTTAAGTGAGATAAACGTATCAGTCCAATACCGAGCTAATTCAATACAGAAGCCTGGACTACGTCAAAAGTCCCTAAAAGTGAATTCTTTCAAGGATTAACTTTGTCTATTTCGAGCGAGTCGAGCGGGAGCCTGGGTAACGAAGTGCAAAAGTAACTCAACTTAAAACTTTTACTGTGAGATACTTTAGGGTTACCGCATGGCAATGGTTGACATCGTAAAATAATAAAGTAAATATACAATATAATAGCTTATTTTGGTTTGGCCATCGACTTGAGACGTGATAGAGCGGGATTAGCCCCTGCACTAGCCGTAATTTCACGGTTGCCTATATCCATGGGCTGCGGTAGCTACTTAAAATCATATAGACTGGTAGCAGTAAAAGTTTGTCAGTTTAATGCCATATAAAATCATTCATCGTCATCATTACACCATTTCACAAGTTCACTGCTGTGCATAGGCCTCTCCCAAAATATGTCAACGGTTCTGAATCTCATGCTTCCATCGATTTCTTGCATTTCTTACTAGGTAGTCAGTCCATCTAATGGGGGGCCGCCATACACTTCGCTTACCGGTACGAGCCTGCCACTGGAGAACTTTTCTTCTCCATCAGTTGTCGATTCTTCGAGCTGTATTGCCACTTCATCTTATTTATCCGTTGGGCTATATTGGTTGGTTGGTTCTAGTTCTACTACGGATACCCTTATTTCATATCCCCCCCCCCCCCCCATAGCACCCTGAGCGACCATAACTTCCTCATACGGCCAGCAATGAAGGATCAAATCTCAAATTCATATGTCATACAGCAACACGCACTGGTTGTAATCTTGTTTTCAAGTTTTGAGTTATACATGACGAGATGTCGTAAAAATCATTACTAATACTGAATAATTCATTATTAGGCATTGTTCTCTCACAATTTAGGAGAAATAACCTTCACAATAAAACAAAATTTAAAAAAAACCTTCACAATAAAACAAAATTTCTATCGGCAGTTCGTATTCCACGCAGCTGTTCTCAGCCTAGTCAATGCCGTCACATCTATCATATACGGTGGATAGATAAAGCGAGATTAATAGAGTCATAAGCATTATCATAGATCTTAGACACGCCATATATTATTTTTAGTCGTAGCAAAATAACGTTTCCCGCTAGGAACGGAATAGACAAAGACCGTGGCGACGAGACGCGGCAGATTTATGAGGGGATATTTCATCTGCGGCCCCGGGCGATGGCGTGATGCGACCTCCCCCCCCTCCCCGCATCCCCCTCTAACCCTCCCAATGGTCGGACGCTGTCCACAAGCCTTTTGAAAAAAATACTGAAAGGTGGCTCCATATTCGTGTCATTTCAACGCTCCATATTCCGTGACAGAGTAACGGCACTTGGTGCGATTAATATGGACGAGGGTTGACTGTGTGTATCATTTCACCGTAACCGTCACAATTAGTTCCTAACATTATTTTATTCTATACACAAAATTCGTCCGATTAAAAACGGTGAGAGTGAAAATTATTGCACCCTTCGACTTCTTCTTATTTTAAAATAAAAATGGCTCCATCGTTTAACGAATAATTCTCTGCCAATGTCAAGTTTGTTCAAAAATCCGTTGAAGTTTATTTTGACTACTAGTTTTAAAGATGATTTTGTGCATAAACCAAAAAGTTGAGATACCTTTAAAGGAAATGAATACCACAATCTTACTTACCAATCATATAGAAATACAATAAGTTTAAATATAATACCGAAACTAAACTTAACACACCTACGAGTATATTCTAAATAAAATTAATTATAATTTCGTGTTATTAATATTCATAGTTTTTTATTGTTAATTACTCTAGGATTTATATGTGGCCTTGACATTCGCAATTTGTAGGGTGTACGTCACATGAACAGTGCCTTTTGACAATGTGCCAGGATGGTTGTTCCTTTGTTTCAATTGCATTATCTTTTAATGGAATCTACTTTCAGTGAATTATATTTTTACTAGGTGCCAGGACTTGTTTTCTAGAATTCTGCGTTCCTCGTCTAATTATAAATGAAGTATTCCACTACATACAAATTTTGTTAGTAAATCCACTATTCAGTCTGCATTTCTCTGGAACTCCTTTCTCGAAGACGTTAGAAATATATTTGTCATAGATCGCTTGGCAAGCAGGTTGGCAACCGCATTTTTTTCTTTTTGGCCGTCATTAAGAAGACGCTACTGGCCCCTGTTGCCTGCTGCTGTTTCTATCTCACGCCACTTACGACATCCACGGAATGATATGGGATAGTCGATACTTACTCCGCCACTACATCGACTTAGAGTTATCACAAGAAAAATACCGTATACACTCGTCACATTAGTATCGCATACTAAAACCGCTTGTCACAACATAAATCTATGATACGGCAAAAATTCGTCTGTCACAAAACCCCTGATCGTATCACTGTGATGAACGTATCACTGTGTGACATAAGGTCGTGTCATTAGCTCGTGTAACATAACTCTCCACGGTACGATCGCGGAATCACAGCGAGTCGATATTATTACGAAAGTGGAGCCACCTTTAACTGTTATGTTATAATACTAGAGCCCAATGACTTCGTCAATCTTACTTAGCGGTACCATGTAGCGACATCTATGGAAATGTATTAAATAAAGGACGATGTATTTAGCGCGTCAAATTTTCATATCGATATACATCGCAACCGCTTCCGTAGATAGATAATAGATGGCGCTAGAGTAGTCAAGTGAGCTCGGCCACGGTCCTTATTGCTTTGTAAGAGAAATAGCCATGGTCGCGTGTTATGTGTTTTACGACGTCACATATTTCATGCAACACATTCCCCGGAACCGGAAAGTTTCACGTAAAATATTCGCTAGTTCTGTAACAGAGCTATTTTGCTTTACCTCCGCATGGCATAGAGGTCGGAGTACATGATCACTCCGTACAGTCTTGGTTTTAAACATTGTAATATGTTTAGTTTAGATATCTTCGGAAAAAATTAAAAATTGCAGCCATAGTCGAAATCAGCTAGAAAAACTTCATAACTTTTTGCCCACTCAAAAAAAAGGAAGAGGTTATCAATTTGATTGTGTTTTGTGTATGTCACACGAAATCTTCGTAAAGTGTGAATCTAATGAGGTCTATTTTTTATTAAATAAGGGGTGGTCCCATATAAATGTGAGGACAAAAGTTCACACAGAAGGGTGGCAAAATAGAGGCTGAAGTTTTAAATGAAACTATTTAGACGAAATTGAGATTGTTATATTCCTTAGTCCATTCAAAAGGGTTAAATTTTTTATTTTTAATGATAATCAAACTTCAAACCACTAAAAGAAAAGAATAAAGTACTTTCACATTATGAAGTCCCTAGATGGCTTTAATTTTTTTATTCAATTTAAAAATAAAAATTTAAATAATTTTGTTCTTTTATCTTTTTCGTCTTATATGCTAGTCAGTTATATAAATCATACCTTATCCAGGAACTTCTCTTTGCAGAGCTTAGAAGAGCGGGAGAAGAGGCATTGGAGTCACAAAGAGCAGCTAGCCCGGGAGCAGCGCTACCTGCGGAGACGGCTCGCGCAGCTGCGAGCGGCGCACCGGGACGCGCGCACTCTCTCCGAGAGCTCGCTGCCTCACGCGCATTCCACCAGGACCGACTCCTTCTCCTCCCTAGAATCCTCCTCGGGAGTCTCCACCGCGGAACGATCGCCCTCCTCCGTATCTGAAAGTGGTGAGTGCCTCCTACTCTATCTTTTAACGTGATAGCTATATTAAGGCTAATGCCTTCTTGCAGTCAAACTAACTGAAGAACAGAACCACGCTGCAGCACGAATGCGTTGGTGCGACCTGTTGTCTATGGTGAATACGAGTGAGTATTTTTCCGTGTTGGAGCTGACCCATTCTTGTTGCAACCCATAATACAGCCATAATTGGACTACTTTAGTGAACCATTCCGAACTTGAGCACTTAAAGTAAGCGAGAATAATGGCACCGAGGTTGTACGACTCCCACGGGGCGATATTGGATGACGGATTCTCCTATGCTGGCATCACACACTGGGCAGGGGCTCGACCGAGTTCTTTTCGATCGGCTTGACTCACGCGTAGAGATGTTTCATTTCTTTGCGTATATTATCGCATGTACCACGGAGAGTGCTCTGAGGAATTGTTCGAACTAATTCCAGCCGCTCAATTTCACCATTGCACATCGCGACAAAACTCGCGATACCATCCACACCATCTGGATGATTGGCGGTCCACCACTGTGCGATTTAGAAGATGTTTTCTTCCTCGCACAACTTCCTTGTAGAATCAATTACCACCAGCGATTTTTCCGGAGCGATACGACATAGGGACCTTCAAGAAAAGAGCCTACTCCTTTTTAAACGTTGACAACGCATCTGCAATTCCCCTGGTGTTGCAGTTGTTCATGGGCGGCGGTAGTCCCTTACCAGGTTACCGCATGCCTCGTTTGCGCCCTCTCCTATAAAAAAACATTTACATATGCTAATCGTTTTTATTTAGGTATTTAGATATAAGAATTATTTATTGTATATATAGAAATAAATATTTGTTTGTTTGTCTTTCATGAAACTTTCGTGAGTTGTCGTATGAATAAAAATAGTCTCCTCTAAATTAGAAAAAAAAAATGAGTGATACTGTAAAAATGGACAATTTTGTCTGCTCTCAATGCCAACTATCCATTTGTTGCTTAATTGCAAGATCTTTTGAGTTTAAGAACATTTAATTTGAACTTTAGAGATCTTAAAACGTAATGATATGTTAAAATTAAGACTGCTGAAAAAATTGCCATTACCACCACTAGGTCCCCATTTTTTTCTATACATTGAAATAGGTTCATTTAAGAGTAAATAAATAAATAATGAGGAATTATAACTATATTTTCTCCAGACATTAATTAACCTACTAACAATATTACGTATCTGTTTTCTTCCTGTTTCATGTCATATTAATTCAGTGAACTGTTATATATAATGTCGTTCATTCCATTCCGCATCATTGAAACAATGCCAGCAGAACGTCCGTCCTGTAATTACAATGTACTATAATGCAGAACTTATGTTACCGGCGTCATACAATTATTGAATCGTGAAATTGGATCTGAACCGCAGTGAGCTATAAAATAATTAACATAACCTAGACAGCTAAGTCATATAGTCTCTCTTTCTCGATTGTGAAATTGATTCTACAACCCCATTTTATTCCCTAAGTGTCGTAAGAGATGCCAGAGAGAAATGGAACAGGGGATCGACAACATTTGCCTGATTACAACTCAAAAATATTTTAAAAAAAACTCAGTTGAAAACCCGTAAAAACTGTGGCAAACATACCCTGTGAGGGAGGAGCCTATGTTCAGCAGTGGACTTTTGATCCATGGGGTGCTCCGTGAGGTGCTCTTTCGTCTAAAGTCACACAAAAACATCGGAAACCTTAGTATTAAAAAACTACAAAAATAAATAAATACTTATCATATATAAACTCATCATCTGGATGTTTGGCGGTCCACCACTGTGCGTTTTACTAGAGTTTTCAACCTCGTACAACTTCTCTGTGGAATTGTTTAGCACCGGAGATATTGCCGGACCGATACGACTTAGGAACCTTCAAGAAAAGAGCTTACCCCTTTCTAAAAGGCCGGCAATGCACCTGCAATTCCCCTGGTGTTGCGGTTGTTCATGGGCGGTGGTAGTCACTTACCATCAGGTGAGCCGCACGCTCGTTTGCCCCCACTACTATAAAAAATTATCATTTAGTCCTATTATAGTTATCATACACTCCCCGTGGTGGAGTGCCAAGATCGTTTTTAAATTTGCTTTACTCAATTTGTGCGCAAGAAAATAAACACCCCTTTTGCTCGGTGTACGTTCAGTTTCATAAGAAAATTTACCACGCGTGAATCCCACGCACTGACAGTCACTAAAGCGAACGTCACTAATGTATATCATCCCTCAGACTTATATCTGCGCCATTTAATCAGTTTATTCATTAACAAATTACAGTATTATTAATGAGCGAGAAAAAGTGAATAGCATTAGTCGGAACGCTTCATTTATCACAATCCTAAATTAATAACATTAGAGGCTTGGCAGGTGACAAGCCAACGGGTAATGACGAAAAATATTACTTAAACATAACACGCGTTAAAGCCGTACTTTCGTTAACTAGAGGTATAAAAATAAGTGTATATAATAATATACTTGAATAATTAATTATTCGAGTACGAGCAGAGCAGAGCATGCTGCTGAATATTGAAGCCACACTATATGACACTAAATGACTAAAGTAAGGTGTACGGATTGGAGTACAGTTCAGTTGAACATAGTTTTAGACATGGTAGAGCCATGCTACAGCTATATAAGTAGTATAGTTGTAGCACGAATGGGTCGGCTCGACCGGGGATGGACCACGCTCTCACAGATTACCAGCGTAAAATAGCAGCTTAACGCTGCTGTGTTTTGTATGGTGAGTGTAGAGAACCGGAGACCCTTTTTACTGGAAAAGAGGCATTCCATCTTAGTCCTCACGGGTGAAAACGCATCTGCATTTAGATTCTTTATTGAGGATAGATGTGGATGTCTATGGGTCACAGCAACCACTTATCGTCAGGTGGACTGTGTGCTCGTTTGTCACCCTATCCTATAAAAAAAGAGCCAATGAGACAAGCGACTGCAATCAATAATAATAATAATAACATAATTTTTAACAGTGGTAGAGCCACGCGGCAGCTTTCTGTTGTCGCACGGATGGGCCGGCTCGAACCGGGGTGGTACCACGACCTCACAGAATACCAGCGTGAAGTAGAGGTTTACCTCTGCGTTTCGCTTGGTGAGTGCAGGTGGCCGGAGGCCCTTTTTACTGGAAATGAGGCATTCCATCTTAGTCCTCACGGGTGACAACGCATCTGCATTTTGATTCGCAAACGAGGATAGATGTAGATGTCTAAGGGCCGCAGCAACCACTTACCATCAGGTGGACTGTGTGCTGGTTTGTCACTCTTATCCTATAAAAAAAAAACAGTAAAATAATAATATCTGTGTAATGGCGGTGTAAGAATATCCACTACCCAATATCATCTCATGGTTATCGTAAAAAGCGACAGAGGTTACCTAAAACAAGAAATGGATAACAGGATCTTCTCGATAGCAACTCATAATTATAAAAAACTGCGGTTGCCAACCCACCTGCCGAGTGTGGCAACTATGGCAAAATCCTATGTGGCAATCTATGGGAGAGGCCTATGTTTAACAGGGTCTCTTATAGGCTGTGATAGATGGATGATGGATATAATAATATCCTACAAACCTAATTTCGCTCAAGATGTGCGCAAATACAATTGCGTTCTCCATTTCCTCAATTTCATAGTCCGATGACACGAAAATGCGACACGAACAGAGAGAGATCAGACTCAAGACCAACGGCCTTACGTGCTTTCCGAGGCACAGGTTTAAACACCGCTAACTTCTTGATTCCGGGCTTGAACTGAGATTTTTTTACGAAAAACCTATTAACAAATTTTGGCTAGACCCGATCCGAACCTGGAACCACATGATCGGTAGTCGCGCTTACAACTGATAAACCAACAAGCTAATCAAATTGTAATTACAAATATTTTATAGGCAAGCAGATATACCTGCGAATAGTCTGCTGATGGTTTGTTTTAAATCATACTTATTAAATACAGCTGGGTTCCCCGGGACTTCGTCCGCGTTTAATTATTATGATTCGATTTCATGGGTTTTAATTTATTTGCGCGGAACCCTAATTCCTTTTCTAAAATAAAAGTAACCGAAGTTACTAAGAAAGTCCCGTCAAAATCCGTCCAGTAATTTCGCATATTAGCCGGGGCAAACGAAAAGACAGACAAAAAAAATTAAAATTGTTATTTTATTATAAGTACCATATATACTTTCATTTGCATTTAGTAAAAGCTGTTATTTTGACATTACAAACAGACCCTTCAATTTTATTTATTTGTATAAATATAAAGTTGAGTAACAATCAATTAACGTTCCATGCGTGGAGACAAAAATATCTGCCTCTCTTTCTTTCAGACATTATGAAGTTTCGAGCTCACTAAAACTATTAAAATCAACACAATACTCTGATATTTTTGTAATAGAATTATAATATAAGCTGTGAAGTCTAAACAAAATCTCTAATATGACATTGCAAAATTGGGCTGCAATGATGATGACTGGACATCGGCTTCTCCTAAGCTAGCTTGGTTTACACTTCGCCCTTGGTCGACAGATTGGGTATCGTGTTGCAAGTATGGAGCCTACTTCGTCATTGACGATGTCTGACGTCACTATACGTCATAAACTCTTTTCTCTCTTCCTAATTCGGCCGTAGTCGTTCTGGATCAGATTTGAAATCATCGGCACGCTTTGTAGACGAAGTGGTATCAGACTTCTATCAGACTTCGCTGCTCTGCATCAGCGATCTGGATATTTTTATGTGGTTTGTACCAAGTCGGTTCTACCGCCATTTAAATAAATAAATAATACGTTTATTTCAGTAATCTTGTTAACAACATAATACTGACACTTCCCAGTGAGTAATCAGAGGATACTCGTGTTGGAAATGATCCTCTACTTCTCTTAAGGATTACAAAAAAAGTAAGAATACAAAAAGTTTAACCTCTAGAAAATTTGTAATTAGTATGTGTATATTAAGGAGTGTGTAAATGTGAGTGTAGGAGTGTTGTTGTATATATGATGTGGGAGTGTGTGTGTATGTGTTGGTGGATGAAGAGAGTATAAGTAAGAAGACTAGTTGCCTTGCAAAATAAAATTTTACTGATCAAATATGAAAGACGGCATACTGTTAGACTGTTACCTGTAAATGTGTAAGATGTAGGTGAGACAGATTTCAGACAATTATATTTAAAAGATTTTCAGCCTCATTTTTTTCTTTTATTGGATGCCATTGGCTTTTTTCTAGTTTACAATTATGATATTCACCACAATCACCGCTTAGACACCCAAGGAACAAGTACAGTGTGAATTCTAATGTATTAATTCTATTTACTCATTGAAAATGCGAATCTAAAACTTGGCCTTGAAATGGTAACCGTAATGAAACTCTCCATTTCCAATAAATTCCGTTTCGAGGAGAATTAAAACTGCTAATTTGCCGTACTTATCCAATTTTAATCAGGTCGAAACCCTCGCTAATGCAACCAGCATTGTCACTACCCTACGAACACGTTCGGAGCTAATTAAAAACATCCCCTTAGAGGGAATTCGGAGCTTTCTACTTTTTCATTGCTATTTTTGCGGAATTCTGAATTACTCGAGAATATAATTGAATACGGTTTTATTTATACATAAGAGCAGATGCTTTTGTAATTTGCTGTCTACGATGAAGCCCAAAAGAGATGTATAATTTTTGGCGGATATGTAGATTCATTTCCATGACGCCCGTAACTCTAAAACTACTCGTTGGGTTTGAGAAAATATATTTTAATCGATTTATCGTTCATCATCATCATCATTACAGCCCTTCACAAGTCCACTGCTGAACATAGGCCTCCCCCAAAGAATGCCACAAAGCACGGTCCTGAGTCACCTGCAACCATCGACTTCCTGCATATCTTACCAGGTCGTCACTTCATCTAGTGGGGGGACGCCCTACACTTAGCCTGCCGGTACGAGGCTGCCACTCGAGAACCTTTCTTCCCCATCGGTTGTCGGTTCTTCGAGCTATATGGCCGGCCCATTGCCACTTCAGCTTACTAATCCGTTGGGCTATGTCGGTCACTCTGGTTCTACTGCGGATATCCTCATTTCTGAGTTTATCTACGCAGAGAAACTTCGAGCATAGCCCTCTCCATAGCTCGCTGAGCGACCTTGAGCTCATCCGGCCAGCAGTGAAGGACCACGTCTCAGTTCCTTATGTCATCACTGGCAACACGCACTGGGTGTACAGTCTCGTTTTCAAGTTTTGAGGTATACCTGACGAGAAGATGTGCCGTAATTTCTCGAACGCTGCCCAACCGAGTTGAATCCGTCGATCGTTATCATTATCGTTATCGTTAGTTCGCGGTAAATTTGACAACAACACAAAATTTTGGCCGAGAATTATCACAACTTGTGTCCTGACAAAAAATATTAAGAAATGTTTGTATTTATAATATTTCATAATACCATTAAAACATGTACAATTTTAAAAACTATAAGTTATTAAAAAAGTAAAACTAAAAACTTAAATTGTCATACAATCCTTTTCCTCGTGGTATAGTGCCAAGAACGCTGGCTGGTTTTCCTCGCTGAATAGTATAGCTATTAGCTTAGCCTTTGAGTGAGCAAAGAACCAGCCCGCTTATCACCAGCAGCGACGACGAATCGCGGATACAGTTCTTTTAGAAACTTCACTGCACATGGACCTCATGGACCGATAGTCTCAACATCAAATGGTACAAGTATGTAGTCATCTCTCAGAGACTCATATTTGCGACACTTACTTAGTTCAGCTGCCTTTGATATCGCCCCGGCTCTCAACGGGGTACCCTTGAGATGAGAGGCTACCAAAGTGTCTACGCAAGTAACATCCCACAATAGGGGTTAACCTATCTCCCAAGGGACCAATGTCATACCGTCGGTTTTCTTGCCATCGTCTCTAAATGTTCCACAGGGCTCTAAAACCGAGGGAACATTTATAGAAACAAAAGCTTTCCCGATGACATCGTTTAAAGAATTGTGACGGGAAAACCTACCAGCACTTGTCTTACATGAAAGTTTGTGGAGCACAAACTAATAGACGCTGCTACTGTATATTATGTACATTTAATATGATATAATATATTTCGTATTGATTGTTAACAATAGCGTACAGTCTACAGTCTACAGACGTATTGTTCGTTTTTAATAATAATTCACCTATACTCACAAACAAAATCATATAAGTGCTACGTCAGATATGGAGCAAGTGAGTGCCTCTTGTATTTGCGACAAAACTAAAGCGATTTCAATATTGTTTGCGCAGAAGATTGCTTCCAATTACTTCAAGACCTCTTGTAGTCGAAATTGGCATGTTGTTTTTTTCGTTAAATCAAAGTAACAAATAAAAAATACCGATTGCACAGATAATATGAGAATGTATAAAGATGTTTGGGCAACTTTTTCGTCATAAATGTTCTTCACTGTTGGACTTGAGCTTCACACGTTGGATTTGCCCTTAATTGTCACGCTTTGAAAGCAGATCGATGATCGCAGTACCATACGTCCCGCACGTTTTACGCTGATCCGTTTGACCCGTCGCCGGGCTGGTTATTTTACGCCTGGCGCAAAGATATTTTACCGTGTAGTGGCTGTGTAAGAATATACATTACTCCATATCATTCCGTGGGTGTCTTAAGAGGGGGCAGAGGGGAACAAATCAGGACATTAATATTTTGTATCATCATAATGTACGCGGCTTTAGGGTGGCCAAAGGGCCATCCCAGCCGCACCTTAACCTACTGTCATTGATATTGCGAGTTTTGACTGGTATAGTCTGAACTTTAAATCATACAAAACTAATTTTGAATAAGAACGTAGGTCAAAACCACATTTGACTACAAAAATTAGTCAAAACTGTTTTTGATTAAGAGAATCGGCCAAAACCATTTTTGACTGATTTTTGCTGTTAAAAGGAGTTTTGACCGGTTATGAGTTTTGACTGTGACATATATAGTGTTTTCTCACTTCAGACATAGTTTTTAATTTATTTTATATTATACGTGGTAGAGCCATGCTGCAGCTGTATTATGGTTGTAGCACGAATGGGTCGGCTCGACCGGGGAAGGACCACGCTCTCACAGAATACCAGCGTAAAATAGCAGCTTAACGCTGCTGTATTTCGTAGAGCGAGTCCAGAGAACCGGAGACCCTTTTTACTGGAAACGAGGCATTCCATCTTAATCCTCACGGGTGACAACGCAGATGTCTATGGGCTACAGCAACCATTTACCATCAGGTGGACTGTGTGCTCGTTTGTCACCCTTATCCTATAAAAAAATATATTTTGTTCATAAAAAAGTTTTTGGTACAAAACAGCAGCGTCTTCATAATAACGACTAAAAATAAAAAACTGCGGTTACCACTCCGCTTTCCAAGCGTGGCAACTATGGCAAATATCCCCCCTATGAGCCAATCTATGGGGTCTACCGCCATCTATTGGGAGCCTCAAGATCTTCCCAAATTCATTGGCAGTGAAAAATCCGATGCCACGTTTTCTATAAATATAAAATTACATGTATCAACGGAATTTGCTTCACGTATCTTGATCTAAGGGATCTAAATACGAGCGCCAGAGAACGCGATACCTACATTACAAAATTACTTTAAATTGGTTTCGAGCAACGTAGTGCAGGACCACCTCTAGCGGCCTCTAGTTTCCGACGTTTACGTCGCATAAAGAATCTAATTTGCCCTTCAATTTGAACGGAATTGGATTTCTTCACGAGTCAAATGTCTTATGAGATTTTGAATTTCACACAAATAAGTTTTGTATTCTTTGCGCGATGAAATTATGCACATGGTGCAGATCTTTTTAACATGCTTTTATTAACTTATGAATTTAAACTTTTTAGTTTTTTTTATAAACCTTGCATATTTTTGAATGTTATGTTGTTTACTGTTTTTCAATTCAATTTTCACCCACTTACGGACATCTGAATGATTGCAGACGTATTACATAAATGAACTGATAACAATACATTAATTTCACAACTATCTCCTAGCACTAGTATCTACTCTATCGCTCGTGATCAATATGTGTTGTTTTAATTTTTCTTCACTCAAATTTTTAATTTGCTTAGCGTTGAAATAAACGTCTAACAGGTTTATTAAGCCTGACAATATTTGAATTTCAAATTACGTAAATACACATAAATATGTAATACTGTTGATGTAGGTACCACTAGTGTGGGCTCTTTCAAACGATTGCTGAAAAAATGAATACATTATTAAATGAATAGATAAAATATTTAAATAAATTATTATTTATAGATGTCACTTTTTTTTAAATGATTTTCGTTTTATTTATTTAACTAGCTGTTCCCCGCGACTTCGCCCGCGTGTTTTTGGGGTTTTCATTTTTTTGCGCGAAACCCTAATTCTTTTTCTAAAATAAAAGTAGCCTAAGTTACTTACCTTATAACATGAACTATCTACCAGTGCAAGTCCCGTCAAAATCGGTCCAGCCGTTTCAGAGATTAGCCGGAACAAACAGACAGACAGACGGACAGACAGACAGACAGACAGACAGACAAAAAACTTTAAAAATTGTATTTTTGTTATTAGTACCGTATATACTTTCATATGCATTTAATAAAAAGCTGTAATTTTGACATTACAAACAGACACTTCAATTTTATTTATTTGTATAGATATAGATTAATTATCAGAAGTTGTTATGCCACACGTGCCGTCCACAAATTTGTGGACGGTAAATCACCTCGTGTGTATATTTTCGCCGGGTAACTAACGGTTATATAACATTGCTAATAACGCCTCCAATCAATGCACCCACAGCGCCCAGGGGGCGTACGCTGTGACGTCAGTTTCCGGGAACCTCCGGGATTTATGTGCCTCCGACGCGAGCAATCTTTAAATTATCGGATAGAGATTTATAACGTCAGTGTGCAGGTGCTCCCGCTACTCGAAACCTACAACCTACAACAAAAGCAATGAGTAGATATGAACTTTATATTTCATTTCTTATGGTGGAAATCCATAAATGCGCCATCAAAAGAAGAAATCTTGTTAAATGTATGCCCGGCGGTGAAGGAAAACAGCTTGAGGAAACGCAAATAAATTTTTTACTGTTTAGAAAAAAAACACAAAGTTTTAACTGTTTACATTCAAAAAGTTAAATATTGTCTACTTATAACTATAATAGTGTTGCTAAATATCAGAACAGAGATATCAACGTTGAATTCTGTTCAAGGTTTAGTAGCCTAGATTGCTCTTGGCTGAGTTGGCCACGAAAGGTGAATATTTTGACGGTCTTGGTATTCTAGTTTTTTTTTATAGGATAAGGATGACAAAGGAGGTCGGCAAATCGAATGTGTGTGATGTACTCACCGTTGATGTTAATACCGTATCCTTTCCAGTCCAGGAGCTTGAAAACGTCTTCCAATGCAGCGGTGAAGAGTTTCGGGGATATAACGTCATCCTGTCTTACACCTCTCTGCAGCTGTATTATAGGTTTCGTAGCCCTACTGTAGAAACACTTCAGCACTTCGATATACCGACAGTCAACTAGGCATCGCTGAAGGAACTGCAGCACCGCACTTAATTTCAACGGAATGAAAGCCTTTCTCACAGTCCACATACGTCAGACATAGTGGAGAATTGTACTCCTCGGACTTCTGCATAATTTGCCGAAAGGCATGTATGTGGTCTATAGTGCTAAAGCCTTTTCGGCAACCAGCTTTTCGGAGACGATTCGTAATGACTCTCGAAAACAGTACGTAGATGCGTCTCTGAAGGGAAATATTTCTTCAAGAAAGCATTGTCGCCTCTCTTAAAGAACAAGACCACCGCACTTCCGCTCTACGCCTCCGGTGTAATGCCACCATGGAGGACAGAATTAAAGAGCTTCTTAAGGACTTCAAGTACTGGTTTTCCACCCGCTTTCAGAAGTTCCTTTCACATAGAAGTTATTTTCACATTGTAACATTACTTTTATGTGTACATAAAATGTTAAATAAATGAATAATATTATATGAGCAGTGGTAACTCGGGGGCGAAACAAAAATATTCGAGGGCATGAAGTCCGAAAACACGCACTGGAGCAACGCGGCTGACTTAATGCTCTGCAAATGCTCCATAAACCTCTCAGAAGGCCAGCAGTGGGACCTATATTGCTTCTAACTTTACTTTTAACTTTTTTAACAGATTTATTTGTTTTCATTACAGATGAAGTAGATGTTATCGGCTACACGTCGAACCCGAGTGACTGTGAGTCGCTGGTGTCTGGGCACAGTGGTGACAGCGGCGTACCGCGCAGCGTTACACGCTCCAGGTATGCAGCCTCGTATAATAAATTTCCTTCATCATCATCATCATCATCATTATCATCATCGTCAGCCCGTATAGGTTCACTGCGGGACATGGGCCTCTCCATTTTTATTCTATTTAATTTCTATCCATTAGTTTCGATCTTTCCTATGCTGTAATATTTGTGCTACATTTACCATCAGCGTTGTGAACTTGTGAGACTAGAATGTGTGTAGATACTGTGTATCCTATCTACCGACTTCAAAAAGGAGGAGATACTCAATTCGACTGTATGTTTTTTTATATCTCATCCTCATAACTTTGTTCTACGTGAACCGATTTCGATGATTCTTTTTTATTTGAAAGCTTGTGCTTCTCATGTGGTTCCATACAAATTTGATCTAGGTCTGACTAATTGTTTTTGAGTTATCTTTAATAATTTACACTGAAGTCGATTGTAGAAAAATTTTAATTTTAAATTATTTCTATTATAATAACGAAAATTCTTTCTTAAAAAAAACCTGTTGCACATCTCGAACGCGAAGTGTGAGAGGTTGGGCCTCCAGTTGACATAATAAGTTCACGCTACCCGCTCTTGATTAATTTGGTATATTATTTTTAAACCGCACTAATACGTGAGGAACATTAATATTTGTTGCATTGCAGGTGGGCGAAACGCGGCGCGAGCGCAAGCGCGGGTCGGAATTCTTCGCAAGCGTTGTAACTTCGTAACATAAAACAATCGTAGGACATTTTGTTGGTATATGTACTAAGGCGAATGTTGTTTGTGACTGACCGGGACGGACCGGTGTCCCGACAGAGTGACTCGGCGGAGAACTGCGCCCGCGCCGCAACACGCACACACAAACATACTCACTCACACACATACACACACACACCGACACACATGCACACACCGACACACATACACACACATAAACACACAAAAACACACGCACCTAACACCGTCACACCTCCATCATACTGAGTACAAAATTGCCAAAAATTCAGTGTTTATTTTTTCGATTTTTTTCCAATTTTGAATTCTTTTCACTGCTCAAATTTTTTACGTCCTTTCTTTGATATTTTATGTAATTCCTCTATTTTAATTCAATGTTTATTATACTTTTATAGCAATGTCTGGATTAAGCTCGCCAATAGCGTTTAAAAAAAGAACTAGAACTTCCTCTGATTCAAAATATTTCCTTGTATTTCGAACCAGAGGAAGACAAGGTACTTTCTGCTGACAAGAAATAGCGTATAATTTCCAGTAAGTTGCTATAAAACCTAGTTTATTATTTATGTCACATTCAAATAATTACTTATTTACCTTATTCTTAATTCTTATTATATCTTCTATTACAATATCATAAGTTTCACTTTACATTTTCCTTTCATCAAACCATTGCCAATCTAATATTTTCTTTTAACAATATCACAAACTCATTTTCACGCTCCAAAAGCTTTTAATAAATCTTTGACTTTTATTTTCGTTTATTGTTTTCATAAGAAATACAATGTTGTTTTACCTTTCGTTTATTTTATTTCTCAAATTTATAAAGAAATATTTAACTGTCTTTCGAAATGCTATTAGAAAAGTCTAAGTACTTATTGTTAATGATTTCCACAAAATGTCGCCGAAGTGGCGAAAGTTGTATAGATAAATATCAATTTTATATTTTGTATATAATTATTTTTTCTTGTATAAATTAATCAAATAGAATTAGATCTGTGGATGTTAAGCGGTAAAAGACCGCTGCAAAATTATATATTAGGGGTTCATCACAGCTAATGAAAACCCACCAAAAGATATTAATTTAAGTTCTAACAATTTTCGTAATTATTCTGGTACTAACGAACGCGGCTATGAGAGTTAATAGATTTAAAATCACATAAGTCGCTTATTCAGTTTCGAAACAAAGACGTACCAAAAAGGTTCGTAAAATGACTTTAACCGAAATGCCATTTTTAAAAGAGTACCATTGAAATGTAAGTGGCATACTAACGTAGCTAAAATGTCCAACAACGCTAACTAACATCGTATTTTTAAGTATTAATTTTGAATATTAATGATCTCACTTCACTATCGCGCGTCCATCTGAGTAATGTGTCATTTTTGGTTTTGTAGGCTTTTTTTTCCTTTATTATCAGAACAACAAAGAAAGTAAAACGAAGCACTGTATGTCAAGTGACGCAAAAACCAAGCCAAAACCACGCTCAAATTTTTGCAAGAACACTCGCTTTCATAAATATGCATCTAAAATAATTTGCAACCAGCAACATGGTTTTAGGTGTATATGTGTGCTTTCTAGCAGTGAACTGTTACGGGCTGTTAAAGAAAAAAGAGATGTGTGCGTGAGTGCGCATGATTTTTGCGTCCACTGATATTTACGAAGCGCTTCGTCTTTTTCGTCTGAGTGCTTGTTAAGAAAAATAGTCTAAACATATTTTTGTGGTCAGTAAAAATACGTAGATGTATAAAGTGGTGTTTACATTGAATATTTTTATTATTTCCAAAATAATTTATACTTATATACTTACTGGAACGTTGATCTTAAAATACGAACTTTTTAATTTCATTTTAATTTTCTTGAAATTATTAATATGTATAATAAAAAGACCAAAATCTACGGTTTCAACCCTTATCTTATTTAATTAAAAAATGTATCAATATCAAAGTGTACATTAAATAGATCCGTACATTAGTAATTTTATATAGATGATATTTACTTGTGGCCCACTACGTAGTCACAAAAACAAACAAATACATTTTTTATACTTATTGTACTTTTTAAGTTAAAAACATTCTTCTTATATCCTCAGACCAACAAAAAAAGAAAGACGGAGCGTTGCGTACATTCCAAGTGATGCCGAAATCATGCTCACAAACACACACACACACACACACACACACATCTTTCTCCTTTCTTTATCAACCTGTAAAAGTTCACTGCTAGGCGCACGCACACGCACATAAAACCATGTTAATCGTTACAAATGGTTTGAGATGCTAAGTGGAAGTGAGTGATATTACTATTAACAAGTTGAGCACAGTTTTGGTTTGGTTTTCGCGTCACTTCAAATGTACGAAGCGTCTTTCTTCTTTGTTGTTCTGAGCTTTCATCACATTTAATTTAATGTAATTTAATATATATATAATACAATTTGTGTAAGTTTTACAACTCGACCATAATCTTCACTCTGTCATTCTGTTTCAAAGAGCTAGTTTATCGAGTTAAATGACTTTATTACTCATAAGGACACTAATTTACGTGGACATACCAAAAATAAATATACAACATGGAATGAAGAGCTGGACAATACGCCGTGACGGAATAATTTCTTTAGGGGTCGACATCTAGAAGAGTACACAATATATTTTTGTTATAACTATTGTATCTTATAAATAATAAATTGTTAATTCATTTTATGATGATGTGAGAGTGGTTTCTCATTGTATAATATTTTCGATCGTTTTCATGGACGCGCATTCAGGGGCCCAGTTCGCTCGATTCAAATCTCATACTATCCTTCCCGGCCCACTTGAATGTTCGGAGTCTGAAAACACGCATACAAAAATGGTATAATTGTTTTAAAGTATGGATGTTGTAATAAGCGTAGTTTTAAACGTATTATCATTTGTAAGTTTAACATTTGTTTTAGAAATGACATTCTGATCTCTTATTAAGGTTTAAATTGCGTTGTCAATTAGCGGCAGAGCCGCGAGGGTCCGTCGGGCGCCACACACTCACTCGTATTCGTAAAGACACGACTTTGCCGCGATTTCAAGCACACGTCCATTTCAGGACATTAAAAAGTCCGCCATAACGCGTACCATAGACAAATTCGTTCGAAAATAACGCGTTCCGTTCCGTTTAAGGTTAACGGTAGTTTTTGTTTGATACCTACGTAAAGCGATACTGTGCAAATCTATATCTTTTAAATGTTAAATATTTTTTGTCCACTCAAAAACCTTGTATGGAAAACCTTTAATATTGCAATATAGTTTCATCCAGCAATAAATCTAGTTGGATACAAACGCGCAATTAAAATGTTGTAATATCTATTAATAGTGTCGAACTACGATTAGGTTGATGGCATATCATTATTTCATCTTCAACGTGGCATCACTTTTTGTAGCCATTTACAAAACAGGGCTACTATCCAGACACCCATGTAGTTCAGTAAAAGCGGTCAGTTAAGCGTTTAGTCAATAGACCCGAGAAATACTTTAACTTTATATATATAAACTTACGAAAAAACCGATGGCTCCGCGCCTCTGTCAAATCCTGCCTCGACTATGTCAATATTGATAGAATATTTATCTTTTGGAAATTATTTATATTATCACAAATTTGTTTAATTTATTTTAGGATTGCATTGTCGCTGTTATAAAATTCGTACCAGTGTTTCGCTTTTGTCAAGATTTTTGCATATTTCAATACTCCATCCGGAAAACCGTATGCTGGGAAACTAGTTTTAGGAAATGGAGAGGTGAACCTTTACGTTGTTTCACTCACTAATATTCACTGCATTCTATTGTAGTGGGTGCAAGCGACGACGGGACGCTTTAAGAGTACAAATTCTGTATAAGCCCCTACTTGAGTGTTAATTGTAAACGATATTTTTAAACACAAAGCGGGGAGGTATCTCCATAGTGATACTCTAGGGCTAGATCGCGCGGGCGACAGTTGTAGAAAACGGATCCGGTCACCTCTGCCTTCGGTGTTGTCTCTTCCTTAACTAAATTTTATCTGTATCCTATTGCTACAGTGACTTTGATTTGCTATATCTTCCAACTGTAATCACTTCTCTTGTAGATTATCGAGCTTAGAACGCTCTATATTAAGACAGATGTCTCACTGTAACGATAGGGTATTAGAAATGGTGCGTCGCACTGTATGCGCACGCACCTTGTTAGATAAGAAATGTGTTATTAGAAATGAAATTGCAATAAACATTATTCACGTCTATCCGGGGGCTGCTGCAGCCGCTCCACCGTGATATACCTTAGTCGCTGTAAATTAAATTTAGTCCAGCATTGTAAAAAAAATATCAGTGAAATTGTAAATATTTGGAGCCAAAATTTTTATACAAATTATTTCATAAATATATTCTTGGAGCAATTTGACGGTGGAGCGACAAGTCCGAACCGGATGGGCGGGCTGCGTGAAACAACGCATTCATTTCAAACTCCACTAAAACTTTCCGAATGCATCTGACAGCTGTCAATTTTTTTAAATGTTGATTTAAATGTTGACAAATATCAAAGAGTATCACAACGTTTTACTATTTTCGACAGAAAAATGTTGCCATATGAAAAATTAAATCGTTGTTATGTACCTAAGTAAAAGTAAAGTAATTACGAGGGTTGCACTTATGTAATTTACAAAGCCAAAAAATATTGAACGCTTTTTAATGCATTCGGAAGGTTAGAGTACATTGCTGCAATAAGTAACGACGGCGAGCCCGCAGTCAACCGTTGTCTGAAAGTAGAGGCAAACATTAGGTACTATTGCGAATTCTGCTAACGAGACTTGGCAGCATTATTAAATGTAATTGACGAAACGTGGCACATATAATTTACTATATGTAAAAAAAAAGTTATAGAATTAATTTAATAAAATTATAATTAAAATTACCAATTGTCTTATTTCACGCCTTACTCATTTTTAATAAGTGTTCACTATTTTAAAAATCATGCCGTGTAGTGGCGGGGTAAGAATATCCACTACCACATATAATCCCGTGGGTGTCGTAAGAGGCGACCTGATTTCCCAGGAGATGGGCAGCAGTGTCTTCCTAATAACGAATAAAATAAAAAAAATCCGTTATCAAGCCCCTTGCCAAGCGAGGCAACTATGGCAATATCCCCCCTATGACGCAATCTATAGGGGAGGCCTATGTTGGGATGTAGTGGATTATAATAGGCTGTAACGGTAGCGTTATTTTAAAAATCATGTAACGCCACTGCTGGGGACACTTGTATTCCAAGTTGAAAATTGTCCAAAAGAACCACACTTTGCAAACAGAATGACAATCGCATAATCTGTCACTTCGTATATTAAATACTTATTCCCGTTTCTTTTTCTTCATCAGCCGGTACAAGTTCACTGCTAGACATGGATAACATTACACTGTGCCGTCCATATTGCGAAGTTCACTGAGCTTATGTGTTTAAGGCTGGGTGTTCCAACCGCATTGGGTATTTACAAGCGGTCGTCGCAAAGATCGAGTCGGGCCGCGCATATGATCGTGATTTTTATAAAATAATCAGAAAAATATTGTTTTAAAGTTATAAACAACTATTCACACAATGAGAAATAACAACACAAACAAAAGCTTAACTATAGTCTATATAAAGATGACAGAACTATAGTGATCCAAATCACATTTGCATATTTGTGAGGAAATAAGGAAAACGCGTTTAGACAAACGGAGTAATAAAACAAAGTCGATACCTACCCTACCTACCTACCCTACCACACTATCTGTGAATTTCTGCAATATCAGGGGACTTCATTCAAACCTTAACGCCGTCCACTACCATCTGGAGACGGCGAAGTCTCCAGTCTCCAAGTGAAGTAGAGTTTACCTCTGCGTTCCGCTTGGTGAGTGCAGGTGGCCGGAGGCCCAATTCTCCCCCCCCCCCCCCCAGCACCCCTGGAAAATCCCTCGCTGAGCATCCACGACCAGACTACTCCACTCCTGAGCGAGGGTGCTCAGGAGTGGAGTAGTATAGGGGGGGGGGGTGGGGGGGTAAATACCGCTTACGACTAATGCTGCTCGGGGCAAGCGCATTTTTTTTTTTTTCAAAAATTCACGGATTGCGTAACAGGTCACGCTATACGTGAATTTTTGCAACATCCAGGGACTTCATTCCTACCTTAACGCTGTCCATTACCATCTAGTAACGGCAAAGCCGGCCTTGCTCTTTTTAACCGAGACTCAGGTGTCCTCTCCGGCTGATACTTCATATCTCTCCTACCCGGGGTACAAATTAGAACACTCCTTTGTGCCTCGGGCTGGTTTTTGCGTGACGTATACGCAAAAACCAGCCCGAGGAGGAGAGGACATCTGTTTTCGACGCCTCGGCAGTCTTGAAGGTACAGAGCTGTCCATCTTATGGCTGCGCGTAGACAGCGACGACCATCCCCGCGTCTACGGGTGCCTCTATAGGTCCCATAGCGGCAATGCCGACACAGACCGACTCATCGACCACGTCCAAATTGCTGCAGACTCCGTGCTACAACAGGTCCCATCCCCAGAGATCGTGATACTCGGTGTTTTTAACGCCCACCACGCTGAATGGCTTGGTTCCCGTTTAACCGATAAGTCGGGTAGATCTCTCTATGACTTTGCCGTGACATATGGTCTAACACAACTGGTTACTTCGCCTACGCGGATCCCAGATATGGAGGACCATGTACCTTCCCTGTTGGACCTTCTGCTGACATCTCATCAGAACGGATACCAGGTCTCCGTCGATGCCCTTCTGGGCTCTTCGGACCATTGTCTGATCCGGAGTACGGTGCCACTCACGCTCCGTGACGCTGCAGCTTGTCGCCGTGTTTGGCACTATAGGTCAGCAGATTGGGACGGTATGCGGTCTTTTTTTGCATCCTACCCTTGGGGGCGGGTTTGCTTCTCGCTTGAATATCCCAGCGCTCTTGCCGATTCTGTATGCTGATGTGGTACTTCAGGGTATGGAACTTTCACATTCCATCCTCTGTGGTGCCCATCGGAGGCAGATCCCAGACATGGTTTGGTCGCTCCTGTAAAATAGCATCGCGCTATAAGCAAAGGTGCTACCGGGCCTGGGCTGACGCATCAACGTCTCGGGATGTAAACACCAGTGCACTTAAAAAGAATTCCGCCTCCAGGTCCTTCAAAAGCGTCATTGCCAAGGCAAGGTCTGAGCACATCGGCAGAATTGGCGAGAAGCTAGTTCGCCTTCCTTCGGGAACCCGTGCATTCTGGTCTCTCGCCAAGGCTGTCCAAGGGAACTTCTGTCAGGCCCTTTTTACTGGAAATGAGGCATTCCATCTTAGTCCTCACGGGTGACAACGCATCTACATTTTGATTTGTAATAGAGGATAGATGTAGATGTCTATGGGCCGCAGCAACCACTTACCATCAGGTGGCCTGTGTGCTCGTTTGTCACCCTTATCCTATAAAAAAGCCATCTTTTCCACTTCTGCACAGAGAGGACGACTCACTGGCCCATTCCGCAAAGGAGAAAGCCGATTTGTTGAGCTCTCTCTTTGCATCCAACTCGACTCTAGATGACGGGGGGAATACACCGCCGATCATCCCGCGATGTGAGTGCTCCATGCCGAATGTGCGGTTTACACAGCACTCGGTTCGCAAAGCACTCTTCTCCCTGCACGTCAGCAAGTCGAGTGGGCTCGATGGAGTCCCTCCCATTGTGCTGAAGACTCACGGACAGTGGTAGAGCCACGCGGTATATTTTGCTGTCGCACGGATTGCCCGGCTCGAACAGGGGTGGTACCACGACCTCACAGAATACCAGCGTGAAGTAGTGGTTTACCTCTGCGTTTCGCTTGGTGAGTGCAGGTGGCCGGAGGCCCTTTTTACTGGAAATGAGGCATTCCATCTTAGTCCTCACGGGTGACAATGCATCTGCATTTTAATTCGCAAACGAGGATAGACGTAGATGTCTATGGGCCGCAGAAACTACTTACCACCAGGTGGACTGTGTGCTCGTTTGTCATCCTTATCCTATAAAAAAAGACTTCTTCAAGAAGGAAGAAAGAAGGAAGCTTCTTCAAGAAGCTTCCTTCGTACGGGCTTCCCGAGAAATGGTGCAATTGGATTACCAGTGCATGCACTGATTGCATGCCTATTAATGCTGGTGTTCGACAAGGCTGCCTGTTATCACCAACGCTGTTTCTTCTGCATATCAAAGATATTTTGCAAACCGGTTACATGCATTGCTATGCAGACAGCACTGGTGATGCTTCATACACCGGCCGTGCTAATATTTCTCGTGAAAACGTAGCCGAGTACCGGAACAAACTTTTGTCTAAAGTCAAGTCTTTGTTGAACAAAGTCTTGGATTGAGGGCGACTAAATCTAGTCCAGTTCAATTTCCAGAAGACACAAATTTGCGCGCTTACCGCTAAAAATAACCCCTTTGTCCTATCTCCTCAGTATCAAGGCAATTGCCTCGTTGCGTCAGCCAGTATCGGAATCCTTGGTGTCGCCATATTGAGTGATGTGCAGTTTCGTGGTTACTTGGAAGAGAAGGCCAAATTGACCTCTAAAAAGCTTGGGGTGCTCCACACAGCAGGACAGTATTTCATGCCAGCACACCACATTCAAATTTACAAGGCGCAGGTTCGGCCCCACATAGAAGGCTGATGCCATCTCCGAGCAGTGGCTCCTAAGTGCCAGCTCTTTCCACTTGACCGCATCCAGCGCAGAGCAACCTGAACCCTCTACGACCGAGTTACCGAGTTCATGTCTATCGGCTTTACTTACTGGCACAGCGATGAGATGTTGCATCTCTTTGCGTATTTTATCGCATCTACCATGGGGAATGCTCTGAGGAATTGTTTGGACTAATTGCAGCCGTTAAATTTCACCATCACACATCGCGACAAAACTTGCAATACTATCCATACCAACTGGATGATTGGCGGTCCCTCACTGTGCGATTTCGAAGAAGTTTTCTTCCTCACACATCTTCCTTGTGGAATCGGCTACCACCAGAGATTTTTCTGGACCAATTCGACTTAGGTACCTTCAAGAAAAGAGCCTATTCTTTTTTTAAATGCCTGCAACACACCTGCAATTCCCCTGGTGTTGCAGTTGGTTATGGGAAGCGGTAGTCACTTACCATCAAGTGAGTAGCATCCTTGTTTGCCCCCTCTGCTATAAAAAAGTACGTATGATAAGTACTACAGGAGAAACTTAATTTAATACGGTAAAAAGGATTATCAAGTAAACCGCTTTTAAATAAATCTAGATTTTACTACTATTTTAAACTACTTTACAGCACCCATGGTCACGGGAGAGACAGTGGTATTGTCTATATGTATTATTATTTTTTTTTGGACAAAATTACTTTAACACCTCAGTCCCTCCTGTGACAGTGACTCAAAACCTCGGGAATATAAAATAATTTAATATATGCGATAAAATACATCCAAAATGGTTCTATTTAAATGTGTAGTGTACCCGTACACAAGAATTCATTATATTGCCGTTCTTCTTCTGTTTCTTGTTTTCTTTTACTCATAAACTAAAGGTCAAAATAGTTATAACTGCCGCGCGAACTGATATCATAGACAGACGCAGAGATATAGTAAACAGACACAGTTGTAATATAAATACAGGATTTATCTAACTAGTTATTCCCCGCGTGGAATTTATTACGATTGGATTTCATGGGTTTTAATTTTTTAGCGCGGAACATTAACTATTTTTCTAAAATAAAAGTAGTCTAAGTTACTCCTTATAACATCACCTATCTGCCAATGAAATTCCCGTTTCAGTTTAAAATTAAATATTTTGTACAACCGACATCAATATAAATTATTAAGAATAACTCATAAACTCTTGGTCAGATCTTGATCTACTACATGAGAAGCACCAGCTTTCAAATAAAAAAAGAATCATCGAAATCGGTTCACCCATTAAAAAGTTATGAGGAACAAATTTAAAAAAAATCAGTCGAATTGAGTACCTCCTCCTTTTTGGAGTCGATAGAAAATAAGATATATCCTCTTACTAAAACTGCCCCGCTCAAGTTCGTGATGCACCCATACTGCGACGAGGCAAGGACGAAGACAAAACTTTTCTCCGAATTTCAAACTTGCCTGCACAGAATCAACCCACTCTGAGAATCAATCAACTGGTGGTCGTAGGTCGTCCTTCAAGCCAGAACCCTCCCCAATTACATCCTGAATTATCTACTTTGTCAAGATCAAGTGAAAGACTGACAATTAGTGAGTTAAGGAGAAAAATTAGTGTCTCAATACTTTAGGAGACAGCCTAGGTCTGGCTATGTTTTCTTACTTCCTTATAATGTTAAAACAATTTTGTCGAGCAGTTTGAGGTCTTGCATTATCATGCAGCAATTATGGTGAAGATCGATTGAAGAGTTGGGGTCGTTTCTCTTAGAGATTCGTCAAACAACTCAAAAAGCTGAATCACACCATAAATAGACCACCAATTTGTTACCATTACTATTCTACAGGTGAGCTTCTTCAGAACATTGCGCTTTTCACTTGCGATAATCGCACTTTTCATCACACGTCATATTTCTGTCCAAAATAGTTACTTTCATTTCATTATCTCATCATCAAAGCAAAGCAAGCTAACGTTAACGCGTGCTGCTCTATGTACATCAGTAATCATACATCATACATGAGACACGCATTTCGCAAGTTTTTTTTATTTTTTATTTTACCATGGTGCAAATGATTCAATGTTGTGGGCCAGCTAACGTCAACCAAAGAATTAACGTCAACAAACTTGTGTGATAAGGATCGATTTCCAGCATTACTTTTCATTCATATTTATTTACCTAATGTTTGGTTTTCCTCATGTTTTATTCTTTAAATCAAAGTGCACTACGAAAGAGGTTAAATCAACAAGGCAGTTAAAGAAAACCGTTCGTTATTTCGATCTTATCCAAACGCAGCATTGCTATTGCGAGCTGTCTCTGCTGCGTTACAATCAAGTTGGGACTCGCATTCTAAAATTACTCAATGTTTAAAACAGTAACTAAAAGAAACCAACTGCCTAAAAAAAATTACTGAGAAGAGAAAACATTTATTGCCTATGTCACTTTTACAGTTAGACGAATCTAAGGACGATCCATATGTTAAAATCAATCAAGCCGTTTAGGCTACAGAGCGTACCAAAGAAATGTACATAAATACATAAATACGTACATACACTCGAAAAACATTACCCTCCTTCTGGTACAGTTGGGTAAAAACAATAAAGTGAAGCAATGATCATCATCATCATTACAGCCCGGCACAAGCCCACTGCTGAACATAGGTCTCCCCCAGGGAACGCCATAAAGCACGGTACCGAACCACTTGCATCCATCGACTTCCTGCATGTCTTACCAGGTCATCACTCCATCTAGCGGGGGGACGCTCTAAATTTCGCCTGCCGGTACGAGGCTGCCACTCGTTACCCTTTCTTCCCCATCGGTTGTCGGTTCTTCGAGCTATATGGTCGGACCATTGCCACTTCAGCATACTAATTCTTTGGGCTATGTTGGTTAATCTGGTTCTACTGTGGATATCCTCGTTTTAAGTCTTATCACGCAGAGAAATACCGAGCATAGTCTTGAATGGATTTTGCGCCATCAGTCGCCAGAAACCAAGGTAAACAGTAAGTAGGTAGTTTTGAGATTTTGAGGTATGTCTAACGAGAAGATGTGTCGTAATCTCCCGAACACTGCCCAGCCGAGGTGTATCCGTCGATTGACCTCTCGGTCGAAGTTGGACTTACCTAGTCGGACTATTTGTCCCAGGTAAACATATTCGTCAACAACTTCGAGCTTAGTGCTCCCAACAACTACCGGCATAGGTGTGACATGGACGTTAAACATGATCTTTGTTTTGTCCATGTTCATAATGACTGAGTAAGACCTATCCGTTGGGAGACACTATTGAGGTCATTGAGCATAGTTCGTAGGTCCTCCAGCGAAACTGCCATAAGGACTATATCATCGGCAAATCGAAGTTGAGTGATGTATTGCCATTGACGTTAATACCGTATCCTTTCCAGTCCAGTAGCTTGATAACGCCTTCCAATGCAGCGGTGAGGAGTTTCGGGGATATTACGTCACCATGTCTTACACCTCTCTGCATTTGGATAGGTTTCGTACTCTGGTTCTGTACTCGGATAGCCATCGTAGCCCTACTGTACAAGCACTTCAGCACTTCGATATACCGACAGTCAACTTAGCACCGCTGAAGGGACTGCAGCACTGCCCACACAGACAGAATCAGAGGCTTTCTCATAGTCCATATACGCAAGACAAAGTGGCAGATTGTACTCTTCGGTCTTCTGTACAATTTGCCAAAAGGGTATGTGGTCTATGGTGCTAAAGCCTTTTCGGAAACCGGCTTGTTCGGGAGGCCGGAAGTCGTCGAGTCCGCATGCGAGACGATTCGTAATGACTCTCGAAAACAGCACGTAGACGCGGCTCAGAAGGGAAATCGGTCTGTAGTTCTTCAAGAGAGCGTTGTCGCCTTTCTTGAAGAACAAGACTACGGCACTTATGCTCCACGCCTCCGGAGTAGTGCCTCCATGAAGGACGGAATTAAAGAGCTTCTGAAGGACTTTAAGTACCGGTTTTTTACCCGTATTCAAAAGCTCCGCTGTAATTCCATCCTCCGCTGGGGCCTTGCCGTTTTTAAGGTGCTGGAGAGCCATTCTAATCTCGCTCAGACCGATTTCCGGGATATCATCGGAATAGTGTTGGATAAGACTTGCTCTTTGATATTTACTCACACTTTGCATGTGGCTCCAACGATGATGTGTACATCTGCCCATAGAACCTCTCAATCTCACTCAAAATCTCAGGTGTCTTGGAAACGATACTGCCACATTCGGTCTTCAGCTTCGACAGTTCGCACTTTCTGGCAGACAGATCTCTGGCAAAGACTTTGGAGCCCTGGTTCCGCTCGATCGCTTCTTAAATACGAGCAGTATTAAAATTGCGTAAGTCCCGCCGCATGCATTTGGAGATCTGTCTGTTCAGTTGCCTGTATGCTGTTAAATCTACTGAAGACTGCAGCTTCATTTCCCGTCTAACAGCCATGAGATTAAGAGTGTGATCGGAGAGTTTTTGTGTTCTTCTGCGGCGAGTTTTGCAAAACTTAGCTCCGATCGCATGGACAGTTTCTACGAGCTTGTCATTCATATTGTCCCCTTCATTGCAATCTTCTAGGCATTGAAAACGGTTTTGTAACTCGAGCGGAAAGGTTTCAGGACTTTGAATTAGAGCACGAGCGGGGCGGAGCGTTGACTTCATTAGACGATATCTCTCCAACTTAACGTTAAGGTTCAGTGTGCCTCTAACCATTCGGTGATCGCTACCCGTTTTACCCCCGCGATCACTGAGACATCACTGAACAGTTGTCATCTGGTCGTCATAATGAAGTCAATCTCACTTTTTGTCGAACCGTCGGGGCTCGACCAGGTCCACTTCCTGTGGGGCCGCTTCTGGAAGAAAGAGTTCATCATAAAGAGTCCCTCTTTCTCCATGATGTCGGCCAGCTGCTGGCCTCTTTGGTTCCGTTGCCCTATTCCAAATTTCCCTACTTTCAGCTCACCGTTCTCTCTTGTGCCTAGTTTTGCATTGAAGTCTCCCATTAATACCGTATATTGGGTTTTGGGGGAATGCATGGCTCTAGAGATATCCTCATACATTTCCTCCACCTCCTCATCGGGATGAGCCGAGGTTGGTGCGTAAACCTGTATGACCTTCAGCGAATACCGTTTGGTGATTCTGAGTATAAGGTACGCAACCCTCCTCGACACACTCCCAATCTTTACAACGTTGTTAACGAGAGACTTTGTCGTAAAGCGACAATTAAAAAGAAAAATATATAGAACCTAACCTAAGAACAACAAAACAACAAAAGTAGACCAATAAAATAATATATTTAAAGTTTTAGAAAGGTATTTACAATTTTATAAAAAAAATGAAATATGATGTTTTTGGATGATGTGAGATTACAATTAGATTTAAAAAAAATAAAGATAGGAGAATAGGAGAATATAGTATTATAGTGGAACCTAAAGGTTGAAGTGACACGCTGCTTTTGTAGAAGTAGGCACACGCGGAGCTTGAGGTTTCTTAGCGGCGACGGCACGCAGCGCCTGGACTGGGCACACGCAGCGTCCGGAGCCTGCGCACGTAGCGCCTGGGGTAGGTGCGCTCAGCACTTGGAGCAAGCAGTCGCAGCGCCCAAAGGTAGCGCTGGCAGTAGGTGCACTCGGCGCCTGGAGCAAGCAGTCGTAGCGCCCGAAGGTAGCGCGGCAGTAGGTGCACTCAGCGCCTGGAGCAAGCGGTCGCAGCGCCCGGAGTAGTGTGGCCCCGCGCTTGAAGTAGACTTCGCCGACGACTTCACGTGTAGATGGAGGCTTGCAGGATCCCGGGGCAATGCGGCCCCGGGATAAGGCCTTTATTAGATGCTTCTCGTTTGAGAACTGAAGCGAGACTTTTTCGTATTCTCCAATTGTTCGGCTTTTATACCTTTTTAGAGAGAACGAGAAATTATTTAAATTAAAAGGAAATTTATTGTAAATGACCTACAGCCAAAGAGTATTTATGTAGAAATATTAAACTAAGAACATCATACCAGAGACGAATTTGAATAAAAGTTACCATAACAACCATATAAATAATGGTTCTCAGAAATATAAATTTTTGGTTTTAGGTATATAATTGGAAAACCATTACATTTAAGTAAGAAATGAGATATTATTCATATAGGAAAAACTAATGCGCGGCAGCGCGCACGAAGCATGAAATTGTAGAATTACAGAGAACTCAATAAAAGACCGAAAAAGGTAAGACTCCATTGACAGCGATTTTAAAAGGTGCTCATAGTGTGAAGATACGAAGTGAAAATGATTTGTTATTGTGTAAAAACGTTACAGGATCCTATGAAAATAATGGTGATGCAAAATATAAATGCAGAAAATCAAAAACAGAATGGAAAAATAGTATAAAGTGATGCAAAACATGAATGCAGAAAATCAAAAACAGAATGGAAAAATAATATAAAATAATATGTAAGTAGCATAACACTACAAGTTGTGGACGATAAATCTGACACCTCCTTGGGACAGATGGTTGCCCTCCCGGTGATAAAACAAGTTGCCGGATTCGAGGATTACCGTGTCCTCCTCCTCTCTTCGGACTTCGGATAATCCTAAAATATTCTAGCGCATTTATCTCTTCTTCCAGCTCCAGGATCTTCTCGTCAGTCCTCAGGGTGCGTGCGTTATAAGTTGCCAGGTCGAGTCGTCGTAGGTGGCAACCGAACCTTCACCGGAGACTCTTAGCACCCCCTGCCCCGCCGTTACCATGGTCGCCACCGTAGCCAGGAATAGCGGGGCCACCGAGGACTGGGAGCCGTTTGTTATTGTCATTGCTCATGGGGGGGTATATTGCCATAGTTGCCACGCTTGGCGAGCGGGTTGGCAACCGCAGTTTTTTTATTGCTTTTTGCTGTGTTATCAGGAAGATGCTGCTGCCAATCTTCTGCCTCGGTTTCCCTCCGTCGCCTTTTACGACACCCACGGGAAGATATGGGGTAGTCGGTATTCTTACCCGCACTACACGGGGTAAAGTGAAGCAATAAAATGTCATAATTTTTTTATGAATTTAGTATGTTAATTTTTGTATGAATGAAAATTTTAAGAACGAATATTGGGCCATGCGGATATAATTTTTATTCAAAGTCATATCCTCGACTTTTGACCCCTAATATATTTTTATTGGTCAATTGATTACGCTAGAATTTGTAAAACCTGATAATTTTTGGGATGTAAGGGGGAATTTCTCCATATGTCTATTTCTGCATATCTCATCTGACGAACACGAAACGACGAAAAAAGGCATTGAGCCAGGACCGACTATCAGGCAAAACAACAACAAGCTTGTTGAACCCATGATGGGGAACACCATTGTCAAAGCGAGAGTATAAGTTCTTTATATACTCGTACTTACCTGCTTGTCCAGTGTACTGATTGCGGGCAAATCTTTTTAATAGTGATGCATAGTAACTGGCAAATTCTCCGAAAAAAACGATCCTTTTGATACTAAACTTATTATCAAGCAAGGGCAATAAATTTCAAGCGTGTTTTCACAAAAAATATTTAAAACAAATCATAAAAAATAAGAAATGACAGTGATTTTTATTACGATAATATTTACGATGTTCTTGTTATCATATTTTTCTTAGCCTACTTTACTTAAAAAATAGGGTGGGTAAGCAATTCAGCGATTTCAAAGGATTTATACGAAAAATGTTAAATAAAACACAAAATAATATATTTTTGAAACTGGGTTGAAAGCGCTTTTATTAGATACTCTAAAAATCAAACAACTTTTATTTTCTATTTTTAAGGAAATTGTACATATCAAATAAAGTGAACTTTCATCATCATCATCATTACAGCCTTTCATAAGTCCACTGCTGAACATAGGCCTCCCCCAAAGAATAATAAAGTTAACTTTACTTTTTTTATTCCCAATATTTTCGATGTGGTACAATCTATGGGAATAGGGAAGTGTCACAGGTGTTTGACGTCCTTATTTTATATTTATCCCGGGCTGCCTTTAACTTTTTATTATAAATTTTTTGTTTGATCTACCCAGAACAAGGTAACATTTCCTCCAAACATTGCAGTGGTATTTTTAGTTTTGAATAAAATTTTATTATTTACGGGGTTCCAAACAAATTGTTACACACATCCATCTTATCTATTGACATAGGGTGGTTAGGGTTCCGTAGCCAAATGGCAAAAAACGGAACCCTTATAGATTCGTCATGTCTGTCTGTCTGTCCGTCCGTATGTCACAGCCATTTTTCTCCGAAACTATAAGAACTATACTGTTGAAACTTAGTAAGTAGATGTATTCTGTAAACCGCGTTAAGATTTTCACACAAAAATTGAAAAAAGACAATAAATTTTGAGGGTTCCCCATACTAAGAACTGAAACTCAAAAAAAATTTTTTCATCAAACTCATACGTGTGGGGTATCTATGAATAGGTCTTCAAAAATGATATTGAGGTTTCTTATATAATTTTTTTCTAAACTGAATAGTTTGCGCGAGAGAAACTTTCAAAGTGGTAAAATGTGTGCCCCCCCCCCCCCCCCATGTAACTTCTAAAATAAGAGAATGATAAAAGTAAAAAAAATTTTGATGTACATTACCATGTAAACTTACACCGAAAATTGGTTTGAACGAGATCTAGTAAGTAGTTTTTTTGTAATATGTAAATAATCGTAAATTATGTTACTTGCTGTTACGGAACCCTTCATGGGCGAGTGTGACTCGCACTTGGCCGCTTTTATTTTCAATTTCAATAACCTTACAAATCTTAGTGTACCCTTTTAATGGTTCTTTAGAACCATCATAACCATTTAATTATTCAATAGAGTATTTACTTTCGCGTATTCCCATTTTCATTTTGATAAAACAATAAATAAATCAATTACATCTCAACTAAAAGAGACATCGTTTCAAAATTTAGATTACCCAATTAATAATCATTTATCTCGTCCTAAATTTGATTTCAAATGTAGTTGAGTCCAAAGTAATGGATGGCGACTTAAAAAATGCATTCCGTATTTTATTCTCAGACGAAATCCTGACTCCTCGTAAAGTCGAAACTCTTGAAGGCCTTCGTCAGAAGTATCCTTCGGCTTCTAATGCAACCTTTACAATTTTCTGAAAAAGACGCTTTTGAAGCAATTATGTCATTTTCGAATGACTCTGCTGGCGACATTGACGGAATTACGCCTCAACATCTTAAAAATCTTGTAAGCGCTCTTCTGTTGGTGTCGCCCGGGGGAGTACTTCTTAATGACTTTACAAAATTATGTAACTTTATGCTTTCTGGTGATTTTAATCCAAGTTTCATTCATTCTTATATGGCGCAAGATTATGTGCCTTCAAAAAAAAGGATAACGGTATCCGCCCTATTGACGTTGGTTCCACATTTCGACACTTAACTTCAAAATTAGCTTGCAGGCACATAATCTCTAACCTTAAGACAAAATTTCAGCCTACTCAACTAGGCTTTGGCACTAGAGGTGGCAGTGAGGCGACTATACATTCAGTGCATTTTTAACAAACTCTGGTGCAGATGTTCTTGTGAAAGTACAAATTCTTGTGAAGTTCTTGTGAAAGCTAAGGAATTTTTTTAACTGAAAGAAGTGGCTAACAATACCTCCGAAATTTATCAATACGTTTGGCAATATTACATTCAAAATATTAACTTGTTTTACGAGAACCATATTATCGATTCTGCTGTCGGTGTTCAGCAGGGTGACCCACTAGGTCCAGCACTTTTCAGTTTGGGAATTCAACCCATTATTTCAAATTTGAAATCCAAGCTGAATGTGTGGTATCTAAACGACGGTACACTGGGAGGTAGATCAGATGACGTCCTCAGTGATCTTACTCAAATTTTTCGAAATTTAAAAATATTGGTCTTGAACCAAATAGCAATAAATGTGAAATATGTTTTCCAATAATTTATCTAGTTCTTACAGAGAAACTTTACATTTAAATAAAACTAATTTTACGGATTCTATCGCGTATATTAACTTATTTTTATCTTCCCGACGTTTCGGGTGCTTTCCAGCACCCGTGGTCACGGGGGACTGAGGTGTTTGACGTCCTGCTGTCATAGTTAGCCCGGCTACCTTCAGTTTTTTAATATTAATTTTTGGTTCGATTTACGCAGAATGAGCTTACAGTATCTTGAGGTCTAGCAGTGGTATACTTGGGTTTGGATTTGATTTTATTAATTATGGGATCCCAAGCAGATGGCAGCACCCATCTATCTTCTCTATTGAAATTAGGATGTTTTTTAATTTCAATAGCCTCGCGAATCATCCTTGGGAGGAATCGGTGTTCTTTTGCGAGGATTTGTGGTCTATCAAATCTAATGTAATGGCGGGGACGATCTTGAACATGTTCACAAACTGCAGACTTCCCGATACGTCGGTGCTTCACGTCAGCTATATGTTCTTTAACGCGGGTTTTTATAGATCTTTTTGTTTGTCCTATGTACGAGAGACCACATTCACAATCCAGCTTGTACACTCCTGCATCTTGTAGAGGGATATGACACTTGACGGATGGTAAAAATTGACCAATCTTCTTCAGCGGCTTGAAGTATGTTTTAATGGAAGCTCGCTTCAAGATGTAGCCAACCTTGTCTGTGACTCCTCTGACATAGGGTAGTACAGCAGGCACACGCTCGACTGTGGCTGGCTTCACTCGGTCACTGTGACGTAGGCGCGGGACCCGAAGCTTGTTGTCTTGCAGTACTTGCTTGACGTGCTGAAGCTCGGTGGCCAGATGTTTTCTGTCACAGATCCCTCGTGCTCTCTGAAACAAAGATTTTCCCACGGTAGCTAACTGTGAAGGATGATGGTGCGAATCACCATTTAAATATCGGTTTGTATGGGTATTTTTTCTGTACACAGTATGACCAATAGTGTTATCAGGATTTCGGATGACTAAAACATCTAGGAAAGCTAAAGTATTGTTTGCCTCTAACTCCATTGTGAATTGTATTTTAGGGTTTATGGAATTAAGGTGGTTTAAAAATGCAGTTACTTTGTCAGATGGTAAAATTGTGAAAGTATCGTCTACGTACCGCTTGTAGAATCTTGGATTTACAGGAGCATTAAGAAGGGCTTTCTTAATGACATATTCATGGAGGACTTTGAGGAGAAAGCCCTTCTTAATGCTCCTGTAAATCCAAGATTCTACAAGCGGTACGTAGACGATACTTTCACAATTTTACCATCTGACAAAGTAACTGCATTTTTAAACCACCTTAATTCCATAAACCCTAAAATACAATTCACAATGGAGTTAGAGGCAAACAATACTTTAGCTTTCCTAGATGTTTTAGTCATCCGAAATCCTGATAACACTATTGGTCATACTGTGTACAGAAAAAATACCCATACAAACCGATATTTAAATGGTGATTCGCACCATCATCCTTCACAGTTAGCTACCGTGGGAAAATCTTTGTTTCAGAGAGCACGAGGGATCTGTGACAGAAAACATCTGGCCACCGAGCTTCAGCACGTCAAGCAAGTACTGCAAGACAACAAGCTTCGGGTCCCGCGCCTACGTCACAGTGACCGAGTGAAGCCAGCCACAGTCGAGCGTGTGCCTGCTGTACTACCCTATGTCAGAGGAGTCACAGACAAGGTTGGCTACATCTTGAAGCGAGCTTCCATTAAAACATACTTCAAGCCGCTGAAGAAGATTGGTCAATTTTTACCATCCGTCAAGTGTCATATCCCTCTACAAGATGCAGGAGTGTACAAGCTGGATTGTGAATGTGGTCTCTCGTACATAGGACAAACAAAAAGATCTATAAAAACCCGCGTTAAAGAACATATAGCTGACGTGAAGCACCGACGTATCGGGAAGTCTGCAGTTTGTGAACATGTTCAAGATCGTCCCCGCCATTACATTAGATTTGATAGACCACAAATCCTCGCAAAAGAACACCGATTCCTCCCAAGGATGATTCGCGAGGCTATTGAAATTAAAAAACATCCTAATTTCAATAGAGAAGATGGATGGGTGCTGCCATCTGCTTGGGATCCCATAATTAATAAAATCAAATCCAAACCCAAGTATACCACTGCTAGACCTCAAGATACTGTAAGCTCATTCTGCGTAAATCGAACCAAAAATTAATATTAAAAAACTGAAGGTAGCCGGGCTAACTATGACAGCAGGACGTCAAACACCTCAGTCCCCCGTGACCACGGGTGCTGGAAAGCACCCGAAACGTCGGGAAGATAAAAATAAGTTAATATACGCGATAGAATCCGTAAAATTAGTTTTATTTAAATGTGTAGTGTTCGCGTAAATATAAGAAATCATTAGAGAAACTTTAATTCAAAGTTGTCCTCCAGGAATAAAAACTGTCAGTAGGGAATCACTATACCTGCTAGATGCTCCGTTATTATTCGATAGTATTAAACCTGTTGTAAAAACAAAATTTGAGTTCAGTTTTTAAACCACGTTGATAAATTTTATAAATTAAACCCCCGCATTGCTCTTACTATTCTAAAATATTGTCTCCTTGTACCTATATTTACATACTCCGCTCGAGTCCAGTCTGGAAATGTTCGGATATTTTAAAAGATATTGATAATAATCTTAAAAAAGCTTCAGGAAAAATTCTAAATTTATCTTTAAATACAACAGTATTAGTGTGAGAAATCTTTCTAACGTCGCATTGCCTACTTTCCTTGCTTCAGTGCATAGTGTCAGTGACTTTGTAACAATTTTAAATAATAATGTAGACCTGTGTTTTGCTACGGAGACAGGGCATACATGGCGAACGCTCTGTCCCAGCGAAAATGTTCTACAAAAACAGTGGGATGTTCCGTTGGTACAGAGCGTGCAGAAAGATTTGTTTCAATACTTCCATAGTGACCAAGATCAAGCACGCCTTCTAGCTGTTTCAACTAAGGAATCTAGACACTAGTTACACGCTTTACCATCAAGTAATCTCGGCACATTACTTGATGGGGAAAGTCGTAGGAATTCCAATGCTACACGGTAAGCCGGTCGTGACGGGGGGCCGGTTATAAGCCCCCGCCATCTGAATATGTCGTCTTCTAGTCGTCGTGTATGGGTATTACATCAGTGCTCCTGTGGTAGCAGCGTCGACAAGTTTGGGCTCCACGGACTTTCATGTAAGAAAAGTGCTGGTAAGTTCACGGAATTTCACGGAATGATTCTTTGAACAATTTCATCCGAAGGGCTCTTGTCTCTATAAATGTTCCCTCGGTTTTAGAGCCTTATGGAATATTTAGAGACGATGGTAAGAGACCCGACGGTATGACATTGGTCCCTTGGGAGAGAAGTAAAGCCTAGTGTGGCCTGATGCTATTTGCGTAGACACTTTGGCGGCCTCTCATCTCAGGGGTACCTCGTTTAGAGCCGGGGCGGCATCAGAGGCAGCTGAACTGAGTAAGTGGCGCAAATATGAGTTTCTGAGAGACGACTACAACATATTTGTGCCATTTGCTGTAGAGAATATCGGTCCGTGGGGTCCACTTGCGCTAAAGTTCCTAAAGGAATTCCATACTCGACTGGTCGTTGCTGCTGATGATAAAAGAGCTGATTCCTTTCTCACTCAAAGGCTAAGTATAGCCACTCAGCGGGGACACGAAGCCAGCGTTCTTAGCACGATACCGCGGGGAGTAGGACTGTAGGATAATTAAGTTACTAGTTTTAGTTTTTTTTATTAAAGTTTTTAATATTGTATATAATATATTTATAGAGTTAAATTTTTTACGCTTGTCACAAAATATATGACAACATTTATTATAATTAAATGATCGGATGATTATAATTAATTATAATCTTTATATATAAAAATTACGTGTCACGTTGTTTGTCCGTGATGAACTCCTAAACTACTAAACTGATTGCAATGAAAATTTACACACTGTGTGCAGTTTAGTCCCAACTTGAGAGATAGGATAGTTTTTATCCCTATAAGTGACCCTCAATATCTTTAATTACGAATTTAAGATTTTTTATAGGACACAGGGTCGTCGGAGAGCGCAGAACAACGTCTGCCTGGCCAGTTAGTTATACGATAATTTTTATATTTAATAATTTTATAATTAATTATAATTATCCGATAATTTTATTAAAACCACGAAAAAATATTGTACATATAAGTATATTATTTATCTATATAAGGAAACACTTCTGTAAAAACATCTTTTATATAAACATGAAAACAAAATAAAAGCAATGCTTACCCGAAATGTGCATGACTACCGAAATTAAAAGTATGCAGCATTTTAAGTGCGGTTTTCCCTGTCGCACTCACTAAAACAAGCTTATATTTATCAGTCAGAAGGTCTAACTGATAAATATAAGTTGTTTTTAAAAACTAACAGTCACTTAAGTCTTGCCCTATATTTCATAGGAAAAAACAGAGTAGTTGTGGAGTTTATTTTTATATAAAAACCAATAGAATATATGAAGGTTTATATTAAAAATTAAGTAGATTAGTTATACGCCTGTTTTATGTACTCGTATATCGTGTTACGCCCTCCTTTCTCCAACAAGGTCCATAGACTCATGTATGATGAAGATCTAAATGTAACAACTCTATGGTAAGCCATAAAGTATAGCTTGCTACAGATTAATCTGTGATAAAGTATCGAGACGACAATATATAATCTTCACGCTATAATCATCCTTAAGACATGCGAATAAGGCCGGGTCCGTTGGAGCGATATACTACAAACTCAGTAAATGAAAGAAATCAATTTCTGCTGCCAAACAACTGCTGTGTGTCTAGAGGGTAGAGAAAATCAGTATAACTACAGCCCATAAGGCATTCCCTCTCAGTCCTTAGATGCGACAACGCATCTATAGCCTTCTTTATTTGAATACTAGCATTTCTGCGCGACTTCGTCCACGTGGAATTTTTCGCGCCAGAACCCTAAAATAAAAGTAACCAAAGTTCCTTAATCCGTTCACAGTTTTTTGCGTGATGCGTGTTCAAGCCAAAATAGCTCGCAGATGACAGGTTTTTTTCAGACTTACATAACATTTATCGTTATATTTTGGCCAATTTATACAATATTTTTATGAATTATAGCTCATGTGTTATTCTGATGCATAAGCTATATTATTTAAGTTTCATGAAAATCCATTCAGTACTTTTTGCGTGAAAGAATAACAAACATCCATACATCCCCACAAACTCACATTTATAATATTAATAGGATAGTTGCAAATGTCCATGGACTGCGTTTGTTCGCCACTTCACTTTTATAAAAAAAAATCCTGCCAAGTCATACAAAACAATTATTTTGTACGTTTTTATTGTCAAAACAACTTATCATATTGATAACGTCATATTACTCTTGTGGCAGGCTAACCAAAAAGGTTTCAAAGATTTCCATGACGTTGACTTGTTTTAGCTGATGCTGAGAGACAGCCGACACAACATAGCTTTTGGCGGGCTAAGGGATGTTTCTTTCACCTCGGTGAACTTTTCAGCGAATCTTACATTAGTCTCTTGACACACTTGTCAGGTTGTGGTCGACGTGTTAGATTTATCGCATTTTAAAAATAATTAAACATACATGATGCCGTGTTTTTATAGAATAAGAGTGATAAACGGGCACACGGTCTATGTGATACTGTGGTCCATAGACATCTACATCTATTTTCGACTAAGAATCAAGATGAAATGAAGATGTGTTGTCACTCCTGAAGACTCAGTTCGAATGCCTCGTTTCCAGTAAAAAGGATCTCCAGTTCGCTACACTCACCATACAAAACACGGCAGCATTAAGCTGCCATTTTACGCTAGTATTCTGTGAGAGCGTGGTCCTACCCCGGTCGAGCCGACCAATTCGTGCTACAACCATAATATAGCTGCAGCGTTGCTCTACCACGTTGTTTGGTGGCCTTACAGAATCCATCGCCGTACCGCCAAATGACAATATAATACCGATATCGTACATGTTTTATATAAGTAAGGATGACAAAGGGCACACAATCCAACTGATGGTAAGTGAATTCTGCAAATCTGTAAATTCCATAACCACTTATATTTTTTATCCCGATTGAGATTTAAATGAAGATTCATTGTCATTTCTGAGGACTAATATAATATGGAATGCTTTATTACCAGTTAAAATGGTCCCCGATATAACTTTGTATAGTGAGTGACGACCACCAATCTCCGACGAGTCCAATGCGCTGGAGAACCATCTTGCTGAAAGGTCACAGGTCTTCTCTTTGCCAATATTGGTATTTCGGCCTTGTCCAGGCTCTGGGAGATCGTTTATAAAGAATTCCAGTTATTGTCTCTATTTAAATTATCTGATAGGAACTGGGGACCAATCAACGTTCGGCCGATTACTCCTGCCCACACGTATACTGAAAATTTCCTTTGAAACGACACTTGGTACTTCCAGTATGGATTGCTGTCTGTGCCAGCCTATAGATGGAGGTTATGAAAGTTGGTACTTCCTTTCTTCGAAAGCTTTAGACTTATCGCTCCACATGATGGATTTTAAAAACCATTCATCTTCAAAGTCACTATTCAGCAAAAAGCGACTGAACTGAATCATTCAGGGGGGATCTTCATTTTACAAATTTTGTACACCCGTTCCATGAAAAGCATACTTGTTTTCTCAGTACATCGTATTCCACACCTTCCATACCGAAATTGTGAGGTTTTGAGCTACTGCTCTAACATAGTATCGGCATCGAAAGCTGCAATAATCTCTTCGTCGACCATGGCCATGACCATGTCTTCCCGGGTTGACTCCAGGTTTCACGTGATGGATTCTAACGTCAGAAAGTCGACGAAATGTACTGTAAAACACTGTGACATTTGGTAATCTTCGATTCGGATATCGCTCTTGGTACCTACGCCGTGCCAAAGATCCATTACCTAGGTCAGTTCTGTCATACATGAAGACGATATCAGCATATTCTTCATTAGTAAGAGCAGCCATAGTTTATTGATCACATAAATAGTCGGAGAACAGTTAAGGTGCACACAGCTAGGGCTAGGCTCAATTCAATAAAAAAGAACATTCGAAATAAACACGAATTCGCAATTAAAACGTCTAGCCATAAGGGCAATCGTTACTTGATTAACTGAGGGTCCGAAGATGTGACGAACCCGCCCTACTTCTCGAGTACTAATCCTAATTAGTGTGAATATAAAGACTTTATGTGATTTACTAAGTTGATTTTTCAAAATTTTTCAAAATGATAAAAGTCTATTAATTGAAAAAAAAATGGGTTTTATTGTTAAAAACCTTAGAAATTCAATTTAAAAAAAGGAGCAGACTTCGTACAAGACAAGTTTAGCTTAATATGTTCTAAATGCTTTAATGCATCATCCCTTTCAGGCTTTGCACCCATCTTCCAAACAACCTGTATATTATATTTCCTGCAAGCGTGGTCCTTTCTCGATCGAGCCGACCCACTAAAGTGCTAATACACACTTAAATAATGCCCATAAATACCCAGATTAACGAACGAACGTAGCACCAGGTCTCAACTTGTTTAGATTGGTTAAAGGTGTTAAAGTTAACCAAAGCATCGCTAGTAAATGTAATTTCATCTAAAATTTCCGAAAATTACCGATATTTGAATTTCGACCAATGAGATGTGATGATGATGATGTCACGATTTAATTGATTTCAGTTTTTAAATACGCCAAAAATAAGGTAATGTCCGCTAAACTCTACTCAAATCTTACCTATTTAGCGTAGCTCACGCGGAGGCGATGGCGTGCGCGATGTAGTTTCTTTATTTTGAAATGCTTGTTCAGGTAAATGGAATAATATCTTACCAACTTTTTGTTGCATTTACGAAGGACTTATTTCTATGGTATCCGCCTCCAAATCAGGAGGCCAGCGTTCAATCTACGGTGTGAAAGGGGTTCAATCCATAGTGTCTACGACACAGAGCAAATACAAAGAGGAGATGTTGTAATTAGATTTCACTATGTAACAACGCGTGACAATTTGCAGGGTGAAGGAATGTTAAGCCCCGCCCACTTTACTATTCTCCATCTACAATAGTAAACCTACTCAATTATTTTGTTCCAAATCAACGATGCAATGTAGTTTAGCTACTTTGACGATAGATTGTTGATTAATAAAAACTATAAAGATAATATTTTGGCGAATAAAAATTCTTTAGGACTGAATGCAAAACAAATTTTAACACCTTCGTATGATAATTTTACCAATACTGAGCTCTACGTAACTTAATATTTTTAGTTCCCATGACACAAAGTGTCGCCATCTAGTGTCGAATTTATTTAATTACATTTGAAAGCCGACGCAGATATTTTTCTAGAACCTTTTTAATAAATTAGGTATAAAATTACTTATAAATGAAATTTGATGTCGTCCATAGCATCAGAGCGTCCATCTGAGTAGTTTTTACACGATGAAACACAACACTTCATCGTTTTCTTCTTAATACTACGAAAATACACCGATTTGCGATTTTCGACACATAAGCGGACGAACGCTGACAGTATACTAAGTAAAGCCACGCCCGCTGTAATGACGTCAGGACCTAGTTAGAATCACAGTGCACAGTTGCTTATGCCATCTCCTCTTTGTATTTTTTTCGTGGTCTACGATTATTATTATTGGCTTGACTACTAACATGGTGATGGATTCATCACCAGTTACGATAGTCCAAATACAGTAAAAAATTAATTTAGGACAAAATAAATTATACTCGTATAAATCGCTGACCACCGCATTAAGTTATAATAATATGGTCGTAAGGTTTCTCTTCGCGCATCGAATAAAAATTGTTATGGAGTAGTTGTTATCATTTTTTCTCGAGTTTTAACATAAAAAGATACGAATAAGGTCACGAACGTACATTCACACACAGATCCGTTTCAAAACAGACCCTAGAGACTACAAAATGTGAAGATTTATTGAAATGTATATCTATTAGAGGTTAACGTTGAGAAAAATCCGAGACTTAATTATACTTTAGACTTGAAAGTATAATTTCCGAACTCCATGTGTTTTACTTCAGTGTGGCACAACGCTTATGATCGCAATGTGCTACTGAAAGGCGAAACGAAACGCGTCCGAGTATTATGAGAGTTTTAACTGTAGGGGGTCCGGAGCTGCGTTGTTGCCTTTTATTTATGCATTAACTTTTGCAATTTAACTGCCACGCCTATTGTTAAGTGGGCTCCTATTTTATCGGGTTCTTCCCGCACTTTCCTTTCTTTTTTGTGGTCTGAGGACATGCGTATATTCAGCCAAGATTATTTTGTAAATTAAATAACTTTATAATTTATACGTCTATTAAATAACACCTAGACATGCTAAATAGATAAAAAATATTGCATGCAATGTATATTATTTGCGTAAACATTAGAGCTTGTTTGTGATTTTGTAAAATTGTACGTTTAAACTGGGATTTAAAAAAGCATCATCAACTTAATAGTTGCTAACCACTTAGCCGGTTATCAAATACAAATAAACAATCATCATCATCGTGATTACAGCCTTTCAAGTCGTTGCTGAACATCCCTTCCCAAGGAACGCAATAAAATATTGTCATCCAGCACCTGCAACCTGCATCCATCGTCTTTTGCATGTCGTACCAGTTCGTCACGTCATTTAGTAAGTGGCCCCCTACATTTCGTTTATCGGTACGAGACTCACTCGAGAACTTTGCTTCCGCATCGATTATCGGATCTTTAAGCAATTGTCGGCATATTCCTGCTTTAACTTACCGTTCGGATCAAATAAGCAAAGCCCTACTCTAATGCCTTTTACATATATAAAACAAGGATGCGTCGTTAACCAAAATATTTTATTGAAAGTGTACTATGATTGAAAGCGACCCAACTTACCCTTCACCTTTAGTAATGCCCTTTTTCCTTTTGTGTCCGTTTTAAAACGCCACCCCATCCATCTATTCACGCCGCATGGATGTAAATCGCAAGTTGTCAAAAAATATCAGTCACCTCTTCCTTTACTTCCTACATACATACATGTACTCGTATCAATATACAGAATTTGCGATCTTACGGAAATTTTAACCGACTTCAAATAAACGAGGAGGTACTCAATTCGACTGTATTTTTTTACGTGAACCTTTTTCTAGGTGAACCGATTTTTATACTCTTTTTTCTTTTTATTTGAAAGCTGGTGCTTTTCACGTGGTCCCGTATCAATTTGATCAAGATCTGACCAGTTGTTTTTGAGTTATCCTTAACAATGCGTGTTTAATTGACTTCGATTACACTGGTGATGTTCTCATTTTATTTATATTGAACAATGTACAAATGTTTTAATTTTATCTCTTGTAGTTTGCATGAATTATAAAACTTAAACTTGAAATTATTGTGTTAAGAGTGGTCCACCACAGGAGTTGAATGGCGGATTCGAACCCATGACTTTCTGTAAGCCTCCGGAATATGGATTTAGAGACACTGCAGACTTTTTATCGGGCGAGAGTTTAGTCGGTGTCTTTATCAGTATTGAGATGTATGCAAGTGCGCATATTATAACGATTGGTTATCGACCGATAAATCAGTTTGATGGCTACACGATTCCCTTCAAACTAAATTGTTGGTCAACTATCGGCCAACTGCGAAATCAGTACGGTGCTCTTCCACGCGCGCATACACGCCGACTCATAGATCTGTATAGCCGACTGTTTAGTCGGCCGGCTCGGTCAATAACGTCACGTCGTTCAAAATTTTGGCGCGGAAAAGAGGCGCGCATACATCAAAATGGTGCTGCTAATCGAATCATCTATCTTGCAGTTGATAGAGGTAGTTGAAATATGATGTAAATTTAAAGAAAAGCTTGGTGAAGGAGTAATCTGTCACGGACCGCTGTATATAGGTTGTACCCAGTATTCGGGGTTTCTCTTCTTGATCCGTCTCCTTCATTGTATATATCAATAATAATACCATTTAGAGAGACCGCAGATTTAAAATTATAAGTTGGCCGACTAAATCGCAGAGTATATCAATAGGTATAGTGACATATGCTAGCCCACACATCTTGTCCAACTAAACCGTCCAACTAATTAATTGGACACCGATCGTATCAGAATCAAGATTCCCTTCCGATTACGCACAATTAAAAAGTTGTCCAACTATCGGCCAACTGCTCGTTAGCACGGTTACCCTATGCAAGCTCGCGGACTATCCAACTTTGTCGCACGGCAACATGCAAGACGAACTAACGCGCGCGGGTGATTTCCCCACGCTCGGACTTGGGCCTTCGCCGACGGGTGCGACATCTGCCACCCTATCACTTGTTGCAAACGAAAAAGTAGAAGAGCTCATAGATGAAATGCAGAAAAGACCAGCGTTGTACAAAAAAGTTCTTTTCAAAAAGGATGCACCCAAAATGTTCTGTTTTGTTTTCGTCTTCTTTTTATTATTAATGCAATTAGAGCGTTTTTTTTCCGCATTATAACGCACACGCACCGCGCTAGCAACACTGTCACGGACTAAATCAAATAAGTCTGCGGCTGGTAACAAATAAAAGAAAGTTGGTCGATTAAATTACAAAAGTACGCAATTTAGTCGTTCGATAGTTGGCCAACTTACAATTGTATGTCTGCGGGAGCTCTTATTTAGGTTTCATTACGCGACTCGCTATGTTCGCAAACGATCGGCCAACTGTTGGCTAGAGCGCACTAGCAGCCCAACCCGACTAAACTCTCGCCCGATAAAAAGTCTGCAGTGTGCGGTGTCTCTTATTGTCAATAATGTCACATTATAATAAACGTAATAAAACAATAACAAAGTCTACCTAAAGATGAATAATTTATGCAGATATTTATTTAGCTGTATTAAAAGATTGCACCGCTGTGTGGTCCCAAATGTAGATAGGTAGACCAGTATAATTACAGACTGCAGCATTTCATCTTGGTCCTCAAAGGTGACAACTGGGCTGTAGCCTTCTTTGTTTAAAGCTAGCTGCAGGTGACCATGGACTGCAGTAGCCCCTATCTTCTTTTTTTTTATAGGATAAGAGTGACAAACGAGCACACAGTCCACCTAATGGTAAGTGGTTGCTGCGGCCCATAGACATCTACATCTATCCTCAATTACAAGTCAAAATGTAGATGCGTTGTCACCCGTGAGGACTAAGATGGAATGCCTCATTTCCAGTAAAAAGGGCCTCCGGCCACCTGCATTCACCAAGCGAAACGCAGAGGTAAACCTCTACTTCATACTGGTTTTCTGTGAGGTCGTGGTACCACCCCGGTTCGAGCCGGCCCATCCGTGTGACAGCAAAAGCTGCCGCGTGGCTCTACCACTAATTCTTCTGTGTTATAAAAGTGTTCCGGACTTACTTCTATGTCCAGATTTCGATCTGAAGGTCGAAAATGCCTCGCGGCGTAATGCAACGCATCGCGTACAAAAGCGGTGCGCTGCCAGCGACTTCACGATGCGCCTAGCAACGTCGCGCTGCGCGGTGTGAAACCACTGGCCCACTCAAGCATCGTCGCGTCGCATCGCATCGCGGTGTGAACTGACTCTTATGGTGGCCACACACGGTCAGTTAAACTGCTCAGTTGAACTGACGTACATCCAAAAACTGACCGTGAATGTGAAATCTTAAGTTGAAATTTTTAACTGACGGCAACACACGGATTTTATTCGGGCGTGCTGTCAGTTAAACTGCTCCGTTGAACTGACTTACATCCAAAAACTGATCGTGAATGTGAAATCTTAAGTTAAAATTTTTAACTGACGGCAACCTACGTATTTTTCCGGGCGCACCGTAATCCGCTGGCTTCAGTTCGTTTCCATTATTGGTAAATACATACTTTCTTAGGTAGCTTTTATATATATTTTATAATTTTCTTTAACATTATTTTTTCTATGTTGTTTAGATTTTATATTATTTTATACATTTTTTTATTTAAAAAAAACGTTACCCCCACACTAGGATGTTCTCCTGTATCGTGGAGGCAGTTTACAAACATAAATTGCACAAGGACAAACATCCAGACCCGGAACAATTATTTGTAGGCCATACAAATACTTGTTCCGTGCCGGATTCGAACCCGCGCCCCCCAGAACAGCAACTCATTGCTAAGCCACTGCGCCACGGAGCCGTCATATATATTTAGAGAAGTTGGTTTGACAGAGGATGGAGACCAAGGTGATTGTAATGATGTCACCTTTCTTATGGTGGACCCAGAAGGTGGGTAAAGGATCTCAGTGATGCTACTACGTAGAACCATTGTGTTTGGACTCATTTTCAAATAGGTAAATGGAGACCTAGATGACTGTGATGATTTATCACCTTTATGTTGGTGCAATCCGAAGGTGGGTATAGCATCTCAGTGACGACATTAGGTAGAATGACAGCGTTTTAACTCATTTGAATGGGCTCATAAAGACGTAGGTGACTGTTACGACCTCACCTTTTTGATGGTGCAATCCGAAGGTGGGTATAGGATCTCAGTGACGGCACTGGATAGAAGGATCGTGTTAGAGCTCATTTGAAAGGGCTTATAAAGATTTAGGTGACTGTTATGATCTCACCTTTCTGATGGTGTAATCCGAAGGTGGACATAGGATCTCAGTGGCGGTAATAGATAGAACGGTCGTGTTTGAACTCACTTGAAAGGGCTCATTTAGGTGACTGTTATGATCTCACCTTTCTGATGGTGCAATCCGAAAGTGGGTATAGGATCCCAGTGACGGCACTAGATAGAAGGATCGTGTTTGAACTCATTTGAATGGGCTCATAAAGACCTAGGTGACTGTTATGATCTCACCTTTCTGATGGTGTAATCCGAAGGTGGGTATAGGATCTCAGTGGCGGTACTAGATAGAACGGTCGTATTTGAACTCATTTGAAAGGGCTCATAAAGACTTAGGTGACTGTTATGATCTCACATTTCTGATGGTATAATCCGAAGGTGGATATAGGATCTCAGTGGCGGTACTAGATAGAACGGTCGTGTTTGAACTCATTTGAAAGAGCTCATTTAGGTGACTGCTATGATCTCACCTTTCTGATGGTGCAATCCGAAGGTGGATATAGGATCTCAGTGGCGGTACTAGATAGAACGGTCGTGTTTGAACTCATTTGAAAGAGCTCATTTAGGTGACTGCTATGATCTCACCTTTCTGATGGTGCAATCCGAAGGTGGGTATAGGATCTCAGTGACGGCACTAGATAGAAGGATCGTGTTGGAACTCATTTGAATGGGCTCATAAAGACCTAGATGACTGTTATGATCTCACCTTTCTGATGGTGTAATCCGAAGGTGGGTATAGGATCTCAGTGGCAGCACTAGATAAAACGATCGTGTTTGAGCTCATTTGAAAGGGCTCATAAAGACCTAGGTGACTGTTATGACCTCACCTTTCTGATGGTGCAATCCGAAGGTGGATATAGGATCTCAGTGGCGGCACTAGGTAGAACGATCGTGTTTGAACCCATTTTAAATGGTTTATAAAGACCTAGTTCAATGTGATTATATTACCTTCATGATGGTGGACAAAGAAGGTGGGGTAAAAGACCTCAGTTATGCCACTACAAAATACCATCGTTTTTGGGCTCAATTGAAAGGGCTCGAGAAGTAACTACACAAATAATATAAATATAATAAATAGTACAAACAGTATTATTATTTATTACTCACTTTATAATGTTTTCAGGCAATTAAAAAAGCAGCAAAATTCCCAAGTAGGTACAAAATTAGAAATCAACCATATATTTACAGGCAATAAAAAACAAGGCAGAACGGAAAAAGCATAACCAACTACAACTAGAAGACGAAAATATCTGCGTACTTCAAGAAAGCCTACAAGTATCATTAACACCAATTCCTATAAATGATCAAGTTACCTGTACTCAGTATTTAGAATTCAATGATTTTTGACCGATTTATTAATGAACACTACACATTTAATAAAACAAACTTTACGGATTTTATTTATTTTAGTTCGTGACGTTTGGGTGCTTCAACTTTATTTTAGTATGTAACACGTCGAGAGCTTAATTAGATAAACATAGAAAGCTAGGCCATCCTAACTATTTCCGTTACTGAAAACCGATAAGGATTATCTGGTCATCATAAGACCTTCAGAATGTGTGCCCATGCCCACGGATTTTTTTGGGGTCACCGTAACCGGAGAGCAAGTTAGTATCAGTGGGGTGTCGCCCGCTCTACAGATAGGTAATATAATAAACAGATAAAAATAAATAACACATTTATTAAATAAATAAAATTTACCATAATGAATAAAATTATCATAATATCTGACCCATTTCTTAAAAGTGTCTTACTACTGACCTTATCATGTATAAAAATATCTTTTGAAGTGTGAATATATAGGAAACGTTATTTATATATATATATATACATATTATATACGGAACGGATTTCATTTCTCGATCGATGGAGCCGCAGCCGTGCGCGTTTAGTTGGCGTGACTGCTATAAATTAAAAATATAATTTCCTATCTATTAACTAGCTGTTCCCCGCGACTTCGCCCGCGTGTAATTTATTACGATTGAATTTCATGGGTTCTAATTTTTTTGCACGGAACCCTAATTATTTTTCTAAATTAAAAGTAGCCTAAGTTCCTCCATAGAATATCAGTTATCTGCCACTGAAAGTCTCGTCAAAATCGGTTCAGCCGATGCGAAAATTAGCCGGAACAAACAGACAGACAGACAAAAAGATAGACAAAGATTTTTAAAATTGTGTTTTTGTTATAAGTACCGTATATACTTTCATATGCATTTAGTAAACAACTGTTATGTTGTCATTACAAATAGACACTTAAATTTTATTTGTTTGTATTGATATATATTAATAGACAGGAAATGATATTAAATAAGATTTAGATATTATTAAATATCATTCAATTGATATTTTATAGGAGTCACGCAAACCAAACGCCCACGGCCACGCCCCACGTTTAAACTAGGACTGTTGATAAAATATCGATATATCGAAAAAATTATTTTATTATTTAGAAATATCGATATTTATTTTTAATATTTTTGGAGGACATATATTGAAATATAAGTTTGATATTGAAATATAGATACTCGATATATTTTTTAAAATAATTTAATTTTTTATTTTTTCACGTATATCATTTAACCCTTCCAGTACCGCGGGTATGAATTCATGCATCTCTTACGTGACCGTTGAGTACCGCGGGCATGAATTCATGCAGCTATACCGCGCTGCTATTTTCGTCTTATTAAATATAGAAGGAGGGTATATTTTCAATTAGAAACTATATCATTCGATTCTGAACGAACTAAAGAATATTCTCAAGTATAAAATTCACTCGGTTAAATAGACAAAATAAAAAATAATAGGCATACACTTTCACGTTGTTGGTGCTGTTATTTGTGTAATTGTTTTATTTTTGTGTTTGTGATTTTTGTTAGATTTACTTTCAAAAACTGGTAAGAAATGTTAATTATATTTACTAGGTAATGTTTTTGAGTGATTTAAGTTACAACAACAGTAAATTTTTGTGTTCCAATTCATAAAAAAGGAAAAACAAAACACCTCTATGCGAACAATTTATAACGGTCAAGATTTCAAATAAGATCTACCTTCTGAGCTAGCCTTTTTATTTATAGTTTATTGCATGTATGTATATTCATACAGACATAGTATTCCTAAATATTATATCTATATGATTGTATAAGTAAAGTAAAATTAAGTAAGACGCTATAATATTTTCATAAAAAGGTTTTGAAAATGAGGTTACAAAGCGCGCGCAAACTGTCTATGGTCGAATTTGTAGCAAATGTTTGCGAGTGAAATAGAGCAATTATTATAATGGTTACATGCATAATTTCGGTTTATTTTAGGAAGACTACATTGTATTAATTGTGAATACATAAAAATAAAATAAAAACTTAAGCTTTTTCATTCATAAAACCAAATTTATTGTCAGTAAATACAGTTTTTCAAGATCCGTTAGAAACAAAGAGCTGTACAAAACTAAATAAACATCCAAATGTTATTGTTATTGTTTCTATTTATCGACAATCTTATCAGCTTTAAAGAACTGTAACTTAAACCTCTTATAATATAAAAGAACAGTCGTGAAAAACATAAATGTTAAAGCAAGTGCCGCGCGCTGAGACGACGTCAGGAGCCCCCGGTACAAAGCCGTTTTTTATGATGGCGGGCGCGGTACTGGAAGGGTTAATCTACAACACCATCGTAAACTTAAATCCTAATCTTTGATGGACCCAATCTACTATACTTTATTTACAATATATTATGTTTTTCAATTTTCCCCAGTTTATTTATTTGCTTATTATCTTAAAAAGAAATGTAATTTTGTATAGTATATCTCTGTGATATTAAAATCACTATAATCTATGAAACTTAGTACAACTTTACTTACTGTGAGTTTTGGCAGGAGCTTGACCATCGACGGATGGTTGCTCATGTTTTATCGTTTAAATGATCGTTTGAAGTGGATTTTTATCAAAGTGATGCGATTATGTGTATTAAGTGCCTGCGCATGTGAGCTATTAGAGAAAACGACGAAATAAGTGCTTCGATGTTGGTATAAGTCTCAAGTTATTTTAATCGCTTAGGCGTCTTATGATTTACTTCCGTGCTATCAGAAATCAGAAATAGCTGTTAAATATTTGATTTCTTCAGCTGAATCCGTAGCATCTGAACGAATTACTTCTACAAACAATCTTTTAGTGCCCAATAATCGCAGTATTGAAACAGCTGAACATATAAAACAACGAGTATTTTTGAAAACTCTTACTGACAAATATTGGTAAACATAATTGTCTTATTTAAATTAAACAATAATTAAAAATAAAGTTACAGCTTATATACGTCCCAATGCTGGGCACTCCTCAGCTGGGCAGGCCTCTCCTAGTTTCTGAGAGGGTTTTAGGGCAACGTCCGCGGCGCTGCCCCAATGCGTGTTGGCGAACTTCACGTTTTTTGAAATTTTTATTTTATTTCTCTGACATGCAGGTTTCTTCACAGTGATTGCCTTCATCGCCGAGCATGTGGTAAATCAGCACTTAAAATTGCAATTAATAATTTCATTGGTGCCGGCGGGGATCTTACCCGGGTTGCCCGCGTACTGTGAAATTTACAGCGAGCGCTAACCATCTGAGCTACCACGGCTCAGTTTAGTTTTAATTTAAACTAACTTTAAACTAAGAACTATAAACCTAACATTTTCATACATTTATAATTTAATTTGTTTAATAATTATACTAAATTATAAACTGTGTAAATCATTTCTAAGCAATAAGCATCGATATATCGCATATGTTTTCGATATATAAAACTCCGATATTCATATATTTATAATTCTCGATATATTGAATATCCGATATTTTAAAAATATCAACAGCCCTAGTTTGAATTGATCAGTTGAACTGACCGTGTGTGTCGAAATTGTTTTGGATTAAACCCGTTTAAAATGATCAGTTGAACTGATGTCAGTTTAACTGACCGTGTCTGGGGACCATTAGAAAGACAGTGTGAATTCATAATATGAGGCTTTTTCGGCTATTTTGTTTTAGTCCTCTGAGGTGACAAAGCAGCTGTGGCCTTCTTTGCTATAAGTTGGTTACATTTGAACTATTAATTCATTCGTCAAAGCATGTCTGCTTTCTAATACAATGGTCTAGTAGTACATACATGGTACACCGGCTTATAATAGCGATCACCATCACAGCATATAAAACTCCACTGTTTAACATAGGCCTCTCTTTATATTAACACACTAGCTGTTACCCGCGACTTCGCCCGCATGTAATTTTGGGTTTTAATTTTTTTGCGCGGAACCCTAATTCTTTTTCTTAAATAAAAGTAGCCTAAGTTACTCCATATAACATCAGCTATCTGCCAGTGAAAGTCACGTCAAAATCGGTCGAGCCATTTCGTAGATTAGCCGGAACAAACAGACAGACAGACAGACAAAATTTGTAAAAAATGTGTTTTTGTTATATGTGCCGTATGAACTTTTATGTGCATTTAGTAAAAAGCTGTTATTGTGACATTACAAACAGACATCAATTTTATTTATTTGTATAGATAAAGGCGATATTTGCTATAGCCACGCTTAACAGGAGGGTTGGCAACCACAGTTTTTATTTTATACTAGCTGTTCCCCGCGACTTACGCCTTGTGACATCAGCTATCTGCCAGTGAAAATCCCATCAAAATCGGTCCAGTCGTTTCGAAGATTAGCCGGAACAAACAGATAGACAAAAGGACAGACAGACAGACAGACAAAAACTTCACCGTATATACTTTCATATGCATTTAGTAAAAAGTTGTAATTTTGTCATTACAAACAGATACTTAAATTTTATTATATTAGTTTAGTATGTATATACAGGGTATTTTTGGAACGCTCCCGAAAACTTAGACAGGCGACAGCACCAAGTATACCTTTGATCATGGGTCACAAATAAATTTGATCCTGATGAAAAAAAAATCATATTTTTTCAACGTTTTATTAGATTTATTCACGCGCCATCATGTTAGTACAGCTAAATGAAACGATAATTTCATAAAAAAAATCATGAAAATACTGAAACCTAAAACCAGCAGTGGAATAACTGAATTCATATCAGCTGATTAAAGGTCAAAGTACGCGCGAACGCAAATTCGCGCGGTCCGCAACTAGCGGGCTATACCACAATACCTAATAATTTACAACACTTGTCTAAATACCTAACTTATCTACTTAACATACTATTTTGCCATTGTACTTGTCTCCACGTAGCCATTTTAATCCGAATTTACAGGTTAAATAACCCAAATAACTGGTTCGATTTCCCGCTAATAACAAAATACATAAATGAAATGTAACCAAGGTTAGAGTCATGCGTTTTTATTCATCGTGTAGGTATGTTTATTATTCTCATGTATTCAGTTATGTATGTATTCAGATTAGTTCAGTACTAAGTTATTTAAAAAAAATTAGTTATGAAACAGCTTACCGCTCTAAATCCTTCGTGGTCTTATGAGATGCGGCTCAAATTGTGCTCCATTCATTTCAAGGCAGATTTGGGCTCGGTGTTGCGTCTCCTCATGGAGGCGGGGCATCATCGTGTGATCTTCGACACAGTCCGTACGTAGTTTGTCGAAAACATCCACGATCCTTTTGTAGTTTCGTCAGCACTATCACACTCACGATTAAAAACCCTTTCTTTCACATACCCCACAGAAAGAAATCTAACGGGGTCAGATCTGGTGCGCGAGGTGGCCAAGCGTGTGGTCCTAGTCCGCCAAATCCAGCGATCATCAAATAGCTCATTGAGGCGCTCACGGACGAACCTCACATGTGGAGGGGCACCATTATACTGGAACTATGTGCGGCGATATTCAGCCAACGATAGGTCGTCTAAAATGTCTGTCAACTGTTCATTTATAAAGTTTAGGTATCGCTGTCCGTTCAGTCGCTGTGGCAAAAACACTGGTCCCAGTATGCGATCCTTAAATAAACCTGCCCATACGTTAACCGACCATCGGGTTTGGTGCCCGGTTTGTCGAACAGCGTGCGGGATAACCTCTGAATACACGTGTGTATTTCTTCGGTTCCACAGGCCGTTTCTGGTAAATGTCGACTCATCCGTTCAGATAATGTGCTCAATGGAACCAGCCACACGTTGTTGCTGGTATAATAACCAACGGCAGAAAACTCGTCGGCGGTCGTGATCGCCGGGAACTAAAGCTTGCACTTTGTGCAATTTGTATGGGCGCATTCGGTTACGCTTCAACACTTTGTGCACTGCACAGTATGACACACTTGTTCCATCCCGACGTCTTAACAATTTATTTAGCAATACTTCGTGTACCTAGGTTCGGATACATAACATGTTGTCGTATTCACAATCACTATAAACGTACGCGTTAAGCATTATCAAAACAAAAAACGTAACAACAAGTAACAAAATCAACACGGAACTGTTTCAAAAACTACAATTAAACTGAAACCTACTGCGTCACAGCGTGATGCGACACGAGCCGGGCGGGTTACATTATTTCGCACCGAGCTAGCAGGTCGAGTGGAGGGAGGTTACAGTCGCGTTCTAAAGTACTACATGGTATTGGGATATTGTTTTATAATATTATAGTAAGTAATTAATTGTTTTATTGTAGAATCATAATAGGTGCCTTACTTGGAATTAAAAATGGATAATGTTTACTTGAGCATTATTTGTTATTTATATCGTAAAATATAAAGTAGTTTGTAACAAGAAAACTTAAGGTAAGGGTGGCACGCCGTCCATTATGTCGTCTTGGGTCACATGGAAGCCAGATGTTGAAGGTGTGTTGGTGTTACTGGATGCTACTTCATCATCACTTTCATCTTCGCTTGAGCTTCCGTCATCAGGTCGATCACATGGTAATTTTTTCGGTATTCTTCCTCAACACTTTTAAATTTACTGCACAATTTTCCCCATTCACCTTCTCCTATCATATTTACCTTTTCGTTCACTAGTTTAGTCATAAAACAATAGATATAAATAATTTTTCTTTCCTTCCTTTTTAAAACATCGCCGCGAGTCGCAAAGTAAGCTGTGTATGCGACTGTATTTTTGGAGCGAACAAAGCGCGGGAACCAATAGCATGCAGGCACAGTAATACTGACGGATTGTTCCCCCGTCGCGCCCCCTTCGTACCAATATGTGATAAATCGCTGTGCCCAAGTTCAAGGCCAGCGTTCTTTTTTCACCGTTCGCGCGTACATTAACCTCCATTAGTCAGGTGATATCAATTCAGTTTTCACTGCTGGTTTTATGTTTCAGTATTTTCATGATTTTTTTTATGAAATTATCGTTTCATTTAGCTGTACTAACATGATGGCGCGTGAATAACGCTAATAAAACGTTGTAAAAAATATGATTTTTTTTTCATCAGGAATAAATTTATTTGTGACCCATGATCAAAGGTATACTTGGTGCTGTTGCCTGTCTTAGTTTTCGGGAGCGTTCCAAAAATACCCTGTATATATATATATATACACTAGAGATGTTACGGAGGTTCGATTCCGATTTCGGTTCCGTTAAATTTTAATCGGAAGTTATATATCGGAGGTCGAAGCACAGTGGTGGCGGCGGCCGCGATCAGCGTGTACAAACCATTTTATACTTGTCGCCCTGGGAATCTCCCTCCCCCCGTGCCTTCTGTCGATTACTTTTTAACTTGATGTTTTGTTTCGTATTTGGTAATTGGCATGTTGGGCGTTCGTGCTTCATTTATACCAATCCGAAGTTTTGATTAGTTTTAGTAGTGTTTTATTTGACGTGTAACAAATTTATTTGAATTGGACAATGAAGCCAAAATCAAGTGCCATTTGGAATTATTTAAATCAAAGACATCTTTTCTGCCTCCACCTCCGATTTCGGTTCCGGTTCCGATAAACAAAATTTAAAAACTCCGCTTCCGAATTCAGTTCCGATATAACCACTTCCGTGACATCCCTAATATATGTATACTATAATATTATACACTACACTATAACATGTCCTTGTATCGGCGAAATACTACCCCAGAAGGCCAGTAATCGTGGACAATCAATGTCTCTTTGTATGTTTCAGGAGTCTGGAGTTCATAGGATTTGAAGTTCGTTGACCTATTGGACTCCAGCCGCTGCAAATGTAAAGAAATCGGATCCTGTATGTGACATCGGTTTCGCTCTTCCACAAAACGCAGGAAGTCTTCACCGGATGTACTTTTGTCCAAGCGGGAGATAGAGAACTGTATGGTGGAATCCACAACACGCAAAGTTTCGTCTTAAAAAGAGTTAACACGTCATTATCGATCTTGTTTCGGGTCATCACCGGAACTTTTCGATAACAAGAGGGTGCCGTGAAGATTTTCGGGCAACATCCGCAAACGATTAAAAACACAATCAAACACAGCTTTTGTATTTATTGTCATTTAATAATACTTTGAAGATTATCCGTCTTATTTAAGTTTATAGCATGGCTTTATTTTTGAGCGAGCTTTAAACGAAAGCCTATCTTTGCCTTCCCTTGTCGAGATCGTTTGTATGGTGATAGGGGATCGTAAAAGTAAATATTTGCATATCAATTGAAGCTCAAGTCAACATAGATGGGGACCCTTTCAAGGCTTAGTGTAAATACATCCTTACTTACAGAAGTGCACTATTATGGACGACGAAATTCATTCGTGAATTTGGGCCATCCCTAGAGAATTTTTTTCAGATGTTTTAGGTATAATTTTTGAAAATCCTGCAACAGTTCACTCTTAAGTTAGATTAAATACCAGTTTAAGAGGATTGTGAAGTGGCAGCACGCGGCACGAGTAGGTATTTTCAAAATGCTATCTGTTTTATACCGCTCGGTCCGTATAGTGCGATAGAGAGAGTCGCAAGTCTTGGAAACAATTGCCTATTTATAAATTGCACATTTATGCTAATGAACTTAAATAACCAAATTGAATTTCATTATTATTATTCGTATTCGTACTACTTAATATTAGTAGTCTATAAGAATAATATTCAAATTGTTGAGAATTCAAACAATTAGAAAAATATTACTTAATTCTTACATTACCATTTAGGCTATTTTTTTTAATTAACATTTCTTTGGAGCTCTTTCTCGAAGAAGTACCTACGCAGGAAAAATTAATTACAAACCACTGAGCTAGATCAATGCAGTGTTTGCAGTTTTTAATTTTTTATATATTTTTGTATACTATAGACTTTTCAAATGCTTTCAACACAGTTGATCACAACTTCCTGCTCTCCATTCTGACTCACCTCAGACTCAACCTCAATCTTTAAATGGATCTCATCCTACGAGTATATTCGCGGCCGCCAACAGTCAGTCCGCCTTGGAGAACACTTCTCTGGCTGGGCTGACATCCAATCTGGTGTGCCGCAAGGCGGCATACTCTCTCCTATAATGTTTTCTTTATTCATTAATTCCATATCTTCTGTTATCAAGTGTTCGCACCATCTGTATGCAGATGATCCTCAACTATACGTACAATGTAGTATCAATGACATCAACAACGTCATAAGATTGCTAAACGATGATCTTGATTCTATCCGAGTTTGATCGTACAGGCATGGTATGCAAATGCAAAGCAATGATTGCAGGTAGTTCAAGGATGCTAACTAAGATTAACTATAGAAACCTTGAACCTGTGGTTTACAATAGGATGTCGACCCCTTTCATTGAATCAATAATTAATCTCGGCTTGCATATAGATCAAACTATGAACTGGGGATTACAAATTTCTGAAATAAGCCGTAAAGTAGTGGCTGCTCTTTGTTCCCTGTATCGTCTGAAAAATTTCTAGCCCTTCAAAACTAAGCTTATGTTGGTTAATTCCCTTATTCTTTCCGTTATTGATTATGACGATGTGTGCTATCCGGACCTATCGCAAAATCTTCTCAACAAGTTGGAGCGCCATCTCAATAGTTGTATAAGATTTCTTTTTAATTTACGTAAATACGACTATATCTCTGCCTATCGTTCTAAGCTTAATAGCTCACTATACTCGTACGTCAAAGGTGTTTCTCCAGAATTTTATTGACACTTTCTTCCATCATAAATGATGCTAAGTATCCGCCATATCTTAAAAAAGCGGCCAAGTGCGAGTCGGACTCGCCCATGAAGGGTTCCGTAGCAGCAAGTAACATAATTTACTATTTATGACGTATAAAAAAAACTACTTACTAGATCTCGTTCAAACCAATTTTCGGTAGAAGTTTACATGGTAATGTACATCATATATTTTTTTTAGTTTTATCATTCTTTTATTTTAGAAGTTGCGGGGGGGGGGGCACACATTTTACCACTTTGGGAGTGTTTCTCGCGCAAACTATTCAGTTTAGAAAAAAATGGTATACGAAACCTCCATATCATTTCTGAAGACCTATCCATAGATACTCCACATGTATGGGTTTGATGATTGCAAAAAAGTTTTTGAATTTCCGTTCTGAGTATGGGGAACCCCCAAAATTTATTGTTTTATTATTTATTTGTATTTTTTTCTATTTTGTGTGAAAATCTTAATGCGGTTCACATCTACTTACAAAGTTTCAACAGCATAGTTCTTATAGTTTCGGAAAAAAGTGGCTGTGACATACGGACGGACAGACAGACATGACGAATCCAGAAGGGTTCCGTTTTTTGCCATTTGGCTACGGAACCCTAAAAACTTCAACTTTTTCTATTCTATTTCCGGCCGTGAACCTCGTCCTTCTAACGCATTTAAAATTGGTATTCCAGAACATAAAACTATTTTTTTAATTCTTCCTTCACATTTTAGGCTTTAGGCTATTCTCCTCTAGAACGCCTTACCCGCTGATGTCAAAGAAGTTACGCATAAGCTTTTGTTTAAAAAATTGGTGCGACAACGTTATTTAGAGGTAAACAATTAATTGACTTTTCCGTGTGTGTATTTTATGTGTAACGTATTTGTATAGTTGAACTGTTTTTATTTCTAGGTTATGTTTTATTATTGTCCTTAATTTGCACCTGCCAACATCTTTATTCCATTTTGCGTAGGGTTGACTGGTAGAGAATGCCATAGGGCATTATGTCCGCCCTTTGTAATCCCTGTCCTGTGTTGTAACAAAGGATAAATAAAATAAGTAAATAAATTTGTCGTGTTTAGGCTACATAGCGCCTATTTACACCCGTATTCAAGAACGATACTATGCATGCGCACAGTAGGCTTTAACGCACAGTGGACGAAATTTTGTTTCATAAACGTCACTTGAGTGTTAGACAACACTATGCGCTCATCAAAATGAACGCACAGATAAAGTAGCTCGCTAGCTACTTTATGCTAAGCATAGTGCAACAAATCAACGCAAATGTCAAACTGGTATGGGGTATATAGCTTGTTTGTTGATTTGTGATACGCTGATTGGCTTTGTTTGAATAATTGCAATGGATTACAGCAGCGAAGTTGATTTTGATAATTATATCCTAGAGAGAATAAACGTGCAAAGAACGTGAAACGAACGTAAAACGTAAGAACGAAAAATGATACGTGACTTTCAAAATCCTTTTGATTATTGCAGTGCCAATGATTTTTAAAGTCACTATAGGTTTTCAAAAGATATCGTTATAAATATACTTCTGCCTCTAATAAATGCAGATCTTTAGAAAGTTACTAGTGGCCTTAAGATTTTATTCATCTGGGAATTTCCTGGTTTGTAATAACAATTCAGTTAATCTACCTATCAACAGTTTCAAATCCACATTATTTTACACACACATATATATATATATATATATATATATATATATATATATATATATATATATATATATATATATATATATATATATATATATATATGCCTATAATAACAGTACCAGTAACGTCTTTTACCTGAAAGAAAACAACATGTGTTATTATTTTTTATCTGTCATTCAACTCGAGTGAAGTCGCGTCACAACGTTAACCAATCACGGCGCCCCATTCAGTGCTATGTGTCCGCACAACAAAGAGTCCACTAAGTATTGTTCATGAAATGAACGGCCTGTCATGACGAACGCAGTGAGAAATACCTTACTTAGCATAGTGTTGCTACCATACTTATGTATGTGTTGTTTGTGAATACGGGCCTTAACGTACCACCTTGAAAGTCAATTATGTTTGTTTGTTTGTACCTAGATGGGGTTATTGCAAAGCGATTTTACTCGTAAGAAAATATTCTTTTGATTTATTCCATAAAATTTAGGCTCTAAATGTCTAAAAAAAAGGATTGTATCATTTATTTTCTATAAAGTTAAACTTTTATCTTATATTTTATGACGCACTTGTGATTGAAAATTATTATATTGTATGAAACTAATCCACTTCTGATGTTAGAAATTATTCTCAAAATTATTTACATAAAGGAGCACTACTCGGTAACAAACTCTGCTTACTATCAGGACCCAATTACATGATAGCACCAAAGTATGCAAACCAACAGCATCAGTACCCACCTTTATGTAACGCAGGGCAGCCTCTCAGCAACACGATCTTCTTTCCTTCATGAACAGAATACCCCAACAGGCATAGTAACGACAGGCATCGTAGATAATTGATAGAATTAGGCGTTACTTTGCGGAAATCCATTATAATGACGACGAGGCAGCCTCTTCAAAGAGGATGCCTCGTGTAGAGGCGAAACACGTGTCGTATTTTCGAGAGTGGTGTGTCCTGCCTAGTGTGGTGGTGCTGAGGAAGGTAGTGCTGGGATTGACGGCGACGGGTATAGTGCGCGCGATTGAGGCAGGGTGGGAGGTCCCCCTTAAAGCTGAGCAGGACACATCATTTTCTTTCTTTACCCGGAATTAAGCAAATTAATTTATAAGAACCCCATTAGGCATCGTAGAATTATCGACTGATACCTCTTAGTCGCCTATGCGATACTTTATACTGCTAAAACAGGTGGGAGATTACCATTCTACCTTCATTTGTTCGTATTTCCTATTATTTTTTACTGTCATATTAAATACCAATATTAAATAAATAATTTGCCGTAAAATTTATATTAAGTATGTATATTTTATTATATATTTTATTCACAGCATCCACTTACCATCAAGTGGGCTGTGTGATTGTCCCCTTCTTCTTTAAAAATACACTTTTATAAGTGGATTCCGTGTCCCACCCAAACATTGATCAAAGATCAAAATGTCTGGTTATATAGATTTAAGATTAAAATGGAATATCTCATTGCCACTAGAAAGCATCTTCTGAATATGTATCTATACGCTGATCTTTTTTCGAATTGAATGTCCATTAAAAAGAACGAAGTTGAGTTAACAACGCTAACGAACTTGCACAGATAGAACAAAAGAAAATTGATGCCCGCCCGTCCATTATAAATTCAGTTTATTCATGTTTATTGTACGAACTGAAATTGACGTTATTTAGGATTCTGCATAAAGCTAAAAACGTTTAAAATTCGGATTCAAAACAGTACTTATTCGCTTGATAGATTTAATTTAAAAAATAAAATAAAAATGTAGTGTTGAATTTTAATTTATTTTAATTTAGTGTGTACTAATGATGACTTCACTGTGACCACGGGTAAGCAAATTAATAATAATTTATTAAATTAAACCTGATAAAATCTATAAAATTTGTATCATAATAAGCTCCTATACGAGTAAACGGCGTAAATATACAGGGTTATTGTGCAATAACCAAAAGCCAAATTTGCAGAGATGATTCAGAATAAATAATTTAGGCAAATGAAGAAGAAAATTAATGTAAAAAATATCAACCATTCTATCCTCTTTATCTTTTACAAAATGCGTGCCTTAATTTACTACGCACGCACATATTCGTAAGGGTCGATCTGTCGACACAAACGTTGTGAATACTCGTATTTTCAAAAACTTTAATTACGGTATATCAATATAATTACTTATATATTTGAACTTATTTATTTATTTATTTATTCTTTATTGCATTCCATTAAAACAAAAGAATACAAAGGGCGGACTTAATGCCTTGAGGCATTCTCTACCAGTCAATCCATGGAGTGGTGAGAATTTGACGTGGGTGCGGCAATATAGAATAAAATAACACTACACAAAATAATAATTAACTACATAATACATACAATTTACTAATAAATAAACTATACATATATGACGTGTACATACATATATACAAATATATGGCATATATATATATATATATATATATATATATATATATATATATATATATATATAATTTGAAACATGTATTTTTGTATATATATATATACAAAAATACATATTTCAATACATATATAATTAGTACATACAAATACCAATGAATATATACGTCTGTTTAGCAATAACTACATATTAAATGAATGCATCATGTAAAATGCGTTGTCTTCAATAGATGATTACGGACCAATTTTTTAAAAGCATACTTATTGGGTGCTTTTCTGATGTCATCGGGCAAGGAGTTCCAAAGGCGTGTAGCCTGGACTGTGAAGGAGTTACCATAGAACTCAGTGAAGTGAACAGGAATACAGATTTTGTTGTTAGAAGAAGAACGCAGGACCATATCATGAGATGAGGAGAGATAGTGAAATTTACTCTTAAGATAAGAAGGCGAAGATGGGTCATTTAAAATGGAAAAAAGAACAAGCAATATTCTGGAATTACGCCTCTGGCGGATTGTAAGCCAATTTAGCTTAGATCTATATTGCGAAATATGGTCATACTTACGAAGCCCGAAAATAAATCTTATACAGTTGTTAAGAAGGCGTTCCAGATTGTTCAGAAGATCTTGGGACAGATTTGGGTAATACACATCTGCATTATCAATTATGGGTAATATGAGCGACTGGACAAGCATGATCCTCGATTTTGTGGGAAGAAAATGTTTTAGACGATACAGAGAGCGTAAAGTGGCAATGACTTTACGACTCACTTCTGAAACCTGGGTTCTCCAATTCAACGTGCTGTCGATATGTAGGCCAAGATTTTTAACAGAATTACTGTACGGAATTATAATACTATCATAATAAATAGGAGGTAAATCTGCCAGATTAATCTTAGCTAGCATTCTTGAGCTACCCACTAGTATAGCTTGGCATTTCAAAGGATTAACCAAAACTCCATAACGAGTAGACCAATCTTTGATAGCTGATAAGTTGTCGTTAAGTTTTTTGATCCCATTATGGATATCCCCAATTTCAGCTTCCACATAAAGCTGAAGGTCATCGGCTTACACATGATACGAGCAGTCGAGGATGGAGGTAATAAAGTTTATGAAAATTGAAAAAATTATAGGAGAAAGAATACCGCCTCGCGGCACAGCAGCATCCACATCAGCCCAAGCTGAGGACATTTGCCCCACACAGACTGACTGCTGTCGACCGCGAAGATAAGATGCAAACCATTCCAAAGCAGTAGGACCAAAATTCAGATGAGATAGTATGGAAAGGAGGATTTCATGATCAACTGTGTTGAAAGCATTTGAGAAATCAACTAGTACCAGTACTGTTATCTTTTTTTCTTCCATACCTTGTCTAATATTATCAGTAACATTAATTAAAGCAGTAGTGGTACCATGACCAGGGCGAAACCCAGACTGAAATATACTCAGTAGGTTATGATTCGAAATAAAAGTAGAGATTTGCTTGTAAACACAGGATTCTAAAATTTTGGAAAGAAAGGGTAGAATGGATATTGGGCGAAAATGATTGGGAAGAATGGGAGTAGGAACCTTCGGGAGAGGCTTTATAAAAGCAATCGACCATCCACACCATACCCCGGCAACAGTTCCCACATTTTCTTCCTTACAACCTTATCAAATGCTTTCTCAAGATCCACAAAAGCACAAAAAATCCTCTGGTTAGCAGCCAAAAGCTTTTCCGTGATCATGCGGAGAAAAAACATTTGATTCGTGCATCCTCTTCCAGGTCTAAATCCGCATTGTGCCTCCCATAGAAATCTTTCCGATTTCCCTTGCATCCTACGTGTCAAAACCTTCGAGTAAAGTTTACTTGCTAAACTGGTCAAGCTAATCACCCGATAGCACCCGCAGTCAAAATGTGAACCTTTACCTTTATATAAAGGCACAATGACTGCGGATCGCCAATCATCCGGGACATTCCCCGTCCGCAAACACAAATTGCACAGCAGATGAAAGCTGTCCCAGACGCGAGGCCCACCATACTTGACCATTTCAGCAGTAACTCTGTCTAGTCCCGCTGCCTTAACACATTCCAAACTTCGAATCGCACGTTAAATCTCTTTCATACTGATGAGCTCAGTGTCATTGAGGTCCGGGTCTAGCGTACCAGTCACGGCGTCACCCCCGGATCCCTCACTAAGATCATCACACGCATACATTTATCTATAAAATTCGCTCCATCGCTGCAAGACGTCCGATTTTTCTGAGAGGACGTCATTGGTTCTCGAAAGCACTTTGTTCATTCTTAAGGCCGTCGCACCACTTCGGGTCCTTCCAACCTCTTTCCAGAAGAGTTTGGAGTTCTCCTTAAAGTTGTGCGACAACCTTTCGTCCGCTTCCATTCTACGCCTTTCACGCACTTCCTCAATCAATGCTTTCGTGTGAACTTTCTGCAGCTTATATCTTTCTTTCGTCTTCTCTCTCATATCCTTATCATTATTAGAGGCCAAGTAGTCTAACCATGATTTCTTCTTCTTCTTTACAGCTTATTTCACTGTCTCCTGGAGGGGCGAAAAGTGGATTGCGGAGGCCCGTCTGGCTACGCTGAATGTATGTGGAGCAATGAATGATAAGATGGATGAAATATGCGAAATGATGAATGATAGAGGAATAGATGTATTGTGTGAATGAGACGAAACGAAAGGGAAGAGATGTCACTGCACATGGCATGTATACCGCTTACTGGTCTGGTGTAGACGAGACCGAGCGGGCATGCCAGGGAGTCGGTGTCATCCTTTCAGAAAGAATGGGTCAATATGTGAAAGAGTATGAATGTGTAAGCCCAAGGCTGCTGTGGATACAAATGAAAGTGGGCTTAAAGAAGTTGTTTGTGCTTGGGGTTTACGCCCCAGATATGTCTAAGCCCACTTATATCCGAGAGCAGTTTTGGGACATGGTAAGGCTGGTGTTGACGAAGTGCAAGGAAAATGAAAATATTATTATGTTAGGAGATTTTAATGGAAGGGTGGGGGTGAAGAGGTCTGGTTATGAAAGGATATTAGGAGCGTTTGGCGATGAAAGAATAAATGAGAACGGTGAAGACCTCCTCACCATATGTGTGGAAAATAATCTTTTTGTGGCGAACACTTTCTTTCGCCATAAGAGGATTCACATGTATACATGGGAAAGAGGGGATGATAGAAGCATGATAGATTTCATAATTGTGGATGGAAGAATGAGGAGCGCAGTGGTAGATACAAGGGTTTACCGGGGGTCCAACGTAGGGACGGATCATTACTTGGTCTTATGCCGAATTAATGGTCTATTCAAGCGTTGGCGGCATCGGACATCTGTGTCTACCACTGCGTTACAGCGTATAAGAATAGAGAGGTTACAAGATGAAGGTGTGAAAGAGAAGTATAAATGCAGACTGAGGGAAAATATAAGTGTGTTGAATGAATTTTGTATGAATGAGTTAGACTTGAAGAATGTATGGAATAATGTTAAGAAAGTTTTGGTGGATACAGCCACCGAAGTATGTGGTGTAAGTAAAAGAACGAATGAAAGGAAAAGTAATACTTTGTGGTGGGATGATGAGGTACGGATGGAAGTTGAAGCAAAGAAGAGGGCATGGCTAGATTTACTAGCAACCAAAGCTGGTAATTCTGGCGGTATGAATGATGAGATTGAAAGAAAAAAGGCAGACTTTAGACGTATAAATAAGAGAGTAAAAGAAGTTGTTGAAAGGAAAAAGCAAGAAAGAATAGATAAGAATGATAGAAGAATATCTGATAACTTCCAGGCAAATATTAAAATGTTCTGGAAGCTCGTAAGAAATGCCAGGGGAAATTCAAAACAGCCTAGAATGAATGCTATACGAGACGAGAATGGCTGCATGCTGAATGATGAAGTTTCGAATTTAATGAGATGGAAGGAATACTTTGAAAGCGTGTTTAAGAGTGAAGAGTCGTCTGAAGTAAGTGAAATGGAAATTCCGGAAGAAGTGGAGAGAGGTAGAGAAATAAGTGTAGATGAAATAGTGAAAGCAATGAAAAGCATGAAAGCAGGTACGGCAGCCGGATATGATAGAGTATCACTCGAAATGCTAAGGGCTGGAGAGGGTGTGGTTGCAGGCCTGCTGTACACCTTGTTTAATTTATGTTGGGAACTGAAGCGGGTACCGGAAGACTGGTGCAAAGCTGTTATAGTCCCAATATATAAGGGAAAGGGGTCGCAGCGGGACTGTAAAAACTACCGTGGTATCAGCTTGCTTAGCATTGTGGGTAAACTGTATGCTAAGGTGTTAATTGAAAGAGTTATGGAAGAAACTAATGAAAAAATTTGGGATGTGCAAGCTGGATTTAGAAAGGGGATGGGGTGTACGGATCAAGTCTTTTCCATGCGCATGATTGCTGAGAAATTTTTGGCCAAAAACCAGAAAGTTTTTTGTGCGTTCATGGACTTGGAAAAGGCTTATGACAGAGTGGACAGGAACGTGTTATGGCAAACACTGACCTCATTTGGGTTGAGCGCTGGTCTGATACAGGCATTGAAGTCTCTATATAGGGACTCTAGTGCTTGTGTCAGGATCAACGGGGCCTACTCGGACTGGTTTGGCATCCATAAAGGTGTCAGACAGGGCTGTGTGGCTTCCCCGTGGCTGTTCAACGTATTTATGGACAGTTGTTTGGAAAATTTGAAAGTAGAAGAATGCGGGTTAAGAATGGGTGAGTTAACCGTCAAATGCCTTTTGTACGCCGATGATCAAGTCATACTTGCGTCTTCGGTAGCCGAATTGCAAATGATGGTTACATTAATGAACAGGACATTAAAAGAAAAGGGAATGAAAGTGAACGCAAGTAAGACGAAAGTTATGGTTTTTGAAAGAGAAGAAAGTAAAACGATATGTGAAATAAGAATAGAAGGGGAGTTGGTAGAGCAAGTAGATGAGTTTGTGTATTTGGGATGTGTGTTTAGCAGGGATGGTAGATATGATAAGGATATAGAACGACGAGTGAATGCAGGAAATAGAGTGAATGGGGCTTTACACTCTATTGTGAAAAGTCAGAATGTGTCCAAAAAGGCACGTATGGCAATTCACAATGCTGTGTTAGTGCCTACTTTAATGTATGGTAGTGAAAGTTGGGTGTGGCAGAAGAAGCACGAGAGTAGAATAAATGCTGTAGAAATGCGATCTTTAAGGAGTATGTTAGGGATGAATCTGAATGACAGAGTGAGAATTTTTTTAATAAGAGAAGAGTGTGGTTTGCAAGATGATGTTGTGACCAGGATTAAGAAAGGAATGCTTCGGTGGTTTGGTCATGTGGAAAGAATGAATGAGGAAAGAGTGACAAAGCAAATTTATGTTGCAGAGGTGAACGGCAGAGTCGGAAAGGGTCGCCATAGGCGAAAGTTTATCGACCAAATTGGCGATATGTTGAAAATGGGCCAAATCAAGTGTACCTTTAACCGACGAGCGTGTATGCGTAGGTATATGGATGTGGAGGAAGCGAGAGAGGTCTGTCAGGATCGTGCCAAATGGAAGTCCATAGTCTCTGCCTACCCCTCTGGGTGACAGGCGTGAGTGTTTATAGATAGATATAGATATAGATATTTCACTTCATCATTCCACCATGCATCTCTTCTTTTACTACTACCTTTTTTTACCGTTCCACACACTTCTTCCGCTGCACTTACCATTCCATCCCTAAGGTTCTGCCATGTTCTTTCCACACATTCTTTTCTGCCATCGAAGGTGTCAAACTTTTCGGCTACCCTCGCATGATATTTGTCCCTAGTATCCGCTTCCTGAAGCAACCAGCTTCGGATGCGACAGACCGACTGTGGTTCTGTTACTGCCGTCCGGTAGCGCCAACCCGCGAACAGACCCCTAAATCTAGTAATCACTAGATAGTGATCCGTTCCCAGGTCAGCACCCCTGAACACTCGCGTATCCATCACCTGTTTTCGCAGTCGGTCATCCACCAGAAACAAATCGATCATACTTCTCTCATTCTTTCTTTCTCTAGTATACATATGGATTTTCTTGTGATTAAACATAGTGTTTGTCACAAGAAGACCCTTTTCATCACCGCACACAACAATTCTTTCGTTTCCCCTAGCCAAATCTAGAACTTCTCTTACATTCTCCCAAAACTCCTCCAGCTCAATCCTGGACGACGAAGCTACCGGCACATAAACAGCCAAAAGAAATAACTTCGTCAGTCCCAATTTAAAGCGAACCCAGAGAAGTCTTGAGTTCACAACCTCATATTCAGTCATAACATCGACCAACCGAGACGACAGCAGCACCCCCACTCTCTGGCAGGCGCTCTCGCTCTCCGGGACTCCGGACCATAGAGCTAACGCCCCGCCAGGGAGCTCTTCAGTACCTCTGCCCTTCCGTTTGGTCTCCGACATTTACACAACATCTAATTCTCTTTCTTTCATTATTTCGATCAACTCATTCGTCTTATCTCTCATGCCTCCTCTAACATTCCACGTGCCAACTCTGCACTCCGTCCTCCACCTTCCGCCGTGTGGGGCTGTGCGTGACGGGTGGCGGCCCCCATCGCCGCTTTGCGCGCTGCATTCCACACCAACGGGGACGAGCTGGTGTGCGTCGCCTTGGGGGGACGCCCTAACCTTCGTTGGCATGGGTGTGCAGCTGTGTAGAATTGCAGCCCTGAAAAGGGCTGGCAGGGGTCGCGACGAGCACGCTTCTACAATGACCCCTAAAGGGAGAATAGAAAGATTAACCAACTCAATAATTGAAAGAAGCTTTTTGGAACGAGGGCAGCTTTTCAACATATGTGTATTAAAGTCACCCATGATTATACGCCGTGTAGTGGCGGTCAAGAATATCCACTACCCCATATCCTCCCGTGGGTGTCGTAAAAGGCGACAAAGGGAAACAGGTGGGAGATGGGCAGCAGCATCTTCCTGATAATAGCCAATATTATAATAAAAAAACTGCGGTTGCCAACCCGCTCGCCAAGCGTGGCAACTATGGCAAATACCCCTCAATGACGAGAGTAACAAAGATACGGCCTCCAGTCCCCGGCGGCCCCGCTATTCCTGGCTACGGTGGCGACCATGGTAACGACGGGGCAGGGGGTGCTAAGAATCTCCGGTGGAGGTTCGGTTGCCACCTACGACGACTCGACCTGGCAACATACAACGCACGCACCCTGAGGACTGACGAGAAGATCGTGGAGCTGGAAGAAGAGATAGACAAGTTGCGCTGGCATATTATAGGATTATCCGAAGTCCGAAGAGAGGGGGAGGACACGGTAATCCTCGAATCCGGCAACTTGCTGTATCACCGGGAGGGCGAACATCTGTCCCAAGGAGGTGTCGGATTTATCGTCCACAAGTCTCTCGTTAACAACGTTGTAAAGATCGGGAGTGTGTCGACGAGGGTTGCGTACCTTATACTCAGAACCACCAAACGGTATTCGCTGAAGGTCATACAGGTTTACGCACCAACCTCGGCACACACCGATGACGAGGTGGAGGAAATGTATGAGGATATCTCAAGAGCCATGCATTCCTCCAAAACCCAATATACGGTGTTAATGGGAGACTTCAATGCATAACTAGGCACAAGAGAGAACGGTGAGCTGAAAGTAGGGAAATTTGGAATAGGGCAACGGAACCCAAGGGGCCAGCAGCTGGCCGACTTCATGGAGAAAGAGGGACTCTTTATGATGAACTCTTTCTTCAAGAAGCGGCCCCACAGGAAGTTGACCTGGTCGAGCAACGACGGTTCGACAAAGAATGAGATTGACTTCATTATGACGACCAGACGACAACTGTTCAGTGATGTCTCAGTGATCGCGAGGGTGAAAACCGGCAGCGATCACCGAATGGTTAGAGGCACACTGAACCTAAATGTTAAGTTGGAGAGGTCTCGTCTGATGAAGTCAACGCTCCGTCCCCCTCGTGCTCTAATCCAAAGTCCCGAAACCTTTCAGCTCGAGTTACGAAACCGTTTTCAGTGCCTAGAAGACTGCAATGAAGTGGACGATATGAATGACAAGCTCGTGGAAACTGTCCATGCGGTCGGAGCTAAGTTCTGCAAGACCCGCCGCAGAAGAACACAAAAACTCTCCGATCACACTCTTAATCTCATGGCTGTTAGACGGGAGATGAGGCTGCATTCTTCAACAGATTTGACAGCATACAGGCAACTGAACAGACAGATCTCCAAATGCATGCGGCGGGACTTACGCAACTTCAATATAGCTCGTATTGAAGAAGCGATCGAGCGGAACCAAGGCTCCAAAGTCTTTTCCAGAGACCTGTCTGCCAGAAAGAGCCAACTGTCAAAGCTGAAAACCGAATGTGGCAGCATCGTTTCCGGGGCACCTGAGATTTTGAGTGAGATTGAGAGGTTCTATGGGCAGCTGTACACGTCATCGTTGGAGCCACACGCAAGTGTGAGTAACGATCCAAGAGCGAGTCTTATCCGACACTATTCCGAAGATATCCCGGACGTCAGTCTGAGCGAGATTAGAATGGCTCTCCAGCACCTTAAAAACGGCAAGGCCCCAGGCGGGGATGGAATTACAGCGGAGCTTCTGAAAGCGGGTGGAAGACCGGTACTTGAAGTCCTTCAGAAGCTCTTTAATTCCGTCCTCCATGGTGGCATTACACCGGAGGCGTGGAGCAGAAGTGCGGTGGTCTTGTTCTTCAAGAAAGGTGACAACGCTCTCTTGAAGAACTACAGACCGATTTCCCTTCTGAGCCGCGTCTACATGCTGTTTTCGAGAGTCATTACGAATCGTCTTGCGCGCAGACTTGACGACTTCCAGCCTCCCGAACAAGCCGGTTTCCGAAAGGGCTTTAGCACCATAGACCACATACATACCCTACGGCAAATTGTACAGAAGTCCGAAGAGTACAATTTGCCACTATGTCTGGCGTATGTGGACTATGAGAAAGCCTTTGATTCCGTCGAAATTTGGGCGGTGCTGCAGTCCCTTCAGCGGTGCCAAGTTGACTGTCGGTATATGGCTATCCGAGTACAGAACCAGAGTACGAAACCCATCCAATTGCAGAGAGGTGTAAGACAGGGTGATGTTATATCCCCGAAACTCTTCACCGCTGCATTGGAAGACGTTTTCAAGCTTCTGGACTGGAAAGGATGCGGTATTAACATCAATGGCGAGTACATCACTCACCTTCGATTTTCCGACGATATAGTCCTTATGGCAGAATCGCTGGAGGACCTAAGCACTATGCTCAATGACCTCAATAGTGTCTCCCAACGGATAGGTCTTAAGATGAACATGGACAAAACAAAGATCATGTTTAATGTCAATGTCACACCTATGCCGGTAGTGGTTGGGAGCACTAAGCTCGAAGTTGTTGACGAGTATGTTTACCTGGGACAAATAGTCCGACTAGGTAAGTCCAACTTCGACCGAGAGGTCAATCGACGGATTCAACTCGGGTGGGCAGCGTTCGGGAAGCTACGACACATCTTCTCGTCAGACATACCTCAAAACCTTAAAACGAAATTGTACAACCAGTGCGTGTTGCCAGTGATGACTTACGGAACTGAGACGTGGTCCTTCACTGCTGGCCGTATGAGGATGCTCAAGGTCGCTCAGCGAGCTATGGAGAGGGCTATGCTCGGAGTTTCTCTGCGTGATAAACTTAGGAATGAGGTTATCCGCAGTAGAACCAGAATAACCGACATAGCCCAACGGATTAGTAAGCTGAAGTGGCAGTGGGCCGGCCATATAGCTCGAAGAACCGACAACCGATGGGGAAGAAAGGTTCTCGAGTGGCAGCCTCGTACCGGTAGGCGAAGTGTAGGGCGTCCCCCCACGAGATGGAGTGACGACCTGGTAAGACATGCAGGAAGTCGATGGATGCAGGTGGCTCAGGACCGTGCTTTGTGGCATTCTTTGGGGGAGGCCTATGTTCAGCAGTGGACTTGTGAAGGGCTGTAATGATGATAAATGATGATGATTATACAGTGTGTATACTCAGAACAAATATCAGTGAGAGCAATATCTAAAGTGGCGAAGTAGTCAGTCGAAGGGGACAATACACTACCCCTAGAACTTAAGTTTGAAATTTGGTTACTCTTTGAAAAATAACCCCGTATATTTTGAAATTAGCCTAAAACATAAAACATACCACCGTTAATCAAATGCCTACTATTAGAGGTCGATAATACGTCGATTTGATTATACGACACGTGGTTCGCCTCTAAAATAAGCAACATCAGGAGAAACATAACCAAAACCGGCACAGTGCACGCAAACAAAACACATCATTTAATTTTAATAAACGGGTCTTATAGCTTATTAATTTTTATCTCTTTGAATGGATTTGTGTTTCACTAATTGCAGCAATATCGTAAAAACCAATTTGAATTTCTAAGCTTTGATATCGAAGTATTCAGTACTAGCTGTGCCCCGCGGTTTGTTTGTATGTGTTTCACCCCCCCCCCCCCCCGCACCATTATTTATCAAGAATCATTTCGTACCTAGACACTTTTCATGTATCGTGTATTGTTTTCTTTAAAACTTGAAAAAAAAACGCGATTCTGGAGAGTTTTGGTGTGCGGGGGTGTTTGAGACGCTCACCCGGGAGGGGAAGGGTGAGTAGATAAAATGTATATGGTAGTAACGTACATCTTATCTATAACGTACATATACCGACAGATAAAAGTACTCCATTAAATTTGCGAATTTTTTAACCTAAAATGATTGAACTAACTAAAGAAGCGTTTACTGCTCGTTTCTCTCGGTTCTCATCGGGCAGCTAGGGTTTATGCGTCGTTCGCGCGCCATTTCCAATGTTGAATTATTTTAATTTTCTTTATTTCTTAAACTATATGCCCAAATAACATTGCTTTTTATAGCAAAGAGATTATCTTCATAAAATTGTCTTGATGATGAAGTAACTTTCTAATGCCAGATAGCATATTCCTCATGAATCTGGCTATAATATTTAAAAATAATTTTTCAAATCAGTCTGGTAGTTCCAGAGATTAGCCTGTTTAAACAAAGAATAAAACTTTTCCGCTTTATTATATCAGTTATAAGAATTAAAACAGCAATTTCATAATTACTAAATAAGGTCCAAATAAATCAACATAATATATTTTTCTTTTAATAGCAGGAGATAATAAATAACAATACAATTTATTACGGTTGCGGAAAAGAAAAAATAAATCCAGCTGAAATAAGGCATTGAAGCCTTGATTGATGTCTTACCGTCAAGAAGCCTAGTACCCTCATTTGTTTACTCCATGCCACGAATTAATTGAAATAAATTTAAACAAAAATGGCCGAAAATTAATTAAGTATATTTAATCTTAAATATAATTTACTAACATTAAAAACGTACTAACTAATGCGATAGCGATAGGTTACAAGGCTCTACTAAGCCAGTTATGTAGTTGCAAATTTAGCATTAATGTATATTGTAAGATGTTGTCATTGTCTAATTTATTTTTTTTAATTTATTAAATTGGTACTGGCGAATAACGGACCCTGTATGGTGGTTTGGCCGCGTCATTCGGTCAGTAGTCAGAGCCCAGGAAATAGTGTTAAGGTGTAATAGTATTAGGTATGAAGTTCTGATTAGTAATAGTGTACTATGTTCCTAGCGCTACCATAGCTTTTAATAGCATTATCTTTTTGTTTAATATAATGACCGCATAGTGGCGATGCAATAATATCCACTACCTCATGTCGTCCCTTAAAAGGCGACAGAGGGAAAGATTCCAGGAGATGGGCAACAGCATCTTCCTGATAACAACTAAAAAATAAAAAACTACGGTTGCCAACCCGCATGCAGAGTGTGGCAACTTTGGCAAATATCCCCTATGAGGTAATCTATGGAGGAGGCCTATATTCAACAGCGGACTTTTAACAGGTTGATTGCCGATATTAGGCGAGGCAACTCAAAAATTGACACCCAGAAACCGTTTTTTTTATTAATTAATTGGGATTGTGCATTCATTCTTATCATGTTTTTTTTTATATCATAGGCTGTATTTTTTTTTCTTCATATATATGTACAACACCCGCGCGGAGTCATAGGCACTGCTCTTCAAGATTCTCCAACTCAGAGCCGTGTGACTCCGCGCGGACTTGACTCCCCGCGGAGTGTTCCGGCGCTGCTACAGGTTTTATTAGGTGCGGTGCCGGAGAACTCCGTGAGGAGTCGATTTTATAGGTGCCTGTGGAATTCATAATATGTAAGTATGAGTGACACAGTAAAACATAATTTTAGTACAAAATATTATTTTTATTAGAATTAAAATCAAAATCACAGTATTTCAAGGAACCTTCAATTTGGTTTGTTTGCACTAACTACCTTATAAAATAATAAAAACATAACATTATTTGTGAGTATGAAAACATCATAACAATAAGCATAAACCACAAGAACACAAAAACTAGTTTTAAATAAAAACAAAGTAAAAGTAATATGTAACCCTTATCTTCTGAGCCATTAAAGTGATACACAACTTATTGAAAAGTTTTAAGCATTATGTGCGTCAAAAGAATCAAAGCATTCTTGATTGCAAAATCCAGGTTGCCCATCACAAAGCATGCAATGAAAAGTTGTTTGTTTACGTATTTTTTTGGAAATTGAACAGTATCGGCAAACCTTTCGTATTATTCTTGTAGTAAGTCTAACGAGGCCAGGTCCATCAGATTTATTTTCTGTAGTTGTAGCATCAATTTTTGTCAATTTGTGGCCATTGCGGCGACTATTTTGCACAGTTTCTACACCAACAGGTGGCAGCAATTCTTCGGATAAAGCCATGCGAAAATCATACATATTCAAGTTCTTTCCAGAATATCGATTGTAGATTATATACGCATTGAAAACTTGCATTTGAAGTATATGTACAAACAATTTCTTGTACCACCGAAGGGTTTTTCTTTCACAAGGGTAGTATGATAACATCTGATCTTGTCTATCAATTCCTGACATGTATTTGTTGTATTCGGCCAGTACCTTGGGTTTCATTTTTTGATTGCCCCTCTTGCTTTCTACCATCACCATTTCATTATCAAACTCCGTACTTATATATGGAATATACCTTTTGTCTCTGAAACAACCAATATGAACTCCACGATGGTACACGGACTTATTTTCTCCTTTCTTTAGTTTAGTACTTACAATGGTAGGATTAAATTCGCGTTTTTTTCGTAAAGTACCCGAGCAGTATGTTTTTTTTGCAATAATTTCATAGCCAGATTATAGCCATTATAGAAATTGTCCATGAATACCGAATGTCCTTTGTCAAGAAAATCATTCAGCAAATGCATAACTATTTTTTCAGTGTGTCCTTTTCCACTTGTGATATCGCTAGATCCACCAAATAAATGCATTCTCAAAACAAGACCATCAGGCTTCGTCAGCAAATATAACTTCATGCCATATTTGTGGCGTTTATTTTTTATATATTGTTTGAAAAAAAGTCGGCACCGCCACAGAACCATACTTTCATCCAAAGACAAACATTTTTGAGCGCTTATTATGGCCTTCATTTTTTCATTGAACCGTTTGATAATTTCCTCCACTTTATTCAAACCACCTTCCTCTGTATTTGAAAAATGTAAACATCTAAACAGTAATAAGAAGCGATTACGAGACATATATTTTCTATAACATGAAATATTGAAGAGCCTATGAGTCTTCCAATAGTCTGAAATGCGATTGAGTCGAATAACTCCCATGTGCAGAATAAGACCTATAAAAGTTCTCATTTCCGGAATAGTCGTATCTTTCCATTCAGTTATTTTTGACTTTTGTCTTACACCAGGTTGCTGAAATATATGTGCAGCGTGTTTGTTTGTCTGTTTTACTAAAAACTGCAAATATTCGTCATCCAGAAAAATATTTAAAAAGTCTATTGGTTTCGGGTTGGCGTCAGCAGGCACGTTTATTTTTAGACCTGGATTGCCAATAAAGTCAAAACTTATCATTCCCTCATTTGTTTCTGACCATGAATCGTAGGCTGCTCTAGTTGTCTTTTTCTGGGAACTGGTTGAGGATGTGATTCAACATCGGGTGATATAGAGGGTAATTCTTGTTCGACAGGCTGAGGCAGGTCAAGGTCGGACATTTCTTGCTGAACAGAAAGAGCCTCTTGATATCCTTGATGGTTGCAAGGTGAGTCTTGTGGGTTAATTTCAGATTCTTCCGGATTAGTTGTCTAAACACCCAAGTCACTAGCCCGCGAAAATTCAGAATCCGATGATGAGCCATATGAATCGGGGCAAAATTCGTCAGAAGATGAAGCACTAAAATCGCCGTCACTACTTAGTAGAGCCGCCTCATATTCATGCTCACGGAGGACTCGGCGAGGTCGTCTTTTAGGAATTTTATTCCTTGTTTCGAAAGGAACGGTATTATTTTCATTTTCGGATGAACTGGGAGATGAAATAAACACTAGCCGACGTTTGATACATTTACGCCCAAAACGAGAACGAGGTGTCGGAAAATCCATTGCAATTTGTGTAAAAAACGTTTACAACGAAACCAGTCGTAATTTGTGTAGGTATAGATCGTAACCACGCTGGCCGATACAAAAACGAGCGCTCCGTACGAGTGCCGGCGGCAGACTGATGTTTGGAAATTACCCCTCCTGCCATCCCCGCGCAGAGTCAACGGTATCGTGTTGAAATAGCCGCCTGACTCCGCGCGGAGTTCGCGGCAATCAACCTGTTAATAAGCTGTAACGGTAACGGTATTTTTCTGCCGACTTCCAAAAAGGAGACGGTACTCAATTCGACTATGTTTTTTTTTATTTTTTTTATGTGTGTTACCTCGTAACTTTGTACTGGGCGAACCGATTTCGATGATTATTTTCTGCCGACTTCCAAAAGGAGACGGTACTCAATGCGACTGTATGTTTTTTTTATGTGTTTTACCTCATAACTTTGTATTGGGCGAACCGATTTCGATGATTCTATTTTTACATAAAAGCTGATAGTTCTCGTGTGGTCCCATATGAATTTGATCAAGGTCAGACCAATGGTTATTGAGTTATTCTTAAATAACCTATATTGAAGTCGGCTGTACAAAATTTTTAATTTTAAATTATTATAAAGGCATATTCTGAGGAATTGGGGGACCACACGAGAACTATCAGCTTTCATATAAAAAAAGAATCATCGAAATCGGTTCGCCCAGTACAAAGTTATGAGGTAAAACACATAAAAAAAACATACAGTCGCATTGAGTACCGTCTCCTTTTGGAAGTCGGCAGAAAATTATATATTATACTAGCTGCCTAGACACACTTTGTTCTGCCCTTTACGGTCCTATAAAATCCTTAAATTCCCAAAAAATATATTCAGGGTCACTTATCGGAATAAAAACTATCCTATCTCTCAAGTTGAATCAAACTGTACACAGTGTGCAAAATTTCATTGAAATCAGTTCAGTAGTTTTGGAGTCCATCGCGGACAAACAACGTGACACGTAATTTTTATATATAAAGATATAAAAGCGAACGGTCTCTCACACACTCTTCACGAAATATCGAAAACCACTTGACGTATAGAGATGAATATAAGCGACTTCAATATAGGTTATTTAAGAATAACTCAATAACCATTGGTGTGACCTTGATCAATTCATATGGGACCACACGAGAACTATCAGCTTTCATATAAAAAAAGAATCATCGAAATCGGTTCGCCCAGTACAAAGTTATGAGGTAACACATAAAAAAAAAACATATAGTCGAATTGAGTACTGTCTCCTTTTTGGAAGTCGGCAGAAAAGCAATCGTTTCTTAGATCTATGCCAGCGACTTTTAACTTTTGGCCCTGCGCTTTATTAATAGTCATGGCATATCACAATTTTACCGGATATTGGAGGCTTGCTTTTGAATCTTGTCGTAAATGAGCACTCATAATAATTCTTAAAGAAATTATTTAACTTTAGGCCCAGTGGCGTAGCGTGCCTTAGATGGGCCCTGTATCAAAAATTGTTGGGGTACCCCAATGAAGAGTAAAGATTTCATAAAAGGAACAAAAACGCTTGCATTGAATTAAAATTATTATATATTGGTTTTAAGTTATTACTTACAATTAATACTCCTAGGAACTAAGCTAGCCAAACATTTCATATCAAATATACACTTTTCGTGCCTTTTGTTCGGCGAACATAGCTGAAGACGATTCGGCGACATTCATAGCTGAAGACGATTTCAGTTTTACTAAATTCTTTGCTTCAATAGACAATACTGACAACATTTCCTGTCCCATAGAAGTCCTTGGAATTTTTGCTCACACACGTTCGGGGCCCCTGTATCCCGGGGGCCCTGTATCATTGATACGGCTGATACGGCGGTAGCTACGCCCCTGCTTATGCCATAAAAATAAAGATTTGCACGTTTGGATTTCGTCTGCACGTGTCGCGTAGTCGTGTCATACTACGATGACAGGCAATGTTTGTTTGAAGTCCCCGGCTAATAAAACTGTAATTCCACCCATAAGTCTATTGTTGCAAAGCCTTATGTCCTGAAGTGTTCTATCTAGAGCCTCTACACCTTTTTTATGGGCCATAGTAGACTCATCCCAAACTATTAATTTTGCTTTTCGTAGCACTTCTGCCAAATCACTTTTTGGTATATTGCACATAGTAATTTGGGAGATTTAAGGGCAAGTTAAATGCAGAGTGTGCCGTTTTACCTCCATCGATCAAAGTTGCGGCGATTCCTGAAGATAGCAACTGCAATGGCAATATTCTGGCCACTTCTTACAGTTGCTAAAAGCATATTTATTTAAAATGTCGCTATAATGCTCTTTGTGACATAGCGCGTCTTGTGCTTGAAACAAATGGTTTCAACGTTTTTCATTTCTTAAATTTGAGATGTCACCATAGATAAATATATATGTAGCAAGCTAGATGTCACTCATTTCATTCTTTTCTAGTTCTATTTAAAAATATGGCATTTGTGATTATGATAGAGTGGTAATAATAAAGATAGTATAATATGTTTTCGAAAATTTTATCTATGGTTTTACAGAAAACGATGGTGAATGTGAGATAAACAAACATGTATAAAATATTGTCTAGAATTTGGTATTTAATATGATGATATGTAAATACCAGGTTCAACATACTATAAAACACTTTTTATCACGGAGGTACCCAGGGGAAAATACAAAAAAATATTCGAGCACTAACTTGATGAAACCTCTTACCTACGTAAATGTTATTGAAAAAAACCTACCTTCGATTGAATTTAATTTAGTTGTATTTTATGTTTGTTGTATTATAAGTCATCAATAAATGTTTGTTGAACCGGCCCTGTCATAAAATCTGTTCCTACCTGACATGTCTTAAATATATTTTACCTCTCTACCAATTTTCAGATACAAAAAGTCAAGGATTTCATATAAACTTGCAAGAGCACTTAGTCAAGGCTGTCACAAAATTCTTTCTTAGATTATGTCTCCTACTCATTAACTCTAGATTTGCTAAATTTAATAAACATCTTATTAAAGAACAATGCCCATTTTTCACCTGACAATGTATAGAAATGAAATAAATCTTAAAATTCAGCTAATTGAATTGTAAATTAATTACGCTTATCACAATGTTAAAAGAAACGCAGGAAAAAAATATTTTTACATATTTCTATAAGCTTATTCCACGTCAAGGGTAAACGTACTATACATTTTGAACGCATCTCAACTACCCTTTTTCTAGGTCGTTCCATTTTATACATTGCTACTTTACTTTATTTAACTCTGTTTCTGAGTTTTATACATTATTTTATGTTTCATTTAATCAGTAAATATTTATTTATTTGTATTTGTATAGTACATATTAATATAAAATAATATAATAATAAAATAAATTAATCATTCAGTATGTCATCGAGTGCGGACGAATGAAACGGATTTTTTTTGACATTTGACAGTTCTGCAATTTGCATCGGCGCAGTTCTTCGTTGTTGTGTTTGCGTCTCGTTGTGTACTGTGCCATTTTGTTTGTGTTACTTCTTTTCACAACCCTATATGGTATCAAGAAAATATTTCTGCTCCAGCAGAATTTCTGGATGACGTAGTGATGAGAGAATTAAGTGAAAATGTTGATAATTAATAAACCATGCCACTTTAACATAGTGTTTTATTTGTTTATCCCATTTTGTTCATCAGGTATTTATGTAAGTAGGCCATAGGCCATAGGCCAATGAAATGTGTTTGGTTGATAAGTGATCATTTTGACAATACAAAATGAACTAAATGTAGTTAGCTAGTTAGTAAGTATTTATGTAAGCTGAAGAAATAGCAGATAGAGCTAGACACTCAATTTATGGTGACAATCATCGAAAGTAAGTGGTGACTTAGGGGCAGTTGGTTTTAAGAAATTCACAAAGTAAAAAAGACGTTTTAGACCATAATTAGATAAGTATTGCTGTCTTAACTTCGAGCTCTAATAATAAGTTATAGCACATTTATTTCTTTATTACGTATTTGGTTACGGCAAATCCTAACCTAAAAAGTGACATTGGTATTTTTTGGGATTCGTAGCGTTTAAATCGTAAAAATGACTATATGACATTATTTTCTAAGCTTGCATGTAGTTTTTCTACTATACTTTATAATTATACATCAACTTTCACTATCAGGTTTTTAAATGTATGGGAAGTGGGCATGATTCTTTAATATTCATCTTATTCAATAAATTTAGATTTCAGAACTTTCATACAAATTTGCGAGAGTGCTTAGTTTAATCCATCCCTGTCGCAAAATCCCTACCAAATTTCAAGTTTGTAGCACAAAAAAATAAAGGACTTTCATACAAACTTGCGAAAGCTCTTAGACCTCCTTAATCCGACTTTGTCGCAAAATCCGTTCTTAGTGGACGTCTACTAACTATAAACTACCACACTGCCGAATTTCAAGAGTTTGTACCACTTTAAATGAAGGACTTTCATACAAACTTTCAAGAGCCCTTATACTACCTTAACCCGGCTCTGTCGCAAAATCCGTTCTTAGTGGACGCTTACTAGCTATAAACTACCTCACTGCCAAATTTCAAGTTTGTAGCACCAAAAATGAAGGACTTTCATACAAACTTGCAAGAGCCCTTATATACCTTAACCCGACTCTGTCGCAAAATCCATTCTTAGTGGACGTCTACTATCTATAAACTATCTTCTTGCCAAATTTCATCTTTATACGTCAAGTGGTTTTCGATATTTCGTGATGAGTGTGTGAGAGGCCGTTCGCTTTTATATCTTTATATATCAAAATTACGTGTCACGTTGTTTGTCCGCGATGGACTTCTAAACTACTGAACTGATTTCAATGAAATTTTGCACACTGTGTACAGTTTGATCCAACTTGAGAGATAGGATAGTTTTTATTCCGATAAGTGACCCTGAATATATTTTTTGGGAATTTAAGGATTTTATAGGACCGTAAAGGGCAGAACAACGTGTGTCTAGACAGCTAGTATAATATATAATTTTCTGCCGACTTCCAAAAGGAGACGGTACTCAATGCGACTGTATGTTTTTTTTATGTGTTTTACCTCATAACTTTGTACTGGGTGAACCGATTTCGATGATTCTTTTTTTATAAGAAAACTGATAGGTCTCGTGTGGTCCCATATGAATTTGATCAAGGTCAGACCAATAGTTTTTGAGTTATTCTTAAATAACTTATATTGAAGTCGGCTGTACAAAATGTTTAATTTTTGATTATACATAACAGAAAGTTAAATTTTGGTTATTAAAATGTAATATATAAATATTTTCCGAACTGAATTATGATGTCTTCAGTACGCCTCTTGGGTCCATAGATATAGAGTTGAAATTATATTATATTATACTCTATTCCAATTACGAAGTCCCTTTTGACACTTCTTAGAACGTAACTCTTCACATTTCGCATAATTTGAAATAATAATCATTTTTGTTCATGGTCGTAAATCATCAATTTAAAATACACAATCAATCTAAATCATTATACAATTAAATCAAACACACAATCAACATATTGTTTTTAGACATCGTGCTCAAAATAATTAAAACTTTAAAAGATAATAATATATTACTGCCGTTTTGCGTTTACGTTCTATAGTTTTATTTTTACTTTTTTACATAGTGACGTGACTAAAAGAATCGTATAAAATCGATTATAGACAGATTCTTTTCGCGAGTGAAAATCTGTCAACACTGCGTCCACCTCGTGATCACGACCGCCATTTTGTTTATCTCTTCAGTACGAGTGCAGAAGCCTTGTATACGATACGCGTGTTCAGTTTAGTTGATTTTGTGTTGTGTTTTTATTTCGTTCTTGTTATTGTAGTTATAACTGTTTGATAATTCTTTCGTTGTTATTAAGTTTTGACTGTTATTTGATTTGTTTTTTTTTTGTATTTATAAACACTATGGCCGAAACTGAGACCACTAAAAGAACAGTGATGCGCAGTCAAGCGCGAGAGTTTGTAGTACGCCTACAAGATTACTTTGAAAGAGAGTATCAGAATGGTGGTCCATTGTTGCAACTTTCACAAGTGACTAACCGAGTAAGTGCAGCTCGTGGTATTAATCGAAAAACTGTTTCCCGAATAAGTAAGGAAAAACATGGTAAATATTTAATGGAAGATAACAAATTAAAATCGCCACTTAAGAAAAAAGTTAGAAGATCGATAGTTACACATATCGACAATTTTGACAACGACGCCATTAGAAACCATATCTATGGTTACTATAGTAAGGACGAATTGTCGACTCTCGATAAATTGTCAAATACTTTACGAGAATCTGGACTGTTTCACGGCAGTAGAACTTCTTTCTGGATGGTTTTAAAAAATGTTGACTTTTCTTATAAAAAATGTGATAAAAGGCGGATTTTGATGGAACGTAGAGATATAGCTGTAGCCAGATTCAATTTTCTAAGATCAGCAAAGTCCATTGCCGTTTGGTATAATGTTATATTTCTAGATGAGACTTGACTAAACGCTAATCATACAGTTGGCAAGATATGGACAGACGACACTCCTCACTCCTCCACAAAAGTACCTAGTGGCAAAGGCGAACGCTTAATTATTTGTCATGCGGGTTCCATGAAGGGATTTGTTCCGAATTGCCTCTTGGCGTTTAAATCTAAGAAAACTGTGGAATACCACGAAGAGATGAATTTTGTTATATTTAAGGAATGGTTTTGTACCTTATTGACCAACTTGAATGAGCCATCGACGATCATTATGGATAATGCACCGTATCATTCAGTACAAATAAGTAAGCCTCCACCTTCTAGCAGCAAAAAAACCGATATTGTGAAATGGCTGAATGACAATAATATTGTTGCTGACATGTCCATGTTAAAAGTTGAGCTGCTGCATTTGGTTGCTATAAATAAGCCAGCTAGACCAAAATACGTATTGGACGAAATGGCTAAGGAAGCTGGACACAATGTAATGCACCTTCCATCCTACCATTGTCAATACAATGCCATAGAATTGATTTGGGCGCAAATTAAAGGCAAGAATTTAAACAATTTTTTTTTATAATTTATTTTTACCTATTTTAACATTTTATCTGTTGCTATATTAACACGCAAACCTTTATTTTAGGTTATGCGGCTCGTAAAATACCAGCCCACCGCTTACTGCAAACAAAATGCTGTCATTGTTGCAAGAAGCTTGTGATAGTGTTACTGCCGCGAATTGGGAAAGTGTGGTTTTACGAACAAAAAATTTGATTTTCGCTGATTGGGACAGAAACATACATATTGATGTCGTTATAGATAACCAAATTATAATAAATACAGGGGATTCTACAGACGATGATGAGGGTGATGACGATGAAGCCGACCTTGAAATATCGATTTCGGCTAGTGATGATGAATATGTTCCATCTTGATAAAAATATCATGTAATATAATCTAATTAAAATTAAAAAAACAGTTTTATAAATTTTAATTTGATGCTAATCCTTTTTCTGTCAATACGATTTTAATTTGTTCGTTATAGTAATCGAAGATCAATATCGTCAAGTATCGACTATAGCGGTACTTTACTAGTACTTGATTATTGACATCTGTCAAATGGGACTTCGTAATTGGAATAGAGTATAGATACAGAAACATCTCCTTTTTTTTTTTTTTTTGCGGATGGAAAATTATCTAATGACGCCTTTCGCTGTGGGTGGAGCGGAAGGGAGTGTCAGACTTTTACTGACTAAAAACCATCCGTGTTCCTTCAGTGCCCTTACGTTCCGGAGCCGCGGTATCTCTTTCGAACAGCCCGCAGCCCCGGCAGGCGTCGGCCCTTGCGGGCCCCTTCACGCTGCTGACAGCTCTTTGAGGCGCGCGTGGAACAAAACGCGCCGTCGACACGGCCTGTCGTCGTTAGACGGACGGACGGCGAGCTACCCATTGCTCGCCGTCCACAGGCCCGCGCCTACGGTGGTCGGGGGCCACGACGTAGCCCCCAAAACAAACAGATAATTAAAACTCGAACGTTTAACGCATCAGTCCCATATTACTCATAAAACCGCCTTTATTTATATTTACCTGTAAACATTACATCTTCGTACAACTCGAGGCAATACTCTTTACTTTTTTTTGAGGGGTTTCAAATACATACATACATACATACATATAATCACGCCTCTTTCCCGTAGGGGTAGGCAGAGACCACTTCTTTCCACTTGCTACGATCCTTACATACTTGTTTCGCTTCATCCACTTTCATTATTCCCTTCATACATGCTCTACGGTTTAGGGTACTCTTAACCTGGCCTTTTTTCAAGACGTCCCTAATTTGGTCTAGAAATGTCCGCCTAGGTCTACCCCTTCCAACACTTTCATTCACACTTGCCTTATACACTTTTTTCGTCAATCGTTCTTCATTCATTCTCTCGACGTGGCCAAACCATCTCAGCATACCTTTCTCAATTTTTGTCACTACATCTTCTTTCAGACCTTCTTCTTTCAAATACAAAAAGCAAATAAATGGAGTATAATAAAGGGGAAACGCTAAATTGAAATTGGATATTGTATTTATAAATGTATATAGTAGTGTATAAAAATGCCTCAAAACCTTATGTTCAAGGACCAGAAGGTTTTGAGGGGTGGCATTTTGGAAAAGAATAGTTAACATTTTAATTAATGCCGGTAAAAACTGAAAAATAACTTCCTCGGTAAACATTTTTATTAAAATAAAACGACCATTATAGTGAACGCTGAAAGTACTAGAAATAAAGATAATCTGCACCCACACACACACACTTACATTCCAAGGGTTTTTTATAGAATATGGGTGACAAGCGGAGCACACAATTCACCTGATGGTAAGGGGATATTGTGGAGATTTATCTTCAATTAAGAATCAAAATTCAGATGCGTTGTCTCCCTTGTGCACTAAGATGAAATGCCTCATTTCCAGTAGCAAGGGCTTCCGGTTCTATATATTATGTACACTCACCGTACAAAACATAGCAGTATTAAGCTACTATTTTACGCTGGTATTCTGTGAGAGCGTGGTCCTTCCGCGGTCGGGCAGACCCATTCGTTCTACAACCAAGGTAGAGATTTTATTCGTGGTATAGCCATGCTCCAACTATATTAATAGTATAGTTGTAGCACAAATGGGTCGGCTCGACCGGGGAAGGACCACGCTCACACAGAATACCAGCATAAAATAGCAGCTTAATGCTGCTGTGTTTCGTATGGTCAATGTAGAGAACCGGAGACCCTTTTTACTGGAAAAGAGGCATTCCAATTGCATCTTCGTCCTCATGGCTCACAACTCATCTGCATTTTGATTCGCAAACGAGGATAGATGTAGATGTGTATGGGCCACAGCAACGATAAGCATAAAAAAATCATTCCCGCCTTAACTTTTTAATTAATGCCGGTATAAATCAGAAAAATAACTTCCCTAATAAGAACTTTGTTTAAAATAAAACGAACACTGAAGCGTTAAAAGTTATAGAAATAGAGATATTTTTACATACACACAAATGCCAAGGATAGGGATAAATATAAAAACTACATTATATTGTTTTATTCATTTTCGAATATGGTCGTTTATAGTCTGTATAAACGAGCTCTAGCGGCCCCGGGCGGCAGCAACCCTTACCACTGACAATCGTAGAAAATAATAAAATAGGACCGTTGTCTGAAATGTGTACATTATTGTGTGAATGAGTGGCGCCATGAATAATTTTGTCCTTTAAGAATAGATAAGATTCATATTTTATTGCTTGCTCGGTATTCACATGAGAGCGTGCATAATTAGAACTGTTAAGGCGTTTCCCTGACCAAATAACCTTGAGCATTCGTTCCGTCTTTAGACGTACGCTGCTTTATCATAGAATTCACACAATTTTTGGAATTATTTTAATTAAAAAGAAAAAGATACTTTAAACATTAAATAAAACGTGAATAATATAGATTTTCTGCCGACTTCCAAAAAGGAGACGGTACTCAATTGACTGTATTTTATTTTTGTTTTTTTTATGTGTGTTATCTCATAACTTTTTACTGGGTGAACCGATTTCGATGATTCTTTTTTATATGAAAGCTGATACATCTCGTGTGGTCCCATATGAATTTGATCAAGGTCAGACCAATAGTTTTTGAGTTATTCTTAATAACTTATATTGAAGTCGGCTGTACAAAATTTTTAATTTTAAATTATTAAGTGGCGAAGCTTGCGAAGACACTTATTGATTTCACGATGTCTGTCCGTCTGTCCCACGAATATCTCGGGAACGGTTTCGAATTTTCAAATTCTGTTTTCAGCAATCGATTACTGATCACCCAGGCATCTGAACCTCCTATTTTGAAACTGATTGCTCAACGGCAACCGTTAGAAACCGCTACAAAGCTGATTGCTTCGCCACTTTGCTATGCTGTTAGCTTGCTAGGTTTATTAAATTATCTATCCATTAGTGTAATCCTCAAATGATTAGAGCGTTGCAGTTAGCAACAGATAGATACATGTAATCAATAATTTTAGTCATTTTTTAAAAGTAGATTTTAAATGTATTTATAACACATAAAAACAAATTAGAACGTGGAATGTGATGTGTAGTTTATTTCTCATAACTAATGAGATAATAGTCTCTGCAAAACGCACTATCGCAAGGTTTTGGTAGGGGTATCGCCTTAAGTGTGTTTTCTTTGGTCTTTAAGTTTTATAAACCGATTTATCACCTCATATAAATTTACATCGAGAAGAAATTTATGTTCTGTGGTGGACTATTATTGGCAAATGAAGAAGAAAATACATTGTGGAACAACAGGACCTTGATGCTTTTGAATTCCCCGTTGATCTAATGATCGTAAAGTCTCGAATTCGTAACCCGGGTCGGGCCGAAATCAGATTGTTAGTAGCCCGGAGTCGGGAAGTTGGCAGTGCTTTGACCCAGCGCCTCGGAAACCACGTAAGGTTGTTAGACCTGCGCCTGATCCCTATACAGTCGCGTCGGATTGCCGTCCCATTGGTCTATGAGAGTGAGGGAATAGAGAGTGCACCTTTGCTTCCGCACACACTTAGTACACTGTAATACTAATAAACCTAGCAAGCTAACAGCATAGCAAAGTGGCGAAGCGATCAGCTTTGTAGCGGTTTCTAACGGTTGCCGTTGAGCAATCAGTTTCAAAATAGGAGGTTCAGATGCCTGGGTGATCAGTAATCGATTGTTGAAAACAGAATTTGAAAATTCGAAACCGTTCTCGAGATAATCGTGGGACAGACGGACAGACATCGTGAAATCAATATATAAGTGTCTTCGCAAGCTTCGCCACTTAATAAGAAAATACTGCCCTTCGCAGATAGTTAGTCTCCGTTGACACACATAAGTTATACCTTGATTGATTGATTTGAGTTGATACTAGTTTTAGAAAACTAGATGCATCGGCGTAGTAAGGCAATTTAACATAAGCTTTGAATGGCTTAATTCGCCGTCATATAGGTATCCTTAAATTTACTGCCTATATCTCAATTCTCAGAGGGTTGCAGGGCAGGGAAACGTCCACCGCGCTGCCCAAATACGTGCTGGCGGACTTCACATGTCTTCGAAATCTATTTTTTTTTAATTTCTCAGATATGCAGGTTTCCTAACAATCAGCACGTGGTAAATCAACACTTAAATATTAATTAACAAGTTCATTGGTGCCGGCGAGGATCGACCCCGAGTTACTCGCCTAATATGTGCGTGCGTTTGGGTGTGCATGTCTGGTTCATGCTCCGGGTCTGGATGTTTATCCTTGTGCACTTTATGTATGTAAACTGCCTTCACGACAGGGGCGTAGCTACCGCCGTATCAGCCGTATTTCGTCGTACCAGAGTACGAAAAATATCCAACTGTAGAGAGGTGTAAGACAGGGTGACGTTATATCCTCGAAACTCTTCACCGCTGCATTGGAAGACGTTTTCAAGCTACTGTACTGGAAAGGATACGGTCCTAACATCAATGGCGAGTACATCACTCGCCTTCGATTTGCTGACGACATATTCCTTATGGCAGAATCGCTGGAGGACCTAAGCACTATGCTCAATGACCACAATAGTGTCTCTAAACGGATAGGTCTTAAGATGAACATGGACAAAACAAAAATCTTATCTAATGACCTATGCCAATAGTTGTTGGGAGTACTAAGCTCGAAGTTGTTGACGAGTATGTTTACCTGGGACAAATAGTCCGACTAAGTAAGTCCAACTTCGACCAAGACGTCAATCGACGGATTCAACTTGGCTGGGCTTTCGCTTAGCTTTCGGGAAATTACGACACATCTTTTCGTCAGGTATACCTCAAAACCTGAAAATGAGATTGTACAACGAGTACGTGTTGCCAGTAATGACCTATATATCTGATACGTGGTCCTTCATTGCTGGCCGTATTAGGACGCTCAAGATCGCTTCCAGAGTTATGGTGAGGACTGTGTTCGAGGATTCTTTGCGTGATTAACTCCTCATAACATAGAAATGAGGATTAATAAACTGAAGTGGCAATGGGCCAGCCATATAGCTCGAAGAACCTATAACCGATGGGGGAAAAGGTTCTCGAGTGCCAGCCTCGTATTGGTAGGCGAAGTGTCCCCCACTAGATGGAGTGACAAATTACTAAGACATGCAGGAAGTTGATGGATACAGGTGGCTAAGAGCCGTGCCTTGTGACATTCCTTGGGAGAGGCCTATGTTCAGTGGTGGACTTGTGAAGGGCTGTAATGATGATGATGATGGTGATGACGATGATGAATAGCTTATAATTAATATATAATTATGTAATGTGAGAATTTTTGTTCCTTTTGTGAAAAATCTTTATGCTTCATTTGGGCGCCCCAATAAATTTTGATACAGGGCCCGTCTAAGGCACGCTACGCCACTGCTCCACGATACAGGAGAAAACCTAGTCTGGAGGCAATGTTTTTTTAAGGAAGCTAAAGCAAAAGAAGACAAAATATAGTATATAACAGTTCTGTGTTTAAATTCGCCACCTTAAAATATCAATACAAAGCCGACTTTACTACAATCGATTTCCAGAACTTTCGAAGTTAAACATTGGAACAATTACGTGTTTGATTTTCTAGTTAAATGGGTATAGAATGAGGTGAGGGTTTTACCCTAGGTAGGCATAACCTTCAACTATCCAACTTCTGTGATTATATAAATCTCAAATACCAACTATAATTAAGTCAAAACTCTCATTAACCTAGCTCGCATTGTTACCAAAAGTAAAGAAAAATGTTACCCAAGCATGAACGAAATTTCGTTTTGTTAGGTATTTTAAGCACAACCTTTATACACCTGAATCTCACCTAAATGCGTACATTAGAATAACTTTTAAATGCCATGACTGGCTAAGATAAAAATTTAACAATAAAATACAAAACCTTTTATACGTGGTAGAGCCATGCTGCAGCTATATTAGTAGTATAGTTGTAGCACGAAAGGGTCGGCTCGACCGGGGAAGGACCACGCTCTCACAGAATACCAGCGTAAAATAGCAGATTAACACTGCTGTGTTTCGTATGGTGAGTGTAGAGAACCGGAGACCCTTTTTACTGGATAAGAGGCATTCCATCTTAGTCCTCACGAGTGACAACGCATCTGCATTTTGATTCGCAAACGAGGATAGATGTAGATGTCTATGGGCCACAGCAACCACTTACCATCAGGTGGACTGTGTGCTCGTTTGTCACTCAATCCTATTAAAAAAAAACCTGATATTACATTTTACCTTGAACATGTGTTAATTAAAGGTAGAAGAGTTTTTTTTTATAAAACTGAACGTTACAAAGGAACTAATACTCGACCTGGTGAAATAAACTCCACAGTTACGAGGCTACTGTAGTCCACGACACCAGCACCCAACTTCAAACAAAGAAGGCTTTGTCCTTCTCCAGTCAAGCCGACGAATTCGTGCTGCAGCCATAATACACTGCATCCGTTACCGTTACCGTTACAGCTTATTAAATTCCACTGCTGGACGTAGGCTTCCCCTTAGATTGCCTCATAGGGAGGATATTTGCCATAACTGCCACGCTTGGCAACCGCAGTTTTTTTTATTTTAAGTCGTTATTAGGAAGACGCTGCTACCCATCTCCTGATTTGTTTCCCTCTGTCGCCTCTTACGACTCCCACGGGATGATATGGGGTAGTAGATATTCTTACAACGTGACTACACGGTACACTGCAAAAAGTTAATTAATTTTTAAGATGTAAAATATCCCTGCATAGAATTTATTCGTGTACAGATACAGTGGCACACGTTTTCCAGTATTGTTACTTGTATTGTCACTAGTCCCGGGGAACATCCGGGATTTATGGGCCCTCGACGCGAGCAATCTCTAAATTATCAGCTCGAGATTTATTGCTTCAAGCAGGTGTTCCTGTTGCCCTCTCAACGCATAAAACAAAAAGACAATTATTTATATTCCACTCCCACTTACTCATCATTTGTTGTATTTTTCTAAAGCTGAAATTCCGACTGGTAAGTGAATCAGTGGAGAAAATATGAATCTTTAAACAAACTGTGTAGACTTTATTTTTGTGGAAAAGTCAGTTGGCCATCGGTTAACAAGATATGTCACTGTGCTGCAAAATAAAGATATGCTTCTTCAGTAACTACAATAGAGCCAAGCTGTATTAGGTTAATCGATAAGTTTTTGGAAACGTGATGAAACTCTAGGATGGGTAGGTATATATATATATATCTTCTTCTTTATATATAAAAAGTACGTGTCACGTTGTTTGTCCGCGATGGATTCCTAAACTACTGAACTGATTTCAATGAAATTTTTGATCAATGTGCAGTTTGGTCCAACTTAAAAGATAGGATAGGTTACATCTCAATTTATAGTCGCAATACAATATTATTTTATTGAAAATTATTTGTCTATTATTTGACAGTCATAATTATCTGTTAGCTCCAAACGATTCTATCAGATGACGATATCTGTTGACTGGATTGAGTAAATATTTAATAGATGGCGCTATGTTAAAATACAAACGTTTAATATAAGCTACAATTTAGTAGTATTTAACCACCACGTGTTGCTGTAAGTATTCAACGGATAGAAAGGATTTCAAAAAAAATTTGCAGACTGTGTGCAGTTAGGTTCAACTTGAGAGATAGGATAGTTTTTATCCCGATAAGTGACCCTCAATTTTTTTATTGCTAATTTCAGTTTTTTTGGGAAAGCAAATGGTCGTTCGGAAAGGGTAGAACAACGTCTGCCTGGTCAGCTAGTATATATATATATATATATATATATATATATGTAGGTATATATATATATATATATATACCTACCCATCCTAGAGTCTATATATATACTAGATATATATATATATATACGTAAATTGTATTTATGTTTCAACGTTGTCGTCTTTTAAGCTTATTCACCTTGAATAGCGTTTTGCAAGTTGGTTAATTCCCTTAGGAAAAATAGGCTTGGTCCTGGGACTCGAAAAAGGCGTCCAGAAGCTTAAAAACGTCTTCCAATGCAGCGGTGAAGAGTTTCGGGGATATAACGTCACCCTGTCTTACACCTCTCTGCAGTTGGATAGGTTTCGTACTCTGATTCTGTACTCGGATAGCCATCGTAGCTCTACTGTACAAACACTTCAGCACTTCGATATACCGACAGTCAACTTGGCACCGCTGAAGGGACTGCAGCACCGCTCAATTTTCGACGGAATCAAAGGCTTTTTCATAGTCCATATACGCAAGGCAAAGTGGGAGATTACACTCCTCTGTCTTCTGTACAATCTGCCGCAGGGTATGTATGTGGTCTATGCTACTAAAGCCTTTTCGGAAAACATCTTGTTCGGGAGGCTGGAAGTCATCAAGTCTGCGTGCGAGACGATTCGTAATGACTCTCGAAAACAGCACGTAGACGCGGCTCAGAAATCGGAAGGGAAATCGGTCTGTAGTTCTTCAAGAGAACGTTGTCGCCTTTCTTGAAGAACAAGACCACCGCACTTCAGCTCCACGCCTCCAGAGTAGTGCCACCATGGAGGACGGAATTAAAGAGCTTCTGAAGGACTTTAAGTACCGGTTTTCCACCCGCTTTCCGAAGCTCCGCTGTAATTCCATCCTCGCCCAGAGACTTGCCGTTTGTAAGATGCTGGAGAGCCATTCTAATCTCGATTAGACAGACTTCCGGGATATCGTCATCGGAATAGTTTCGGATAGGACATGCATTTGGATCGTTACTCACACTTGCGTGTGGCTCCAACGATGACGTGTACAGCTGCCCATAGAACCTCTTAATCTCACTCAAAATCTCAGGGGTCCCGTAAACGACGCTGCCACAATCGGTCTTCAACTTCAACAGTTGGTTCTTTCTGGCAAACAGATCTCTGGCAAAGGCTTTGAAGCCCTGGTTCAGCTCGATCGCTTCTTCAATACGAGCTGTATTGAAGTTGCGCAAGTCCCGCCGCATGCATTTGGAGAACTGTCTGTTCAGTTGCCTGAATGCTGTCAAATCTATAAAGACTGCAGCTTCATATCCATGCAGAACAGCCATGAAATTAAGAGTGTGATCAGAGTTTTTGTGTTCTTCTGCGACGGTTCTTACAGAACTTAGCTCCGACCGCATGGACAGTTTTCACAAGCTTGTCATTCATATCGTCCACTTTATTGCAATCTTCTAGGCCCTGAAAACGATTTTGTAACTCGAGCTGAAAGCTTTCGGGGCTTTGGATTAGAGCACGAGGTGGACGGAGCGTTGACTTCATTAGACGAGACCTCTCCAACTTAACGATTAGGTTAAGTGTTCCTCTCACCATTCGGTGATCGCTGCCGGCTTTCACCCTCGCGATCACTGAGACATCACTGAACAGTTGCCGTCTAGTCGTCATAATGAAGTCAATCTCATTTTTGTCGAACTGTCGGGGGACGACCAGGTCCACTTTTTGTGGGGCCGCTTCTGGAAGAAAGAGTTTATCATAGAGTCCCTCCTTCTCCATAAAAGTGGCCAGCTGCTGGCACCTTAGGTTCCGTTGCCCATTCCGAATTTCACTTCTTTCAGCTCACCGTTGTCTCTTGTGCTTAGTTTTGCATTGAAGTCTCCTATTAACACCGTATAGTGGGTTTTGGAGGAATGCATGGCTCTAGAGATATCCTCATACGTTTCCTCCACCTCCTCATCGGGATGTGCCGAGGTTGGTGCGTAAACCTGTATGACCTTCAGGGAATACCCTTTGGTAATTCTTAGTATAAGGTACGCAACCCTCGTCGACACACTCCTAATCTTTACCACGTTATTAACGAGGGACCTGTGGACGATAAACCCGAAACCTCCTTGGGACAGATGGCCCTCCCGGTGATAGAACAAGGTGCCGGATTAGAGGATTACCGTGTCCTGCCCCTCTCTTCAGACCTCGGATAATCCTATAATATTCCAGCGCAGCTTGTCTATCTCTTCTTCCAGCTCCAGGACCTTCTCGTCAGTCCTCAGGGTACGTGCGTTATATGTTGCCAGGTTGAGTCGTCGTAGGTAGCAACTGAACCTCCAACGGAGATTCTTAGCACCCCCTGCCCCGCCGTCACCATGGTCGCCACGGTAGACAGGAAAGTCGGGACCGCTGGGGACTGGGGGCCGTTTATTTGTATTGTTGTTGATGGGGGTATACCTATTGCCATAGTTGCTACGCTTGGCGAGCGGGTTGGCAACCGCAGTTTTTTTTTTTGCTTTTTGCTGTTATCAGAATGATGCGTAGATGAAACTTGGGTACACCATTTTGACCTGGAGACGAAAAACCAAAGCAAGGTGTGGAAAAGAATTTCTTCTTCGCCAGTCACGAGATTCAAGATGTCTGCGTCCGTTGTAAAAATTATGGCTCCTGTCTTCGGAAGGTATAATAATGGTCGACTATTTAGGTAAAGTAGAGACAATAACCGGAAATTATTACGCATAATTAATTAAAAAGAACTAAAGAATAATACCCGTGTAGTGGCGTGTAAAAGCATTCACTACCCCATATCTTGCCGTGGGTGTCGTAAGATACGATAAAGGGAAACTGCATCAGGAGATTGGCAGCAACATAATCCTGATAACAACACAAAATAATAAAAAACTGCGGTTGCCAACTTGGTTGCCAAGCGTGGCAACTATGACAAATATCGCCCTTATGAGGCAGTCTATGAGGAGGCCTATCTTTATATTTTTTTTTTATATGAAACGGACAAACTAGCATGCGGCTCACGTGATCGTAAGTGACTACCGTCGCCCATGAACTACTGCAACACCAGGGGAATAGCAAATGCATTGCCGGCCTTTTAAAAAAGAGTAGGTTTTTTATTTATTTATTTATTTATTCTTTATTGCATTTCTTAATCTAAAAGAATACAAAGGGCGGACTTAATGCCTTGTGGGCATTCTCTACCAGTCAACCCGTATCTTTTCTTTTTTTTTAAACGTTACCTCCACGCATGAGTTCTCTGCTGTATCGTGGGGGAAATTTACACACATAAATTTCAGAATGACAAACATCCAGACCCGTAACAATTATATTATTTGTAGGCCATACAAATACTTGTTTCGTGCGGGATTCGAACCCGCGGCCAATTTAAGTACCTGGGTCACTGGGTAATAAAGGACTCGGCTACAAACAGCATCCGGAATACGGTGGCAGATATTTGGGATAGCGCTAAATTGTTGCAACTAAAAGTGTGCGGATTAGGACTTTTCCTGAGAAATGCATACAAAAGTTCAAACTGATATTGGTAATATAGATACAGGCAAGGCTCGGATAACGGTATATTTTTCGAAACGTTAAAGACTTAAGGACCTAAAAACTTATTGATACCGTTTATGTTCGAACGGAATTATAATAAAAACGTTTATGAAGGGAACGAAATTTTAAATTGTTCTTGTTCAATAAAACGTTTTTAACCATTTTAAACCGTTTTTTCCCATTTTTGACCCTGCAATACGAAACAAAAATACCTTACAGGTTTAAACTTGTCGTGGCACGTGCCATTCATTTAGTTTCCTGCCGAATAAACCGTTTTTTACGTTTTCACATTACGTTCTCGTTTAGTTTTTGTTCCGAACAAAATGTTAAACAAGGAACCGTCCGAAACGTTTCAAAAACGTTATTTTTAATGACGTTTCCGAGCCTTGGATACAGGTACTTTATATCTAATCTTAAATGAATCTTCATTGGCACTTTGGTTAAATATTCATTGTTTTTATAATTTCACATCTACATGTGAATGTTTACTGGAAGAAAAAGTTACAAGGTTTTAGATATACTGTCAATGGTTATTGGTAGACTATAAGTATGTAATATGTATAGTATATCATGTCATAAAACTGTGTAAGAAGACATCTTATATCCTTTCAAAATTATTTATAGTCAATAAAATTGCCATTTTATATCAGTGCGACGGAAATAAAAAGGAAAGTTAGGGCTCTAACGTCTACAACCACGCACGTGACACTTGTACGCGAACAGTTCCACACGCTTCTATGTGTAGACTTCCAAGTGTCTTTATTAATATTATCCTTATACCTAACGGTAGACGGTACTTTCTTCGTCACCATCAAGTCACTTGTTGCAAATTATATTCTAAGTTTTTAAATTCCTTTCCCTATTTCTTCTATATTTCCTATCTTCGTACCGATTCGTTGCGGCACCGATTTTCGACAACTTTTATCTGTGGCGACGGACAAATATTCCATGACACGCCAGGCGTGTCATATGCCACCAGCCATGTGTAAAATTAATGTTTCTTTTTTATGCTTTTTTTACTTGTTTAGACCTAATTAAGTTTATTTGATATCAAACATAAGTTACAAATAGAAGGGTACTTGTTTTTAGTGGGTAACTACGTGTTTTTTTACGTGTTTTCTTTGAAATTGAGAGTGACTTTTTTATGAAGAGATTACAAACCTTTTGTACTATTTATTGTTTTATAAAAAAATATTTATATAAGTAGGTACAGCTAAATCGCACTGGAAAATAACGTAAATTTTCACCTAATAATAATATTTGTAAATATCAAACAGTCAAGAACCTTACTTTGGAAATAAATAAGGTTTATGATTCATTAATATTTACAAATGTTAAATATTATTTAATGTTATACAAATGTAAAAGTAAAGTCGATTCTAAAACGTCTAATTAGTAAGAATAGCAAAACAAGTTTTTTCAAAAGGAAACAAACGCCGACGCTATACGGCGGCAGATTGACAAAAGACTATTTATTAGCGAACTTTTTTATGCATGAACGGTTTCAAACTGTTTCAAGCAAAAATAAACCTTATACCATATCACAAGAGCACATGGTACTTCGTAGGTCTATTTGGCCATATGATAGTAATACGACGGCATTTCAACCATTTTAAGCAAAATTAAACAATAAGACAAACGTATTGTTTTTTTTAAGAGGACACTTGTTTTCCAGAAATTTATTTACGACTAGTTTGTCAGCGATCGCAATGAGTGCTATTATTTGTTACTTATTAGACTATTTTTCCACAACATGATTGAAAACCTACAAAGTAAAAAGAGTACCATGTACAAGTTAAAAAAAGGTTGTCAACCCCTAAAAATTTCAAATTTTCAAAATATCCAGAAACGAAGCCGCATGCATGAACTACTTGCAAAATAATGAATATTTTGTTCTGGATAAATTTTCCAAGAACGCAATTTGAACGAGTTATAACGATTTTTAAAAAGACACGACTCGCGTGTCATACGACACACGCAAAAGTAATCGATGGCACGCCTGGCGTGCCATTCGCACTGAACCGGTTAACTAATAACTATATACAGGATTATTTTGTAATAACCAGCCAAATTTGCAGCGAAGGTCTAGAATAAGTAATATAGCCAAATGGTGAAGAAAAATTAATTGAAAAAAATCTCAAACATTCTGTCCTTTTTATCTTTTAAATTCAAAGTTCATGGTAACGCATTATTTTAATTGATTTTACTGCGCACGCAAACATTCGTAAGGGTCGATCGGTAGACAAAAACGTGGTTGTCCATAAATCACATTCAATTTACGATAATTTCAAATAAAAGTAGAAGTCTTATTTACTCGTATTTTCACAAACTATATAGGATACATATAGTTTGTGAAAATACGTTTATTTTTCAGAGTACCAAAATTTTAAAGTTAAGTTCAAATATATAAACCCTGGGTCTTATTATGAAATACGTTAGCATTATTTGTTTTCCAACAATTACTTTCCACAACAAATTCTTTTCTCCTCATTTCCACAAGAACGCACTTAATAGTTAAAGGCCAGGTTGGACAAAATATCATATTTTAGACACGATTTTGACGTGCGAGAATTCATACTTCTTGACATAGTTTATGCTCGGGAAAAAAATATGCGCATACATGAAATATGTACTACTAAATAAAATTCTTTATCGAATATATTTTTAAAATACTTTTTATTAATCGATGTATAGATGTGACGGAGGGAAACAAATCAGATGGGCAGCAGCATCTTCCTAATAACGACTAAAATTAAAAACTGCTGTTGCCAACCCGCTTGCCAAGCGTGGCAACTATGGCAAATATCCCCCCTATGAGGCAATCTATGGGGGAGGCCTATGTTCAGCAGTGGGCTTTAATAGGCTCTAACGGTAACGGTTATCGAGATAAAAAAACATTGATCCTTAATTTCCTGAGCCATAAGCAAAATTATTTGTCCACCAAATGTCGCACGCTTACTTCGTGCTTACTGCGGAGAAGAGAGCGCTAAAAGCTTCGCCATAATACAGTTTCTTAAACTCTTACAAAAAGCAGTTCCATTTTCTGATTTAAAATTTAAATATGTTTGGGTGTTTGCGCTCTTGCGAATATCTTTATAAAATCATTATTGATTTCTTATATTTACGCGAACACTACACATTGTGTGTGTGCTTTTCAGCAACTCATGGTCACGGGGGAGCTCCCCCGTGACCATGGGTTGCTGAAAAGCACTCGAAACGTCGGGAATAAAAATAATAAAATAAACGCGATAAAATCCGTAAAAAACAGTTTTATTCAAAATCATTATTTCTCGAATTTTCTCTTATTTTAAAGTAAATTTTTAAGTATGTTAGAGATATCGAACAAAATATTAATTACAATATGATCACCTATTGAAGCATTATCATAAGTTTGATTGTAATTATTGATAACTCCCTATTTAATAAATTACAGCAAATGTCGGCACTGCTGTCTGATATGATACGCGTAGTGTATGTTAAGTCATTAAGTGTGACTATATTTTCTTTAAGTACAGTTATTACTTTGTAATATTGTTCGCAAAATAAATTAAATAAAAATTTAATTGAATAATAATGCCCTCCAATCACCAACCCGCCTGTCAAGCGTAAACGCCTACTTATGAAAGCCAGCTGTGGACTTTTAGTTGCTCTTAGCTAGGTTGTATTGCAGCAAATAACTAGTTTTCACAAAGGCGCCTGCCAAGCGATAATCCATAAAGCCATTCTAAATATTAATAAATCATCCAAAATAGTTTTCTGGCTGCGATGGCTTTCATTCAAGCAGCACAGTAATTAAGGATCGAGGAATAAAACAAGTGTATCATGACCAAATATCTCTTTATTACCTTAACATCTGCAATTTGATATAAACTGGTAATCGACCAGCGATTTAACCAGATCGCCTTCATATAAAACGTTAATAGGAATTAAAAACGACAGAGCAAATAATACCACATGTAATAAAGGTTTATAATAAAGTTCTGCTGCATTTGCAGTACGTAGGATTAGACAGTTAATAGAGGTGGACACTGCTCGCTTAGTGTATTTCAGTTGTTTCCATAGTGTTATGTCCTTTGGTATCTTACTATGGGGGATGACAGCGGACATCAATATGATATTTGTTTTGCTGTTAAAAGAGAGCGTTTCGTTCCATTTATAACTTGAGTAAACAAGTGTCTCTAAATGAACGTTTTAAAGATTTCGGCATATTAACTGTTGCTTCTCAATACATATACTCTAATATACTATTTGTTAGGAAAAATATACATACGTATAATAAATATAGTGACATACATGACCTTAATACATGAAATTAAAATAAACTTGTTATAACATTTTTTAGACTAAAGAAAACTTACAATTCATTTATGGCAGCACAAGGCATTCGATTTTTCAACAAAACACCTGATTCAATGCTTGAATTGCCTTTACATAAATTTAAAAAGTATTTAAAAAAATACTTTCATTAAAAAAGCATATTATACAATTGACGATTACGTTAATGACATAAACCCATGGTCATCTGAAAATCAATCAAGTTCCACAGAATAATCTCAACAGAATAATTTAAACTTATGTATTATTTGGTATCATATTCAATTATTATTGTTATTTATGACTATAAATTGTTTATATGATGTTGACATTGAGAGAAACTTTTATCTGATTAAATCAGTTGATTTGTTAAAATGTATTTTTTTGTTTCTCTTATATTTCTTCTTTCGCTTGACCATTCATAAGAGCTTATAAATGAGCCTATGTAAATAAAATAAATAAATAGATTAAACATTTTAAAGTAGAAAATAATTAATAACGAACAAAAAACACGTTACTCTTTGGTCACATTCATGTACCATAAACAACAAAATATTTTAACTGTAATTGTCCTTGATTATTTCTTTAAGTTAATAAATGACACAAACAAAAAAAAAACTCGCGGTCAAGTTCCCGCCAAAACCCCTAAAGAAATCACAACATCATTTTACTTTAAAATGTCAGTAAAATTCTTACTCAATTTTTCTAAAAACTTAACTAACGTTTGCAAGTAAACGTGGATGTGCTTTTTACAACTCTACCTACACAATTGACTTATTAAACTAAATGAGTATTTTTCTTACATTACAAAATAACACATTTAATAGAATTACCAAGTAATATCGACTGTGAATAACATATAGACATAATTTCAAATTAAGCTCGTCCACAAGAGCACCTTAAAATAATGACTTATAAAATATACAAGAGAGATATACTACGTATATCTTAAATTATATAATTTGTTTTATTACTGAAGATAATATATTCGTTAGTTTAATGGTATCCGCAAATTATGGCAGTTCCCAGGAACAGGAGCAGTTTTCAGCAGAACATTACGATAAAATAAATATATTATTAACATCAAAGGCAAACGAAAAATATATAAATTGACTTAGAGCTATAGAAAACACTATGGAAGCATAATAGGCTACCTGCGCCCTTACATTTTGTTTCAAGTAAAAGCTTAAAGGTGTAAATTTCTATCGGTAACTTATTTTTCAGTTAAAAGAAATATCGTGTGCAGTACTACAACTTGTATGTACAAGTATTGAATTTTCTAGTTCGATTTTCATTTTCCTTAAACAATTACATCACTACTCCGTTACTGCAGTGATCCAGACTCGGTTATATATATACAAAGCATAATTCTGTAGTCATAATTCGATGGTCTAGTGGTTGTAAGTACGGCTGCAGATCATGTGGCCCCAGGTTCGAATCCCATGTCAAAGATCAGTTATTGGATTTTCAAGTCAAGAATTTCCCAGTGCCAGCCCGGAGTTAGGAATTTGGCGGTGCTTCACCACCGTGCCTCGGAAAGCACGTTCTGTGCCTGGTTCTCTCCAGGCGTGTCTGATTGTCGTCCCGTCGCTATATGAAAGGGAGGAAAAAGAGAGTGCACCTTTGCTTGAGCACACACCCGTGCACTATAATCCTGGCCGTGACGAAAATCGGCCTTAAGGACATTATTATTCGCAATTAGTGTAGTGCAATCCAAACTCAATTGCGGATGCTAAATTAGGTCCAAGTTCGCGCGTTTTTGCTCAAGTACAGTCGGGTTTGTGTTCATAGTTATTGTATGTTATCATTTAGTCTATAAATATTTGTTGTTGATAGTGATTTTTGTTTCGTTATTTTAAAATACAATACATTCGAGCTAGGTACATAAACAGCTACATATAGTAGTTATATTCAGAATAGGAAACATTTAGGTATTTAGCACTGACATAGATAATATTACAAACCAGCTTATGTAAAATTCAAATTAACATTGTCTTGCTATTTTTAGTTAACTCTAAAATTTTTTCAGAATAGATAATATACCTATTAATTATATTAAAATATGCAGCCGTTAATGGATTTATTTTTCTAACAAATCCTCCTCTCTTCTATAAAAAAAACCGCGCAAAGTAGCAATCGCAGAGTATTTCACAAGCGCCTTTAAGTTTGAATCGAGTAATATTTATAACTTGTCGATTTACTACATTAAATTAAAAACAAATTAAACAGGTAAGTCCCAAAGTGTTCTAGAACTACGGTGAAGTCTTATTCCGGAATCAAATTTCAGTCAAATTCAAAAAGAAAGACTTCCAAATCGAGAAACTTAAGTACTAAGAATCATTATAGTAATTTACAGCCAAATTAAGTTAATTTTATAATAAGTCATATTTTAGTAACGAAATAGTAATAAGAAATAATAATTAAAAAATATTAATTAAATTTTAATTTTTTTTTAATTTATAATTTAAAAATCAAAAAAAGTCAATTTTCTAAATGCCAATTATAAAAATGTTTACTCTCGTAAAATTTAGCTAAAAATCTTAAAAATAGAGTAAATGCACTAGGTAAATAATACCTATGCACTTTTATTTTTTTTTATCATTAAAATCAAAAAATTCATTAAAAAAACATCATTACGTACCAGCGTTTTATGACTGCAAAATAACTGTACAATCTTATATGTAATGTATTACTAAATATAACAACTACTATAGCAGTGGGCTTAGGTATATTAATATGTTCCACTGAAACAACCTAATAAAGCTTACAACTGGTAACACTAATTAATTACAATAATAATTTTACTATAACTAAATTTATCCCAATATTCTGATTAGTCTTTTTACTATTTGCCATTGCAATGAGTAATACTACAGTACTGTTGTGAGCATTTTAACAATATTTACAATGCATAACTATTTCCGGCATCACCTTAAATGACATTTACAAAATATACAATGACAAACGAATTCACTTTTAAAGAAATAGTTTGATGGTTAACAATATGTGTTGCCAACACATTAATTTGTAAAAACTACCATAAGTTGTAATAGTTAAAGTTAAAAAAAGTAATGTAAACGTTACACTACTCTAAATATCATGGGGAATCTTCAAATTTAACTACATAATATTTATAAAGATTTTTCAACAATTAGAGACTAGGATGTTGAGCATACAAGTCCAATATAATGAAGAGGTAATGCTTACGCGAATGTGCTTCTCCTCTTTATATGGTACTTATTTATTCCGCTATTTATAACAAAGTAACAGCTTTCTTTGAAGGCGGTAACTTTATATTACGACATAAGGCCAGGTTGGACAAAATATCGTATTATAAATACGATTGTGACACGCGAAAATTGATACTTCTTGAGATAGGAGGTATGTGCTCAGAAAAAAATATTGCTCATGCATGAAATACTCAATGAAATTCTTAATTTAATGGATTTTTGTACCTACTTTCTATTAATCAAGAAAAAAATTATAAAATTTTCACCGGGAAAACACTGACGTTCGAGTTTTTAAACGGTATCCATAAAATATTTTTCGATAATATTAAAGGCATGTTATTGAATTATATTCTTAATAGGTAAAGTAGGTAAATTTCAAATTCAAAACGTCGCACGCTTACTTCGTGCTGGACAAATATGCATGCAGCGAAGATCCCTTCTTAAAGCCTTTTAAGAAAATCCTTTTAATGTTGGAAATCCTCGCCATAATATTGTTATTAAAATAATTTAAAAACGACTTTCGCAAGTATCTGACGATAAATCATATACTTACATATTTAGGGTCACTTGTATTTGAGATAATTTTAATACTTTTTAGGATATAACCTTTTAATAATAAGATATTCATATCGAACACCAAAATGTATGCTGTAATATACGTGAATCACCAAAACAAAATCTCAAACTGACAAAAAATATAATTATACCTTATTATGCCTAATCGGTATCACCTTTTTTATAATCCGCTTACACGTATTTCAGAATTCCACACTAGTTTTCTTTCATCTATAGGTATAGTTTAAAATAATTCAAAATATCCTACCTATATCAGATTATCACTGCTGTGGAGTGTGTGAAATTTTATAATATTTAAATAATATCCTAAACGATGAACACGCACTCTTTCACTACTTCTTAAAGCCCTACCATTTTCGAACTCACCTACTTCAGGACGATTTTTCTCCTATTTAGGAAGATTTATTGACTGAACGTCCATAAATCTTGATATATGACAATCGATGCCACACAATAAACACTTTAATGTCATTATAACCGACCACAACAAGCCTTATTTGTCGCAATCCTGCACCAGATGGATGCTGTCTTCGTCCCGGCGACTGGTGTGCGGCCGTCTTAGAGGGCGCGGATGCTGGAGGATATAAAAACGCTCGGATTGTTGCCCACCTGGCTTTTTGTTAAGAGCGTTTCTAAGGTGGCTTTCCCCTAAACAAATGAATTAAAAAGTGTATTGATAGTTCTCAATATACGAAAGATGGATTAAAAACAACCGAGAAAAATATATAATAACTATATTTAAGGACTATATTTAACCCAAAACCAAACCCAAACTATATTTGACTAAAGACACATTTATTATTAAAACTGAAGAATAGTTTGCTTTCGGCAACGTATTTCCAGCCACATACTAATGTTCTTATGTATGTTCTCATCTCTCTGCCTCTAATGTTGTTTATTGCTTTTATTTCTTTAAAGTGGTTGAAAAAACTACGTCAGAAGCAAGGATATATCACATCTATATTTTTAGAATAGTGTATTCGTCAATTTAACTTACCCGGCAACGATAATGGCCGACCACACAATGTTAGGTCATGTGACCGCGGAGAGGCAGAGCGAGATGAACGGGCTCGATTCGTACTGCGTCTCGGAGATCGAGCCAATATTTCCTATAAAATAAATATATAATAGGATAAAGAGTTTCCTAAGACATACCTTAATATTTATAGAAATATAACTACGACAATAGAAGTTATTTACATTAAATTTCATTTTGCTTAAGTTTTATAGTACCATTCTATCAAAAGCCCATTGCTGAACATAGACCTCCCCATAGATTCCCTTCTAGGGGTAATATTTGTCGTGGTTATTTAGCTTGACATGGGGATTTGCAACCGCATTTTTTATATATTTCAGTAAATATAAGGAAAACGCTACTATGCTACACGTTATGAGTTCATTTTTAATGTCATACAAATTTTTAACAATAATACTTAATCCTTAACTAAATTAATAACTAAAAAAAAATCAACGGATCATCTTCATCTCAATTCGATTTAAATTATTTAAAAAAAAAACGATATTTTTGTAATGAAGAACAATGGCAAGCTACTATAGCGTTTTACCTAATATTTTAGATTAGATATATTTAGATAGTGAGGTTACGCTTTCAAACCTGCACTTCATACTACAAGACAGCAGCCTTAATGATCTTAAACATAATCCATTTTACAACACACAAAATTATCAAATAACATTCTTTAATAATTACTGTTATTAGCTTATTCTGGAATCACACTCTGGAAAATTGTCTTGAATTTTTTTCCTTCAAAAGACTTATTGCCAAGGCAAAGTCAGAGCACATAGGCAGAATTGGCGAGAAACTAGTTCGCCTTCCTTCGGGAACCCGTGCATTCTGGTCTCTCGCCAAGGCTGTCCAAGGGAATTTCTGTAAGCCATCACTACCATCTCTGCACAGGGAGGACGACTCACTGACCCAAGCCGCAAAAGACAAAGCCGACCTTTTAGGCTCCCTTTTTGCGTCCAACTCGACTCTTGATGACGGGGGGAAAACACCGCCGATCATCCCGCGGTGTGAGTGCTCCATGCCGGATGTGCTGTTCTCACAGCACTCGATTCGCAAAGCACTCCTCTCCCTGGACATCCAGAAGTCGAGTGGGCCTGACGGAATTCCCCCAATTGTGGAGTACAAACGTCCCTGAGGACGTGTGCTCCGAAGTTGGCACCGGTCCTAACGCGTCTTTTCCGGTACTCCTACTCCCAAAGCGTAGTCCCGAATTCACGGAAGACAGCTTTTGTCCACCCGATCCCTAAAAAACGCGTCCGCTCAGATCCGTCCAACTATAGGCTTATCGCCATCACCTCCTTGTTCACTAAAATAATGGAATCCATTATTAACTGGCAGCTCATGCGGTACCTTGAGGATCACCAGCTGATTAGTGACCGCCAATACGGTTTTCGTCGGGGTCGATCAGCAGCTGATCTTCTGGTCTACCTGACCCATAGATGGGCGGAGGCAGTAGAGTCCAAGGGGGAGGCGTTAGCCGTTAGTTTGGACATTGCGAAGGCCTTCGATCGGGTTTGGCACAAAGCGCTTCTTTCGAAGCTCCCTTCCTATGGGCTTCCCGAGAAATTGTGCAATTGCATCACCAGCTTCCTTGCAGATCAGAGCATCAAGGTCGTTGTAGACGGTGCATGCTCCGACTACAAGCCTATTAACGCTGGTGTTCCACAAGTCTGTCTGCTATCACCAACGCTGTTTCTTCTGCATATCAATTATATGTTGCTAACTGGTAACATTCATTGCTATGCAGACGACAGCACTGGTTATGCTCTATACACCGGCCGTGCCAATATTTCTCGGGAAAACGTCGCCGAGTACCGGAACAAACTTGTGTCTGAAGTCGAGTCTTTGCTGAACAAAGTCTCGGATTGGGGGCGACTAAATCTAGTCCAGTTTAATCCTCAGAAGACACAAGTTTGCGCATTTACCGCTAAAAAGAACCCCTTTGTCGTATCTCCTCAGTTTCAAGGCACTCCCCTTCTTGCCTCAGCCAGTATCGGAATCCTCGGAGTCGACATATCGAGTGACGTGCAGTTTCGTGGTCACTTGCAAGAGAAGGCCAAATTCGCCTCTAAAAAGCTTGGCGTGCTCAGCAGAGCGGGACAGTATTTGATGCCGGCACACCGCCTGCAACTTTACAAGGCGCAGGTTCGGCCTCACATGGAATACTGTTCCCATCTCTGGGCAGGGGCTCCCCAGTGCCAGCTCCTTCCACTTGACCGCATCCAGCGCAGAGCGGCTCGAATCGTCGACCGAGTCCTTTCCGATCGGCTCGATTCATTAGCACTGCGAAGAGATGTTGCATTTTCTTTCGCATCTACCACGGGGAGTGCTCTGAGGAATTGTTCGGATTAATCCCAGCCGCCAATTTTAACGAACGCACATCGCGGCAGAACTCCCGATACCATCCACACCATCTGGATGATTGGCGGTCCACCACTGTGCGATTTATAAGATGTTTTCTTCCTCGCACGACTTCCTTGTGGAATCGATTACCATCAGCGATTTTTTCGGACCGATACGACTTAGGGACCTTCAAGAAAAGAGCCTACTCCTTTTTAAAAGGCCGGCGACGCATCTGCGATTTCCCTGGTGTTGCAGTTGTTCATGGGCGGCGGTAGTCACTTACCATCAGGTGAGCCGTATGCTCGTTTGCCCCTTTCTTCTATAAAAAAAATTGAACTAGGCTAAAAAACATGGGAGAAGGTGCTGAATCCTGAGATACAGGTTGTTGCGTAGTTTAGGATTCAGAGGCTTCACATGCTATTTGTAACCTCATATTATCTCAATAAAGTTTATTATTATTAACTTAACACAATAGTGAACAGAATTAAGGTACTTTATTCTATTGTTTATTAAACATTTTTAAATGTTGGTTCAGTTTATTTATTCGTTCATTACTATGGCTCTTGAAAGAGATGACAGAAAAAACTGATACAGGAGATGGGCCACAGCATTTCTGATAACAAATAAAAATTATAAAAAAAACAGCGGTTACGAACATGCGTGGCAACTTTGGGCAATTGACCCCTATGAAGCATTCTATTGGTGAGACCTATGTCCAGTAGAGGACTTTTATAGACTGCAATGGATAATGAATCATGAATTTAACTAATTTAAATACAAAGTAAGCAGGGTATGTTAAAGAAACGGCACAAAAAGCAGTAATATTAGTAACCTTCTCCTGAGTATTGACCGAGCAAGCACTGTACGAGACAGGGCTATCGGCGAAGTCGAAAGCACTCGACGCTCGGTACGACAGCGATTCTTCATCCAATAGCAAAGCGGTAAATAAATTGTTATTACATTATTCAAAGCAATTAATAATAAAAATAGTAGTATAATCATTATTTAAATATTTATAAGTTACAGAGATATACATAAAACTGACAGCTAAAATCTATCCACTATTTTGTAAATACAAAAAAAAATTAAGTACAGTTGCAACAGATGTTACTAGTGATAATGGCACTGTCAGATTTTTTTTAAGTGAAAACTTCTTTAGCGGCGTTGTGCACTTTTGTTGTAATGGGTAAAAAAATGTTAAACTCGCGTCAGGTCACGTGTCCTGATCGAAAATTCGTAAGACGGACGGAGAGTAGACAGCCGGCGCGGCGTAGGAGAGGAAGTAAGTTAGATTTAATTAATTTTCATTTATTAATTAATATAATTTTATTATTAAGATTAGGTTTCGATCGAGTCTACTGTACTGCTTGACGAAATTATTAATATAGATACACATGTACTTACACATTATAGATGTAATATTTGTAATATGTTTATACTTTATAGCATTAACCTATATTTTCATAACATCACAATAAGCACATGTGCGGTGTAGGTTTACCAAACAAATAATTTCGAATGAAAATAAATGAAATAAGATAATAATAAATAATCTCCGCCATTCCAAAATAACAAAAATGCACAACGTTTATTGTTCAAGTTTTCATTTCTGCCGGCACTCCCGGAGTGCAACCCGTCGTTTTTTATTATTTATCTATCACAATGTTATCGAAGTTTGTTTTTATCCAAAAACTAGCCTAACTTTATTGTTACAGTACTAGAAAATACTTTACACTAAAAATACAACGCTCCCGTTCCATCTCCCACCATTAATAGTAATACAGTACCTATGTCACTACTTCTTTCTCACTCATATTCTCTCGCTTACTTCACCGGATTACGAAACGAATGAAAATTCAGTAATTACGTATAATAATAAATGAATGAAAATTACGTATAATAAATAATAAATGAGTGACTATTTTTATCCTTCTTTTGAGATATTTTTTGTTTAACTAAATGTGATCAGTAACAAACACAGAGCACTTATTTTTATTTTTTAAATTTATTTTATTTTGTAAATATTTATAAGACTAAAATAATTATATGATTAATGCCCCAATATTCAAATGCTACTCAATTTTAAGATGTCGTTAAATCTCATGGTGTCACAATCATTTTGACTAAGTGATTATAACCCCCTAGCTGACCCCAGAACCCTCGCAATGCTTACACAATGTCTCGAGACCACTTTCGAGTAATGTCCTACTCTGAGGTTACATTGCTGGGGCTTCCGTCTGTTCAAACTCTTTAAGTCAAAGTGATTGTGACAAAATGGAGTAGTGTTTGAATTTTTAGCCATATAACTCGTCTCCTTTGATTGATCTAAACCAGGGTTTCCCAAACTTTTTTTAACCCTTTGATTTTTTTGTAGTTAGCAGGGACCACAAGGTGAAAGAAAAAAAATGTATTAATCTAACAGTAAATTATAATCACAACTTTTATCATAATTATATAATAAACTTTATATAACTTTTATATGTGGTAGAGCCATGCTGTAGCTATATTATGGTTGTAGCACGAATGGACCGGCTCGACCGGGCAGAACCACGCTCTCACAGAATACCAGCGTAAAATAGCAGCTTAACGCTGCTGTGTTTCGTATGGTGAGTGCAGAGAACCGGAGACCCTTTTTGCTGGAAACGAGGCATTCCATCTTAGTCCTCACAGGTGACAACGCATCTGCATTTTGATTCGTAATCGAAGATAGATGTAGATGTCTATGGGCCACAGCAACCACTTACCATCAGGTGGACTGTGTGCTCGTTTGTCACCCTAATTCTATAAAAAAAAACTGAAAAGAAGCATTCATTAACAGCATTATTTGTGTATTTATTGTAAAAGCTAATAGATAATAACGTAATGTGAGAAGAAAATAATACATGTGTTATTTAAAAGGATTAGGTAGGTAAAATATTTAAAAATTAAATCTTTCCTGGACATATATACACAAACAGTATGATAAACATAATAAACATGACAAGTGAAATAAAATCTCTTTAAACATTAAATATTGGTTATGCTTATTTTTTTAGTAAGTATTGGTAATTTATTAATAAACATCCATTCACTCAAACATGTCATAACATTAACCTTCTGCAATTCCCTATAACAATATAGTTTAGATGAGGTAATGATAAATTGTTAGCTTGTTATTGATAAACAGTACATCTCAAAACAGGAAAATATAACTCACTGAGCTTCTAAGGCTCACTGAAAGGTACGTAATAAATATTATAATGTCAACATCAACTACTATAGAAAGAATTGTTGCACTTTTTGCAGGAATTTTTAAAATCATAAGAACTTACCGTTGCCATTACAGCCTAACATAGGTCCAGTGCTGAACATAGACCTCCCCCATAGTTTGCCATAGTTGCCACACATGGCAGACAGTATAGGATATTAGGAAAACGCTACTGCTCATCTCCTGATTTATTTCCCTCTGTCACCTCTAACAACACCCATGGGACAATATGGGGTGGATTCTTACAACACACAGTCACAACATCGCAAGTGTGTTGAGCGTATACCCGATACCCTAACACAGATAATGTTGTGGCCTAGATCCGAAATATAACAGGACATAAGAACTCAAAATGGGTTAAATCTTTAAAATTTGGGATGTGTAAATGGTAATTACCATGCGGCCAGCAACTAGCAGGTGGTGGAGATCTAATCATATGCTCATGCACCTCTTTCAGTGTTAACGGGTCATCTTCAACAAAGTTCAGAGCTGCACTTCCAAATTCCTGAAATATATTTTAAGACATTAAAAAACCTAACCTGCCAAGAAAAGAACCAGATTTTTTGAAGAAAATCTGGGTCCATATGTGATAATTTGGTCCTGAATTCACTCAATACAACTTACCATATTGGTTTACAATCATCTGCTAAATAATAATGTTTCATTATAAGTTCAAATATATTACAGCAGCCTGAACCCAAGCTATAAGGATCATATCTAGGGTTATTCTTTAGGATAGAGCTTGTCAATTTAAAAAAATATGATAAGCAATGGCGGATATGTCAGAGGCCCTATTAGAATAACATTTAGACCATTGATTTTTAGAATAATCCTTTACTTAAACAAACAAAAACATTTATGTTGATTATAGCATTAAACTAAAATTTTAATAGTGCATATTTTAGGTAGATAACCCAACATTCTAGCCAGCCATGTCTAGAATGTTGGGTTAGGTTAAGTTAGCATGAGGGCCCTGGCGGAGGAGACAGTGTCCCGGGGTGGGGTGGTGCTGGCGGTGTCTTTAGACATATCCAATGCCTTCAACACCCTACCCTGGAGTTGTATCCGGGAGGCGCTGAATTACCATCGCGTGCCTCCGTACCTCCGCCGCACAATAGGGGCTTACCTTGAGGAGAGATGCGTTACGTATCGGGGACGTGACGGCGCAGGTCGGCGCGTCATGTCGTGCGGTGTTCCACAGGGATCGGTCTTGGGACCTCTTCTGTGGAACATCGGCTATGACTGGGTGCTGAGAGGTGAACTCCCGTCGGGCGCCGACTTGACGTGTTATGCGGACGACACGCTCGTCACTGCCCGGGGGAGCTCGCACAGGGAAGCAGCGTTGATTGCCACGGCTGCGGTGTCACGAGTGGTGAACCGCATCCGGCACCTGGGCCTGAAGGTGGCCCTAAACAAGTCAGAGGCCATGGTGTTCCATGGCCCTCGACGCGCCCCGCCGTCGGGATCACACATCGTGGTCAGCGGGGCCCGGATAGCTGTCGAGTCCACCATGAAGTATCTAGGATTGGTGCTCGACAGCCGATGGGAATTCGGACCCCACTTCCGGCGGCTGGCGCCCAAGCTGATGGGTGCAGCGGGCGCGCTATCAACGTTGCTTCCCAACTTGGGGGGCCCGAGCGCCGCCTGTAGGCGGTTGTACGTGGGAATCGTGCGGTCCATGGCCCTGTATGGGGCCCCTGTGTGGGCGATGGACATGACGGCCAGCACTATCGCCATTCTGCGCAAACCGCAGAGGGCGATGGCCGTCAGAGTCGTCCGCGGGTATCGCACGATTTCCTACGAGGCGGCTTGCGTCCTGGCCGGATCCCCGCCCTGGGACCTAGAGGCGAAAGTACTCGCGTCATTATATCGATGGCGCGAGGAAGAGCGGGCACGGGGCTCGAGGCCGGTGCAGCGGCAGATCGCGCTGCGCCGAGAGGAGCTCCGTCAGGTCTTGGTGGCGGAATGGCGGCAAAGGCTTCTGCGCCCTACCGCCGGCCTCGCTACCGTCGAGGCGATCCGGCCAGTACTCGACGACTGGCTCGGGAGAAGGCACGGCTCCCTGTCGTTTAGGGTGACGCAGGTGCTGTCGGGGCATGGCTGCTTCGGCAAGTACCTGTGCCGCATAGACAGGGAGCCGGACGCTCGGTGCCACCACTGCGTCCATTGCGGGGAGGACACGGCGCAACACACGCTCGCTGAGTGCGTAGCTTGGGAGGAGCAGCGCCGTGTCCTCACAAATAAAGTAGGAGGCGATCTGTCGCTGCCGGCCTTAGTGCGGAAGATGGTCGGTAGCGCAGAGTCGTGGGACGCGGTGGTGTCCTTCTGCGAGGACGTGATGTCGCAGAAGGAAACTGCGGAACGGGAAAGGGAGATCTCGACTCCCTTCCCCGGCCGCAGAAGGCGCACCGGGCGCAGGAGAAGGGCGGACAACGCCCTTTTCCGGCCCCCATAAATGGGTCCAGGGGCGAGGGACTTGGGGAAGCCCCCGCCACCCCTATTCGATGGACCCGAGGCGGAGGCGCGCGTGGGTGTCGGCGCGCGCCCCTGAGGCGATACACGGGGTAGTTAAACACCTCACTACCCCGTGCAGGAGACGAGGCCCGGACAGACCGGGCCAGCACTAGTGTGGGGCTGCGGAAGAATTTGGATTCCCGCGGCCCCACGCGCACGTGCGAGGAGACACCGGGGTGGTTTTAGCCGGTAAGAGTCCGGCACGCCCCTCCGCCTTTCCCCAGGCGGAGGTAGTCCATGAGGATTTCCCCCCGTAAAAAAAAAAAAAAAAAAAAGGTTAAGTTAGCATTTAATTCTGGGGTGGGCACAGAGACATTGCATATTATATCAATTGTATTACCATTTTTGAACAGCCTTTATATTATTATATTACATTTGATTTTGAATTAAAAGCCTGTGTTTAAACGGCATATTTTGGATATACACATGATGAATTCATTCATTACTGCCTACCAAAGTTCACCGCTGAAACATATGCCTTCCTTAGAGATTGTCTCATATTGGCAATTTTGCGATAGTTGCAATGCTTAGCAAGGAAGTTCTCAACTGCAGTTCTTTATTATTGTCCTTTTATTATTTTTTAATACTGTTTCATGATACCTATAGGATGATATGGTGTACCAGATCCTTACACTTCCACTACTTGGCTACAAAGATGATTTATACATAATACATATTTATATGCATGAATAGATACATTTAACTGGTGACATTATTCTATAATTAATTCTTTAACTTGACTGAGGTTAAATAATAGAGCTTTTTATTTTCAATATTTTTTTTCATTATTATACATTAGTACTAACCTGTGACATTAAAATAGTGTCATCAGAACCGCATTCTTCGGCATGACTTTCAATCAGACTCTCTCTGCTGGCCATAACTTGCTGGAAAATTATGTCACGGTCATTATTATCTTTAAAAATGGAATTAGAGAATATAACAATTATATAAGGCACCTAGGTACCTGTAAATAAGGATTGTCTTGTCTTGACAGTCTAAGGGCCTCCATATCTTGTGCAATGTTTCTTGTCCTACCAGGAGTTAGCAAGACTGCAGGCGAACTGCCCATTGCGGGAGTCATAACTAAAACATTTAAGAAATGTCGTTTCGAAATTATAGCTCTTCAGTGTCTATTCAAAAAAATCTTACTTACCAGAAAGAGAATCATTACTGCCTTCCATAATACACAAATAGTCTTAACTATGTTCACTAAATAAAATATTCTTGCTTTATTGCATAAATAAACCGTATAACATCAATTTAAACACCAATAACGATTTCAAGACACAATATTAATCTTTCTATACAGTACTCAAATAAATGCACGTCAAGTATTCTTATTAAAAATAATATATGTAATATTTTATTTAATATTTTAATAATGTAGTTCTATGTATGTTCCAACTTTTAAGAAATTAAATTTTAACATAAAATTAAAGGTACATGGGACTGATAGTGTGATAGTGATATGGTGATAGTACCAGGCCCAGGACAGATTTAGTTCCATTCCATTTAGTAAGCGCTAGTGTTGCACCTTGAATGTCAATGTCATTCAAATGTCAGTCTATCAATTAGTCCACAGATAACTGTATAATATTCAGAGAAATCAGTCAGTCTCACAGACTATTATGATGCTTACAGCTTACACATGTCAGTTCATGTCAGTCTTGTATTGTGTGAGTTGAAGTCTGCTGGTATATTTTGTTTTCTCCTCGGTTTATACATTGAGTCGATATCTCAAAGTCCACCTGCTTCCTTACCCAATCAGTGATTGTGAGTGTGTCTAACGTAGAACGCTACACGATGTCGAAATTGCGGAAGTGTTGGTTGTATTATGTTGCTATGCCAACAACAAAACTCATCGCCTTTTTAACTTTCCAAAGGACGATAAATTACGGAATTGTGGTTGTCTTTCTTGGTGCCTGTTAATATTAAGCTCAGCGGTTTGTCTAAGGAACAATTGTTAAATAGATATGTGTGCCAAAAACACTTTGACAGACAGCAGTTTGACGGTATGGGTAAGCGTCTTGCGCATGGTTGGTTATTCCTGCTAACTTTACTAACATTACTTAAAACTATCGCTTTCAGTACTTAATAATTAATTTTCCACTGTTAAAATAGATTCTTAGTTTATTTAATCTTTTTTCAGCACAAGACCACATTAGTGATCATTATGTTTTGAAATGTAATGTTGAAAAGGAGCCGCCAATTGAAGAATCCACAAATTCTAAAACGGATGGTAGGTTAAAAGAATTGTGTATTCAATTTTATATATTCATTAATACTTTTAAATAATAATAAAACGTCATGATCAGTAATTCTGTTTACAAACACTGAAAATTGAAAAAACTAGACCATTGATGCAGTCAATGTCCCATAGTACAAAACATATTTTACAACACGTTTTTGAAACCAAGTTGAGTTTGTCTATGTAACACACACAAACTTGCAGAAGAAATCTTATGTGATGGCTTTTATTTACCAATTTATTTTGTTCTGTTTTTAGGACACACATGTACTACTGACATGCTACAAATAACAGAACCTGCAGAATTTGTGGCAAACTTCTCTATATCATCATCAAAGACAGAATCAAGAGGTATTTTTATGTCTTTTATTTCCTTTTTTAAATATATATTTATAATATCCTCAAGACCGAATAAAATACATTTTTAATTGAAAAATCATAGAAAAATAATAAAAGTCATTTTATATATAAATTATTTCTAGACGCGATAATTTTTGTCAACTATTTTTCTGCCATTGTTCTTTTAGTAATTATAGTGGTTAATCTCAGTAGCCATCTGTGCATGGTACAGGATTATAATGTATGAATGTGTGCACAAACACAGATATTCTATTCCTTCACTCTTATAGTCCGATCACAGTTAGAAAGAGATCAGGCGCAAGACCAATGGCTTTATATTCTTACAGAAGCGGGTTAAACTCAGCAACATTCCTGACTCCGAGTTGTTAATAGGAATTTCTTGACAGAAAAACCTATCAATCCAATATAAAAAGACACCTCATAATCAACAGTTGCAAATAGTTTAAAGATATTAGACAAAAAATTGACAATACTTGACATTTATTTTTCTACTAATTTCAGATGTGATTCGCAATATTGAGCAAAATCGAAAAAGTAACGCACCAAAAAGAATTTGGAGTGGAGGTATAGTATTTTATAACACACTAGCGACCCGCCCCGGCATCGTGCGGGTGCAATGTAGATACTTATATGGGGCAGTGTGGAGAAATTAATAATATTATGATTAGTCTATACTACAGGATGTTTTGTATACAATATTTACAGCTGGTTTTTTATGAGACAGTACGAACATGTTTTCTTTAGAGATTATTCTCGAAAGCGCGACATATAATTGGCCGTGTGAGAAACACTCAACGCTCATATCAAAACCTGCAACGTTGAATGTATGACCCTGTGACTTATTATGGTCATTGCAAAAGATAGCTTTACCGGAAATTGCAGGCGCTTATATTGAAACGGTAAATCTGATGATATATGACATGTTTTATTTTTATTTTACTGGCTGGAGAATTATACAATGCTAAAGGGTGTGACGCGGCGATCGACACGGTACACCTCGCGTTCTCCGACCGCTGCCAACCGGGACGAAACGTAAGGCCCGCCAGCCCCTGTGCCTCCTCTTTTAAAATCTCTGATATCTTTTAGGATGTCCAATTTAATGAAATGTTGTTAAGGGCAGTTTTGATCTACATGAAATATACAACGCATGTAATGTATTTAATTGGATAAGGAATAATACTGTATTGTATAAAATAGCTTGGAAAATAACACATTTTTTTTTATGTAATATGTAAAAGATAACAATGGTTACTGTGGGTTATTCTTAAGAGATAAATGTATACCATTGCGGACGTTTTATCTATCTTTTTAAGATATATAATTTCGTAGTACATCATTTTGATCTATCTCGTAAGGTGTAGCCAGCGTTTGCGATTTATGTTTGTTACGACAACATATTACAAATCTTTATACCTATTTTTCCCCTTTTCTGTGCTATAATATTTATGTATTATACATGTAAACCTTTTTCTTGAATCACTCTATCTAATCCTGAACATATAATTAAATTCCGTTGAGCAGTTTAAAAGATCTAAGCTAACAGACAGCGGAAGCGACTTCATTTTAAACTATGTAAAGATACCCCATAAGAGCTAGTTATTTAATAATAGACATTAACTAGCTTTGCTAGTTTGGTCGCATATAATTTTTGTTAGTAGTTTATTTACAGACATCTTCCTGGCAAGCGTGACATATATAGCATATAACCCTCACATTGGGAGAGGTGCATGTTTTTTAATAGGACTTTTACAGGCTGATCATGATGAAGAAGAATAGTTCTAGTTATTTTTAGACATCTTTTAGTTGTAAAGTAATACAAAATTTAGAATTGCTCCTACAAGTTACGAATTAAATTGTATAATTTTATATTATCCTTTTACAGCCAATAAACTGACCAGAGACTGTAAATGCTTCATAAGAAGAATGAAAAATATTGCTGTCGAAGAAAATAAGCTTGAAAAGCCATTTTCAGAAAGGTTTCATGCTGCTAAAAATCTAAACCATAACCTGTTATTTAATAAAAGTTTTGGCAAAAGGACACAACATTCAAATCCAAATTCAATCCAAAGGTTGAAAATAAATAAAAAATTATAAAATTTGAAATGTTGTTTTATTCTAATTTAAGACTAAATACATACAATAGATATTTATTCGCTGAACTTTTCAAATAAGTATTTTAAAATAAGAAAATAATCCTTGCATATCGACTTTTTTACATGTGCATCACTAAACTATCGATATCGACACTTGAATATTAGACCTAGTTTGCATCACTATACGACACTAGCGCTTTGCGAATTCATTGGAACTAACCGTCAATTAGAGAACTGTCCCATCTGTCTCTGACTAGTATACAGTTATCTGTGGATAGTACTCCGACTCCGATAAACACTGACAATTGTTCTTCAGTGTTACCAGATTATACTCCCAAATCTTGCCTAAGAGAATTTGCGCACTGCGGCCAATCCGAATTCGAAAGTCGATTGATCACTGCGTCCAATCTAAGTCTAAGAATATACAATTGTAGCTTGTGGATTTAAAATTTTTAGTTTTGATCATTCTGGTTCTGTTTTGCATGGGTGTCTTCTCAATCAACAAACGTTTGCCACTTTTTTTCTTTATAGAATCGGGAGACAAACGAGCACACTGTCCACCTGATGGTAAGTGGTTACTGTGGCCCATAGACATCTACATTTATCCTCGTTTGCGAATCAAAATGCAGATGCGATGTCAGCCGTGAGGATTACGCAAGGAGGTTGTAAAATATAGGGAGTGCGCTCTTCATACTAGAGAAACGTTCCCGAATCAGTGACCTTGAAATGAATGAAAGGCACCGAGTTAGGCGTTGCATTTCTTTCTAATAGAGTGTCCATGATACAATATTTTGAGAATATTACAGTGTATACAGCATCACGGAAGACGAAATGCGTATTTTTTTCAATACGGAAAGTGCTGAATAGTGTTATAATTAAACTCCGTTTAATATTTTGATTACATTATTGCTTCGTTACAGTATCAAACCTTACGGTAACTAGTGGCGGCGTAGCATGGGTTGACACCCAGGACGGTTTTCTATCAAGCACCCCCAAAATAAAACAAAAAATGCTATATAACGGGACTTTATTTTGCTAATAATAATAATTCATTTATTTCAGATCAATTATCCATATTTGTTAAAAAAATTATAACCTAAATACCTATAACATTAAAGAAAATTAAAATTAATAAATATAAACATTAAATAAAATTAAAACTAAAAATTAAAATTACAGTTAAATTACTACAATAGGTCGTGGCGTGTCTAATTTACAGTATGCAGATTTATCCAACGCCCTAACATTGGTGAATCCCATCTGTCCGCTAGTAGACTGAGAATGATGTTGGTGCTCGTCCGCATACGATTCAGCATGGAGGCACATCTTTTGCGCATTATGGCTTTAAGCCCATCAACATGAGCCTCTGCAAACATGCCAGAGGCGCTACAATACCGATGCAACCCCATTATAATTCTCAACGCATTGTTGTATTGGACGCGCAGATCATTGCATGCCCTCCGTGTATAGTTAACCCACAGGTGCATGTATAGAAGGACTGACAATATTCTTTGAAAAGCGTAATCTTAACCTATAATTATATAAAAATATTCTAATATATTATCAAAGTTTACTTTCTTGTCATTTACAATAGATAAAATGGAAAGATTGGTTAGTCGCGCTTGGGTCATTGTGGACCTTAAGTAAGATTGAGTGTGAGTGAGAGAGAACTCGAGTTTTGAAAAGCTTTTCAAAGTTCAAAGTTTAAGTTCCATGTGAAGGAAGCTTCCTTCACATGGAACTTAATAGTAAAAAATCTTAGACACAGCGCTAGATTCGGAACAGATTCAGAATAGCCCAATTCTATGAGAAAAGCTCCAATGAATTACATTAAACCGCTTCTTGGGAAGAAATGCTGGCAGCTTTCAAGTCGTAAAACCGCCAAAATTATATATACTAAAGAAAATTAATCGTAGATTTTTGTCAGATTTTGAACTATTACACGAAGATCTTCGTCTGGTGACGTTAGCAGAGTGTAAGGCTGAACAACACTAAATGTTACGAGAATATCATCCATTGCTCTGTAGCGATGGTCTAGTTCCTCGTAAAATATGTCAAGACATTCTAATATAGCTCTCTGCAGCTCCTCTGGCAGTGTTAGTCCAGCATATCGGGTCATTTCTCTTGGTAAACGTTTTCGATATCTCCTCATTTCTCTTCTTCCTTCAATCGAAATGTCCACATTCTCACATTTTTTGTTACGTAGGAAATAGCTTTTTCCACTAGTTGAATACGTTGGCTTTGAAGAAAAAATTTTGGGCTTTGATTTTTATCTCATACTTTTCCAGTGATAATCTAGATTATTATTATATTATTTAGTATTTGCTTTTGTGTCTAACTAACTTCTGTTAGGATTTTACACCAAAAGGAAAGATAGCATAAAAAACTGAAGTCACACAAAGCTGGTAAGGGTGTAGATACTGCTTCTTTTGTATCGACGTTTTCTCTGTTGGTACTGGGACCATATATATCTTCGAGTGCTTATACTAGTTTTTTTAAATTATTCTGCAGTGGTTTAACAACGTCATGATAAGCAATTCATTTTGTCTCTGAGAGTCTTTTGACGGATACGCCTTCACTTTTTATTAAATTTTCCCATTGACGTGTGGATGATGAAAAGAACCTGTAAACTCTTTCTACTGTTCCAAAAAAAAGTAAAACTTAAATGAACGCTCCCTAAGTGAGTGCACCCCACATAGATTTAGCGAATGATTAGCACAAGGCGTTTTCTACGTGGTAGAGCCATTCTGCAGCTATATTATAAGTAGTATAGTTGTAGCACAAATGGGTCGGCTCGACCGGGGAAGGACCACGCACTCACAGAATACCAGCGTAAAATAGCAGCTCAACACTGATTTATTTCGTATGGTAAGTGTAGAGAACCGGAGACTCTTCCTACTGGAAAAGAGGCATTCCATCTTAGTCCTCACGGGTGACAACGCATCTGCATTTTGATTCGCAAACTAGGATAGATGTAGATGTCTATGGGCCACAGCAACCACTTACCATCCGGTGGACTGTGTGCTCGTTTGTCACCCTATTTTATAAAAAAAACAATATAATAAACAAACAATTCATTTGACAACGTCAAATTTTAAAATAGTGTTGTCATCTATAGCGTAAAATGCACCTCCTAGTTTTTAGGGAAAGGACATTCGTGTAACAGAAACAGAAACTTTTTTATTCAATATAGATTATAAATAATACTTATTGAAAGTCACTCTTTTGTTTAAGTACTGGTTCGAAAAAAAGTCTCTGTCCTGGGAAGAATCAGCAAGATACCCAGCGGAACTTTTTTTTAAAATAACAGCTTACAATCATGTATGTTACACAAATTAACAACACAACAAATTAGAAATAGCCTGGTAGCGATCACCTCATTTCCAGGGGTTATTAACATCCATAAATTCTTTAATATTATAATAACCCTTTTTATACAAACTTAGTTTATTAAAGTTTTTGAACTTGAAGCAGGTCAAATTTTGTATATTTTCTGGAATTTTGTTATAAAAGCCATCGCCCCAAGATTGAATTACTGACTCGATGGAGTCGAGTAACTGGTACTACTAGTTTGTGTATGTTCCTAGTATTTACAGAATGAATATCACTTATTTTTGTAAAACTACTTTTATTTTTGTGTACGTACATTAATTACATTTTCATAAATATATTGAGAGGCCAGTTAATATATTAATTTCTTTAAATTTTTGTCGCAGCGACTCTTTAGGCTTTAAATCATAAATTGCTCTTATGACTCTCTTCTGTAAAACAAATATACTATATTATTATATTATATATTTATATATATTCAAATTCGTTTCTTTTACAAAAATACACTTTAAATCTAACATATTTTAGGAAAGCATTGAACTTAAAGGTCGTTACAAAATAAATTATTATACAAATCCACAAGTTTGCGTGTTTACCGTTAAAAAGAACACCTTTGTCGTACCTCCTCAATTTAAGAGCACTTCCCTTGTTGCCGTAGCCAATAGCGGTATCTTTGGCGTCGACATCTCGAATGACCTGCAGTAGCATGGTCACTTGGAAAATAAAGCTAAATTGGTTTCTAAAAAGCTTGGCGTACTTAGTAGAGCAGGATACTACCGTGAATAAAAAAGCGATCATTTGCAACTTTACAAGCGCAGGTTCGGCCTCACATGGAATACTTTTCTCACCTCTGGGCCGCGGTTCCCCAGTGCGATCTCCTTCGTCGACGACCAAGTTCTATTTGATTGGCTCGAGTTTCTATCGTATTTAACACGGCGAGTACTCTGAGGAATTTTTTGGATTAATTCCAGCCATCAAATTTCACCAACACACATCGTGACAAAGCTTACGTTACCATCCACATCAATTGGATGCTTGGCGCTTCACTACCGTGCGATTTATTAGGAGTTTTCTTAGGAATCGTTTACCAACGGCCATTTTTATGAACCCATACAACTTAGGGACCTTCAAGAAAGAAGCTTACTCCTTTTTAAAAGGCCGGCAATGCATCTGCAATTCTCCTGGTGTTGTGGAATTATATTGTTTTTAAAAAGGCTATCTTCTTGACTAGTTGTACTGGTTGTACTGGCTGACATAGATGTTTCATGTTAAAACCCACCAGCCCTGACACAGACCCAGCCGATTTTTTTATTGATACCGGTACAGTATCGCTTACTGTTTCACCTCCTTAAATTTTGTATATAATATATTATATAATATGGTATAATTTTTTTATCGATAATAATAATCGATTAACGTGGTCAATCACTATAGTCTTTGCGTTATAGCATGGTGCGGGTGACAGCTCACGCCTATGAAGTTTCGTATTTTTTTAGATAAACTGTATTATATACAGATATTGTTGTACTACTTCATAAAGATATATACCTATGGAGAGGGCATATTCCATTATAGAAATAATAGTTATACAAATATCTATAATAGCGACACACTTGTCAAAAACAGTTTTGTCTCTTTTTAACAAAGCAGTTGCTGCAATAGAAAAGAGAGACAACTACAGTTTGTAAAGTGCTTATTTTGGTAATACTTTCGTGTGACGTCATTAGCTCATCCATGCGTGACTGCGTCGCAATGTTAAGCGCCAAGTTTTGTGATAGATCTGCTATTAAACTGTCAAAACGCAGTGAAATAGCACTCTTATCTATGATGTCGTATAGAAATTATTTTAACAGTGGTAGAGCCAAGCGGTAGCTTTTGCTTTTGCGGATGGGTCAGCTCGAACCGGGGTGGTACCACGACCTCACAGAATACCAGCGTGAAGTAGAGGTTTACGTCTGCGTTGCGCTTGGTGAGTGCAGGTGGCCGGAGGACCAATTCCCCCCCCCCCATCAATATGGTAGTGGAATTAAATAAAAGACTACCCCAGGAGGGTACCAGCACCCCTGGAGAATCCCCCACTGAGCATCCACGACCAAACTACTCCACTCCTGGGCGTGGGTACTCAGGCTGCCCCGCGTATTCGGGGGGGGGGGGGGGGGCGAAATTCCGCTCAAGAAGAAACCTGTTCGGGGCAAGCGGAGCAAGAAGACAAAGGCAACCCCTGCCACGCTTACCGTGGATTTCTGCAATATCAGGGGACTTCATTCAAACCTTAACGCCGTCCACTACCATCTGGAGATAGCTAAGCCGGCCTTGCTCTTTCTAACCGAGACACAGGTGTCCTCTCCGGCTGATACTTCGTATCTCTCCTACCCAGGGTACAAATTAGAACACTCGTTTGTGCCCCGGGCTGGAGTTTGCGTGTATGTCAGAGAGGACATCTGTTTTCGACGCCTCGGCAGTCTTGAAGGTACGGACCTGTCCATCCTAAGGCTGCGCGTAGACAGCGACGACCATCTCCGTGTCTACGGGTGCCTCTATAGATCCCATAGCGGTAATGCCGACACAGACCGACTCATCGACCACGTCCAAATGGCTGCAGACTCCGTGCTACAACAGGTCCCATCCGCAGAGATCGTGATACTCGGTGATTTCAACGCCCACCACGCTGAATGGTTTGGTTCTCGTTTAACCGATCATGCGGGTAGATCTGTCTATGACTTTGCTTTGGCATATGGTCTAACACAACTGGTTACTTCGCCTACGCGGATCCCAGATGTGGAAGACCATGTACCTTCCCTGTTGGACCTTCTGCTGACCTCTCATCCGGACGGATATCAGGTCTCCGTCGATGCCCTTCTGGGCTCTTCGGACCATTGTCTGATCCGGAGTACGGTGCCACTCACGCTCCAATCGCAGTTGCGATCTACAGCTTGCCGCCGTGTTTGGCACTATAGGTCAGCTGATTGGGACGGGATGCGGTCTTTTTTTGCATCCTACCCTTGGGGGCGGGTTTGCTTCTCGCCGGAAGATCCCAGCATTGTTGCCGATTCTGTTGCTGATGTGGTACTTCAGGGTATGGAACTTTTTATTCCATCCTCTGTGGTGCCCATCGGAGGCAGATCCCAGCCATGGTTTGGTCGCTCCTGTAAAATAGCATCACGCTATAAGCAGGAGTGCTACCAGGCCTGGGTTGACGCATCAACGTCTCGGGATGTAAACACCAGCGCACTTAAAAAGAAGTATAATTCCGCCTCCAGGTCCTTCAAAAGCGTCATTGCCAAGGCAAGGTCTGAGCACATCGGCAGAGTTGGCGAGAAGCTAGTTCGCCTTCCTTCGGGAATCCGTGCATTCTGATCTCTCGCCAAGGCTGTCCAAGGAAACTTCTGTCAGCCATCTCTTCCATCTCTGCACAGAGAGGACGACTCACTGGCCCATGCCGCAAAGGAGAAAGCTGATCTGTTGAGCTCTCTTTTTGCGTCCAACTCGACTCTACATGACGGGGGGAACACACCGTCGACCATCCCGCGATGTGAGTGCTCCATGCCGGATGTGCGATTTACACAGCGCTCGGTCCGCAAAGCACTCTTCTCCCTGGACGTCAGCAAGTCGAGTGGGCCCGATGGAGTCCCTCCCATTGTGCTGAAGACGTGTGCTCCGGAGTTGGCACCGGTTTTAACGCGTCTTTTCCGGTACTCCTACTCCCAAGGCTTAGTCCCGAACTCATGGAAGACAGCTTTGGTGCACCCGATCCCTAAAAAAGGCGACCGCTCAGACCCGTCCAACTACAGGCCTATCGCCATCACCTCCTTGTTCTCCAAAATAATGGAAGCCGTTATAAACTGCCAGCTCATGAGGTACCTTGAGGATCACCAGCTGATTAGTGACCGCCAGTACGGTTTTCGTCGGGGTCGATCAGCTAGTGATCTTCTAGTCTACTTAACTCATAGATGGGCGGAGGTATTAGAGTCCAAGGGGGAGGCATTAGCCGTTAGTTTGGACGTAGCGAAGGCCTTTGATCGGGTCTGGCACAAAGCGCTTCTTTCGAAGCTTCCTGCATATGCAGGAAGCCCATATGGGCTTCCCGAGAAATTGTGCAAATGGATCACCAGTTTCCTTGCTGATCGGAGCATCAAGGTCGTAGTAGACGGTGCATGCTCTGATCTCAAGCCTATCAACGCTGGTGTTCCACAAGGCTGCGTGCTATCACCAACGCTGTTTCTCCTGCATATCAATGATTTGTTGCTAACTGGTAGCATTCATTGCTATGCAGTGTCGTGAAGCGACAATTACAAAGAAAAAGAACCTAACCTAAGAACAACAAAACAACAAAAGTAGACCAATAAAATAATATATTTAAAGTTTTAGAAAGGTATTTACAATTTTATAAAAAAAATGAAATATGATGATGATGGATGAAGTGAGATTACAATTATTATTAGATTTAAAAAAAAATAAAGATAGGAGAATAGGAGAATATAGTATTATAGTGGAGCCTAAAGGTTGAAGTGACACGCTGCTTTTGTAGAAGTAGGCACACGCGGAGCTTGAGGTTTCTTAGCGGCGACGGCACGCAGCGCCTGGACTGGGCACACGCAGCGTCCGGAGCCGGCGCACGTAGCGCCTGGGGTAGGTGCGCTCAGCACTTGGAGCAAGCAGTCGCAGCGCCCAAAGGTAGCGCAGGCAGTAGGTGCACTCGGCGCCTGGAGCAAGCAGTCGTAGCGCCTGAAGGTAGTGCGGCAGTAGGTGCACTCAGCGCCTGGAGCAAGCAGTCGTAGCGCCCGGAGTAGTGTGGCCCCGCGCTTGAAGTAGACTTCACCGACGACTTCACGTGTAGATGGAGGCTTGCAGGATCCCGGGGCAATGCGGCCCCGGGATAAGGCCTTTAGTAGATGCTTCTCGTTTGAGAACTGAAGCGAGACTTCCTGTATTCTCCAATTGTTCGGCTTTTATATATTTTTAGAGAGAACGAGAAATTATTTAAATTAAAAGGAAATTTATTGTAAATAACCTCGAGCCATAGAGTATTTATGTGAAAATATTAAATTAAGAATATCACACCAGTGACGAATTTGAATAAAAGTTACCATAACAACCATATAAATAATGGTTGTCAGAAATATAAATTTTTGGTTTTAGGTATATAATTGGAAAACCATTACATTTAAGTAAGAAATGAGATATTATTCATATAGGAAAAACTAATGCGCGGCAGCGCGCACGAAGCCTGAAATTGTAGAGTTACAGAGAATTCAATAAAAGACCGAAAAAGGTAAGACTCCATTGACAGCGATTTTAAAAGTGCTAGATAGTGTGAAAATACGAAGTGAAAATGATTTGTTATTGTGTAGAAACGTTACAGGATCCTATGGAAATAAAGGTGATGCAAAATATAATGCAGAAAATAAAAACAGAATAGAAAAATAGTATAAAGTGATGCAAAACATGAATGCAGAAAATCAAAAACAGAATAAAATAATAATGTAAAATGATATGTAAGTAGCATAACACTACATTTTCCCCCCGACCCTGGAAAATTTTTGACTCAGCAAAAATTTTGACATGTACATTCTAAAATAAACCATAAAAACACAGCTTTGCAGAAACTGACATCAACAGGCAAAATCAGATATACTATCTCTTACATTCATCATCTGCATTCAGGTAAGGGTGGAGTTCACATTCAATGACTACCACTCTAAAAGTGTGTTTTCGAAACGACATTAAGGCTTATTTAAGGAGTAGTCAACCGCTCCTTCGTGAAAAAAATAAATTAGTCGAAGAGACACCACTCTAAAAGTGTGTTTTCGAAAGGACATTCAGGCTTATTTAAGGAGTTGTCAACCGCTCCTAAGTGAAGATAAAGATAAAGAACATTAAGAAGTAGTCAGCTGCTCCCAAGTGAAGATAAAGATAAAGAAAATTAAGGGAGTAGTCAGCTGCTCCCAAATGAAGATAAAGATAAAGAAAATTAAGGGAGTAATTAGCCGCTCCCCAGTAAAGGTAAAGATAAAGAACTTATCTTAGGCAAGCATTAGTCGCTATGACGTTGAAGAACACTGGAACACCAAACAAACAAACAAATTAAAAGAAATAAAAAGAATAAGGTGAAAATGATGGTGATATTTATACATATATACAAATTAACAGTTAATAAAAGTTAAGAAAATTTATGATTTTACATCTTTGATGTGCCACTTGCCTCTAACTCCATTAGGGTCTTCAAGCACATAGACTAGTGGTGACAGTTTAGCTATCACTTTGCACTTGATTAACTTAGGGGCAAGTTTAGCATTAAAGTATGCGCCGGCATCGCTTAAAACATGGTTTTTACGCCAAGCAGTGTCTCCCACATTAAATTCTTTAAAAGACCGGCGAAGATCATAGCGAGCGCTATTTTTAGCGTGAGCTATGTGAAGTTTAGTTTGAACTTTGTGAAATATAGATGAGAGGAGACCAGCATTAGACGCGTAAATATCACGAGGCATAAATACCAATTCCTCGAGGTTCTGAGTTGGAGTATAGAAGGAACCACAAGGTATTGTTTCCCTACCAAAGACTAAAAAATTTGGAGTAAAACCAGTAGCTACATTTGTAGCGCTGTTCATTGCGTACTGAATCTTAGCAAGATGGTTGTCCCAGGATCTATGATCGTCTCCTACTAGAGATGCTAGAGCTGTAATAATTGTACTATTAAACTTCTCCGTAGGATTAACCTGAGGACAATATAAAGCTGTGTGAAAAATACAATGAACATTATAAGAATTTAAAAATGAGTGGAATTCTCGCGACTGAAATTGAACAGCGTTGTCCATTATAATAGTTTGGGGAATGCCATGAACTAGAAAAACTGAATTTTCCAAAACATTAATAATATTAGCTGAAGTAGCACGTTTAAGGGGAAAAATCATAGTATATTTAGTAAAATTGCAGTTAATTACTAGAATATACTGATTTCGTCTTCGAGTCATAGGCAATGGACCCATAAGATCTAAGGATATAGTTTGAAAAGGTCTGGAGCAAAGTTTGGGTTTACCCATAAGACCATAGGGAGAATGATTAGGGTGTTTGTAGGTTAGGCAGGTTTCACAAGACGAGATTAATTCGGCAATGTCCTTAAACATACCAGGCCAATAGTATTTTAAAGATATTTTCTTGAATGTCTTGAAGATACCAAGATGGAGTTCTGAAGGAGAACCATGGTTAGCTTCAATAAGTGAATGTCTATCTTGAGATAGTGGAACTTCTTTCCAAATAAAGTCATCGTTTAGACGATCGGGAGAATGGATACAGCGGTAAAGTTTGTTATCCCTGATAGTGTAGTTGGGATATGCGTCTGGGTTGTTGGAGCATCCGAGAAAAATTTTGTTGTAGTGTTCAAGTCTACGATCAGGTGGTTCTTCAATCGTAATGGGATGTACGCCTTGAGGTGAAGTTTCTCGTGTATCAGGACGTTCTTGATTCTTATGTCTTGATAATAAATCTGGAACAACGTTATCCTTTCCTTTTTTATGTTTTAGGACAAAGTTAAAGCATGATAAGCGTAAAGTCCAGCGAGCAAGTCTTCCTGATGGATTTGATAAGTTCTGAAACCATTTAAGTGCAGCATGATCAGTATATATTGTAAATTCTTTACCATTGTCTAGGTAACATCGCCAATGTTCTAATGCAGTTATTACAGCTAATGTTTCTCTTTCAGTAGTTGAGTAATTCTGTTGATTTTTGTTTAGTGCTTTACTCATGTAAGCAATCACGACTTCTTTGTCATCTTGATGTTGAGTAAGCATTGCTCCTATGCCATAATTTGATGCATCACAATGTACAGAGAAGGGTAGTTCGAAGTTAGGGCAAGCAAGGACAGGAGCAGTTACCAAAGCTTCTTTAAGTTTCTGGAAAGCAGCTGCAGCTTGTGAATTCCATAAAAATTTAGGAGCGTTCTTCCCGGAACAGGTTAGTTGGTTGAGCGGAGAGGCAATAGTGCTAAAGTTTGGAATGAATCTTCTGAACCAGCTGCAGGTGCCTATGAATTTTCATACTTCTTTTCTGCAAGTAGGTGCAGGATATTCTAAAATAGCTTTTATTTTATCTGGATCCGCACGTAGATCATACTCGTCCACTAGAAAACCAAGGTATTTCAGTTCTTTCTTGAAGAATTGACTCTTCTCAAAGTTGATAGTTAGATTAGCATATGAAAGTTTTTCATGAACTTTCATGAGAAGCGATATGTGTTCATCAAAAGTCTCACTAATAATAACAATGTCATCCAGATAGCAAAATACCTTGTTCTCAAATTCAGGAGTAAACAGCATATCCATTAATCTTTGTAGAGTTGCAGGTGAGTTGGTGAGGCCAAAAGGCATTACTTTGAATCTAAACATACCTCTTCCAGGTACATAAAATGCAGTTTTATCTTTATCAGCAGGATTCAAGGGAATTTCCCAAAATGCTTTCGCAATGTCAATGCTTGATAAGTATTTGGCATTCTTCAGGTCCAAAATTTTGCTTATTAGTGGCAACTTATAAGCATCACGACGTGTAATTGAGTTAAGCTTCCTGCTGTCTACACAGAAACGCCATTCACCATTCTTCTTAGGAGTGATGAGAACTGGAGATAACCAAGGACTTTCGCATTGTTCAATGACCTTCCATCCCAGCATCTTGTCAACTTCATTAATTAACGCCTTTTGTTTTTCAGGAGACAGTCTATAACATCTTTGTTTGATTGGAAGAGAATCACCAGTATCAATCTTGTGGGTGATTAAGTGTGTGCTTCCCAGGATACCTTTTTCCTCAAAAGAAATTGTCTTGAAGCGTTGGATGATGTCGTTAGCGATGTTCTTTTGGTTAGGAGTTAAATGCTCATAAGGTAAAACTTTAATATCTTTAGTTTCGATAGCAGAGCATTTAGATTCTGTAAAGTTAAGAGAAGATAAAACACTAGGTAAAAGATTAAATTTTCTCCAAAAGTCAATACCTAGTATTAGCGAAGGAAATATTTCAGGGAAAACATAAGCTTTAATTAAATGAGTTTGATTATTGAAATGAACAGGTAAGTCAAAATAACCCAAGGAATTAATTTTTTGATTATTAGCAGTAGAGACAGTAATAAGATCTGACTTGAAAAGTTTACAGCCCAGTTTAAGAATTTCTAAATGAGAATTATTACCCAGAATAGTTACTGAGCTGCCAGAATCTAGTAAACCAGATAAAGTTAAGTCATAAATTTTGACATTAACGAATGGACGATTTAGATCTTGTTCTTTGGAGTAGAGTGTAGAAGAGATTTTGTAACAAGAAAAGAAGTTTTGAATTGTTTTAATCCAACTAGTCCAATCGTCTTTATCAAAGTTTAAGTTACTTTTCAAGTCAGCAGTTAGTTTTTTTGAACTAGTATGTGGTTTGGGAGAACAAGTAGGGCAATCTGCAGTTTTAAAACCTTTAAGACCACATTTGAAACAAATCACGAATCGTGGTTGAGTACAAGTGTTCAAAGTATGACCTTGTTTGCGACAGCGAACACAAAAGGAGCTTTCTTGAGGGGCTTTAGTTTGAGAGAGACTATTAATTTGTCTAGAAGGGTATTTGTAGGATGACAGTGAATTTATTCATTAACGGAGGAGAAGGTCGTGAGTTATTGGAAGAATTTGGAGACTCAACTGAACTTGAAGTGGAATGCTTGTAGTTGAATTCAGAAATAAGAGGATTTTGTTGTACATTTGGTTCTTTAAATTGTTTGTCTCTGTCTAGGAACTTTTCATAATTTTGGCAAGTAGCCAGAAGAGAGTCGATAGAGTCAATGTCTTTTAGAGCTACGAAGACTGAATAGCATGGGCGAATATTCCTCAAAATGATCTCCAATTGTTCTGTTTCAGAAAGTTTCTTCGAAAGACGAGAGAACATTCCAGACATAATGGAAATATAGATGACGATAGGTTCATCACGGCCTTGAGTTCGATTCCTAATCGCTTCTAGAAGTTTATGATCATAGTCAAAACCACCAAAGTCTTTAATTAATAAAGAGGAAAGTTCGTTCCAAGTTAAGTTTGGATTCTGATTATATTTAAATCTGAACCAATGAAGAGCATTGTCGGTGAAAATTTCGAACGCTTGAGAAATCAACAAGTCTTTGGACAAGCCACGAGCTAAGCAGTATTCTTCAAGTTTTTGAAGAAAGGATCTAGGACAGCTTTTACCATTGAAGGTGTGTCTTTTCAGATCTTTCAAGACGTTAATTGGAGAAAAAGATTGAGGTGGTGGTGAAGGATACGGGGTATGGATCATAACAGAAGTTTGAGAAACAAGAGGAGGTTCCATGACGGTCGGGTCAACAGGAGGGTCAAGTGATGGAGAGTCATTTTCAGTTGAAGGTGGAGTCAAGGATTCGAATTGTTTAGCAATAGCGTCAAATTTCATCTTCAAAGTATCGAAATTAGCTTTAAAGTCTGGTAAGTCAGTATCTATTCGCTCTAATCTGTAAAAAACATGGTTAATAAAAGTTTCTATTAGTCGTAAGTATTTGGTTTCACCTTGTAAAAATTTTTTAATTTTACAGTCCAGATAGGTCAAAGTAGAATCAATTTGAGATAAGTCATCCTCGATCGGAATTGGAGAAGTCAGAATATCTTCAGGGTGAGAATTCGCAACTAAACGCAAAACCTGTTTTTTAAGAAGCAAAACAGTATTAGCTGGTTCCTCACATCTAATCTTCACTTCGTATTCAAGTTCGGCCTTGTTAAGAAATTCGTACTTAATAACCCTTTTCATTGTTATAATCAAGTGTAAAGTTAAGTTTAAGAAATAAAAATTTTATTAAAAATTGTACCTCTTTAAGTTATCTAGAATAAAAATATTAGAGTGATGAATGTAAGTGAAGTGTTATATGTAGGTCTAAATATAATCCAGATAAGTTGAAAAACTAGAAGTTTTGTTTTAGAATTTTGAAGATATGAAAAGGATGAATAAATGAATGATGAGTAATGAGTTAAGAAAGAAAGGGAAAGCAATTAAATCAAAAGGGAATGGACAAGGCGCAGTAAAGGTGAAGAATTAAGAGAATGAGTTAAGAAAGAAAGGGAAAGCAATTAAATCAAAAGGGAATGGACAAGGCGCAGTAAAGGTGAAGAATTAAGAGAGAAAGAGGACTTTTACGTTGGGCACCAAAGTGTCGTGAAGCGACAATTACAAAGAAAAAGAACCTAACCTAAGAACAACAAAACAACAAAAGTAGACCAATAAAATAATATATTTAAAGTTTTAGAAAGGTATTTACAATTTTATAAAAAAAATGAAATATGATGATGATGGATGAAGTGAGATTACAATTAGATTTAAAAAAAAATAAAGATAGGAGAATAGAAGAATATAGTATTATAGTGGAGCCTAAAGGTTGAAGTGACACGCTGCTTTTGTAGAAGTAGGCACACGCGGAGCTTGAGGTTTCTTAGCGGCGACGGCACGCAGCGCCTGGACTGGGCTTACGCAGCGTCCGGAGCCGGCGCACGTAGCGCCTGGGGTAGGTGCGCTCAGCACTTGGAGCAAGCAGTCACAGCGCCCAAAGGTAGCGCAGGCAGTAGGTGCACTCGGCGCCTGAAGCAAGCAGTCGTAGCGCCCGAAGGTAGTGCGGCAGTAGGTGCACTCAGCGCCTGGAGCAAGCAGTCGTAGCGCCCGGAGTAGTGTGGCCCCGCGCTTGAAGTAGACTTCGCCGACGACTTCACGTGTAGATGGAGGCTTGCAGGATCCCGGGGCAATGCGGCCCCGGGATAAGGCCTTTAGTAGATGCTTCTCGTTTGAGAACTGAAGCGAGACTTCCTGTATTCTCCAATTGTTCGGCTTTTATATCTTTTTAGAGAGAACGAGAAATTATTTAAATTAAAAGGAAATTTATTGTAAATAACCTCGAGCCATAGAGTATTTATGTGAAAATATTAAATTAAGAATATTACACCAGTGACGAATTTGAATAAAAGTTACCATAACAACCATATAAATAATGGTTGTCAGAAATATAAATTTTTGGTTTTAGGTATATAATTAGAAAACCATTACATTTAAGTAAGAAATGAGATATTATTCATATAGGAGAAACTAATGCGCGGCAGCGCGCACGAAGCCTGAAATTGTAGAGTTACAGAGAATTCAATAAAAGACCGAAAAAGGTAAGACTCCATTGACAGCGATTTTAAAAGTGCTAGATAGTGTGAAAATACGAAGTGAAAATGATTTGTTATTGTGTAAAAACGTTACAGGATCCTATGGAAATAAAGGTGATGCAAAATATAAATGCAGAAAATCAAAAACAGAATAGAGAAATAGTATAAAGTGATGCAAAACATGAATGCAGAAAATCAAAAACAGAATAAAAAAATAATGTAAAATGATATGTAAGTAGCATAACACTACAGCAGACGACAGCACTGGTGATGCCTTATATACTAAATTTTGCCCAAATAGTACAATAATAATTATTGTTGGTAGAAGAGGCAGTGTAAACAACAAACAGTTATTAAGATATATTGAACAACTTAATAACTTAAATGTACACAAAATTGTCTTGTTTACACTGCCTTATATACAGTGATTGCCACAGGAAAATAATTTAAGACATAATTTAAATATACAAATGCATAATTTAATATTTAATAATAATTTAAATTTGACATATAATTGTAATGATAATAATCATAAATTTCATGTTATTGACATAAATAATTTAATAAAAAAGTTTTGGACAAAAGATAGGTATTACCTATCCAAATATAATTTAAGACTGATAGCAAATGTGCTATCTTATTATTTACTTTTTAACTCAGCCAAGTTTTTGGCTACCAAGACTGCTTTTATTGAGCATAATCATTTGACATTTAATTTGGAATCAGTTCCAACTAATTTAAATTAGTGAATGAGACAATAGAGGCAATCTCTAATAATAATAAGAGTTTGATTAATTTTGAATACAGCCCACAAATAAGTAATAAAAATTGTTTACACCTGGTGCATCAAAATATACAAGGCATGTTGGGCAAAGAATTGGAAGTTGAATTGTTTTTAAATAGTAACAATATACACATCCTTTGTATTACTGAACATTGGCTAAAAGATTATAATTTCATGTTTAATTTCAGAAATCACCAGGTGGTCAGTTCCTTCAATAGAGAAAAAAGTTTACGTGGTGGCTCCTTAATATTAGCAGATAAGTCATTATTATATAAAGAACGTAAGGATATTGTGAGCCTCTCTGTTGAACGAACTGTAGAAATGGCTTGTGTCGAGCTCGAGCACCTCATTGTTGTAGGTGTTTACAGACCCCCATGTGCTAGTTATGACCATTTTGAAAGGATTGTGGAAGAAGTTTTACTCAAACTTAGTAAACAGAACAAGTCTGTTGTAACATGTGGAGACTTTAATATCAATCTCCTTGAAACTTCTTCCATTAGTATTAAGTTTAGCTCATTGCTTAAATCGTATAATCTTGTAAATTTATTCTTAGAACCAACACGTATTGCTGGGCCTAGTGCGACCTGTATAGATAACATTTTTACAGATGTTAAGCCCTTGCATAAATCAATTATTCAAAATTTAAGTTCAGATCACTGTGGACAGTTAGTATCACTACCTTACATACACAAAAAACAGAAAAATAAGAAAGTTGTGTTTGTTCCAATAAATGAACATCGCTTGGAGAGGTTTAGAAGTAATATAATAAAAAGACTTCCATCACTTTCGTTTAAAAATAGTGCTAATCATATGTATGCTACATTATTTAAAATTATAAGTTGTGAATTTAGTAGAATATTTACTTCTAAAACTTTCTCTTTTAACAGTCGCAAATCATTTAATGAATGGGCGACAGTAGGAATTTATAAAAGTAGGCGAAGGTTATACGAGCTTTATGATGAAAGATCATATAATAGTAGTGTTATATTTAGAGATTATGTAAAAACATATTCTAAAATATTTAAAAAAGTGTGCTCCACTGCTAAGGCTTTACATTTAAGCAACAAAATTAAAACTGCATCCGACAAAATTAAAATGACCTGGAGAATAATAAATAGTGAAACGGGCAAGGTCAAACCGCGCAACTCTGATTTTCAATTGAATATTAACAATAATTTAACGCGATCTGATCAAGAAGTTGCTATGGCTTTTGAGAAACATTTTACTGATGTTCCTTTTTTGACAACAAAATCATTAAATTCTTCTCCTACTGTCGCCGAATCATTGCTCAAACAAAATGTAAAGGCTTGTTCTAATACTTTTAAATTCCATAGAGTACTGCCAAAAAATATCGTTAAATATTTTAAAGCTATTGATGTTAAGAAAACGGCAGATTTATGGGGGATTTCCGTTAAAGTTATTTTATCTATAATAGATATATTAGCACCTTATCTAGCCACTATATTTAATATAAGCGTCGAATCTGGTGTGTTTCCTGATTTAATGAAACATAGTAAAGTCATACCTATATTTAAATCTGGTAGTACAATAGACCCCGCCAATTTTAGACCAATTTCTGTACTACCAACATTAAGTAAAATTTTTGAAAAAATTATTTTAGATCAGATGTTAAGTTTCTTTAATATTAATAAATTGCTACATCAAAATCAATTCGGTTTTACAAGGGGTCGCTCGACAACTGACGCTGGAGTTGAGCTTATTAAACATATTTTTTGTGCATGGGAGAATTCAGAGGATGCTTTGGGTATATTTTGTGACCTTTCCAAGGCCTTCGACTGTGTTCACCATGAGACATTAATCAGGAAGCTACAGTACTATGGTGTCAAGAATACAGTGCTTAAACTTATTATTTCATATTTAAGTAATAGAAAGCAGAAGGTTATTATCAATGGTAAAAGTTCTTCCGGGTCACCTGTACTAATGGGTGTTCCTCAGGGCTCGATTCTCGGCCCATTCCTGTTTCTGGTGTATATTAATGACTTACCTCACCTTGTAGGGGATAGTCATGATATAGTATTATTTGCTGATGATACTTCCTTGATTTTTAAACTTAAACGTTAATCATTTAAATGTGACGAAGTTAATAATGCTATATCAAAATTAGTGCATTGGTTTAACGTTAATAATCTGCATTTGAACGGAAATAAAACTAATTGTGTTAAATTTACAACAACGAATGTTAAAAATCTGAATACCAATGTGTTTTTAAATGGGGAGGAATTGAGCCCTGTTGTATCCACTGTTTTTCTTGGCATCACTCTTGACGCAAAGCTTCAGTGGGGCCCTCATATATCCAAATTAGCAAGCAGACTAAGTTCTGCAGCCTATGCTGTAAAAAAGATTAGAGGTCTCACTAGCGTCGAGACAGCTAGATTAGTTTATTTTAGTTATTTCCATAGCATAATGTCTTATGGGATTTTGCTATGGGGAAATGCGGCTGATTCAGAAACTATTTTTGTTTTACAGAAGAGGGCCATTAGAGCTATTTACAATCTAAAACCGAGAGAGTCTCTTAGAGATAAATTTAAAGAAATTAATATATTAACTTTGGCCTCTCAGTATATTTACGAAAATTTAATGTATGTTCACAAAAACAAAGATAGTTTTAGTAAAAAAAGTGATATACATTCTGTAAACACTAGGAACAAACACAAGCTAGTGATGCCAGTTTCTCGACTCCACAGAGTCAGTAATTCATTCTTGGGGCAATGTATACGCTATTACAACAAGGTCCCGGAAAGTGTACAGGTTCTCTATATTACCAAGTTTACATGTTTTATTAAGCTGAAACTGTATAAAAAGGGTTATTATAGTATAAATGAATACATGGTTGATAATAACCCCTGGGAATGAGGTGGTCGCTTCCAAGCAGTTTCTAAAATAAATTTTGTAAATAGTTCGTAATCATTTATATTGTAAAATTTATTTAAAAAAAAATGTCCCGCTGGGTTTCTTGCTAGTTCTTCCCAGGACAGAGGGTATTTTTTCGAACCAGTGGTAAAGTAAAAAATGACTTTCAATAAGAATTACACATGTAATGTATATTGAATAAAAATTATTCTATTCTATTCTATTCTATTCGGCCGTGCCAATATTTCTCGGGAAAACGTCGCCGAGTACCAGGACAAACTTGTGTCTGAAGTCGAGTCTTTGCTTAACAAAGTCTCGGATTGGGGCCGACTAAATCTAGTCCAGTTCAATCCCCAGAAGACACAAGTTTGCGCGTTTACAGCTAAAAAGAACCCCTTTGTCGTATCTCCTCAGTTTCAAGGCACTCCCCTTGCTGCCTCAGCCAATATCGGAATCCTTGGCGTCGACATATCGAATAGTATGCAGTTTCGTGGTCACTTGGAAGGGAAAGCCAAATTGGCCTCTAAAAATCTTGGCGTGCTCAGCAGAGCGAGACAGTATTTCATGCCGGCACATCGCTTGCAACTTTACAAAGCGCAAGTTCGGCCCCACATGGAATACTGTTCTCATCTCTGGGCCGGGGCACCCCAGTGCCAGCTCCTTCCACTTGACCGCATCCAGCGCATAGCGGTTCGAATCGTCGACGACCGAGTTCTTTCTGATCGGCTCGATACACTGGCACTGCGTAGAGATGTTGCATCTCTTTGCGTATTTTATCGCATCTATCACGGGGAGTGCTCTAAGGAATTGTTCGGACTAATTCCAGCCGCTCAATTTCACCAGCGAATTTTCCGGACCGATACGACATAGGAACCTTCAAGAAAAGAGCTTACACCTTTCTAAAAGGTCGGCAACGCATCTGCAATTCCCCTGGTGTTGCGGCTGTTCATGGGCGGCGGTAGTCACTTACCATCCATCAGGTGAGCCGCATGCTCGTTTGCCCCCTATTACATAAAAAAAAATTTTGTTCAGAAATGAATATATAATAATAATAATAGTTTCTACATCCTGGATATCATATTTCATCTACCGTTTCATGATCATGCCAGATTTTCGAATGTTAAATGAACAAAATTAATGTACCTGCGAAAGCTAATAATATTTTTCATTTAAAATCTGAATAAAAAAATTCAATATGATATCCATCAGGACTCAACATGCTTGTATAACTTACCATTTGTGATCAATTATGTGCAGAACGTTCCTATATATCAATTAATAATAAATAAATATTAATTTTTAAAACAGTTTATTTAATTTTTTCTCAACTAATAATTATTATTTTATGTTAAAAATACTATAATATGGGATCAAGAATCTCCATACCTTTGTTTACTGTAGGTACAGTAAACAAAGGTATTTGGTATACAAGCAAAAAATATTCATTTTCCCACTACTCTGTCAATATTCATTTTTATTGTGTGCGTTATAATTTTTTGACTTTGTTCATATTGATATAAAAGAAAACGTGTGTGTACTTATGTACGCACCTAAGAATGTTACAAAACAAAAATAACTAAAACAAAACACGTTTTATACATTCATATATATTTGAATAACTACCTCGAATATATAATATTGACAGACAATTACCAACTGAAGTTGAAAAAAATTCACTCTCATCATTTTTCTCAAACGCGCCCAAAGAAGTATAACTTCAAAACTTGAGTAAGCACTTAGTACACTCAGAACATTGTTTAAAACAAGTTGCAATTTAGCTGCCTGCATACTTATCTCATTGTTTGACTGTGTACCTAACACAAAAAATCTGTAGCAGAATATGAATTGCGTAAGTGTACATATGCGGTGAAGCCTGGTGAAGCAGCTCAAGCGAAATTTAATGGATAGCAATCCAAAAGTAATTTAACAACCCAACAATATCCATTGCTTCGTGTGATTGAAAAATTCGTTTGCTCGACAACAAAACCACGCAATGGATGTTGTTAAACTGTCAAATTGCTATGGTTTGCCATTTTAGGTGTGTTACGCAATTAGTACGGAGTGTAGAGTACAAGGAGAACCATCTTATATGGGGCGAAAGTTGAAAAAGTGTCCTACTATTTACCGAAAATGGAGGTTCCAAAACCTACCACAATAGCGCTGGCGTCCGTAAAACTACGATATGAAGATAGCTGTTGTGAACGGAGTGAAGTCAGCTGAATTCAAATATTTCAAAAATTTCATGATTAGAGTAGTTAGTAAAATGCCAGTATATAAAATCTCAACTATTTACGTAGTACATAACCAAGCGGATTGGTCGGTCCTTGTTTATTTCTCCATCTTATTCTAATTACTTTTGGCGCTTTTTTTTTAATTTATCCTTTGCTACTACAGCGCCACCCTTATTGGACACGTTTTTAGGGACACTTTTCATATATAGAGATGGTCCTCCTTCTCTCTACACTCCATAGCAATTAGGCTACGGATTTAATTTCTATAATTATATGAAATAAGAACAAACTCATATTAGTAACAATATTGATATCAGATGCCCATATTGCTGAGTTACAACCAAAGGCAGCCATTTTATGCACCACATTTGTTTAGGTAGTCACGCTAATTCTGTAGGTATGCCAAATCAGTGTATTACTTCATGGATTCATGGTGGGAGGTACCCCACTTACGACAGTGATGTGCCACGCTAAACTATGCCATTTTTTTTTTATAGGATAAGGGTGACAAACGAGCACACAGTCCACCTGATGGTAAGTGGTTGCTGCGGCCCATAGACATCTACATCTATCCTCAATTACAAGTCAAAATGTAGATGCGTTGTCACCCGTGAGGACTAAGATGGAATGCCTCATTTCCAGTAAAAAGGGCCTCCGGCCACCTGCACTCACCAAGCGAAACGCAGAGGTAAACCTCTACTTCACGCTGGTTTTCTGTGAGGTCGTGGTACCACCCCGGTTCGAGCCGGCCCATCCGTGTGACAGCAAGAGCTGCCGCCTGGCTCTACCACTGTTAAATATGCCATGCCATAACTAACAAAAATCCACAGACCACAGACTGTCAAAAATCGGGTTTGAAATAAAATCTAATTGTTCAACAAATTCTGATTTACGGAAACAAACTCACATACACGAATATACAGTATTTCCGATACATGGACGATAAATTATTCGTTGGTTAGCTCAAGCAAAAAGAAATCATAAAGCAAATTACGCATTTTGTGAAAAACACCTTATCATAACTCATAGCGGCCAAAATGGCTACAAAAAACCTTTTTTTTATTTTTATTTCATTAGATTTATAAACCGAATTCTCAATTATTTTTACCTTCCGTCCTGATATTTGGCCCATTGAACCTGGCAAAACTAATACAAATATGTATAGCAAAAGGCGCAAGCACTCGTACCCAAAGATATATATACCCAAAGATAGATATATATACTTTGCTCGTACCTTGAAAAGCTGCCGGTGCAGTCTACGTCGTACTGAAAATTACAGATACTGGCAGCCATTTTATTTGTTTAAATTTCAATATGAATATTGCAATCAATATGATATAGATGATCATTTTTATTTAAAATTAAAACCTTAGTATAAATCTATAGATTAAAATGTCTGTTTGTAATATCAAAATAACAGCCTTTTATTAAATACTAGTGACCGGCCGAAGATTCGGTTTCGGTTTCGGTTTCGGCAAAAAATCCAGTTTCGGTAATAGTTTCGGTAATAATTTCGGTTTCGGCAAAAAATCTGTCGAACCTTTGGCGGCGCCGAAACTCAGTGTTCGTGGATTATCGTGCGTCGTTCGGATGAGTTCGTGATTCGTATATTATTCATAATTATACAGAAACAGAAACAGAATCTTTTTTATTCAATATAGATTGTAAATAATACTTATTGATAGTCACTCTTTTGTTTAATTACCACTGGTTCGAAAGAAAACCTCTGTCCTTGGAAGAACCAGCAAGAAACCCAGCGGGACTTTTTTTTAAATAACAGCTTACAATCAGAGGCGTAGCCTGGACTAATATAGACGTGCGCGAAGTTGCGTCAGCGAGGCCTCTTTTCTTTCGTCCCATAGATCTACCGAATAGATCTATCCTACCTAACATGCATTGACACGACATACGAGGGCAACACTGAAAGTTTTTAGAACTGGCCACTTGTAAATGATATAATAAAAAAATAAGTTCAAATTTTGAAAATGGAACTCTTTGGCAATATTATTGTGTATGTATTTTATTAATTTGTCATTTGTTAACGATTTGGCGGCAAACTGAAAATCGTCTGTGTCACATCAGCATGAATTTAACGCGAGAAAATGTTCATACACTGATTTTTTATGAATTCGATGTTATTTAAGTCGACAAGAAAGATATGATAGACTTCGATTGGTCTTTCACGATGCAGCCCCATCTCGTGCCACTGTTTATAACTGGTTTAATAAGTTTAAACGTGGTTGCACTAATCTCACCGATGATCTACGTGATGGACGGCCATTGATTTAGTCTTGTATAACTCAATAGAGACGGCCTTCTACGGCGACGACTGAAGATAATATCAGTGTTGTGCGGCGTGTGATAGAGACTGACAAAAAAGTGACTTATCAGAAGATTCAGAAAAGATAAGGCATCGGTATGAGTCAAGTGCACAAAATCCTCCATGAATATTTAGCAGCCAGGAAGCTTTGTGCCGGGTGGATACCTCATAACTTGACAGAGGCCCAAAAACTCCGTCGTGTTGATTGCTGTCGTGAAATGATTCAAACATTTAATGGAGGTGACTCAAATGCTGTGTTCGACATACTTACAGGTGGCGAAAGCTTCTGAAGCTAAGAGACAGTCTGCTGTCTGGGTGTTTCCTTCCGAGGAGTTGCCAACTAAAGTGAAGAGAAGTCGAAGCGTGGGAAAAAAAGATGGTGGCCTAATTCTTCGGAAGGACAGGTCATTACGCAACAATTGTGATAGCGGATTGAAAAACAGTTATTGCAGAGTGCTACACTAACAATTGTTTGCTATTTGTCTTGGAAAGAGTTCGGGAGAAACGACCTCGCAGTAGGATCCTCCTTCACTACGACAACGCCTCGTCGCACACTGCCAAGCAAACAAACGAATACTTGGCGACGTCAGACGTGGAATTACTGGGTCATCTGCCCTATAGTACAGACCTCGCACTTTGCGATTTTTATTTATTTCCGAAAATAAAAGAAAAACTTCTTAAAAAAAATGTATATGGACACTATTTTGAAAAGATATAATAATAGTTATAACTTGCTAACTAGTTTGTTCAGTTTTTGATTTTTTAGAAGTTTTAGTGTTACCCACCACGGTTCATGGCCCCTACACGGCATACTGGTCGGGAGTCCCCCAAACCAGCCGAGGCTGTCAGGGAGTTGGTGTGATTCTTTCATCTCGAATGGTTGAATGTGTGATGGAGCATGAATGTATAAGCCCAAGACTCCTCTGGATTAGGTTAAAAGTCGGACTCACTCGCTTGTTTATCCTTGGGGTCTATGCACTGACGGATCTGCATGGAGGTGGGTCATTAAGATCACAACAAGAGAGAGAGGAATTTTGGGATAGCATGAGAGAGGTCTTGAATAAATGCGAAGAAAATGAACGGATCGTGATGTTAGGGGACTTTAATGGATGGGTTGGAGTAAAGCGTGATGGGTATGAAGGAGTTCTGGGTACGTTTGGAGACGAGAGAGTGAATGACAATGGGAGAAGCCTGCTTGAAGTATGCTTGGAATGGAATATGTGCGTGGCCAACACAATGTTTGACCACAAAAAGATCCATTTGTATACAAGAGATGAGGGTGAGTCTAAAAGTATGATTGATTTTGTAATTGTGGATGAAAGACTGAGGAAGAAAGTGCTAGACACTCGGGCATACCGCGGTGTAGGCCTCGACACAGACCACTTCCTGGTCATAGCCCGAATGCGTGGCCTCTTTAAACGGTGGCGACACCGAGGGGCCGAGCCTACGAGTATTTTGGACAGAGTAAAAGTGGAAAATCTACAAGAAAAAGAAAAGAAAGACGAGTATGTAGAGAAACTGAAAGAAAGTTTTAAAGGGATAGAAGAGATAGGAGTGATTGAAGATTTGTGGGAGACATTTAAGAAAGGAGTCGTAAATGTTGCTATTGAGGTATGCGGGGTAGCTAAAAGAAGGAAAGGAAGAAAGAATGATAACGTGTGGATGGATAAAGATGTACAAAGGGTTGTGCAAGAAAAGAAAAAAGCGTGGTTGGATTGGTTAGCAACAAAAGCTAACCAAAAAGTTCAAAAGGCAACGGATGACGAGATAAAGGAAGCAAGAACGAAGTATAAAAGATTGAAAACAGCAGCGAAAGAAATTGTATCTAGAAAGAAAGAAGAACGAAAGAATGATTTCTATAGGAGGCTCACTGAAGATTTCCAGTCAAACATTAAGTTTTTCTGGAAAACCATCAAAACAGCCAGAGGAAAAACTTCTACCTCGGAGCTGAGTACAATTAGGAGTCAAGATGGAAGCATTATAAAAGGAGAAGAATGTGTGTTAAAGAGATGGAAAGAGTATTTTGAAAGTTTGTTTGAAAGAGAGGAAGTGCAGGTACAGCATCTGCCACCTTCCACGGAAAATAATATAAATGTTGATGAAAATGAGATAAGCATGGATGAAATAGTGAAAGCGTTGAAAAGTATGAGATTAGGTAAGGCTGCAGGGTATGACAGGATTACCGCCGAGATGCTGAGGGCTGGACAGGGCCTGGTTGCTAGTCAGCTGAACCGCCTTTTCAATCTGTGCTGGCGAAATGGGCAAGTACCGGGAGACTGGTGCAAAGCCGTAATCGTGCCTTTGTATAAGAGAAAAGGGTCACGGCAGGACTGCATAAATTACCGTGGTATAAGCCTTCTCAGCGTCGTCGGTAAATTGTATGCGAAAGTGTTGATTGAAAGGGTTGTGAATGAAACAGACGAGAAAGTATGGGATGCACAAGCGGGATTTAGAAAGGGAATGGGATGTACGGATCAGGTCTTTTCCTTGCGGTGCATAGCCGAAAAGTGTTTGGCTAAAAACAAGAAAGTCTACTGCGCGTTCGTAGATCTAGAAAAGGCCTATGATAGAGTGGTGAGAAATGAATTGTGGTCAGCACTGTCCGTGAACGGTGTGAGCAGTATCCTCATACGAGCATTGCAATCTCTTTATAGGGATTCTAGTGCTTGTGTAAGGATAAACGGGGCATACACTGAATGGTTTAATATCGAATAAGGTGTTAGACAGGGATGTGTAGCGTCACCGTGGCTGTTTAATCTGTTCATGGACAATTGTTTGACAGATTTAAAAGAGAATGAAAGTGGGTTGAGAATGAATGAGTTACTCGTCAAATGTTTTCTCTATGCTGATGACCAAGTATTACTTGCGTCTTCGGCCGAGGAGTTGCAGGAGATGGTAACTGCTATGAGTGGAGCTTTTGTTAGAAAGGGAATGAAGATGAATGTAAGGAAGACGAAAGTGATGGTGTTTGAAAAAGACGAGGCAGTGACAGACTGCAATATCGTGATTGAAGATGAACAAATTGAACAGGTGAAAGAGTTTGTGTATCTGGGGTCAAAGTTTACAAGAGATGGAAAGTGTGAGAGTGATATCGAAAGAAGAGTGAATGCAGGAAACATAGTGAATGGAGCTTTGCACTCCTTTATGAGCAGTCGGAAGGTGTCTAACAAGGCTCGTTTGGCTGTGCATGAGGGGGTGTTGGTTCCGACACTCATGTACGGAAGTGAAAGTTGGGTATGGCAGAAGAAACATGAAAGCAGAATAAATGCAGTTGAGATGAGAGCATTAAGAAGTATGATAGGAGTTAAACTGAGTGACAGGATAAGAAATAGTGAGATAAGGAAACGTTGTGGTCTGAAAGAAGATGTAGTGACAAAAATTGAGAAAGGTATGCTGAGATGGTTTGGTCATGTCGAGAGAATGAATGAAGAACGATTGACGAAAAAAGTGTATAAGGCGAGTGTGAATGAAAGTGTTGGAAGGGGTAGACCTAGGCGGACATTTCTAGACCAAATCAGGGACGTCTTGAAAAAAGGCCAGGTCAAGAGTACCCTAAACCGTAGAGCATGTATGAAGGGAATAATGAAAGTGGACGAAGCGAAACAAGTATGTAAGGATCGTAGCAAGTGGAAAGAAGTGGTCTCTGCCTACCCCTACGGGAAAAAGGCGTGATTATATTATATAGTGTTACCCGTTTTAACAGTGGTAGAGCCAAGCGGTAGCTTTTGCTGTCGCACGAATGGGCCAGCTCGAACCGGGGTGGTACCACGACCTCACAGAATACCAGCGTGAAGTAGAGGTTTACCTCTGCGTTGCGCTTGGTGAGTGCAGGTGGCCGGAGGCCCAACTCCCCCCCCCCCATCAACATGGCAGTGGAATTAAATAAAAGACTACCCCAGGAGGGTACCAGCACCCCTGAAGAATCCCTCGCTGAGCATCCACGACCAAACTACTCCACTCCTGGGCGTGGGTGCTCAGGCTACCCCGCGTATTCTGGGGGGGGGGGGGGCGAAATTCCGCTCAAGACGAAACCTGCTCGGGGCAAGCGGAGCAAGAATACAAAGGCAACCCCTGCCACGCTTACCGTGGATTTCTGCAATATCAGGGGACTTCATTCAAACCTTAACGCCGTCCACTATCATCTGGAGATAGCTAAGCAGGCCTTGCTCTTTCTAACCGAGACACAGGTGTCCTCTCCGGCTGATACTTCGTATCTCTCCTACCCAGGGTACAAATTAGAACACTCGTTTGTGCCCCGGGCTGGAGTTTGCGTGTATGTCAGAGAGGACATCTGTTTTCGACGCCTCGGCAGTCTTGAAGGTACGGACCTGTCCATCCTATGGCTGCGCGTAGACAGCGACGACCATCCCCGCGTCTACGGGTGCTTCTATAGGTCCCATAGCGGTAATGCCGACACAGACCGACTCATCGACCACGTCCAAATGGCTGCAGACTCCGTGCTACAACAGGTCCCATCCGCAGAGATCGTGATACTCGGTGATTTCAACGCCTACCACGCTGAATGGCTTGGTTCTCGTTTAACCGATCATGCGGGTAGACCTGTCTATGACTTTGCTTTGGCATATGGTCTAACACGACTGGACAACTGGTTACTTCGCCTACGCGGATCCCAGATGTGGAAGACCATGCACCTTCCCTGTTGGACCTTCTGCTGACCTCTCATCCGGACGAATATCAGGTCTCCGTCGATGCCCCTCTGGGCTCTTCGGACCATTGTCTGATCCGGAGTACGGTGCCACTCACGCTCCAATCGCAGTTGCGATCTACAGCTTGCCACCGTGTTTGGCACTATGGGTCAGCTGATTGGGATGGGATGCGGTCTTTTTTTGCATCCTACCCTTGCAGCGTCCTATCTTGCATGCTACCCAGCGCAGAGCGGTTCGAATCGTCGATGACCGAGTTCTTTCTGATCGGCTCGATACACTGGCACTGCGTAGTGATGTTGCATCTCTTTGCGTATTTTATCGCATCTATCACGGGGAGTGCTCTGAGGAATTGTTCGGACTAATTCCAGCCGCTCAATTTTACCATCGCACATCGCGACAAAAATCGCGTTACCATCCATACCATCTGGATGATTGGCGGTCCACCACTGTGCGATTTAGAAGAAGTTTTCTCCCTCGCACGACTTCCTTGTGGAATCAATGACCACCAGCGAATTTTCCGGACCGATACGACTTAGGAACCTTCAAGAAAAGAGCTTACACCTTTCTAAATGGTCGGCAACGCATCTGCAATTCCCCTGGTGTTGCGGTTGTTCATGGGCGGCGGTAGTCACTTACCATCAGGTGAGCCGCATGCTCGTTTGCCCACTATTCCATAAAAAAAACCCTCGTACCTACTCATATCTATTAATTCCTGACAAGTCTCGTATTCCGTCAATGTAACAACCACGGTCTTTGAAGGTAGTTTTAAAGGTCTCGCAGTCGCATTTAAGGGGTCTTCTTGTGAGGCCCCAAACAAACACCCTTTCACTTTTTCAAGGGTAAAAGTGATCAAATTAATTAGTCATCTGTGGTAAAGTCTGGGGGCATCGCATTTTAGGGGGTCTCGCGAGGCCCCTTTAAGTGCGAGGCCATGGGCGAGGGCCTACTTCGCCCACACGTAGCTACGCCATTCTTACAATCATGTGTGTAACACAATTAACAACAAGAAAGAAATTAGAAATAGCTTAGTTGTGATCACCATAGTGGGGTTATTATAATCCATAAATTCCTTAAATTATAATAACCCCTTTTATACAAACTTAGTTTATTAAAGTTTTTGAACTTTGAGCAGGTTTTGTATATTTTCTGGGATTTTGTTAAGGTGTGTGTATGTATATTGTGTGTGAATGTGATATATTAAGTTAATGCTCTCATTAAATAATATTAACAATATTGTGAACACAATAAAATATATTCTTTATTAGCCAGCAACTTTTTATGGATGTAAGTGTTGATTTGTGTAAGGGGTAATTTTTTTACAAAATTGACTTAAAAAATTATTGCTTAACGTTAAACTGTTGATTTTTAGATGAAAATAAATAAATATATTGCTGTATGACTATTACAGTTACTGTTTTTGATTAACATGCATTACCTATCTGTATATGTATAAAAAATATTCCAGATTCCTGTATACAATAAAAAAAGAACATGTCTAAATAAGCTTCGGTTTCGACCGAAACTGACACCCAGACCGAAGGTTCGTTTTCGGTTGAAAATCCTGTTTCGGTCGGACACTACTAAATACATATGAAATTATATACGGTATGTATAACAAAAAGACAAAACAATTTTTAAAATGTTTTTCTTACTGTCTGTTTGTTCCGGCTTTTAACTGGCACTCACAGATAGCTGATGTTATAAGGAGTAACACAGGCTAATTTTATTTTAGAAAATAATTAGGATTCCGCGCAAAAAATTAAAACCCATGAAATCCAATCGTAATATATATCAAGCGGGCGAGCTCCGGGAACAGCTATTACGTAACTATTATGTCATAATTGGTACTAAACTTTAACTTAATTTTACATGCATTGTAGTTCATAAAGAAATATATCTTTCGGTTTTAATTTTTATATGGATAGCTAATCGATAATTTTTGCTTTGCTTTGTGTATCGTTAATCGCCTTTTTGAAATCAATTTAACAATGTGCCATCACTAGACACGCCAAAAGTGTAAGCTGTCACCGGCACCATTATAAATACCAGACTTAGTATCTTAAGCAATCTTAAGGCTCTTGGGCGTTGGGCGAGCGCGCTTGGCGAGCCCGCTTGGCAAATTTTTGTGGTGCCGTTCACACGTTGGCGTGCTTCATTCTGCTTTGGTAGCTAGATGATGATGGACGTTAGAGTGATCGCGGCCTTATTTTTATGTTGCTCATGTTAGGGTTCCATATAACTGATTCATTGTGATAAAAATCAATGAACCTAAATATGTCCTCATTAGTCCATGTCGCCATGTTCGTGAAATAATTTTATTAAGCCGTAAAGCGTAACTATGCACTGAACACTAGTTCTAGAGACCTAGAACCTAGTGCGTTCGGCCAACGTGTACTGCTACCTTTATAGAATCGTAGATAGAGTAAAGGTAGTAGTACACGTTGGCCGAACGCGATCGCAGAGTGCGTTCAGCCAACGTGTAATGGGCCGTTTTGTGTGTATTTGGCGTTTGCGGCCAACACTCGCCGACAAGCCGTATAGTGTCGGTTTTCCATGCACAAATCAAAGAAATTTGGCGAAAGCCGCAAATAGCGATCACACGTTGGCCGAGTGTTTAGTTAATAGTTACGCTTTACGGCTTAATAATATTATTTCACGAACATGGCGACATGTTACGATATTGGCTCAAATATTGGTTGATAAGTAGTAATTTAAACAAAGGGGCGCCAGTTTAATACTATTTTGTTTAGTTTACATTTTCATCAAAATATTACAAGGGATTTATATAAAAACTTGAAAAACTAATTACTAGGAAAGTTAATTAAGATTTAGTGAAATTGTTTTTTTTTATTATTTAGTGTAGTGTACAAATATAAGATTTTAGTAAGACTTTAATTTTCCGCCATGTCTAATGTAATACCCATATCGCTCGCACTCTGTTGCACACGGAGAATCTAGCCACCGACCGATGCGAAACGATTTAGGCGTCGCGGCGGTACGTAAATATCAGATTTTGTAATACATAGTTTTCGAACGAACCGGTATAATATCTATATCGCACACGCTCCGTCGCACACGGCGAATCTAGCCACCGACCGATGCGGAGCGATATAGGCATCGCGGCGGTACGCAAATATCAAATTTTGTAATACATAGTTTTAAAACGAAGCAGTAAGCGGTTTTTAGATATTGTACCAATATATATATTTCGTATCAGTATACGGTTTGCATCGCCCACCTCTACTTTAGTGCTCAAAGTCGTGTCGTGTTGACAACAGCTCCCGAAATTATAATTAAAAATGACGTTTTATGCAGTGAACGGATGTCAATACATCAGAGAAACACAAGAAACATAGTAACATTACATTTCACGGGTAACTAATGCTTTTGAACTTATATTTTTACGTAAAACATTAATCAAAAATAAATATGAATTTTTAAAAACTGACATATTACATTATATGGAAATGTTGCCAAAGTGAAAGAAAAATTCTCCCACCTTTTTTTAATTAATACTAAAACACGTCAATAGGAATGAGGGTATCCACGACTTTTTCTATCACCAGGGCGGCGCCACTTTACAGTGAGGTAAAATATTTGACAGATTTCATAGCGGGAATGATAATTTCTTAAGAAAATGTAATATTTAAGGTTTCTTTCTGTATTATTAATTATATTTTATACTAATTACATTAGAAATGAATAAACCAAACTATAAAATATAACTAAAAGCCGATTTTTTTAAAAAGAGTTAAAAAGTGCAAAAAAATTAAAAAATCAAACCTCTGACGCATTATGTTGTGTAATAATATAATATTCTAGATAATGATAAACTATCATTTAAAACGAACTTCTCAATTAACTGACACTATGTTACAAAAAACTTTACCTCAGTCACAACTAGCGACATCTGGTGAGTGGAAGATTATTAGCCCTCATTAAATAGAGTGCGTAACGCAACTTGACAACTTATTACTACGAGGGCTGCCAACATTGAAAAAATGCAACGCATTGTTTTTATTTATCGACGGCTCCGTGGCGCAGTGGCTTAGCAATGAGTTGTTGCGCTGGGGGCCGCGGGTTAGAATCCCGCACGGAACAAGTATTTGTATGCCCTACAAATAATTGTTCCAGGTTTGGATGTTTGTCCTCGTGCAATTTATGTTTGTAAGCTGCCTCCACGATACAGGAGAAAATCCCAGTATGGGGGAAACATTTTTAAAAAAAATAAAAAAATATGGATGATGAATTTTAAGGAAACTTTTTATATGGTCTGATAATAAATGAATGCATTTTTTTTTATAGGATAAGGGTGACAAACGAGCACACAGTCCTCCTGATGGTAAGTGGTTGCTGCGGCCCATAGACATCTAGATCTATCCTCGTTTGCGAATCAAAATGCAGATGCGTTGCCACCCGTGAGGACTAAGATGGAATGCCTCATTTTCAGTAAATGTTGCATGCATGTTTGGTTTTCGTTTTATGTTTTTTCTGATCCGATCATTGCGGCTTGTGAGACAGTAAACATCAGACACAATTGAAATGAAAGCAGTTGGAAGCCCAATAAAATACAAAAATTTGTTCTTTACATTTTTTTATAGAACACGGTGACATACGAACACACGGTCCACCTGATGGTAAGTGGATCCTGTGACCCATATACATGTACAACTATCCTCTATAAAGAGATGCGTTGTCATCCGTGAGGACTGTGTAAAACCTACCAAAATTAAAATTTTCTTGTGTTTTTTGTATTGTAGCTTACATTGTGCATGCAGTGAGGTGCGGTACACCATTACTCGACGATTATTTAAAAAAAATGTTAAAAACAAGCTGAATAATAGATACTGAATACGGTCAATCGTTCATCGAACAGTCGTGTGTCAGGCATCGGGCGGGTGTGTATCGAACTTGCATTAGTCATATAATTACAACGTCTCTATACAGTTACAAAGAAAAATATGATGCAATCACATTTATATGGTTCATAAAAGTATCTTGCTTGGCTAGATAGGCAAATATCCTATTCAAAAATATTTTGAATTTAGCGGGCTACAATTCGATAATAGAATTCAAACAAACTTATTTTCACATTTGTGTGTCATACGTTACGTTGTAACTATTAGTCCAATATAGTTTCAACTTCCCTACTTTTCGGGAAAATTTAATGTATTCGCCACATTATTTCTTCACTTGCGTGTGTTTCGTCTAGCGTAAATACAAGTTGATAACGCACACATAGATTTTGTTCTTGCTTTTGAACGTCCGCTTTGTAGGGAACTATCGTTCTAGGTGTTATTATTCTAAGGTTACATCTATGTGTTAAAAATATCATTTCGTACGTTTTAATAAAAACAACACTTCAAAAGATTTAACCGCAAACGATATTTAATATGATAATTGTCAAAAACAAGTTCAGCGTAAAATATTGGATATAAGTTTGACTTTAAGTATCTATATTTAGCAAATAATTGTTACAATCCTTACTTTTAGACATGTGAATGTTAATGTAATAAATCATAAAATTGCTTTGTAAACCGCCATCTACTCCATTCTATAGGTAAAGTCATTTTATCGAACGAAAATTGATTGACTCTCAAGGTGTAACGTAAAGAAAACGCTAGATGGCATAAATACGGCTAGGTAAGAAATCGATCGTGGATGATTTTGAATGGACTGGAATATGATAATTTTATTAATTTAAAATTTAATTTATTGCCGTGTAGTGGCGGTCAAGAATATCCACTACCCCATATCCTCCCGTGGGTGTCGTAAAAGGCGACAAAGGGAAACAGGCGGGAGATGGGCAGCAGCATCTTCCTGATAATAGCCAATATTATAATAAAAAACTGCGGTTGCCAACCCGCTCGCCAAGCGTGGCAACTATGGCAAATACCCCCCAATGACGAGAGTAACAAAGATACGGCCCCCAGTCCCCGGCGGCCCCGCTATTCCTGGCTACGGTGGCGACCATGGTAACGGCGGGGCAGGGGGTGCTAAGAGTCTCCGGTGGAGGTTCGGTTGCCACCTACGACGACTCGACCTGGCAACATACAACGCACGCACCCTGAGGACTGACGAGAAGATCGTGGAGCTGGAAGAAGAGATAGACAAAGTGCGCTGGCATATTATAGGATTATCCGAAGTCCGAAGAGAGGGGGAGGACACGGTAATCCTTGAATCCGGCAACTTGCTTTATCACCGGGAGGGCGACCATCTGTCCCAAGGAGGTGTCGGATTTATCGTCCACAAGTCTCTCGTTAACAACGTTGTAAAGATCGGGCGTGTGTCGACGAGTGCTGCGTACCTTATACTCAGAATCACCAAACGGTATTCGCTGAAGGTCATACAGGTTTACGCACCAACCTCGGCACACCCCGATGAGGAGGTGGAGGAAATGTATGAGGATATCTCTAGAGCCATGCATTCCTCCAAAACCCAATATACGGTGTTAATGGGAGACTTCAATGCAAAACTAGGCACAAGAGAGAACGGTGAGCTGAAAGTAGGGAAATTTGGAATAGGGCAACGGAACCCAAGGGGCCAGCAGCTGGCCGACTTCATGGAGAAAGAGGGACTCTTTATGATGAACTCTTTCTTCCAGAAGCGGCCCCACAGGAAGTGGACCTGGTCGAGCCCCGACGGTTCGACAAAAAATGAGATTGACTTCATTATGACGACCAGACGACAACTGTTCAGTGATGTCTCAGTGATCGCGAGGGTGAAAACCGGCAGCGATCACCGAATGGTTAGAGGCATACTGAACCTAAATGTTAAGTTGGAGAGGTCTCGTCTGATGAAGTCAACGCTCCGTCCCCCTCGTGCTCTAATCCAAAGTACCGAAACCTTTCAGCTCGAGTTACGAAACCGTTTTCAGTGCCTAGAAGACTGCAATGAAGTGGACGATATGAATGACAAGCTCGTGGAAACTGTCCATGCGGTCGGAGCTAAGTTCTGCAAGACCCGCCGCAAAAGAACACAAAAACTCTCCGATCACACTCTTAATCTCATGGCTGTTAGACGGGAGATGAGGCTACATTCTTCAACAGATTTGACAGCATACAGGCAACTGAACAGACAGATCTCCAAATGCATGCGGCAGGACTTACGCAACTTCAATACAGCTCGTATTGAAGAAGCGATCGAGCGGAACCAAGGCTCCAAAGTCTTTGCCAGAGACCTGTCTGCCAGAAAGAACCAACTGTCAAAGCTGAAGACCGAATGTGGCAGCATCGTTTCCGGGGCACCTGAGATTTTGAGTGAGATTGAGAGGTTCTATGGGCAGCTGTACACGTCATCGTTGGAGCCACACGCAAGTGTGAGTAACGATCCAAGAGCGAGTCTTATCCGACACTATTCCGAAGATATCCCGGACGTCAGTCTGAGCGAGATTAGAATGGCTCTCCAGCACCCTAAAAACGGCAAGGCCCCAGGCGAGGATGGGATTACAGCGGAGCTTCTGAAAGCGGGTGGAAGACCGGTACTTGAAGTCCTTCAGAAGCTCTTTAATTCCGTCCACCATGGTGGCATTACACCGGAGGCGTGGAGCAGAAGTGCGGTGGTCTTGTTCTTCAAGAAAGGTGACAACGCTCTCTTGAAGAACTACAGACCGATTTCCCTTCTGAGCCGCGTCTACGTGCTGTTTTCGAGAGTCATTACGAATCGTCTCGCGCGCAGACTTGACGACTTCCAGCCTCCCTAACAAGCCGGTTTCCGAAAGGGCTTTAGCAGCATAGACCACATACATACCCTACGGCAAATTGTACAGAAGTCCGAAGAGTACAATTTGCCACTATGTCTGGCGTATGTGGACTATGAGAAAGCCTTTGATTCCGTCGAAATTTGGGCGGTGCTGCAGTCCCTTCAGCGGTGCCAAGTTGACTGTCGGTATATCGAAGTGCTGAAGTGTTTGTACAGTAGGGCTACGATGGCTATCCGAGTACAGAACCAGAGTACGAAACCCATCCAATTGCAGAGAGGTGTAAGACAGGGTGATGTTATATCCCCGAAACTCTTCACCGCTGCATTGGAAGACGTTTTCAAGCTTCTGGACTGGAAAGGATGCGGTATTAACATCAATGGCGAGTACATCACTCACCTTCGATTTGCCGACGATATAGTCCTTATGGCAGAATCGCTGGAGGACCTAAGCACTATGCTCAATGACCTCAATAGTGTCTCCCAACGGATAGGTCTTAAGATGAACATGGAAAAAACAAAGATCATGTTTAATGTCCATGTTACACCTATGCCGGTAGTTGTTGGAAGCACTAAGCTCGAAGTTGTTGACGAGTATGTTTACCTGGGACAAATAGTCCGACTAGGTAAGTCCAACTTCGACCGAGAGGTCAATCGACGGATTCAACTCGGCTGGGCAGCGTTCGGGAAGCTACGACACATCTTCTCGTCAGACATACCTCAAAACCTCAAAACGAAATTGTACAACCAGTGCGTGTTGCCAGTGATGACTTACGGAACTGAGACGTGGTCCTTCACTGCTGGCCGTATGAGGAAGCTCAAGGTCGCTCAGGAGCTATGGAGAGGGCTATGCTCGGAGTTTCTCTGCGTGATAAACTTAGGAATAAGGATATCCGCAGTAGAACCAGAGTAACCGACATAGCCCAACGGATTAGTAAGCTGAAGTGGCAGTGGGCCGGCCATATAGCTCGAAGAATCGACAACCGATGGGGAAGAAAGGTTCTCGAGTGGCAGCCTCGTACCGGTAGGCGAAGTGTAGGGCGTCCCCCCACGAGATGGAATGACGACCTGGTAAGACATGCAGGAAGTCGATGGATGCAGGTGGCTCAGGACCGTGCTTTGTGGCATTCTTTGGGGGAGGCCTATGTTCAGCAGTGGACTTGTGAAGGGCTGTAATGATGATGATGATGATGATGATTAATTATCGTTTATTTTATTTATTTAATAAATTTGCAATTTTTTTAACTGTTTATTTTAACCGTTAAAAGATATATTAACCATCTTTATTTAAATACTTCCGGCCAAGACAAATACATTAGTAGGAGCGAGCGGAACGAGCGGCAATTTTCCCAGTCGCGTAACCCAATAGTACCTAGTCAGGTCATAAATTCTGTCACAAGTTTAATATAAAATAATTGAAACAGGTTTATTCAATATGTAACCATTTATATACCAAAATTAACTTAACAAAACATAGATTCTTATGACACTAAAGTTCATGAATACAGGCCTTCAATCTGCGCGGCCAGTCGTCTATCGCAGCACGAACGAGGTCCATGTCAATATCGGCGGCTGCCTTAATCAAGGATGTCTTGAGTGACTCCAAATTGGGATGAGGCTTTGAGCACGCCTTTTCCTCCAAGTGTCGCCATCATGGTGGAGGGTCAGTCTTCGTGCCGGATAAAGTCGATTTCACGCGCCGCTAGCCAATTTTGTGTGCTCTTCGCTCTATGAGCTGGCGCCGAATCTTGTTGAAATACCCAGTGCCTGTTATTGAACATGGTATGAGAAACAGGTTCCACAAGGTTCGTCAGGACTGTATTTTGATACACAACTGCATTCGTTTTTACACCTTTCTCACAAAAATGTACCTCTGTTAAGCCCCAATAAGAAACTCCCAACCATACCATGAGCGAGGATGGAAAATGACCTCGTTGGACACGCGGAATACGGTTGCTCGCTTCTTCAGTACTGTGTGCTACACCTTATCATTTTGTTTGCTGTAGCTCTCTTCTACGTTAAAAATTTTTTCATCCGAAAAAAGAATTTCCCGATATTTTTTTCCCGCGTACCGCTTCAACAAAGCGCGGCATCTCTTCAGTCTCAGGTCCATTAGACGAGCATTCAAACGATGTCTTGTTTTTCTTCGATATGCCCGAAGCTCTAAGTCTTAATTTAACACCCTTTTCACCGTGGTTCTGCTTAACCCCATCTGAAGGGCCAGCAGTTTCTGCTTACGTTTGGGATTTCTTTGAATTCGCGCCTTCACAGCTTTTATCACTGCTGGAGTCCTAACAGACCGAGGGCGACCACTTCTTGACCTGTCATCTACACTAGAGTCGTCATATCGTTTGATGGTACGATAAACGAATCTTTTGGTTATATTCAAATTTTTTAGTATGTCAAAAATTTAAATTGGCGCGTAACCGCAACTAAAAAGTATACAGTTTTATTTTCATGAACAATTCGAAATTGGAATTCAATAAACTTTTTTGTGGCCAGCATTCTAAAAGAAAAGTTTCTACTGTGTGACAATACTTATGACCCGACTGTGTATATGATTTAGAACCTAATCAGCATAACTTTACGAATTACGAACTATTTTTATGACATCGTTCCGTTACAAAGTTATTTCATTATCTTTAATCATAGATGTAAGAATTTAAAGTTTAACTTATGTTGCCTAATAATGATAAATTTCAAATCTGATTTATTTTTTTTACAATTTATTTTTAGTTCTAACAGATCTACCAGAATAAATGTAGTGGAAGTAAAAAGTTGCAATTTTTATCCTTTTAAATGCAATTTGTGATGTAAATAAATAATAAAGACACTGTACATACCTACTATTTTATATTATATATTTTATTGAACTATTTTAATTGAGTAGCGTGGGTGTACCAGTCCCAAACCAGGTACCAGTGGTTGACCATTCATATGTTCAATTGAATAAATTAAGAAATGGCGGGCATTTTTAAAGAATTCAATAGTTTTGTTATGTAGCCTAGACTATAACCAATCTTCCGAACATCATTTTTTGCGAGAGTAAACGAAAAATATCGATACCTAGATCTTTTTCTCAGACCATTGTCTCGTTTACTGCCTTTCGGCCGCCATTACAGTTAGACTTGCACATCGACATGATAAGTTCAATATTTTAATATTACCTTTTTTTTTATTCTACTAAGCCAGCGCTTATCTACGATCCCACCTGATGGTAAGTGGTGATGTAGCCTAAGATGGTGAAGCGCACTGACTTAAAAAAAGCCTATTCACTCTTGCCTTGAAGACACCCACACTGTAATCGGATGGAAAGACAGATGCTGGCAACTTATTCCACTCCTTTGCTGTACGCATGATGAACGACGTGGCGAACCGTTTGGTTCGAATGTGTGGTAAGTCAACAACGAAAGGGTGGAGACTGACCGAACGTCTGGTTGTCCGATGGTGGAAGGGAGAGGGTGGAATTAAGTTATGTAATACCTGCGCACACTCTCCGAAATGTATCCTGTAGAAAACCGAAAGGCTGGCTACTTTACGTCTGTGTTCGAGGCTGGTAAGATTGGTTTTAACCAAATTCGCGTCACCAATAAGCCTCATAGCACGCCTTTCCATTGAGTCCAAAGCATATATGGCAGCAATACTCCATGCACGACCGGACTTGCGCTTTATATAAAGTAAGCAGCTGTCCCGGCGTGAAGTATCGCCGCACCTTTGCAAGGACTCCCAGCTTCCTTGCAGCTGCTTTGGCCTTGGACTCAATGAACCGCCCAAAGTTCAAATTTGAGGATATTTCAAACCCTAACAACTGAAGGCGGTCGGTATACTCCAGTGATACATTTCGGAAAGAAGGAGCCAAGGTGAGCTGGCTCCTTTTTGCAGTGATGAGACACGCTTGTGTTTTGGAGGCGTTGAACTTCACAAGATTGGCATCGCCCCAATCGGAGACTGCCTGTAATGTGAGATTCACACGCTCTACCATAGCTTCTCTTTCGGACTGGATTTGATCCCGACTGGCCCGAGGACTTGGTTGGTATCTCTCAACCACTGTGCTATCGTCTGCATACCCATAGATACCGGGCATAAGCAGATCATTTATATGTAGCAGGAAGAGAGTTGCGGAGAGAACGGACCCCTGAGGAACACCGGCGTTAGTCGCCATAGGTTCGGATGAGCAGCCATCGACGACGACCCGGAGAGACCGTTCACTCAGAAAGTCCTTTACCCATTCAATCAGACCAGGGGATAAGCCGTACGCTGGAAGCTTACCCAAAAGGCTATTGTGCCAAACTCTGTCAAAGGCCTTCGAGACATCAAGGGAAACAGCAAGTGCTTCCCCACTGTTCTCGAGTGCCTCGCCCCATACGTGTGTGGCATACGCTAGAAGGTCCCCAGCTGACCGATTTCGGCGAAACCCATATTGCCGGTCACTAAGGAGGTCATTCTGTTCTAGGTATGCCATTAAGCGGGCATTCAATATACGCTCCATAATCTTGCAGAGTATGGAGGTAATTGAGATTGGACGATAATTGGCAGGGTCGGCGCGGCTGCCTTTTTTTGGAACAGGCTGCACGTTGGCCAGCTTCCAGGATTTTGGCACTATTCCACTACTAAATGAGAGGCGGAACAAGCGTGTCAACACAGGAGACAACTCAGGTGCACAAGCCTTTAGGACTATGGCTGGTATACCATCTGGTCCACTAGCTTTATTCACGTCTAGACACCGCAAGGTTTTAAGAACCTCCTTATTCGTTATACGAATCTCCGACATAGAGGTCCCGCAGTGAGGTAATTTTGGTGGAACGTTGTTGCCACTATCCAGACGTGAATTCTAGGCAAAGAGAGACGCGAACAAGTCCGCTTTCTCCTTAGCAGTATGAGCCAGTGTGCCATCCGGTTTTACCAATGGAGGCAGTGTAGGCCGACAGAAGTTTGTCTCGATCGCTTTGGCGAGAGACCAAAAAGCTCTAGTGCCGGATGGTCTGGCAGAGAGTTTTGCGCCAATATGTTTAATGCGATCGAGACTAGCTTTCCGTAATGCTTTTTTGTAGGACTTGGCGGTCTGATTGAAGGTTCTCTTCTTGGAGCTAATATCCGGAGCTTTGCGGTTTCGAGCGTCAACCCAGGATAGGTAAGCTAAATGCTTGCGCTTTTCAACTTGGGCGCATTCAGCGTTAAACCATGGGCGAGCTTTGCTACCGGTGGGAGCGTCGAAGAAGGGGATAAAGTACTCCATAGCTTGACGCAACACATCCGTTATCGCAACCGCGCAGCTCGACGGATCCGCAGAAGAGAAACAAACCTCCCGCCAAGGATAAGATGCAAAAAAGTGTCGCATCTCATCCCAATCAGCTGACTTATACCGCCATATTCGTCGAACACCTTGGGACTCGTGATCAGGTGGAGAATATGACGATACAGATTTCACCAGACAGTGGTCAGATGTACCCAAATGAGAAGTAACCTGTACTTCATATCTGTCTGGTTCGGTAGTCAGCAGAAGGTCCAAGCAATTTGCTGTGTGACCGTCTACATCGGGTACCCTAGTCGCCACCTTTACCATCTGAGAAAGACCTAGCGTCAAAGCAAAATTCCACGCTTCTCTTCCAGCATGGTCGGTCTTTTGGTATGGGAACAGCCAGTCTTGGTGACAAGCGTTAAAGTCCCCCAGAAAGACCAACTGTGCAGTAGGATACCGATTAATGGCCACGTCAGCAGCCTCACTAAGGTGATCAAATAACCGAGTCGTCTCCTGGTCACCGCTGTGCGATCGATAGACACAGGCATAAAGGATTTTATCAATACCTGTATCTACCATCACCCAGATTGTCGAAAAAGTGGGGTCTTCAAGGTGACAGAGACGCTGGAAGCAGATGTCATTGCGGACGTACACACATACTCCGGCACGTGGATGGAATTTGTGCTCCAGGGAGAATCCAGGATAGTCAAGGTACCCCGCACTCAATGGACATCCAATTTGCGTCTCTGTCAAGAAAAGTAGGTGCGGCTTTTCAGTCTCAAGATGGTGATGGACTGCGCTGAGATTAGAGTGCAATCCTCGAATATTAGTAAGGTGCACTTTTAGTGAGAGGACGTGCAACCGCTGTTTAACACTACTTTTCTTTTTTGTTTTCAATTACCTTACCTATTATTTCCTAATTACTGTCATCAAGTTGTATTGTTTTAAAAGGTTTGTGTTTATTTAAGTGCTATGCGGTGTTATTTTTTATTAAATAATGACATTATCAAGTATTTTTAAAGGTGGTTAACTACTGGAACACACCTTGTACTGAGTTCCTATTGTTGACCAACTGGTTTGTAACTGGTTGCTTATGGTGTTTCTTTTTTTGTTCTTTTTTTCATAGCGATACTTTTGTTTGACAATTTAGAGCCTAAAGCCAATTATTAAAATCGTTTTATGCGGTGTGCCCCAGTTGTTGACCACTGGTTTGATATTGGTACACAGTAGCATAGAAGTATTAGGCTTAGAACCGCAGTAGGCGCACGCAAAGTGAAGCCATTTCAAGTTAGCCTTTAAAGGCTAAGTACGACTTTTGGCGCGTTAGTACTCGAGTCCACGTAGTCGTGTAAACAGCTCGCACAATTATTCAAAAAAATGACGTATTTTACTGTGAAAGGGTGCCACAACTCATCACATAATCACTAAAAAAAATTAAAAATCTCATTTCACGAGTAATTACTGCTTAGCATATTATATTTTTGTAAAAAAACATTCATTAAAACAAAATAATAAATAATAATTTTGACAGACGCCAATATAATGAAAATGTTGCTAGGCGTAGTAAAATATTTTACCCCATTTTTTCTTATTATTATAATTTAAAAAATGCATATTGAAAAAAATACATACATACTGCAAATAGTCTCATTCACATATAAATATGTATTTTTATTTGCCAAATATTATTAGGGTTCCCATTTGCCACGAAAAAAAATATGTTAATTTTATTTTGTTTTGATAATGTGCAGTTGTTTTTGCCTTTTTATGGTATGTATTTTAGGATAAATAACATAGCCTATGATTGTTTTTTTATTCTAATTTACATATATTTAACATTTTTAGTTCGATTCTTTTATGAATCTAAAAAAGATAACATTTCGAGGATAGCGTCATCAAAGCGGCAGTTGTTTAGAAAACAGTTGTAGTTTCATGGTCATTAAGAGATACTGTTTTTAAGTACTAGAGTATATTTTATTTTATATTATTTAATAAACATTTTTAATTTCATGTTTTATTTGAATAGTTTATCTCCTTCTGAATCTTATTTTGTTTAATGAAAAACATAATATCCAATAAAGTAATAATAATAATCACGTGAAGCTGACGGCATTCTTAAGTCTCGTTATTCCTTCTAATATTATATCCATTCTGTGAAAGTTGTATGTTGTAACCTTTACGTTAAGACCGATTTAAATTAAATATATCATGTAGATTCTTAGAATGGCAAGAATCGAGATCAGTGTATGCTTTAATATGCGGGTGAAGGCGCGGGCCACAGCCACAGCTAGTAATGAATAAGTAATGAAAAAATATCTGACAGCTAAAATGATTATCTGACAACTATTCACTTGTAACGTGTAAGTGGAGCTGGATTGAAAATACTGGAAAAAATGGACGTAGGCATTTGCCTCCTCCATTTGGTTCACTTCTCTATATAACACAGAATGAGGCCATTGAGTATTATACAAAAATTAATATTTACAAATAATATAAGATTTTATGGAAGATCAATAACAGATATTTATATAAATATACCACTTCTAACATAATAATATAATTAGATTTGTCAATATAACACAAGATATTACGTATATTAATAATTTAAATATTACAAAAGTTAACAAAAATAAATAATGTTACATTTTTCTCTTTGCAAATTGTTAATAAATAATTATAAACGCAACTTAAATATTAATTCTATGACTATGTCTACTATTACATTTTCCCCACTTTTTGGGGAAAATGTCATTAACTTGCATACATTACTCATTCGCTTGTGTGCGTGTGGGCAAACGTAATAAGAGGCCGCTTATGCACACATTCATTGTGTTGTGCCTTCAACTTTGAACGGAATTTTGAATGGCACTATCACTCTATGTGTAATTACTCTAAGCACAGTAGTAAAAAAGTGTTCCTATGGATGACCACCAGATTAGAGTTTTAACTTTTTTCGTTGTTTTAGATAGACCAAAAAAGACATTTTTTAAATATACAGAGCTAAATTTGCTTAAGTATCTCGATGAAATTCATAAAGGCGCTAAAATAAGGCGAATATGTCGAAAATATCATATCTCTCACCCGACTGTTATAAACAAACTGAAAATGACACATTCTCAACGGAAAATGGTGTAGTGTGGTATAGCCCCCACGACTATATATATATATTAGTGTTAAGGTAGAATAAGGACATTATAATTAAAGTTATAGAAGCAGCAACACGTCTTCTAACTCATTGACACACATCCTATATCACATGGCGACCCTGCCAGGCGGTGCGCTGCTACATTGCACGCGCACCGCCGGGCCTACATAAAGAGAGAAGATTTTACAAAATAAATAAAAAATGGAAATCATCATGGATTGACCATTTAAAATGTAAATTATATTATAACAGAATGGACGCAATACCGGATGTGACGAGAAATAAATGAATATGAATACAAGAAGAGGCCACAACAATAATTTTACAGAAGCTGACTGAAATATAAAAAGTATAATGAACATGAAGTAATATAATTTAAATGTATAATAGTACCTACTATGAAAGCAACTAAGAAATAATGAGGAAAATAAAAAGTGTTTTTTTTTTAAATATAATTACCAAAGAATAAAATTCAAGAAACGGCAGGTTATTTAAAAAGGAAAGAAACAGTTATTCTTTTGCAAGCTTCGTCCAGAAGAATATGAAAATTGAGCCGAAAAGAACAAAGAAGAACTTAAGAGGTAACTTCGCACCTGTGTGATTTTAATTCCATTTAAAACTTTATTTATCAATTTGAGATTGTTTTTATATTTTTTTGCTATAATATTTGTTGAAGTTAAGTATTAAATATTCTATATTTAATACAAGTATGTTTAAATTGAAATTATTTATAAGATAATTCACGATACAATTGATTTTTCAATATTTTATCACTATTTATATATAAAAAAAATGCAATCATAATACAATATCATAAATTAAGCACATTACATTTTAGGCACTTATGGCATTTGCATTAAGGCACAAGACAATTTATATTAAATTTTATTTAGTTATTGTTTATTCTTTTATATTATTTTTATTACTGTGCAGGACACAATACAAAAACGAATGAAATAATATAGTACATTTTTACGTATTTAAATTTACCATAAATTAATTTTTCGTATAATTAAAATAATACGATATATTGTTAAATATGATATATTTCGTTGTTTTTTTTTCTGTAGTAAATTTTATTTAAAAACAATTCAGTATTGTTAATAAGTATTAGTTTTTTCTTTTCTTTTATAAAGGCAGTGAACCTTAAAGTTATACACATAAACCTACTTAAAAATTAAAATTGGTCTTTTGAATGCTTAAATAAATTAATGTTTTGTTGTGTAAAGTTGATATGTGTTACAGTGATTATTAAATTATTTTCTGTAAACGATATAGTAAATACCATACTTCTAGAAATCTTTTTCGATCTAAACAAAAGTAATGTGTCTAAAGTTCTGTGTAAATAAGGAATTTAAAACTATCATTTTACTTGTATCCACATATTATGTATGTAATAATAACATTGTATAAGTAACGTTTAAATTAGGTGATCATAATACGATGTAATCGCAAACGTTGCCATATACGTACTTTGTTAATTAAAACAAAAGTGTCTCAAATCGCTTGCACTGCTAAGAGTGGAATTACAATGCGATCATGTTATTGTTATTGAAAACTATTCCGTTGCTATGACTTCTTTGTTCTGTATCTTAATATGAAATGCAATAATATATTTTTGATTTAATATTGATAAAACAAACAAATCATAAGGTTTTAACTATTATAATTCATTATTTTTGGGATAATTGATTGAACATTTAACCTATTTGTGTGGATAATGAAAATAATTTCTTCGTTTAATTTAATTTTTAAACTCATTATATTATGTATACAATTAATTAATTTAAATTTTATTGTACCCATATTGTGAGCCTCAATCCCTAACTGACAATCATGTAACTAAATATTATACGAGACTATTTTATGATATAAATTTTAAAAGATGTGAGTAAATGTTTGGCTAAGTTACGGAATACGTAATTGTAAATGAAAAATATTAATAGTGTGTAAGTGTGAGAGTAAGGTAAAGAAAAATTATCGGAGGTTAGCATATCCACATACAATCGGCCCGATCAGCTGAGAGTTTGGAAAACCTAATAACCGATTAATTTTTAAGGTGGTTCTGACACTATTAAATACGGAATAAGTTTTAATGTATTGTTAATAAGGTAAATGAGAATTTATTTTGAATTGTATAAGAATATTATCCATAATTTTAATCATGTATGTACGCGAGCCGTGTAAGTGAAAATTATGGTTCAATTAAATAATGGTTAATAAATATACTATAAAGGTAAAGAAATAAATAGAAAGAAAACGAAAGTTGACCTGCAATAATAAGTAATAGAGATACGGGAACGTCCATCACTGGTAAAGCATATAGTCCTCGAGCAGGGTATGTTTCCATGATTGGATGATAAAATCGGGAGTAACGGGTACTAGGGAACAATACCTTTAGTACAAGTGAGATGTGAACAAGTTTACTCATATTAGTACTGTTGGGGACCAGAGAAGTCTTAAATTTGTTACCCTTAATAATGGTACATAGAGGTCCCATCCTTCGTTGGATCATAGTGTGAACTTAGTTTTCCTCCGTGACAATTGTTGGAGTCCTTTTAAAATGACTTAAACGTAAACCTCGAGGTTGCGCACAGCCCAAGGTACAATTCTACCTTGATATAGTATGATAACAAAAAGTTTATGTACAAATAAAATGAAATGAATGTTATGAAAAAGTAATATAATACCCAAGTAAATGGGAGGCCCATATTTATAAAGTACCCGCGTGATAAATATCACGAAATAAAATATAAATGAAATGAATTAATACTCCGATTCCCGGTATCTAAATAATAAATAAATATATAAGTGAATAGAGAGAAATAAAGCTAGCTAAAGGTCAAAATATTAAAAAAAAAAAGTACGTACAAGAATTATGAAAAAAGAAGATAGTAAAAAGGCTTATCAATCAAAAATAAGGAATGAGATGAAAAGTATGAATAAATATATAAGAGCAGAGAATTTTAAAATATAAATGAATGTACAACTATTCTAGAACTTCGCGAATTACCTAATTATGTCAAATAAGTATGTTGTATGTATGCATGATACATCATACCAATTCTATTATGACCTTGAAATTACTATGGGTTAGAGGGATCTGGCCACCCGAATTACCCATAGAATATACCTATATTTTGTTTTTGTATTTTATATTTAGGTCATTTAATATATAATTACATTGTATTTTTGTAATTTATATTAATAATAAACATATTTCATATTTATTTTTTAAGCTAAAAAGAAACAAATGTATTCATTTACTTTTTATTTTTTTTTTGTCGGTGGGAGGTGTAGTGTGGTATAGCCCCCACGACTATATATATATATATTAGAGTTAAGTTAAGCATAAGACAGTATAATTAAAGAATTAGTCTCAGCAACACGTCTTCTATCTCATTGACACACATCCTATATTACAATGGGACCACCAACTATATTGACCCTACAAGAAGACTTTGTATTATCTAGGTGGATTAACGCTAACGCTAAAAATTAACAATTAGCCAAATAATAGGAGAGCACATCTTTAACTGATTTTGGACCTGGACTATCAATCCAACAGCCAGAACAAAAGGAAGTTACCCTACTCCCACAGGATTTTTTTATAGGATAAGGGTGATAAACGAGCACAGAGTCCAACTGATGGTATGTGGTTACTGTGGCCCATAGACATCTACATCTATCCTCGATTACGAATCAAAATGCATATGCGTTGTCAACCGTGAGGACTAAGGTGGAATGTCTCGTTTCCAGTAAAAAGGGTATCCGGTTCTCTACACTCACCTGACGAAATAGAAGCGTTATGCTGATATTTTATGCTGATATTCTATGAGAGCGTAGTCCTGCCTCGGTCCAACTGACCCATTCGTGCTAAAACTATACCTACTAATACAGCTGTAACATGGCTCCACGTAAAAAATTATGAAGCGACACCACCTAAAGCCAAAGGTAGCCAAGCACCTAAACAACTATATCCCTGGGGAAATCAAAAATATTGATGGATGTAACCCTGAAGTCAGTACTATGGTGTTATCATCTGCTTGAAAAAGAAGATTGTATTGTATGACCGTGACAGCATCATTGGAGTTACAAAAGCACCTGTTTCTATAAATACCAGAGGTTCCTACAAGGTTTACGACATGGCCAAATTTTTGGAATGAATCCTACTAATATCATAAATGTGAAAGTTTGTGAGGATGTATGGATGTTTGTTACTCTTTCACGCAAAAACTACTGAATGCATTTTAATGAAACATTACAATAATATAGCTCATACATTAAAATAAATATATATATTGGTAAATCCAATTGGGCATACCTTAAGCGCATTAAAAAAATTACGTATAACATGATTATACGGAATTATTAAAGTAGTTTAAATACATTTCGACAGCACTATAGGCTTTAACACCCTCGAAAACCATGAAAATGACACCCATAATGAAAAAATTGATACCTATTGCAGCCGCCATCTTAGCTTTACATTTCGACAGCACTATCGGCTTCAACACTCTTGAAAACCATGAAAATGACACCCGAGATGAAAAAATTGGTACCAACTTTAGCCGCCATCTTGGATTTACATTTCGACAGCACTATCGGATTCAACACCCTCGAAAACCATGAAAATGACACCCAAGATGAAAAACTTGATATCTATTGCAGCCGCCATCTTGGATTTACATTTCGATAGCATTATCGGCTTCAACACCCTCAAAAACCATGAAAATGACACCCATGATGAAAAAATTGGTACCTACTTCAGCCGCCATCTTGGATTTACATTTCGACAGCACTATCGGCTTCAACACCCTTGAAACCCATGAAAATGACACCCATGATGAAAAAATTGATACCCATTGCAGCCGCCACCTTGGATTTACATTTCGACAACCCTATCGGCTTCAACTCTCTCGAAAACCATGAAAATGACACCCATGATGAAAAAATTGATACCTATTGCAGCCGCCATCTTGGATTTACATTTCGACAGCACTATCGGTTTCAACACCCTCGAAAACCATGAAAATGACACCCAAGATGAAAAAATTTATATATTTTGCAGCCGCCATCGTGGATTTACATTTAGACAGCACTATCGGCTTCAACACCCTCGAAAACCATGAAAATGACACCTATGATGAAAAATTTTATACCTATTGCAGCCTCCACCTTGGATTTACATTTCGACAGCACTATCGGCTTCAGCACCCTCGAAAACCATGAAAATGACACCCATGATGAAAAAATTGATACCTATTGCGGCCGCCATCTTGGATTTACATTTCGACAACCCTATCGGTTTCGACACCCTCGAAAAGCATGAAAATGTCACCCATGACAAAAAAATTATACTACTTACTTTTAGTACGTACTACTATTATTTATTGTGCTTTTAAATATTGTAATAAAAAAATCTCTTATTATTATTATAATCAAGTATTTAAGAAATTTGGTTATTCGAATATTGTGTATTTGTACAGCGATCTTTTTGAGCCGCTGAAAACAACCGAAACAATGTCCACTCACGACGGCGACTGAAGCCGAACTGAGCCGAACTAAACTTAATACAAAGGTACTCTGTGAACTAAACTACTCTGTGGCTGTAGATCCCCATTTACAGAAACAATTTATATACGAGGCAACCAAATCAACGAAAATTTCGCCATTTTGAAGCCGAAAAAAATTAATTATAGCTAAACAAAACAAAATTACATTCAGTGGCTTCCCACATGATAGATGAAGAGATTAAAAAATAGATTGAATTAAACAATTGATATTTTCAAAAGTTATAGTGTTTACAAGCCACAGGGACATGATAAATCCACACCATAAGCCACTAAAACCCTTTTTTTATTTAAAAATAGCAATTAATCGATTTAAAAAAATTATTAATAAGTTCAACAATCATTTATCTTTCTAACAATGTGCTTTTTATATCATTTATATGTATAATATGATTGCTAGATACGATTTTATTCGATAAAATGTTGGAATTTTAATTTTTAGGCGATAGTAGAACATTACCTTGCGCTTTCGCTTAAGGTATGCAATAACACATAAAAATATTTACAATTACAGTTAGTCGATTTACACAATATTTTCATAAGAATATTATGTAAATTGACCAAAATATAACAATAAATAGTCTGAAGAAAATCTGTCGTCTGCGAGCTATTTTGGCATGAACACGCATCACGCAGAAACCTGTGAGCCGATTTGGATGGGACTTTCACGGCCACTGATGTTATAAGGAGTAACTTAGGCTACTTTTATTTTAGGGTCCCGCGCAAAAAATTCCATGCGGGCGAAATCGCGGAGAACAACTAGTATGAGATAAAGCTTTCTAGTTCTTTTGGTAATTTTATGGTTTCTAGATAAGATTTTGTCCAAATTGCTTACCTCAATATGATGAGACTGATTTATTTAATTCAAAGTCTGTGATAGGTGATACTGATAATTTATGTGCAAAGCTATTTTTCTATTGTAGTTTGCTAATAAGCCTTGTTAACGTTACGTTCTAATTTTCATGTTTGTCTTCTAATTGTTACCTAGTTACCTTCGACTGTGCCATTAAAATTGGTTGTAAGTCTAGATAAACTTTCAGTCATCATATGAAAGTCAATTTGTGTAACAAAATAGTGTTTTATTTTCAATTAGCTACGTTTTCTTGATAAGTTTTTCAGTGGTCTACTATTGGCGCAAAAGTGGTCATTTATTGGAGCGCACTGGTCAAACTTAGGCACATTCCCGTTTTTCGTATAATTAATGAAATCTATAAAAAACTTAAATATCTGGAATCAAATAATTTATCTATATTGCAACATTAGTGATCAATAAACAACTTGATATATACATTTCTATGTTAAAATTAAATAGTACCAGTTCAGAGCATTTCGAAGTGAAAATGTGTCCTTAACTGGTTTGGGACTGGTACACCCACCCTATCTAGTGTTGTAAATAAATAACTAGTTCAAAACTTTAAAATAATAAAGTTAAAACTACAACTATATCTGCATTAGCTCCAAGAAGATAACATAATATAAATTTACTATAATATATCTAAAATACTGATTCGCATCGAATAACTATATCGAGTAACTATAAAATCCTCGTATCAGATTTCAACAGCGTATCGGAGTAGAAAATATAAACAAGTGTACGCAGAATATATAGATATTGAAATATATAGTTTTGATATCAGATATTGATACTCGAAATCTGATTTAGATACGATTCTCAGAAAACGCGATACGACCCAGGCCTACGCCAACGTGTGAACGGCACCACGAACATCTGCCGAGCGGGCTCGACCTACGTGTCCTGGAGCCTTTAGGCAAAGACTATAATAACTCTTTGGTAAATAAATCATGACGTGACACGATAGCAGAGGGCGCTTATTACAATAATGTTAAATGTTCTAGAACAATCTACCCGAAATAATAAAATTTAAAAATTATTAGGTAAATGTACCTTGTGCAGTGTATGTAATGTGTAGTTCTTGCGATAATAAACCAAAATCACATTCAGTTTTTGCTCCATATCGGGATTTAAAATATCTTATTGCACAATCGGGCATATTTCCTATAAAAATATTTTTCAAACTTAGGAAATGAATGCATCTTGAGCTTTCGGTGGTGTCACTAAGACTAAATGACACAAATCCGAAATATATATCCTATAGAACATAAGTATTTTCAAGCTTCTGGACTGGAAAGGATACGGTATCAACGTCAATGGCAAGTACATCACTCACCTTCGATTTGCCGACGATATAATCCTTATGGCAGAATCGCTGGAGGACCTAAGCACTATGCTCAATCTGGGGGACATCTGCTTCTCGGTCAGAAAGAGCAAGGTCGGCTACGCCGTCTCGAGATGGTAGTGGACGGCGTTTAGGTTCAAGTCCCCTGATGTTGCAGAAATTCACGGATAGCGTGGCAGGGGTCGCCTTGGTATTGTTGCTCAATTTGCCCCGAGCAGTTGTTTTTGAGCGGAATTTTGCCCCCCCCCCCCCCACAACCCTCCAGAATACGCGGGGCAGCCTGAGCACCCACGCTCAGGAATGAAATAACATGGTCGTGGATGCTCAGAGGGATTCTCCAGGGGTGCTGGTACCCTCCTGGGGTAGTCTGGTATAATACCGCTACCATGTTGATGGGGGAGGGGGGGGGGGTGTTTTAAATAATGTACGAAGACTAAAACTTATCTTCACGCACAATCCCTGACGGGGTAGCCAGAGAGAACAGATCGCCAAGTGTCACACGAAGACTAAAGAAGACGTAAAATAGGGTGAGGTGTGGCATTTTTGTCTCTTGCGACGTTCCCGGGCGACAGAGACCCACCCAAGCTATGCTACTTTAGAAATCATAAATTGCAGGTGAGTGAAGCGAAATCAAACAACATATTGAACACAATATATGAATTTATTAACCTGAACAAAGGCATTCCCTTAACTAAGAAGGCACCTTTCTGCTGATACTGTTCTAATGTGACAACAATATTGTAAATAATCCTTTTAGCGTCTACAACTTTAACAAATTCACTGAAGCGAAAGTGTCTATTTACATTATAATTTACGCAATACATTCTTGTTTCTGAATATAATCTTTTACAACAACAGCAAACAATGCTATACATTAGGTTATCCATTTTGCAATATTAACTTTACTAATGAAAATTATATTAATATTGAGCTTTTAATTTGTGTTTTTATATCATAATTTGTTCGATTAAAACTCGTTGTCAGTTAGTACAAATTGGGCCGCGCTGCCGTAGTCTAGGATTCGATTCTTGATAGCCTTAAGCTTGGCAATGTAGTGCTTATGTATCTTTGTATTGGTCCTCTTATAACGGAGGGATGTTATCATTTTATCAACAATGTAATCCAGCCAGAGGATGTTTGTGTACGGCTCGAAGTTCTTCCAGTCGTTACTGTAAGAAAAAAGGTAAATGAATAAATAAATACTTTACATTGATTACTTTACTTGACTACTTTTTCTGCCTTATGAATTAACCGATTCGTTGCGGCACCAATTTTCGACAACTTTTAGCTGTGGCGGTGAACAAATATTTCATGACACGCCGAGCGTGTCAAGCGCCACAGACAATGTGCCATCCGCCATGTGTAAAAGTAATGTTCTTTTTTATGCTTTTTTTACTTGTTTAGACCTAATTAAGTTTATTTGACATCAAACATAAGTTACAAATGGAAGGATACTTGTTTTTAGTGGGCCCACTAAAAACAAGTATCCTTGTTGGTTTTTTTTACGCGTTTTCTTTGAAATTGAGAGAAAGTGACTTTTTTATGCAGAGATTACAAACCTTTTGTACTATTTTTTTTTTGTTATAAAAAATCATTTATATAAGTTGGTACAGCTAAATCACCCTGGAAACCTTGGTTTTTATTAAATTAAATTTTCACCTAATAATAACATTTGTAAATATCAAACAATTTTTCAAATTAAGGTTCTTCAACCTTAATTTGAAAAAAAAAAGGTATATCATTCATTGATATTTACAAATGTTAAATATTATTTAATGTTATACAAATGTAAAAGTAAAGTCGATCTTGAAAACGTCAAATTAGTAAGAATAGCAAAACAAGTGTTTTCAAAAGGAAAAAAACGCCGGCGCTATACGGCGGCGGATTGACAAAAGACTATTTATTAGCGAACTTTTTTTTATGCATGAACGGTTTCGAACTGTTTCAAGCAAAAATAAACCTTATACCATATCACAAGAGCACATGGTACTTCGTAGGTCCATTCGGCCAAATTATAGTAATAAGTCGGCACTTAAACCATTTTAAGCAAAAGAGATAAAGGCATTGTTTTTTTTTTTAACAGGAGAGTTGCTTTCTAGAAACTTGTTTACAACTTGAGTTTGTGAGCGATCGCAATGAGTGCTATTATTTGTTTATTCGGTACCATGTACAAGTTAAAAAAGGTTGTCAACTCCTAAAAATTTCAATTTTTCAAAATATCCAGAAACGAAGCCGCAGGCAAGAACTACTTGCAAAATAATGAATATTTTGTTCTAGATAAATTTTCCAAAAAAGCAATTTGAGAGATTTTAAAAATAGACACGCCTCGCGTGTCATATGCCACACACAAAAGTATTTGATGGCACGCTTGACGTGTCACCAGCACTGAACCTTTTAAGTAGAAACATTCATATCGGAGTCGTGGTAGCTCAGGGGCTTGGCTTAGCGCTCGCTGTAAATTTTACAATACGCGAGCAAACCGGGTTCGATACCCGCCGGCACCAATGAAATTGTCAATTGCAATTTTAAGTGCTGATTTAGCACGCGCTTGGCGGTAAACCTGCATGTCTGAGAAATAAAATAAAAAATAAAGACATGTGAGGCAACAATAGACACTTCCTTGCCGCATATAATCTGTAACTTTATTCATTTCAGAATAATTAGAAGAAACAAATTAGTTGATAATTGTTATTTTTCAAAGAGTAGCCAAATTTTAAACTTAAGTTCAAAGATATAAATAATGATATACCGGTATTGCAGTTTTTGAAAAATACGAGTAAATAATTGAATTGAAATTATCCCAAATTGAATGTGATTTATGGGCAAGAACGGTTGTGCTTACCGATCGACCCTTACGAATGTGTGCGTGCGTAGTAAAATCATTTAAAATAATGCATTACCACAAATTTTGAAATTAAAAGATAAAAAGGACAGAATGTTTGAGATTTTTTTTATTAATTTTTTACAGTTGCTCAAAAAGTGGCGTATTGCAGGGACGCAAGACTTCGGAAAAGGTAAAGAAAAAGCTTGAGTATATAATACCCCGAACGCCCACATCCCGAACGCTTTCGGGATGTGGGCTATTATATACTAGAGCTTTTTCTTTACCTTTTCCGAAGTCGTGCGCTCTCTTTCCCAACTGTCAAAATAATGCCTAAAGAAAAAACCAACCACGAAATTTTTACTTAAAAAAATTCATAGAAGTTTTTATGATTCATGAAAATAGTTCTAAAAAGAAGCTACTATTTTGTTCCAATATCAGATTAGGTTTCATTTCAATTCATCTCATTAAATTTCATTTTCATTTCATATCAATAAAAAAATTCTACTGAAGACTTGGCTGTATGGGCATAGTTCCCTTTGCCTACCCAGAATGGGTGAAGAAAACAAATTATCTTTTACGGTTGGCGCCATTTTCCAAAAATGTTCTTTATTAAATTGCTTCATTTTTTCGCAACTGTATTAAAAATAGTCGTTCAGTACCATTGAGATATTATGTACTACGTACTAGAGGCGACACTGCACTATGTTACGCTGTTCCATTCAACTGCGGCAATGTCACCGCACTTTAATCAGTCGCTCGCTAGGCGCTTGTAGAGTTGTCACATGTTGTGTTGATTTAAAAAAAAAATCTCTTGATAAAATATGCCGCGGTGCGTTCTTAGATATTGCACAAAAAATTCACGAAATGATAGTAAAAACCAAGGAATCACTTTTCATCGGTAAATAAGATACTTAAATAATAAAAAACATTATAGATTAATAATTAAAAAGTTATTTCTTTGGCGCCAACTTGTGTCATGGAATATAGATTGTGAAATTAATTTGTTCAGATACGACATTTCTGTGAGCAAGTGTAGGACGATCATATTATGCACCATTTTTTTTGTACAAATAAATATACCTAAGTATTTATAATTAGGCTAAATTTCTTACGTTTATATTTGCTGATTGATCTTTTATTTTATTTTTAGGTTTCCACGTCCAAGCCACGAAAACCGAGAAAAGTGGATTAAATTCGTCCAAAATAATCGTAGAGATGTGGTTACCAACAAATCATACCTACATTTGTTCCTTGCATTTTAAAGAAGAGGATAAATATAGTACGAATAATTCAAAAATTAACAAAACTTGTATTGTTTAAAGGCACTTCATTAAATACTTAATATATATTTTTACAATAACATTTATACATCTTATTAATTGAAATTAGTTTTCAGCAAAAACAACAAATAAGTGTATATACATATAATTCATGTTTAAACAGAAATGGTAGAAGTTTTTAAAGTTTTACTATGTTTTCTCACAGTAATTTATAAGGCATAATATAAATAGTATCAGCTCTATGTCCACGCCTCACGCAAACTTAGGTTAGGGCTTTTGGGGACCCAGTTCTAGATTTAAATAAATATTTATATTTCATTAGCTTCGATTCCTTCCAATTTATATAGTTAGCTTATAAAATATTTATATAAAATTGTAATTAAAATGCTATTGTGATAATATTATATATTATCATATTAATTTACTTCATATTATGCAAAATAATTGACAAATTATTAAAAATTGAACTCGTTTTAATAAATTAATTAACAATATATCGCACCTTCATTTCGAAACCGTTACTAAACGAAATTTTCACGAAAATGAGATAATAACGTCATCTTACTTAAATCGACAAAATCTACAGAATGAACTGGACAGGGCTATTTATATCCCAATATTTTGGTAGATAGCGTTAAATTAAAACGCCACTAAACTAAAATTTATAATATAACTACAGATGAAACCGTTATTATACCAATTGTAACCTGTCCCTTAAGGAGTCAACATACAATTTTATAAAAAAAGTGTAACTATTTGTTTAAACAAATAGTTACACTTTTACCACCTAGTAAGACAATTCATGTCAATCAACTCATAAAAAAATCAATACATGTCTACCTAGTAATAGTACTAGGTAGACAATTTTTTATCGTTATCACAAACAAACCAGTTTCATTCATAGATGTCACCGGCATCATCTCATTTTCTGGATGTAATGTGTGGTCTACACCAAGGTCTAATTCTTCTAGCTCTGGTACATCTTCGTCAACTAGCACATCTTCATCGTCATCATCTAGTAAATCTTCAGGTAGGTACCTAAAGTTATACCTAATTTATTCTTGTTGTGTACTTGAGTGTGTTGTAAATGTTTTTGCTTTCTTTTTGCGATCAAATAAGGACTTTTCTCCTGATAAAGCAGATAAAGACCCTGACTACGTAGAACTAGTTGCATATACACGACGTGTTTCAACATTTTTATCTAGCTCTTGTTTTCAACATGATAATGGTATGCAGCAAGTACATGTCCAAGCTTTGAGTCACGAGATAGTGTAAGAATTTAATTCAATTCAGCAGGCAAGGATTCACGAGGTTTGCAAGAAGTTGGTCCAATTCAGCAGCCAAGTGAGTACCTCTTTTGCACATGTAAATGCAAAAGAAACATTATTGATTTATTATTGTAAGAGATTAATGTTTGGGGAATAACATTTTTGGTTTAAGTGCCATAAAAGTACTGTTTTAAGTTTTTTTTTTGAATAAATATTGATTTGAATTATTATGTTTTAAATGACCTGTGCATAATAAACCTGTGAAATATATTTAACAGTTCATATAATAGCTAGAATTATATTTTTAATATAGTAACATTGTTTTTATACTAACTTTACATAATTGAACCATAATTGAAAAAATAATTTATGCAAAAGTGTTACTATAAAAATTAAAATGATTATAAAAAATAATTATAGAATATATTAAATTAAAATGACTACACATCTTAAAAAGAAACCATCATTTTAACAAATAATCTCAGAAATATCTCATAATGTGTTCATTAATTCTTATTAAGAGGTAAATAGTAATGCAAAAATCGTAAATTAGCTCTCCTGCAAAATTTAGTTTTTTTTGTATAGTAACGGTATCAAAATGATGGTGCGATATGTACTCTAAATAAACAATAATTAAATACCTACTTATCATTCTACCTACGCATAATCTATTATGATAAAAAACCGCGCATGCGCGGTAAGACTGATGCGCAACGACATAGAGTAGCGCACATGTTTTGATTGAAATAGCTGTTCTAGTACGTAAGTACATTATACTTCAATGTTCAGTACACACGTGCGGAACCGTCATTGCAACTTGTTCCGACTGTCAACCCTTACTTTGCAATGACAGGCTTTTCACTCGTAACGAAATATACTATTTTTTTTACTATTTGCCTATATTACTTATTCTGAATCTTTTTTGTAAATATAGCTGGTTATTGCAAAATAACCCTGTATAAATTGCACAGGGATGGATGTGTCCTTGATCGTTGGATGAGCAGAAAGGCAGAATAGTGAAATTAAAGGCGTTGGATAGAGCACGTACATACGTCCCGGTTTCACATGGGTGATTTTTGTGATAAATGAAAACATTAAACATATAGTGCAGTATGTACAGAAAAGTGCCAGAGGTGCTCGCGCATGAGGCGGTACACGGTGCAGGGTCAGTTGGTGGAGGTGTATAGTATAGTGCAGTAGAGTGCGCAGTGTGTAGAGGTGTAGAGGTGTAGAGGTGTAGAGTAGTGCACGTACCAGAGGCGCTCGCGCATGAGGCGGTACACGGTGCAGGGTCAGTTGGTGGAGGTGTATAGTATAGTGCAGTAGAGTGCGCAGTGTGTAGAGGTGTAGAGGTGTAGAGGTGTAGAGTAGTGCACGTACCAGAGGCGCTCGCGCATGAGGCGGTACACGGTGCAGGGTCAGTTGGTGGAGGTGTATAGTATAGTGCAGTAGAGTGCGCAGTGTGTAGAGGTGTAGAGGTGTAGAGGTGTAGAGGTGTAGAGTAGTGCACGTACCAGAGGCGCTCGCGCATGAGGCGGTACACGGTGCAGGGTCAGTTGGTGGAGGTGTATAGTATAGTGCAGTAGAGTGCGCAGTGTGTAGAGGTGTAGAGGTGTAGAGGTGTAGAGTAGTGCACGTACCAGAGGCGCTCGCGCATGAGGCGGTACACGGTGAACTGGCGGTCGCCGACGGCGTCGAAGAGCGCGTCGTCCGCCGCCAGGTCGGCGTAGAGCGCGCCGCCGCGCAGCGCCAGGCGCGACAGCGAGTAGTCGATGACGGCGGCGCGCACGCCGCGGCAGCCCACGCGGTGCGTGCGCCCACGCAGCACGAACGTCGCGAACTGCTCACACATTTACTACCTTTACTGCCGCCGTGTCTTATCGAAATTAGGACATTTAATTAGTTACTTGCGTTTTGTATGGAAAAATGAGACATGTATGTCAATTTTATTTTACCTCCCTCAATGGTAGCGTACACACACGTGATTAATATGATTTTTACAGTACAGTGCTCTTTGTATTATATTAAGTTTCATTTTCCTACTCTTATAAATTTTTATTTACTCCAACCTTAAAATTACAACATTATTTGAGTTAAAAAAAGTTGAAGTTACCTTTTGATCAGTAGGCGATATCAGCACGTTTCCCCAGTGTAAGTCGCGATGTTCGAACTGGAACGCTTCTTCAGCCACCGCCAAACCAAAAGCTATCTGAAAACGGGAATAAATATGTCAAAAGAGAAATTTAAAGTGCTAGAAGTCTTTGAGCGATGATAGCTTTATGCCATGATAGATTGTTCCAAGTCATCTGTAAATTACAGGGCTTATTTTAGATATTGCTAAAGAAGAGATCATCTTATTTACAACTTTTATATATATATATACAACGTGTCCCAAAATTCAACGATAAGCCAACACCGGAGGATAGACCTGCCCCGAACTAATCGGGGAAAAAAAGAAAAAAAAATATATCCCAATTATATTTTAAGTTATATAAAAAAATCAAATTCTTCAGAAATTGAAACCGTTTATAATATTTTTCACTACCATGACCACAATTATTTAAATATTTTTTTCTTTTTTTTTTTATAGGCAACCTGAATAGTACTGCTATCTACCACAATTCTTAAAAAATCCAGAATAACTCTTGTTTTATCACGAAAATTAATGAAACTTATTTTATTCCCTAAATTTTTTGAAGACTTTTACTTTTAACCAAATTTAACTTATCGTGGTGTAAAAAAAAGGTATCAACACTAGTATGGCAAGTTTTTTTAAGAATTGACGCAACTAACCAACATTCCAAAATGGTATAATACTCTAGGAAAACAAGTTATAAAAAATATGGGCCTATTATTTCTAAACAGGGGCCAAAAATTAGTTCCTGTTACAATTTCTGGGAATTCGAATGGGGCATTAATACCTTAGATGTTAGAGAGAGATAGATAGATAGAGATATTTACGTTAAAAAGAGACAACAACAGGGCAGGTAGAGAAGCTGTTATTATTCTCAGCAAGTCGGTTCAGTACGCTCTGCTCCTTTGTTTACTGCGCACCGTTCCCAATTCAACTTACGTGGCCCTCGTACATACTATCGACTTTTGATTTGGCTTTTTGGACTGGAATCGACCTGCAAACTTAACTGACCTGGCATTATTTGGACTGGAAGTGATCTGCAAACTGAACTGACCTGGCATTATCTTAGACTACGATTGTGTGTTTTGTGATTTAGAGTTCGGGCGCATTTTGGACTGTTTGGCGTTTAACATGCCGCAACCGTACACACCACAGGAATACGCTAATATGCATTTAATCTATGGAGAATTCCGATGTAATGCTAACGCTGCTAGCAGACTGTATCGAGAAAGATACCCAAATGCTCAAAAATATCCTGATTATCGAGTGTTTATTAATGTGCATCAAGCGTTTTCGAAGGGTCGTATGCCATCCAATAGAAGCGCTGGAATACCTAGATTGGATCGTGATGAAGAAGTTCTCAATGAGATAGAAAATGACTCGACTACTTCGGTACGTGCCATAGAAGAAGCTACAGGAATCCCGAAAAGTTCTGCACATCGAATATTAAAACGTCACAAGCTTCACCCATATCACTACAGGCGTGTGCAGACGTTATTACCGCGGGACTATCCGCTACGGGTCATATTTTGCCGTGTAATGCTGCAAAGGCACAGTGAAGATCCCCACTTCCTAGACAAAATTCTATGGTCGGATGAAACAACGTGCAAGAAAGATGGGTATTTAAATCTTCACAACCTACATAGTTGGAGTAATGAAAATCCACACTTGATGAGACAAGACAAATCCCAATATCAATTCAAGGTTAACCTATGGACCGGCATATTAAATGGAAAAGTAATTGGGCCCTTTGAGTTACAAGGAAACTTAGATGGCAATAGTAATTTAAACTTTTTACAAAATGACTTGCAAGAATTGTTAAACGACGTGCCCTTAAGTGATCTTCAAAACATGTGGTTCCAAAATGATGGTTGCCTAGCACATTATGCCCGTCCTATGCGAGAATATTTAAAACAAGAGTATCCAGGGCGTTGGATCGGGCGACTTGGTCCTATCTTATGGCCACCCCGTTCACCCGATTTGAACCCCCTGGACTTCTTCTATTGGGGTTGTCTTAAAAACAGGGTCTACTCAAAACCCATTGTGACATTGGACGAGCTTCGTCGAAATATCACTCAGGCTGCTGATTACATTAATAGCAGAAGATATGCAAGACAAATAAAACGATCATTTTTAAGGCGATGTCATGCATGTATTAATGCTGGTGGCAAACAGTTCGAACATTTGCTATAATGTTAATAACTTAATAAATTACACGTGAAACTGTTTGTACCATTTGTTTTGAAATATTAAACATTTTTCAAGAACTAATACTTTTATTACACCCGACCGTCATTTGGCCCCTGTTAAGAAATAATAGGCCCATATTTTTTTATAACTTGTTTTCCTAGAGTATTATACCATTTTGGAATATTGGTTAGTTGCGTAAATTTTTGAAAAAACTTGCCATACTAGTGTTCATACTTTTTTTTACACCACGATAAGTTAAATTTGGTTAAAAGTAAGTCTTTCAAAAAATTTAGGGAATAAAATAAGTTTCATTAATTTTCGTGATAAAACAAGAATTATTCTGGAGTTTTTAAGAATTGTGGTAGATAGCAGTACTATTCAGATTGCCTATAAAAAAAAAGAAAAAAATATTTAAAAAATTGTGGTCATGGTAGTGAAAAATATCATAAACGGTCTCAATTTCTGAAGAATTTGATTTTTTTATATAACTTAAAATATAATTGGGATATATTTTTTTTTCTTTTTTTCCCCGATTAGTCCGGGGCAGGTCTATCCTCCGGTGTTGGCTTATCGTTGAATTTTGGGACACGTAGTGTATATATATATATATATAATTTAAAATGTATCATGTAATCGTCGTTTTTATATAGGATAAGGGTGCCAAATAAGTACACAGTCCACCTGATGGTAAGTGGTTGCAATGACCCATAGACATCCACATCTATCCTCAATAAAGAATCAAAAGCAGATGTGTTGTCACGCGTGACAACTAAAATGGAATGCCTCTATTACGGTAAAAAGAGTCTCCGGTTCTCTACACTCACCATACATAACGCAGCAGTGTTAAGCTGCTATTTTGCGCTGGTATTCTGTGAGAACGTGGTCCTTCCCCGGTCGAGCCGACCTATTCGTGCTACAACTATACTACTAATATTGCTGCAGCATGGCTCTACCACGTTAACGCAGCTGCCTTGTTTTGGTAGATTTTGTCACACTTTTTTTTTTTATAGGATAAGGGTGACAAACGAGCACACAGTCCACCTGATGGTAAGTGGTTGCTGCGGCCCATAGACATCTACATCTATCCTCGTTTGCGAATCAAAATGCAGATGCGTTGTCACCCGTGAGGATTAAGATGGAATGCCTCATTTCCAGTAAAAAAGGTCTCCGGCCACCTGCACTCACCAAGCGAAACGCAGAGGTAAACCTCTACTTCACGCTGGTATTCTGTGAGGTCGTGGTACCACCCCGGTTCGAGCCGGCCCATCCGTGCGACAGCAAAAGCTGCCGCGTGGCTCTACCACTGCGTAACTTACATTTTTATATATACATTTTCGCGCACTTTTTATTGTGGTTTAGTAAACTTTAGCACGTTACGAACACGAAGCGTGCAAAACACAAAAATGTTATAAAACCTATCAAAAATACAAGGTAGGCCCGCGCAGAGTTTTAAATTAGACGATATCTAATTAGTTATCAACTGCACTTTATAGTAACTTACTACAGTTTTGAATTACTAAAATCTATATAAAAGCAAGTTCAAATTGCTATCTGATTAAGGCAAATCTTTAGAAAATATGATGTCATCATATAAGAACAGATAGACAGAACGAAATTATAAAGGTTCATTGTATGACAGCAGAACGCTCATAAGGAATAGCAGAAAATTTAGTTTATTAAAAAATAACTTACAAGGAAAAAATTTGTAAAATTACACTTAGTTAATAAAAACAAATAAAAAAAAATCATGCACAAAAAAATCACATGTTTAACATCAAAAGCGGTGCACAGCCACCGCAGAGGATAAGTGAAAATCTAGTCAAGATGGTCTCTACTTGAACTAGAAATTCACTCATCTTCCGCAATAGCAGTAGCCTCATGCACTAACACTGGAGCGCTGAAAAAAACACAAAATATTCGAAACTATAAAAAGTAAACAAAAATAAAAGATCATTTTTTAAGATTATTTACCTACTCTTAAGTATAAAAAAAATTTTTTTTTTTATAATACAAATAGAAAAAAGGAACTGACAAAGAGGGCATCCACGACTTTTTCAGCCACCAGGGCGGCGCCACTAGAAAGTGAGGTATAATATTTGACAGATTTCATAGGTGCAAAGTTAATTTGTTTGGAAAATGTAAAAGCTATTGTTTCTTTTTGTACTATTAGCTATATTTTATATTAATAAGATTAAAAATAAATAAACCAAACCACAGATATTCAAAAAACTAGAAAAATTAAAAAAAAAGTTAAAAATGTGTAAAAAAATTAAAGAGCAAACCAATGACGCATTGTTTTGTGTATTAATAAAATACTCTAGAAACTGATAATCTCTTATTAAAAAACCACTTCTCAATTAAATTACATTGTGTAACATAAAAAACTTTACCCGATGTCTGATGTCAACTAGCGACATCTGGTGAGCAAAAAATTATTAGCACTCATTGTAAGAACCTAAGCAGTAACATTTACATGTTACTAGTTGCAATTTTGTTTAATTGTCTTCTTAAAATTATATCCTCTATGTAGAGCTCAAACTAAAAACAAGGTGGAAGACCTTTTATTCTGCCTATAACTCCATATGGGTTGTAGTACCACCCTCGTGTTTATTTCTCTCAACAAGTGGTTAAATCTATTTCTCTGTTCCAGTTTGAAAGTTAAGGTGACCAGTATAACATGACAAATAGTATATTGCCACTACCCATATTCATCCCATGGGGTCGTAAGATGCAACAGACAGAAACTAAAATAGATGGGCAGCAGCAATCTTACAGAAAACAATTCAATAATATTAATAAAAAACTGTGAATGCCAACCTGCCTGCCAAGCGTGGCAATCATGGCAAATAACCCCCAATGATATATGAGGTACTCTGAGGGCTTTTTGACAAATGAAATGAATTAATGAAAAATTTTAAAACCCATAAGGCACTTCATTCTTAGTGATGACAATGCATCTTTCTGTTCTTTGTTTGAAGTTCTTTGCAGGTTTTTTGGGCTACATTAGCCACTTATTGCTACTGTTAACTCACTCATTTATATTAGAAAAATAAAAAAATGGAACAAATAACAATTAATGCTTATTATCTATGCTCTCTGATCTTATGTGTTGTCATGTTATCTTTGCTCTGAATTTATATAAATAAAATCTTAACTTTTAAACATCTTCCTGTTCTAATTCAGCATGTATCGTTATTTACTAGCAAACGACACAACACATTAACACACAAACAACCTATGAAAGTAATTTATCACACAATATGTTGCATTCATACAGTTATGCACATACAGACACATTTTGTATACACACCTGTAGAAACAACGCATGCGCCTGCTCGGCACTATTGAACTGGTAACTCTCGAGATCCTGACCCGCGTTAGCTAGCTCCAGCACAATGTAATGTTGATCAACTGGCAATATTGCTGGATTGTCGTTCTCCGAGCCTTTGCACTCGTCATACAGGTCCCACAAGTCCAGGAGACGAGATGGGTAGCCCCCATAGACACACCGCACTGCTAGAACCTGCAACAAAATGGAAATGTTATTTATATTACATGTATTGTTAATTATATTATTACATGTATATTTTTATCATTATCAATCATCCTTCTTTATTATGCGAGGGCCTACGTCCAGTAGTGGACTAGTACAGCAGATCTATTCGCTGACTTAGTTGGCTTCAAAGTGATAGCCTATTTGTAGCACACTGCGTCGTATTTTTTTTATAGGATAAGGGTGACAAACGAGCACACAGTCCACCTGATGGTAAGTGGTTGCTGTGGCCCATAGACATCTACATCCATCCTCGATTACGAATCAAAATGCAAAATGAGTTGTCACCAGTGAGGACTAAGATGGAATGCCCGTTTCACAGTAAAACAGCTCTCCGGTTCTCTACACTTACCACGCGAAACACAGCAGTGTTAGGCCGGCCACATACATACGGAATTCCGTTTCGATATTCCGATTTGGGATTCCGAATGCAGCGAGTCCATACGAAATCTATGACCCGCCAACACACGTACGTTATTTTTCCGTACGGAATTTCTCCGATTCGAGATTCCGTATGACCGCCTGTGCGTTCGGGATCCCGAACGGAAAAAAGCCGCTCCGAACGCACGTTTTCCATAGATTTTGTACGAGTCGCAACACACATTCGTAAAAATTCCGTACGGAACGCGCTCAGTGTTCGTCGCACGGCCGAAGCGAGTAGGTGTGTTTATGTATGTTTTTACATTTAATCTTGTAGGTGTATAGCTTTTCGTAACCTTTCATTTTATTTTATTTATAATTCGTCGAAAGAATTTACAGACATAAACATTTAAAAAATGATAGATAGATCTTTTTACGTAATATTTTATACGTGGTAGAGCCATGCTGCAGCTATATTAGAAGTATAGTTGTAGCACGAATGGGTCGGCTCAAACAGGGAAGGACCACGTTCTCAAGAATACCAGCGTAAAATAGCAGCTTAACACTGCTGTGTTTCGTATGTTGAGTGTAGAGAACCGAAGACCCTTTTTACTGGAAAAGAGGCATTCCATCTTAGTCCTCGCGGATGACAACGCATCTGCATTTTGATTAGCAAACGGGGATAAATGTAGTTTCTATGAGCCACAGCAACCATTTACCATCAGGTGGACTGTGTGCTCGTTTGTCACCCTACCCTATAAAAAAAATATTGCCAGCTTAGGGTGATAAGGGAATGCAACTAGTAAGAATGATACAGCAACAATGGAATCGCAATTAGAAAATCGTCGTCATTATTCGCTGGCAGAATGTCTAGACTCAATGGCTAACGTCTCTCAACTGACCCTTGTTATTCCGAACGGAAAAAAAACGTATGTGTGTAGTGTATTCACGGAATCCCGATTCGGGATTCCGAAACGGAATCACGAAACGGAATTCCGTATGTATGTGGCCGGCCTTAAGCTGCTATTTTACGCGGGTATTCTGTGTATTCTTTAATCTATTTTTATGTGTCATGGTAGCTCACATAAGCTATATAGAATACGACGCAATTTACTACAAAGTAACTATCCTATTTTCTTGTCAACAAAGTTAGCGAGCTGCAGACTGATAAATTAATTAAGATAAATAAAAAATATTTAGTAATCCCATGTGGCGGTGGCGTAAAATAAGCAATCACCCTATTTCCTCCCGTACTGTTGTAAGAGCAGACTATGGGAAATGCCTGAAAAATCTTATAGCTTCTATTAGATGGTGGTTTAACCACCTCTCTTTTTCCAGACAAAACACCCAAACCAGCAAAGCGCAACAGCTTCATTGCGAGACGTCCGTTAACAGCGATTGTCAAGGCGCCTGCTAGGGCTGACGCTTAAAGCAAATCCTCCCTAAGGGTTGAAGTAGGACTAATAAGATATACCTAAACAATTTGTCATGGAACCTTTTAGAAGATAAGTGACATGTGTGCAGAATATGAGTGCCTGAAAAGTTAAAGTCTTTATTTGCTAAGAAACACTGTTGATAAGAAATAAAACAATGTTACATGTATATATATACCTAAATAATAATTCATCATCTGTGAGGTATTCCATTTGTTTTTTTTTAACTTTAAAGCTGTAAGGCATCTAAAGTTTTTTGAAGGTGTGTGCGAACACTTACCCCATCAGGTCTGTAAGATCGTTTGTCACTTCAGTTTAATAAAAAAAAATTGTTGGTATCTAATTATAGTGGAAATACGAGATAATAGCATTTTTATTACGGGCACTATGGGCCGTAAACAGAAACGTTAAACATACAAGCAGTAACTATGCAATGCAATGACAGACGTATGTTAAAAGAAAAGTTGCATTGAATATAGAATATAGATACAGCCTCAAAATGCAGTTTGCACAGTTCGTCAGTAGACTATTTCGTATTTTCCAATGACATAACCAGGTAAAATAAAGAGAAATCAACTCAATATACCTACTTATATAAACTAATGGTTAACCAGCTGGTCGAAAATCGAACGTAATTCATTAAAATTTTAACTGACTTCAAAAAGGAGGAGGTACTCAATTCGACTGTATGTTTTTTTTTTACTTTTTTGTTACCTCATAACTTTGTTTCTACGACAATTCTTTTTTGATGATGCTTTTTTATTTCAAAGCTGGTGCTTCCCATGTGGTCCTATACAAATTTGATCAAGATCTGACCAATAGTTTTTGAATTATCCTTAATAATACATTATATTGAAGTCGGTCGTACAAAATTAGTATTTTAAATTATTTCATATGTGTTACCTCCGAACTTTTTTTTCTAGGTGAACCGATTTTGACGATACTTTTATTTAGAAAGTGGTGCTTCTCATGTGCTCCCATACCAAAATCTAACCAGTAGTTTTTGAGTTATCCTTAATAATGCGTATTTAATCGACTTAAGAATATTGATGATGTTCTCATTTTATTTATATTGAAGTCGGTTGTACAACATTTTTAATTCTACTACTTGTTAGGTTCGTATATTAAATAAGCTGTATTTCATTTTTATTTGTACATTAATTTACAAAATACCAAAAATGTAGTGATTGTATACTCTGCTATTTACTGAGACAATGACCGTATAAATGTCGTCTGGACTAACCTAACATTGACAGTGTGAACGTAAACAATGTATAGTTCTATTTTATTTTATTTAATGTAGTTTAGTTCATATTTTAAATAAATTTTAGCTTTCTGCATTTCTTCTTCATATAAACTTTAACAAGTCAAATCTCACACTTCAGTGCGCCCAATATGCTTAAAAAGGGGTACTAAGTTTGTTCCCCGAAACTTCGCCCGTGTGGATTTATTACGATTTATTTTAAATTATTTTGCGCGGAACCCTGATAATTTTTCTAAAATAAAAGTAGCCAAGTTACTTTTTATAACATCAGCTAGCTACCAGTGAAAGAGCCGCGAAAATCGGTCCAGCCGTTTCGGTGATTAGCCGAAACAAAGAGACAGACAAACATTTTAAAAATTGTTTTTTGTTACAAGTACCGTATATACTTTCATATGCATTTTACAAAAAGCTGATATTTTGATGTTACAAACAGACAATTTCAATTTTATTAATATGTATAGATTTAATATGTATATTAAAAATGTAATTTATGTAATTCATGCGCAGCCTAATAAGTTCTAACAGCATTGTCGTAGAAAGTAATGCCACAGTTATTTTGGTTACGTAAACTATCGAAATGAGTCTCCGTCCAATCCACCAACGTTTAGTGCACTGTTAAATGACTTTGAATATTATAAAAACACAACAGCAGCATCATTGTAATGGCGCGTCTCCACCAAAGTTTTGTGTTGTCAACACAACATTTGCCAACACGTGTTGCCAACAAATATTTCTGCCAACAAGCGTCTCCACCGAGGGAACAAATGTTGGCAACAAGCGTATTCCTTTGATGTTGCCTCCGAAAGTGGAGACGCGGCTTTAAGCTTCTCTTTATATAACGACCATTTTATTAAGTGGCGAAGCTTGCGAAGTCACTTATTGATTTCACGATGTCTGTCCGTCTGTCCCACGATTATCTCGAGAACGGTTTCGAATTTTCAAATTCTGTTTTCAGCAATCGATTACTGATCACCCAGGCATCTGAACCTCCTATTTTGAAACTGATTTCTCAACGGCAACCGTTAGAAACCGCTACAAAGCTGATTGCTTCGCCACTTTGCTATGCTGTTAGCTTGCTAGGTTTATTATTAACTAGCTGATGGCTGTGAATTCGTCCGCGTTGCAAGATATATCAAGAAAACACATCACTTGACACGTAGTGCTTATAAAAATCCTTGTTTCTTAAAACTTTGATAACTATATTAAATGAAGATATCGCAATATTATTTTAGATAAGGGTCGATAGTAATCTAAGAAATAAAACTTAGAAAACCTAATTGAAATCGATCCAGTAGTTTTTCCGTGATGCGCGCACATCTACAAACCACTATCATTTTATTTATATAAGAAGATGTAGCTATATATGAATAGTTATCCGTTATTTTCAACTAGCTGTTACCCGCGACTTCGTTCGCGTGTTAGAGTTTTTATGTTTTTTGCGCGGAACCCTAATTCTTTTTCTAAAATTAAAGTAGCCTAAGTTACTCCTTATGAAATCAGCTATCTGCCAGTGAAAGTCCCGTCAAAATTGGTGCAGCCATTTCGGAGATTAGCCGGAACAAACAGACAGACCGACAGACAGACACAAAAATTTTAAAAATTGTGTTTTTGTTATAAGTACCGTATATAAATTCATATGCATTTAGTAAAAAGCTGTTATTTTAACATTACAAACAGACACTTCAATTTTATTTATTTGTATAGATATAGATATTGTAGCTTTGATTGAAAGTACAAACATCGGTAAATGAGGGCATCCACGACTTTTTCTGCCACCAGGGCGGCGCCACTTTAGAGTGAGGTAAAATATTTGACAGATTTCATAGCGGGAACGATAATTTCTTAGGAAAATGTAATCTTTAAGGTTTCTTTCTGTATTATTAGTTATATTTTATATTAATTACATTAGAAATGAATAAACCAAACTATAAATATAACTAAAAGACGACTTTTAAACAAAAACGAGTTATAATGTGCAAAAAATTAAAAATCAAAACACTGACGCATTGTGTTGTGTATTAATATAATACTCTAGATAATGATAAACTATTATTTAAAACTAATTTCTCAATTAACTGACACTGTGTAACAAAAACTTTACCTCAGTCATAACTAGCGACATCTGGTGAGTGGAAGATTATTAGCCCTCATTGCTTTATACGTTCCGCGGTTGGGCAGAGGCCTTCTCCTATTGTTGAGAGGGTTTTAGTGCAAGGAAATGTCTACCGCGCTGACCACAATGCGTGTTGGCAATCTTTATGTCTTCAAAATTATTTTCCCGGTTTTTTTCACGATGATTAACTTCATCGCCGAGAACATGGTACATCAGCACTTAAATTTGTAATTTATTATTTACATTTCATTTTATTATTTACTCTATGACCGTTTAGTATGTACCCTAAGAAATATCACAAGTTATATACCACATATACATGGTAGGGTCATGCTGCAGCTATATTAGTAGAATAGTTGTGGCACGAATGGATCTTCTCGACGGGGGAAGGACCAAGCTCTCACAGAATACCAGCGTAAAATAGCAGCTTAACACTGCTGTTTCGTATGGTGAGTGTAGAGAACCGGAGACCCTTTTTACTGGAAAAGAGGCATTCCATCTTAGTCCTCACGGGTGACAACGCATCTGCATTTTGATTCGCAAACGAGGATAGATGTAGATGTCTATGGGCCACAGCAACCACTTACTGACTACCACACTGACTGTGTGCTCGTTTGTCACCCTTATCCTATATAAATAATTTAAAATAAAAAATTTTGTACAGCCGACTTCAATATAAGTTATTTAAGAATAACTCAAAAACTATTGGTCTGACCTTGATCAAATTCATACGGGACCACACTAGAACTATCAGCTTTTATATAAAAAAAAGAATCATCGAAATCGGTTCACCCAGTACAAAGTTATGAGGTGTAACACACATAAAAAAAACATACAGTCGAATTGAGTACCGTCTCCTTTTTGGAAGTCGGCAGAAAAAGTTCAAGGTAACAACTGGAATATCGTAAAATTAAGTTTTAAATCGTGAAGTTTTAATGTAACTAAAACTTAACTATTTAAAACTTTCCTCTTAAAGCTGAACGCACATATGTCCGCACCGTACGCAACGTACGCGCCGTACGCGCCGAGTTTTACTGATGGCCTCGCACATATGTCCGTACGCATCGTCCGCACCGTCTGCAAATCTTTTGTATTACCAACAACTTTTGTAGTTTTTTCCAACCACTGGTGTGAAACAGTACATTGAAATTGATCGCTCGAAATCACTATGGAAAGAAATATAGTAATAGCCTGCTTATTGGCATAGGAAGAAGAAAAAAAATTTCGGAGAAAAAGAAGATTCTGGATTCATAATATAAATTTAAAAAGGCAATTGTATGGAGAATATGAAGGGGATATACTTTATTTAAAGATTTATTAGGTGATGATGAACGATTTTTCAGATATTTGCATTTAACATACAAGGTACTTCAAGAATTGGTACATGTGCTAAAACCATATCTTTCTATGGAAAACTCAAGATTTAAAAGACCAATTGAACCAGAAAAAAGACTTGTTGTATGTTTGAGGTAAGTATTTTTATTGATAATTAAGTATTCAGGTATAATTGGGTTTTTGAATTAAATTTAACCATTTTTTTAGTTCAGTATGTAAATAATTTATCACTAAGTATTCATATTGATAACCGATGTAAAAAAAAAATCAAATTGTGTATAATTAATTACGAATTAATTAAGTTATAAAAATACAAAAACTATCACGTAAGTCGAAACCACCAGTTTTAGTGGAAAATCCACTAAGTTGGCAACATTACACAACACTGAGTATCCACACGCGCCAAACGCGCCGCGTTATATGACGTCATCAGCATTCGTCCTTCGATATCGTATACCTACCGCATTTTATAAAATTCGGCGCGTACGGTGCGGGTGTAGTGTGCGAGGTTTCATATGATTTCATACAACGAATTCTAAAATTCGGCGCGTGCGGCGCGTACGGCGCGTACGGCGCGGATATATGTGCGTTCAGCTTAAAGGTGGAATTTTTTTCTTTAAATTTAATGGAACCACCACCTTGAAGACATAACCTATTTAATAAAAAACCATTAAAATCGGATCATAGGTATATTTCGCGTATATGTATATAATCAATAGTAAGTTATCGGGTGAAATACAAAAAAACAACCAGACAAATTTAGAACTTTTTTGGAGTCTGTTAAAATATAATGAAAAACCAGATCTACCACGCACTATTAAATAGAGAAGAAAATAGTAAACAATGTCTATAAACAGCATGCTTTAGTAATTACATTTCATAATTTATGTAATATTATAACTCAACATTATACCCACATTTATTATTAATAAATAATTACACGCATAATTACATTAATTGAAATGAAGACAAAAATTGTAACAACGAGCGCATAATTGCACAAATTCGGCTTTGAGGAATCCCATCAAATTGTAAGTGGTGCGTTTCTCCAAGAAACTTTCGCTCCATTTGCGTAATCTAAATTGACTTACGTAAGTGCATAAGCAAAATGCTCTTTGTCTTATGTAACGAGAAACACTGTACCGATGTTTCGCGAGTTGTTTATGAACACTGAGAAGTTATATTAGCAGGTCGCTATTGTTCATGCAACGCTATATCGATACCGTGCACGGAACAGATGTTTTCACTGGCCTTAATATTACCCTTGTTAATACTTTATTTTTATTTTTAACTAGCTGTTCCCCGCGACTTCGCCCGCGTGGATATTGGATTTTATGTGTTTTTATTTCTTTGCGCGGAACCCTAATCCTTTTTCTAAAACAAAAGTAGTCTAAGTTACTCCTTATATCATCAGCTATCTGCCAGTGAAAGTCCTGTCAAAATAGGTCCAGCGGTTTCAGAGATTAGCTGGAACAAACAGACAGACCGACAGACAGACAAAATTTTTAAAAATTACGTTTTTGTTATTAGTACAGTATATACTTTCATATGCATTTAGTAAAAAGCTGTTATTTTGACATTACAAACAGACACTTTAATTTTATTTATTTGTATAGATGTATAGATATGTGTCATGAAAATATAAACTAGTAAATATTTCAACAATACACAGGATATTAGAGTAGACAACACTTCATGACGAATCTACTGATCACATTTATTGTTTAAAGTTACAGCGTATATGCGTCCCACTGCACCACAGGCCTCCCCTCATTTCTGAGAGGGTTTTAGGACAAGGAAATGTCCGCCGCGCTGACCCAATGAGAGTTGGCGCACTTAAGATGTCTTCGAAAAAATATTTTTTCTTATTTCTCAGACTTGTTAGATTTCCTCACGATGTTTTCCTTTACCGCCGTGTACGTGGTAAATCAGCATTTATTGCAATTAACAATTTCATTGATGCCGGCGGGGATCGAACCCGGGCTGCTTGCATATTGTGAAATTTACAGGGAGTGCTAACCATCTGAGCTACCACGGCTCTTTTATTGTTTATGAAATTTAAATTCATTTGAAAATCCAAATGAAGTAATAAGAAAAGTATGACCAATTACAATGACTCAATAGACAGAATTTAACAGTAAGCGGAATATAATTATTACTCATTGAAAGGCAATTTTCATGGGCACAATATTGATTCGGAAAAGCGAACTATTCATAAATTGCGACGTTCTTTCAACTAGTGTTAACACACGCACGATTACAATATACGTCATGTCAAGTCATGCATCATTGATTTAAATATTTATCTGCCGACTTCAAAAAAGGAGACGGTACTCAATTCGACTGTATGTTTTTTTTTTTGTGTGTTACCTCATAACTTTATACTGGGTGAACCGATTTCGAATAAAAAAAGAATCATCAAAATCGGTTTACCTAGAAAAAAGTTCTGAGGTAACAAAAAAATACAGTGGAATTGAGAACCTCCTCCTTTTTTGAAGTCGGTTAAAATACTTTAACCGGCGACCGGCTGTACCGCCAAACGTGCTCACGTTTGCACCTACGATCGTCACCAGCCTGTCAGGCGTGACGATTAAGGCAAAATGTTATCTGCAACAGGATAGATCCATGTGACAGTGAACTTTTGCAGGCTAAACGAAGAAGATTGTTTATATTGTACAGTTGTGAGGTGCTAATTTCTCAAGAATAGATAAATATCGTCTTGTCACATTATAAATAACAAAACGATAAGACGCAGACAAAAACAAATATAAAAACAGTTCAATAAACTCTCTATGTATGACTTCTATAATATGGTTTCGCAAAAAAAAAAAGCTTAGCTGAAACAATGTAATTTATTATTTATTTTTAGCTTCGTTAAGGCGGTTATCGGTATAGAGACAAAAGCGAATTTTAACTCAATCTTTACAATAAATTTAAGTCTTAGACCATTTTATGTTACACTGCCATTTTGATGTTTGAATTTCTTTTTAAAAAATAAACATTACTCTTAACAACTAGGATTTTCTCCTGTATGATGGAGGCAATTTACATTCATAAATTGCACAAGGACAAACGTTCAGACCTGGAACAATGACTCATATACCATACAATACTTCTTCTGTGCAGGATTTGAACTCGAGATTATCTCTGACTACCGGCGTACATCATATAGTGTTATAACAGATGATTGAATTTGGTATGGGTCAGACTAGCGTATTTTTTGGTCTCTTCATTGTAATTATGCAATTTACCGGTGAGATATTTCCGAAAATGCCCTTCCATTCACTTCATGGTATTTAGGTATTTTTTTAATAATATATATTGAGGCAAATTTATTTTTTAAACTTTAAATTTTATAGATAAAATAAGAATTAACATATTATGTATATCAAATTGCTTACTTCATTCTGGATTATTTCTCAACATGGTCCTGTTATTATGTAAGCATACTAAAGTCTATTTTGACTTTTACCATCTAAACAACAAATATAACTTATTATAAAAACAATAACAAAGCATTGTGGGCAATCTCCTCATTCTTTCAAGTCTTCTTAAATTGTATTACTTAGAACGCTATTAGATAAATTACTTTCCTTTTTCGTACTTTTTTCATTTAATCTATTATATATATATATATATATATATATATATATATATATATATATATGTATATATATATATATATATATATATATATATATATATATATATATATATATATATATATATATATGCCGTAGCCGTGTAGTGGCGGTCAAGAATATCCACTACCCCATATCCTCCCGTGGGTGTCGTAAAAGGCGACAAAGGGAAACAGGTGGGAGATGGGCAGCAGCATCTTCCTGATAATAGCCAATATTATAATAAAAAAAAACTGCGGTTGCCAACCCGCTCGCCAAGCGTGGCAACTATGGCAAATACCCCCCTTATGAATGGATGTAATAAAGAAACGGCCCCCAGTCCCCGGCGGCCCCGCTATTCCTGGCTACGGTGGCGACCATGGTAACGGCGGGGCAGGGGGTGCTAAGAATCTCCGGTGGAGGTTTGGTTGCCACCTACGACGACTCGACCTGGCAACATACAACGCACGCACCCTGAGGACTGACGAGAAGATCGTGGAGCTGGAAGAAGAGATAGACAAGTTGCGCTGGCATATTATAGGATTATCCGAAGTCCGAAGAGAGGGGGAGGACACGGTAATCCTCGAATCCGGCAACTTGCTCTATCACCGGGAGGGCGAACATCTGTCCCAAGGAGGTGTCGGATTTATCGTCCACAAGTCTCTCGTTAACAACGTTGTAAAGATCGGGAGTGTGTCGACGAGGGTTGCGTACCTTATACTCAGAATCACCAAACGGTATTCGCTGAAGGTCATACAGGTTTACGCACCAACCTCGGCACACCCCGATGAGGAGGTGGAGGAAATGTATGAGGATATCTCTAGAGCCATGCATTCCTCCAAAACCCAATATACGGTGTTAATGGGAGACTTCAATGCAAAACTAGGCACAAGAGAGAACGGTGAGCTGAAAGTAGGGAAATTTGGAATAGGGCAACGGAACCCAAGGGGCCAGCAGCTGGCCGACTTCATGGAGAAAGAGGGACTCTTTATGATGAACTCTTTCTTCAAGAAGCGGCCCCACAGGAAGTGGACCTGGTTGAGCCCCGACGGTTCGACAAAAAATGAGATTGACTTCATTATGACGACCAGACGACAACTGTTCAGTGATGTCTCAGTGATCGCGAGGGTGAAAACCGGCAGCGATCACCGAATGGTTAGAGGCACACTGAACCTAAATGTTAAGTTGGAGAGGTCTCGTCTGATGAAGTCAACGCTCCGTCCCCCTCGTGCTCTAATCCAAAGTCCCGAAACCTTTCAGCTCGAGTTACGAAACCGTTTTCAGTGCCTAGAAGACTGCAATGAAGTGGACGATATGAATGACAAGCTCGTGGAAACTGTCCATGCGGTCGGAGCTAAGTTCTGCAAGACCCGCCGCAGAAGAACACAAAAACTCTCCGATCACACTCTTAATCTCATGGCTGTTAGACGGGAGATGAGGCTACATTCTTCAACAGATTTGACAGCATACAGGCAACTGAACAGACAGATCTCCAAATGCATGCGGCGGGACTTACGCAACTTCAATACAGCTCGTATTGAAGAAGCGATCGAGCGGAACCAAGGCTCCAAAGTCTTTGCCAGAGATCTGTCTGCCAGAAAGAGCCAACTGTCAAAGCTGAAGACCGAATGTGGCAGCATCGTTTCCGGGGCACCTGAGATTTTGAGTGAGATTGGGAGGTTCTATGGGCAGCTGTACACGTCATCGTTGGAGCCACACGCAAGTGTGAGTAACGATCCAAGAGCGAGTCTTATCCGACACTATTCCGAAGATATCCCGGACGTCAGTCTGAGCGAGATTAGAATGGCTCTCCAGCACCTTAAAAACGGCAAGGCCCCAGGCGAGGATGGAATTACAGCGGAGCTTCTGAAAGCGGGTGGAAGACCGGTACTTGAAGTCCTTCAGAAGCTCTTTAATTCCGTCCTCCATGGTGGCATAACACCGGAGGCGTGGAGCAGAAGTGCGGTGGTCTTGTTCTTCAAGAAAGGTGACAACGCTCTCTTGAAGAACTACAGACCGATTTCCCTTCTGAGCCGCGTCTACATGCTGTTTTCGAGAGTCATTACGAATCGTCTTGCGCGCAGACTTGACGACTTCCAGCCTCCCGAACAAGCCGGTTTCCGAAAGGGCTTTAGCACCATAGACCACATACATACCCTACGGCAAATTGTACAGAAGTCCGAAGAGTACAATTTGCCACTATGTCTGGCGTATGTGGACTATGAGAAAGCCTTTGATTCCGTCGAAATTTGGGCGGTGCTGCAGTCCCTTCAGCGGTGCCAAGTTGACTGTCGGTATATCGAAGTGCTGAAGTGTTTGTACAGTAGGGCTACGATGGCTATCCGAGTACAGAACCAGAGTACGAAACCCATCCAATTGCAGAGAGGTGTAAGACAGGGTGATGTTATATCCCCGAAACTCTTCACCGCTGCATTGGAAGACGTTTTCAAGCTTCTGGACTGGAAAGGATGCGGTATTAACATCAATGGCGAATACATCACTCACCTTCGATTTGCCGACGATATAGTCCTTATGGCAGAATCGCTGGAGGACCTAAGCACTATGCTCAATGACCTCAATAGTGTCTCCCAACGGATAGGTCTTAAGATGAACATGGACAAAAAACAAAGATCATGTTTAATGTCCATGTCACACCTATGCCGGTAGTTGTTGGGAGCACTAAGCTCGAAGTTGTTGACGAGTATGTTTACCTGGGACAAATAGTCCGACTAGGTAAGTCCAACTTCGACCGAGAGGTCAATCGACGGATTCAACTCGGCTGGGCAGCGTTCGGGAAGCTACGACACATCTTCTCGTCAGACATACCTCAAAACCTTAAAACGAAATTGTACAACCAGTGCGTGTTGCCAGTGATGACTTACGGAACTGAGACGTGGTCCTTCACTGCTGGCCGTATGAGGAAGCTCAAGGTCGCTCAGCGAGCTATGGAGAGGGCTATGCTCGGAGTTTCTCTGCGTGATAAACTTAGGAATAAGGATATCCGCAGTAGAACCAGAGTAACCGACATAGCCCAACGGATTAGTAAGCTGAAGTGGCAGTGGGCCGGCCATATAGCTCGAAGAACCGACAACCGATGGGGAAGAAAGGTTCTCGAGTGGCAGCCTCGTACCGGTAGGCGAAGTGTAGGGCGTCCCCCCACGAGATGGAGTGACGACCTGGTAAGACATGCAGGAAGTCGATGGATGCAGGTGGCTCAGGACCGTGCTTTGTGGCATTCTTTGGGGGAGGCCTATGTTCTGCAGTGGACTTGTGAAGGGCTGTAATGATGATGATGATGATATATATATATATATATATTTTTTTTTTTTTATAGGAGAAGGGTGACAAACGAGCACACAGTCCACCTGATGGTAAGTGGTTGCTGTGGCCCATAGATATCTACATCTATCCTCTATTACAAATGTGAATGCAGATGCGTTTTCATCCGTGAGGACTAGGATGGAATGCCTCATTTCCAGTAAAAAAGGCCTCCGGCCACCCGCACTCACCAAGCGAAACGCAGAGGTAAACCTCTACTTCACGCTGGTATTCTGTGAGGTCGTGGTACCACCCCGGTTCGAGCCGGCCCATCCATGCGACAGCAAAAGCTGCCGCGTGGCTCCACCACTCTCGAAAATATATAAGTATTATATATAGTTTTCTCCTATATTTATTTAAATTTATTATCATTTTTTTTTGTACGCCCCCCTATATTTTAATTATTCTGTGCATCAGTTCTCTGCAAAAAGGTTGTCTGAAAGAGATCACTTTCAGAGTGGTAAGAGTGCCTGTTGTACATATTATACTTACGATTTAACTCTACTCGTTATTATGTATTTTGGTGTACAATAAAGAATAAATAAATGAATGTAATAAAAATAGCGAATTTATATCTTTCATATTTAGGTTATAACAGACAGCAATAAATGGCAGACAAGAAGACTAAAGATAAGAAGCTCCGCATACGCGACACGTTTTCCGTTATCAAATAACAATAATTAGCACAGTAAAGCCGTTAGCAGGCCATGAATGAAGTGATTCATGCTCATTGCTCACAATGAATATTCAAAGAGCTCCCTGCTAATTGCTTCATCTTTACAGTTGCTCAGTGCGACCTACCACAGAAAATACATAACAAAGACGACCTTATGTCTGTTGTATTTCCTCTCTCTATTACTCAATTGAAGGAACTAGGCCTTTTCAAGTGTCAGTGGATAAAGCAAAACTACTCATCCCAATTTAATTAATTATATGCATAACCCCTCAACAGTATATGATATAAATATATCTTATATATATCAACCATTGGGAGTATAATACAATAGTATTATAACATTAGTGCTAAAAGAGAAGTATAATAAGTCTCCAGTAGTTTAAAAAAAATGGCAGGAATTGACCGCAGCGATTGATGACAGTTACAGATCGTCAATATTTGACACACCTGTGATTGTTAATATTTACTGTTGAAGGGGATATACACCTTAAAATTTTTGCTCCATCTCACTACACTGGGCAGGTAATTATTAACTGAGAGCTGGCCCATGGGCAAAGCCAACAGTCTGAGGATCCAAGGGCCTGCCTACAGATTCTATCAAGTTAAAGCACTGCTAGGCAATGTTGGAACTTTTTCATTTGTAGAGTTGAAGTCATCAAGTTTTCAGCGGCAACACTAGAGTTTTTAGGTTGTGTCCCTTCCTAGCTACACCCATGGAGTCTATACCCTCGCTGGTAATGCTGTCACCCATCACAAGTTTGTAGGATACCAAATGGCTATACAACATTTGTCAGTTACTTAAGCTGCACTCTTTAGTAACCAGTTCTTTTACTAGTTTTCTTTATATGTTTTTGAAGTAAAACTTTGTGAGAGCACGTTTTGAGAATAACTTAGATCTGGTGATATTTCATGTGTTATATGCATATGTACACATATTTATAAATTTACAAACATTATACATTATACTGAAATTTATCTCTATATTATTTTTTATTTGATTATCTAATAACAATAATCATTTTTAAAATAAATATGTAATTAAGAAGTAAAAAGAAAACAGAAATAGATCAATATTTATAAATATTAATGTTTTATTTCCACCATAAAAGAGAAAAATTACATACACACATTTTTTAAATGACATTACAGGTCAACAGTCAAAATACTTGCTGATGAATTGTTTCAACAGCTTTGAATGAAAGTTCAATTCAAGAGCAAACATTTTACACAAGACCTGAAATAAACACCATATAATCACCGTATCTATATTCTCTTATTGTACAAGTAATACACTGAATATACCTTGCAATATATTACATGGCATTGATATATCACGTCTTGTCAATAAAACCGATAGTAATCTGTAGTTATCACCACAGGAGAAAAAGTCACGTTAATACAAACAATACTCAATATATTAAAGCTGTGGAAGCTCTAGTGTTTAGTAACTCAGTTTCAGCTCACACTAATGAAATTGGTAATTGCAATCTTAAATACTTATTTACCACATACTCAGCGGTGAAGAAAAACATTGTGAGGAAACCTGCATGTGTAAGGAATTTTTAATTTCGAGAACAAGTGAAAATCGCACCCAGCAATGAAGCAGAAGTTGAAGAAAAGTGAAAGTGCATTTAAAACAAATGTAAGAGATTTTCTCTAATCCTACTAATCTAGAAATTTCAACAATACCTTAAGGCAAGTCAAAAACGTTATAGCCTACAACAATTAAATGAAAACTTTACTCACCTCATTAAAGACGTCAGTGGCGTTCTCTACAGAATGTAAATCCAATGCATCAATTTCCTTTCCCTCATCTAAGCGTTTCTCTATTTCAGCTATAGGAGCGCGCAATGCGCTCAATTCCCTGCAATTGATAAGCTGGTAAAATGTCATATAAATAACAAAATACACAAAGAATCATAATTTTTTTTATATAATTTTTAATCTTTCACATTCTCATAAGTCCCTTTAATAACTCTTGTTCCGCAACTCCACGCCTAAACGCGTATTTTGCGAGTGGGCGGGAATATCGTGATTTTGGTCTTGATTGTTGTTAAAACTTTAATAATGCTCTGAAAACAACTTTCAAAAAGTTATTTTTTATAATTAAATTTAATTGGAGTTATAAATGAGGAACATAGTTATTGCCTACTAAAACAACAGGGTCTATGATACAAAAGATAGACAGAGGTAAGATTTTGTAATGGTAAAACTTGTCTCTTTCTGACAATGTATTTTATGAATTTATCGTATACATATACATATACAGAAATTATGGATGTTCTAAAGATAACAAAAGTAATTCCATTTCTGTTTTCGCATGCGATTTTGGATTTTGTTTTTTTTTTTTACAATTATGTAACACTATATCTAAAGCTAGGTGTAATTAGATCTGAATAATAAATACCCATGATTTGTTTCTGAGCGACCTATAGACCACGGCAATGCCTTAGACATTAAGTTCCAAAACGGGGGTAACCGCCTTTCACACCCTACCCCTTCCTTTCCCCACCCTTTTACACAGCTTGATACTAAAACCTTCTTTACTAAAGCTAAACCATTTCTTTCTTTTTTTTATTAGCCTGTATCATTCCCATGCCGGACAGGATCTTTCCTATTGTAGAAGGCTTTACCATAACACATGCCACATATACCAGACAGATTGGCACTCACCTACTGATGTCTTACACCTTTGACACCTTTTTTCATAACATATACCATATAACATATCCATCTAGCACAAGTTTCTTTTACCTTCCTTAGTCGACTCTCATAACACCCATACAACACCATAGGCCGATGGATTTTGTTGTAGCCACCAGGCATTACTATGGTTAAGGAAATAATAAATTCTTAAAACATTGTTAATAAAGTTAGAAATTTTGTTATGTACAAGAATCGCATTAACACTCACTGTCCTGTTTTCAGACACAATAGTAAGACAATAGCATGAACTATATGTAAGTACACAGGAGCAGGACAGTGAAAGGATTAACATACTGCAGTAAAAAAAGTATCTACATTAATATTTTAGAATGTATTTATGGCTTCAAAGCTTGAAAGCATTAAATTTAAATAAAAAGGAAGTGCCCTTACATAGCAATCACAATCTCAGAAATAATTTCGTGGTATCCCTTTTGCGGCTCCCCATTGACCTTTATATCCCCAGCTATAGGGATGATTTTTAGAACACGTGCACGGCCATCGCGAGCTCGCCACAGGAATACTTCTCCGTAAACACCTTCGCCAATCTTGTGGCAGTTCTTCAGTTCCCTGGTGTTTTAAAATTCAAATATAATAATAAATATAATAAATAAAATAAATTAAAGAAAGTGATAATGTTCTTTAATTTACACCACGATAACTTAAGAAAATTGCTGAAGGTTATTAACTGTGCAGTACTCATAACTTATGGAATAATATTAGTGAGAGCTTTGTATGCAATATCTAAAACATCAATCAAACACGTAAACTTGAAAACTAATAAAGATTTCACCCAACTTATGGCTCAAAAAATTCTATTCCAAGTAATTTATATTTGTAACCAGCAACATAACCTCTTTTTTTTTTTTTTGCGGATGGAAAATCATTTAATAACGCCTTTCGCTGTGGGTGGAGTGGAAGGGAGTGTCAGACTTTTACTGACTAAAAACCATCCGTGTTCCTTCAGTGCCCTTACGTTCCGGAGCCGCGGTATCTCTTTCGAACAGCCCGCAGCCCCGGCAGAACATAACCTCTTGAATAATTATTTAAAATTACTATTATTACTATACATTTATGCTTGGCTATAATGATGGTTCCTAATATTGTCCAATAAGCTTTAATGAATATTATTAACATGTCAGGGCTAATAACTTTAAAAAATTATTTTTCCTAATTGGAAATAATAACAGTTCTCTGTTAGACATTCCTTTTAAGAAACAATTCTCATGATATTATTTGTACTTTTATTTAAATTTGTCGCACTAGACATAAATATTGTAATTTAAAACAACTAACCTGAGAATGGTACACATGCATTTATGTAATTTGGTGGAAGAATGTAAAAGGAAGTTGTGACTTGAGTGCATATACAAATTATTTTTATAGTTTAGTTGTATTTGATCTCACTGTACCTAGAACTCTTAGTTATAAATTTATGCAAAAAAAAAACTACAATGCACTACATTATCATTATCATTACAACCTATTAAAGCTCACTGCTGAACATGGACCTCCCCGTAGATTGCCTTTTAAAGGTGATACTAGCCGTAGTCATCACACTAGGCAGGCAATTTGGTAACAGTAATTATTTAATTCTAGTTGTTATTAGGAACATACTGCTGTCCATATTCCAGTTTCTATCACCCCTTATAACATCCTTTATCCTTTTACTGCAAATCACAATTAATGCACTACACTAACTATAGTATGTGCCATATCGATTGAGAAAAACGGACAATGACCTCAGATATGAGCCGAGTGTCAAAAGGCGTAACTTACAAAATCTCAATTTAGATGTGATAACAATATTTAAATATTGATATTATTCCCACTTCTAGGTCAGCACATATGTTTTGTTTTTTTGTTTCTTAAATAATATTGTCTGTGGTTCCTATAAACATAGTAAAATCTTACGGTACATCGCGAAAAATGTGTTATATTTTATATTTCAATTTATGGTAAGTAACGCAGCAATTCATTTAATAACAGTTTCATATTAAAAAAATATTTGAAGCAATATAATCACCATATTGAGCTTTTGCAAATTCATCCCTTTAAAATAAACAAAACGCGCGTTACGTCAGTTCGTTCTAAAAGAAACGTGACAATGGCAGCCAGAGATGCGTCACCTTTTTTGGGCCGGTCCGCCATTTTGTTTTCATTCGTGTTCGGATAGCGCTTGCGTGTGTACGTCTCGGGTAATTCATAGCATTCATTGCATTGTTTTAGTTGAGTTTTTACTGTTAAATTTGTTATATCGTTAAGTTTTTGTTTTTTGAATCTGTTATATTAGTTTTACTGTGACGGTCGTTACTAAATCGACATGAGTTCAGGAGAATTTGGTGAAGGACCCGGTCCTTCAACATCAAGTGGAAAGAGACGTCGCCGACCCATAATAAACGTAGCAGGTACGTACAAATAGGTACAAATGCGACGACGTAGCCTTTCTATTTCTTAAAGCGCTCTTTTTATGTGACCATGTGGTATTTATTTTCTAAAACAATATGTATTTATGTGATGTAGTACTATGGTAGTATATTTTTGTCATTTATTTACAGGCCCATCTTCTGGAGCACCTTTAACGTCACCAGTAAAAAAGAGAAAACCTACCACTTTGTCGGTCGGGGAACAAGAGATTATCATTAATGTATACAAATATGTCAAAAACACCTGGCCCGAAGACGTGTATCCTTCAAACGTTAATATGGTAGAAAAGGTTTCGGAGATCTCAGGAGTCAGCAAGAGCACTATATATCGCGTATTAAGCGTGTATAGAGATTCCCATAAAATACCAGAAAAGGGAATAATTAATAAAAGAAAAAAGTCTGTAATTGACAAGTTGGACGATTTTGATAAATCGGCTATAAGAGCGAAAGTGCATCAGTTCTTTCTTGCAGGAGAATTACCGACTTTAGACAAAATTTTGCTCAGTATAAATCAAGATGACCAGTTGCCAAACTTGAGCAAAACTTCCCTGCGACGTGTGTTGCGCCATTTAAAATTCAAATATATAAAGAGAAACAGAAAAAGTGGTCTAATAGATCGCCCAGAGATAGTTCTGTGGCGTACCAGATATTTGAGAGAAATACAAATATTAAGAAACGAGGGACGTAACATTTTTTACCTTGACGAAACATGGATTAACGCAGGTCATACTATGGGAAAGGTATGGGAAGACACCACAATTGAATCTTCTCGTCAATCACGGTTAGAAGGCTACTCTACTGGCGCGAAAGCCCCTTCGGGTAAAGGAAAGCGATTAATAGTTGTACACGTTGGCAATGAAAATGGCTTTTTGGAGGGATGTGATTGGGTATTTGAATCATCATCTACTGGTGACTACCATGAGAGTATGGACGCTCTCCATTTCGAGGACTGGTTTAGAAAAGTAATAGAAAAACTGCAAAGCGGCGATGTCATAGTTATGGATAACGCTAGTTACCACTCCAGACGTTTAGAAAAAACCCCAACAATGTCTTGGCGGAAACAAAATATGCAGGAATGGCTAGAATCTAAACAGATCGCATACGTGCCCTCGGACACAAAGACCCACTTAATGGAAAAAATAAAGGCAGTTAAAGATAACTATCGAAGTTACGTCACCGACGAGATGGCAAAAGAAAAAAGCATCACAGTGGTAAGGTTACCTCCTTATCACTGTGAGCTTAACCCCATTGAACTTGTGTGGGCAGATGTGAAAGGGTACGTTGCACGAAAAAATACAACTTTCAAGTTAAAAGATGTTAAAAATTTACTTAAAGATGGTTTAACTCAAATCACGCCAGATAAATGGAAAAACTGTGTTCAGCATGTCCTTAAGGTTGAACAAAAAATGCGTGGCATGGATGATAGAATTGACCAAACTGCAGATCGCTTTATAATTAATGTTACAGATAGTTCATCAAGTGAAGATACGAGTGATGATTGCACCGAATAAAAATAAAGTTCTTATATAATATTAAAAATAAAGTTTTATCTTTTGCATAAGTACGTACTTATTCGGTGTCGTTATCACTCGAATCTTTATATGTGTTATAAATTAATGTTTTTTGTTGTTAAATGAATAAAGTACTTTATAACAATAGATGATTTTTCTTCTACAGCGATCTTTCACATAACTTTTTAATAATAGTTAATAAATATATATTATATCAATCATTATAAAAAAATCATTATAAATAAAGAAAGTACTACATATAAAATGTGCCTATATATTGAAGGTTTGTAACCCCTGGTTAAACGACCGAAAGGTCATTGTCCGTTTTTCTCAATCGATTTGGCACATACTATATTTAAAGAAATGTTGCATGACGAAATTATGAATTGATTTGTTACTTGCTTTATTATTACTAATATAACCACTGAAAATAGAAAATTATAAGGTAGAGTAAAAACTATTATGTAAAAATCACTTCATTAATTTAATAGAACTGTGTAATGTATTTTTCAATAGAAAGTATGAAATATTAGATAACTATACCTTTAGTTATGACAGATTAATAGAAAAACTGAAGTACAAGAACATTTAAAAGAATCAGTCAATTAATTTAATAACACTAAGTTACCCTCTTTCTTTTAGGACTTATAGCATTATTACACCAACAATGCAATTACAACATAAGCAAAAAAGATAATGAATCTTTAACTTGATGTGATTATATTTTGGAAGGTCAATACTGAGAATTACTGACCTACTTACTAACTGACTGAATACTCCTTTAAACTTAAAAATCTATTTTAGAGTGATGGCAAAAAATAGTACAACTTGGCTGTGCTAAGTTTGCACTTGATGCAAATGACGTAACAGTAAATATAATCTAAAAACTAAACAAATAGGAGACAAAAATGCATATTGGTAACAAAGATGCAAACTGTATTAATGGGGGGTTCATAGCTGGGAAACAGAGGGGATCTTGCATTGCAGTGAGGTACAAACCTAGCTCAACTGAGTTGTACAGTGAACACCTTCAAGATAAATTGGATGAAATCTCTAAACATTAAGATGCAAATGCATAAACTTCTAACTGCTAGTATGTTAATGTAATAATGATAATACTATAAACCACTCAAAATACTACCAATCACTTGTTAATGTATCTCATCGAATGACTCAACAGAACCTACATAGTAACAATTATGACAGCTAAAAGTGAAAATATCTTGCTGTTAAGCAATAAATTACAATTATACAAGAATAACAAAAAATATTTTATACACACATTAAAAACACGTTTTTTGTCGCCAACATTTTGTTATTTGTTTGACCCACTTAAACGCAAATATTTTATATCATACACGTAAAAAGTTATGTATGTTATGTTGTCAGAGCAGTGACAGTAATTATATGGAGAAATAATAAAATCTGTACATACGTATCTGGATAGCATTCATCAAACAGTATAGCCTCGGTTTGATTACAGCGCCGTAGTACGTAATCGCGTGCAGTAGCTATTCGACTCGTGTCATGAAACTTCTCTAATACAGTAACTTCGTGTTCAGAGTCACCAATCGACAATTTTGATAATTCGACGATCGTATCATCACAGTCATCGGACAGAAATCCTGAAATCACGTAAGCGTTAAAATAAACGCTGCATGACACACAATAGGAAGTGAATGACGAACTTTCCCCACGCGTAACACGTAATTTCTCAAAATCATTAAACTACACAAAGGGTCGCAATGTCGAAGAAAACATTTTTTTTATAATTAAACTAACCTGTGTATTGCAGGGAAAGATACATGCACTTGGCTTTAAACACTTTTTGTTGAACAAAGGCGTAGAAAGAGGCTATTATCCCGTTAGGGATAATGGCAGTCAATAAGTCCAAGACAATCACAGAGATTCGCACAAAAATTAATTATGTTCTACTATTGAACGTCAATAGTAGCCGTTAAACTCACTAACGTGAGTAAATTAGTTAAATTTACTTATATATTAACAAAAAATAAAAATTGAGGAAGATGGCCAACGACACTCCACAGCGTCTTCTTCCGCGAACGAATGTCACAGATTAAGAATTCATTATACTCAAAATGTGTTTAGAATCAGTGTTACCAGCTTTTTGTTTATAATTTCTACAACGATCAAAGAGTATAATCATCATATTATACAAAAAGTTTGGAGCCATAAAAATAACCACGTACTGTTTTATTGATGTTCTATGTATAATGTAACATTTTAATATGGATAATATCCAATTACTTAAATAAAATTACCTTTTAAATCGTCATATACTGTAGTAGAACATAAACTCGCTCGTGAATTTCTGTTCTCCTGAAATAATAACATTTTCAAGCAATAAAATATATGTTAAAATAAATAAAATCATACAAAGTTATTACATTTTTCATATTATTTTAACGAAACAGCTTACTTTTACAATTTTGATTGTTGTTCTGCTAGGTTTACAAATAAATGTACTTCTTCTGCTATTAACTGATTCATTGTGGAGGGAACCTGTTAAAAGTATTTTTAAAACATAATCCAATTAAATTTGGTTAAAATTCAAATTATACTTATTTTTTCATTAATAAATACAAGTCCAAACCTGACATTACACTGCTACTTTCATGTAATGTGACAAATGTTATGGTTTATGGTATATTTAAAAAAAACTTGCATTGCATAGCTATTTATTTTCCAAAAAGTTCTTATAGGGTAACATGCATACCTCAGAACTTTTTATTGAGGTACAAAATCAATAAAATTCAAAAATATGTTTAGAAGTTATCATTACTTAAATATACATACCTTAATATACATACCTATATAATTTAATATACATACCTACAGTAAATCATTCAAATACAATTTTTATTATGTAATAAAATATATGATATTTACATCATGGTCACAACACTGCTATCATAAATTGAAAGGGTGTGTACATTTTTCTAAAATTGATTTGTGTGTACATTTGGAACTAAATAAAGTACTTAATATTAAGCCCAAGGATGCATCCATGAAAACGATGATGCAGATCTTTTTGGATAATAGTAAATGACTTTTTGCAATAATGTAGTTCTAAATTATTATTAGGTATAAAATTGACTAGAACTGTAAAATAAAATTAGTTAGAACTAAAAATGTTTGAAGTTTAACAAATAATAAGTTATTAATATTCCATTTTATTTAACTTGACAACTATAAAATTTGGAATAAATACCGCTTTTTTCACCAAAATTGTTATATTTAAAGATAATCAACATAATATTATGTACCCACCTTGGAATTTTTGCATTTCCATAGTGCTAATTACACTTTGTCTATACTTTCTTCCCTTGCATTTCATAGGTTCATCATCTAAGATTGAATGATCAAAGCTATCAGCCATTGTTGTCATTCTCTTGTATATGCTTAATGATCTTTCCCATTTTTTGCCTGGTTGTAGCACTATAGGCAGTTTTAATTCATTTCCAATATCACTGTCTAATTTTATGTCATTACTTTCTCTTATATATGTGCTATTTCTTGTAGTCACCTTAGGGAAATCTACTACATTTATGTTTTCTGATAATGGTTTAGAATTACCTTGATCCATGTTGGATAGGTCATTATTTAAAGCTATTTCATTATCAATGAATTCTGTTTTTGGTGTTAAATTATCATTGTTATAATTTTCAGCATGTAATTCATTTTTGAATTTGGAAATAACAGTCCTATCGACATCAACACTACTAGTGCTACCATAGGAATTATCACAAATAAATATTAATGAATTATTTGTAATCTCATTTCGTCTTCTAGTTGTGACAAAACTTACACATCTATCTTCTTCTTCACTTTTATTTGATTTAATATCTTCATCAGATTCTAAGCTAGCTTCTCTTTCTTTAGAAATATTATAATCGGAATAAACATTGTCATCGTTTTCATTATCCATTGCACATGATTCACTGAAATTGTCTGTTGATATATCTTTTTTCTCAAAGTGAGAGTAATCTGAATTATCACCACTAGAACTGGTTATGTCTGAGTCATCCTTTTGCATTGTGTAATTTTCCATTTTGTTATAATACTTGTAAAATACAGAATTATTAATTCTCTCTAATATAACTATTGGCTTAGGACAATACACAACCTTATCATTGTCAAAAGAAGATTCATCACTATTACAAGTATCATAAAGTGACTGTGAATCTATGTCTTCAGAATTTGATGAATCTGTACTAATGTCTATTTTAACACTCTCATTCATGTTCAAGTTTTTATTACTCATAAAACTTTGCTTTGTAATATTATTTTTATCTTGTACTACAGAACAATCAATGACAGAAATATTTTCTCTATTAATGCTATTATTAATAGCATATAAACTACAATTAATAGAAGTATCCATTGAAAGATTAGTTACTTTGTCAATTTTTTCAGGGTCTAAAATATTTGGTACTTTATCTGCATCTGCTAAGTCTTGAATTTCAACATCATCAAATCCTAAAAAGGGTTGGGTTAGTACACTTACTGAGGTATTTTTAAGTGATTCGTTGTTTGTATTTTCCTTTTGAATATTATCATTATTATCAATTTCCTTTGTAACTGATATTAGAGCAAATCCATAAAAAGGTTCTGCTTCAGTGGTACAAAATGAACTATTATTTTCATGTGTATCTACATCAGATAGTTCAACATTCTCTTTACTTTTATTTGCATTAATTTGTTCTATTAGTTTACCTTCTAAATTACAGCTATCATCATTGGACGGTGAATTTATATCAAGTAAATGTTGAGCATGCATTGTAGATTGCTGAGAATTATCACTAGCTTTATCTACACTAAAATTAATTCTCTTATGACTTCTACATTTATTGGTATCATATAAACCAACTTTTGGACTGTCATTGATATTCATTATAATTGGCGAAAAATTATAAATTGATTTACTTCTATATTTTTCCTGAAATGGGGTACTGCAGAATGGAGAATTTCTAATTGCTGGAGATTTAAAATTTATAGTCGAAGTAAGTCTATGGTTGTCTCTTGTGCTTTTTTTCTGAGTACTTCTAATCACACTTGAAAAAAGGGGCATTTGTTTTACTATATTATAAATAGATTCATCATGGTTTTTAGAACTTCTTGTATTTTCTTCTTCAATTGTAAATCTATGAAAATTTAAATTTGTCATATTTTGTGAAGAATCGCTAAATTTAGCTTTGGTATTTTCTTTATCTGAATCTGTAATTAAAAAAATTATTTGATAAAATATTACAGAAATAAAAAATAATAAAAAATTAAATGTGATTTAAATACCTGTATTGTCATCATTCTTACAGTTAAAGTTCTTTACTTTTGTAGTTTTCTTTCTACTATATTTTTTTTCCTTGCTGTAAAATCAATAAATTCATAAATAGATAAATAAGAATGAAATTCTGCCAAGTTATACATAATATGGGTGTTTGTGAAACGCTCCCGAAAACAAAAACAGACGATAGTACTAAGGATACCTTTGATGATGGGTCACAAATAAGTTCGACCCCGAGGAAAAAAATTATCTTTTCACGACGTTTTATTAACTTTATTCAAGCTCCATATGTTAGTACAGAAACGATAATTTCATTAAAAAATCATGAAAATATTGAAACACAACCAGCAGTGGAATTACAATCAGCTGATTAGGGGTCAATGTACGCCCGCACGCCGAGTTCGCGCGACCCGCAGCTACCGATGGTACCACAATACCTAATAATTTACAATACTTGTCTAAATACATAACTTATCTACTTAACCTACTATTTTGCCACTGTGCTTGTCTCCACCTAGCCACTTTATTCACAGGTTAAATAAACCAAATACCTGGTTCGTATCCCCGCTAATAAAAAAATACTTAAATGAAATGTTAACAAGGTTAGAGTCATGCTTTTTATCCATCGTGTAGGTATGTTTATTATTCTGATTTATTCAGTTATGTACCTATTCAGATGAGTTCCGTACTAAGTTATTTAAAAAAAATTAGGTATGAAACAGCTTACCGATCTAAATCCTCCGTGGCCTTATGACATTCTCCAGGGCACATTAACATGTTGCCGTATTCACGATCACTATAAACGTACCTACGCGTTAGGCATTATTAAAACAAAACGAGAAACACAAAACGTAACAACAAGAATAATAACAATAAGAATTTAATAAACAAAACGTTTGAACTATATAGTCAACACGGAACTGTCTCAAAAACTAAAATTAATAATCAATCCCGCCAAAACAAATGCCTCGTGCGCCGTAACGTCCTTGAAGCACTGGTCAATTCCAGAGACTGGTAAACCGTTATGACATTGCCAACGTTTATTTTATTTATAGGTTTAGTTATCCCTACGACTAGTCTTCATATGGAATTTAGAAGTTACGGTTGTCATTTTTAACAAGCAGTTCTTTACTACAAAAATTATATTGAAATTAATAAACGTACCTAATTGGGTACTCAGTACTCACACAATTATAAACACTATTTCATCGTTTTATAGTGATTGTCGCCTCTAATTCTTATGTCGCCGGCAAACTAAATTTCGGTGCAACATGGCAGCGTTGCCAACATCAATTTGTCGAATTTCCCGAAAATTAATGTCAAATTCCCCAATTTAAGGACAAAACTTCAACAGATTTCCTACAAATTCCCCTCAATTTTATTTTAAGAAATGAATCAATTTTCACCAAATTTTATAAAATTTACTTTATAACTAACATTTTTTTTCTTTAAAATTAAAAAATAAAGAAATGAAAAGCATTAAATGATACACAAAAGTTGCCGAAATAAATCCGAAAATAAAATGTGGTGCATTGAAGATAATTAAAAAAGGGAGTCATTCGATATTCATAAGTAACCTAACAAAATGTTAAGATAAGTATTTAGATTTCTTGAAAAAAGGTTCTGACTTGGCCCTGGCTATCGATGTTCATAATCCCCGTATTTTCCCCGCATAATACCAATCCCCAACTATAAATTCCCCGCAATTATTATTTTGGGAATTTCCCACATGTTGGCAAAGCTGACATGTGTAAATTCCACAGCGCGAGGCGACACGAGCCGGCCGGGCGGCGGTGGCGCGTGTGTGAAAGGGAAGGGTAGAGTGAGTAGGCATTGTTTCGCACTGAGTTAGATACAGGTACAGTCACGTAAAAAGAACGCGGAGCGACAGTGGATGGAGAATAATAGGTCAATCCCGTCCCCCCCCCCCCCCATCCACAGGAGAGGGAACCCGTTTGATTAACACTAACACATACACACTCTCAGACATTAGTCTAGAACAAAACACTAGGGTACACCGCGTTCGAGGTTCAACACCTGGTGATACGGGGCGTTTCTAATTTTTGCGACCCGTAAACAAAATTGCGATAGTGATTCAAGACGAGATTCGTACCTCCTTCTGAGGGGTCCTTGCTGCATCGCCCCCGCCCCCTAGCTTGAGGAGCCTCACTCCGAAAGCAGGGCTCAGGGTGCCTCGGGACTGCAGGCCGCGAAGCGCCTCGCCGCCGGCAGAATCGTTGCACTCAATAGCTCGTAGGTCCTCACTTATGAGCCTAATTCGATGAAGCTGTCAAGGCCGCAGGGCCAACAGTGTAAACTTTCAGAAAAAAGTGGAGGGAGTGTGTCTTCGCATGGGTACAGTTGTGTTCTAAAGTACTATACATGGTACTAGGCTATTGTTTTATAATATAATAGTAATTAATTGTTTTTATTGATTCTACTCATAATAGGTACTTTACTAGCTACTTAGAACTTTGGAAGAGGTTGGAATTAAAAATGGATAATGTTTACTTGAGCATTATTTTTTATTTCTGTCGTAAAATATAAAGTAGTTTGTAACAAGAAAAATTAAGCTAAAGGTGACACGCCGTCCTTTATATCGTCTTGGATCACATGGAAGCTATATTTTGATGGTGTGTTGGTGTTACTGGATGCTACTTCATCATTACTTTCATCTTTGCTTGAGTTTCTGTCATCAGAATCATCATCATCAATGTGATTGATAAATGTTTCCATCATCAGGTCAACCACATGGTAATTTTTTTGGTATTCATCCTAAATACTTTTAACTTTACTGTACAATTTTCCTCATTCACCTTCTCCCATCATATTTACCTTTTCATTAACTAGTTTAGTCATAAAACAATAGATATAAATAATTTTTCTTTTCTTCCCTTTTAAAACCATTGTCGTGCGTCGTGCAAAGAAAGCTGTGTGTGCGACTGTATTTTGGGAGCAAACATAGCGTGGGAAGCATGCTGAACCAATAGCGTGCGTGCACAGTAATACTGACAAGCATTCCCGTGTCGCGCCCCCTTCGTACCACCAACTTGATTGATGAATCCCTCAGTGCACAGGTACAAGGCCAGCATTTACTAGACGGGACTTATAAGAACTCGGCGTCCCTGAGAATATTGACCCTATTGTCCTATTGTGTCAGCTGATTTTATTGTAAGTTTCACTGCTGGTTTTATGTTTAAGTATTTTCATGATTTTTTTAATGAAATTACCGTTTCATTTAACTGTACTAACATGATGGAGCATGAATAATGTTAGTAAAACGTTGTGAAAAGATAATTTTTTTCCTCGGGATCGAATTTATTTGTAACCCATCACCAAAGGTATCCTTAGTACTATCATCTGTCTTCGTTTTTGGGAGCGTTTCACAAACACTCGGCATAATATATAATATTTTTAAGAAGCTTATGATACTTCATTTCAATGTTATTGTTAATTTAGCAATTTGTTATACTTTATAATACAATAATCTTTGACTACCCAATGTAAAAATGTGGCATGGTTTTATAATATTTTATAGTAAAAACTATAAAGATAGTCAATGGTCCTGTGCCCAGCAGTGGGATTTATATTGGCTGTAACTTTACTTTACTTTTAAATATATAATTATACTTTACTTTTAATTATTTTTATAAGTGGTAGAGCCATGCTGCAGCTATATGGTTGTAGCACGAATGGTCGGCTTGACCGGGGAAGGACCACGCTCTCACAGAATACCAGCGTAAAATAGCAGCTTAACGCTACTGTGTTTCGTATGGTGAGTGTAGAGAACCGGAGACCCTTTCTACTGGAAAAGAGGCATTCCATCTTAGTCCTCACGGGTGACAACGCATCTGCACTTTGATTCGTAATCGAAGATAGATGTAGATGTCTAAGGGCCACAGCAACCACTTACCACTAGGTGGACTGTGTGCTAGTTTGTCACCCTTATCCCATAAAAAAATATATATAAAAGAAAGAAAAATAATGCCAAAATAGCCTACACAATATTATGTTATGCTAAAAGTTTTTTTTTTATAGGATAAGGGTGACAAACGAGCACACAGTCCACCTGATGGTAAGTGGTTGCTGCGACCCATAGACATCTACATCTATCCTCTATTACAAATTAAAATGTAGATGCATTGTCACCCGTGAGGACTATGATGGAATGCCTCATTTCCAGTAAAAAGGGCCTCCAGCCACCTGCACTCACCAAGCGAAACACAGAGGTAAACCTCTACTTCACGCTGGTTTTCTGTGAGGTCGTGGTACCACCCCGGTTCGAGCCGGCCCATCCGTGCGACAGCAAAAGCTGCCGCGTGGCTCTACCACTGTTAAAAATTTATTTTAGCATTACTACCTTTTTCAGATATTTTCCAATATACGAGGGTGGATTGAAAAGTATTCGGCCTAACACAGATCCATTCAATTCTAAAAATCAAATCTACCCACATTATTTAGTTCAGTTCAGACTAGTTCATTGTGTGAAGTTCGAAACGTGTGCGATAATTAGTTGTGATTTTATAAATTTATTAACAAAGTAATCGGACATAATTTCCGCGAATGGAGCAAATCGAGCAGCGTGACGTCATTAAGTACCTCCATAAGAAGGGGCTATCATCAAAAGCCATCCATGATGACATGGTCAGTACATTAGGCGATTGTGCTCTGTCATATTCATCCGTCAAAAAATGGATAGCAGAATTTAAGCGTGGTAGAGAGAGTGTGAAAGATGAACCCCGCTCTGGAAGGCCTTCGATGTCAACTACTGACGAAAATATTAAAAAAGTACTTGATTTAATAATGGGAGACCGCAGATTAAAAATTAGAGAGATAGCCGAGATTATAGGCATCTCTTATGAACAAACTCAAAACATCACTGTCAACGAGTTGGGTTTCCACAAGGTGTCTGCGAGGTGGGTTCCGCGACTGCTTTCAGTTGAACAAAATCGGACGCGATTGACTATTTCACGCGACTATTTGGAGTTATTTGAAGCCGATGCAGATGATTTTTTGAATCGTTTTGTTACTATAGACGAAACATGGGTTCATTACTGTACACCGGAAACAAAACAACAATCAAAACAGTGGAGAAGAACTGGTTCACCACCCCCTAAAAAGGCTAAGTCGATTTTGTCGGCAAATAAGGTGATGGCTTCAGTATTCTGGGACTCGAAAGGTGTGATTATGATTGATTATCTTGAAAGGGGTCAGACTATAAACTCTGATTACTACTGCACCTTACTACGTCGTTTACGAGAGGAAATAAAAGAAAAACGTCGAGGAATGCTCAGAAGAAAAGTCCTGTTTCATCAAGATAACGCCCGTGTTCACACGTCAGTACAGTCAATGGCTGAAATTCACAACTGTGGCTTTGAACTCTTACCGCATCCGCCGTATTCACCTGATCTGGCACCATCAGACTTCTTTCTGTTCCCTAACCTAAAAAAGCACTTGGGAGGTCAAAGATTTTCGACAAACGACGAGGTCAAAGCAGCTGTAGACGCATATTTTGACTCTAAGGAAGAATCATTTTTTTTCAACGGTCTAAATGCTTGGAAGGGGAGGTGGCAAAAGTGTATTGAACTTGATGGTGATTATGTAGAAAAATAAAAATATAACTGATTTAGTATGTGTTTATTTTCTTGGTTAGGCCGAGTACTTTTCAATCCACCCTCGTAGATCAAAATGATAATATTATTTTTGAGATTGAACACAAAGTATAATATGTATGTATAGGATTTAGGTCATAATTGTATGGTAGTAAACTTAATGTTATAGGGGCTAGGTTACTTAGATTAAAGGTAGCAGAATAACACTTATCACAATACAAGAAAAACATTTTTTTATGGTTTGTTGGTGTGTTGTTTTTTTACAATTTGAGAGTTAAGATAGTGACATTGTATAAGAGTGAAGTAAATAGAGGCCACTCCATTTATAATTCTATTCTTTATCTGTGTGAATAGTATGATGCCTTATAAAAATATATTTAAAACAATATTATTAAAAACATTTTTTAACATGCATGACATTGAAATGATCAAATAATTATAAACTAAGTATGTGTATGAAAAGGATATAAGTCACAAAGTAAGCTAACATAAATAATTAATTAAGAAATTAGAAACTTTCAACTTCATCATCATCACATCTAATTGTGATTTCCATTGCTGTACAAAAGCCTCTCCCATAAATTGTCACATAGCATGGTCCTGAACCACGAAGCCATCAACTGTCAACTTGTCTTATCAGGATGTCACATTATCTATTGAAGGGCTAGCATATTTCTCTCCTTCACTGACTGTTGTTTCATATAGCTTATAGAAAGTAATTTCATACATAAGTGAATTAATACTAAAATTAAGACAGAATGTTAATACTTACACATTAAAGGATAATTTAGGGCTATCAGTGATTGCAGGGGAAGATTTTAACAACAGATCGAATGGGTCTGGAGCCTTATTTACATGTAAAGATTTGTCAGGTGTCAGATATGCTGATTGAGATATAGAATCACGCAGCGACTCCTCCAGTGTTGAAATATCTTTAGTAATCCTCTTGACATACTTCTTTTTGCAAACCTTATAAGGGGCGACGTTGCTATGATTAGAAGAACCCATAGACGACATATCCCGCTTAGTTTGCTTTATGTTTTGAATGTAAAAAGCATCGAAAATAGAACATTTAGCGTCTATCGTAGAAAGTAAATCTTTATGTTCTAAACCACCACCTACATCCTTTTTGGATCTATATGTTCGTCTCATTTTATCTTTTTACACAATGGTATATTAAATAACTATGGAAAGTTCATTGATTATTTCGTAGTAACATAAATAATTTGTGCTAGTAACATATGTAAACATTCAATCCAATTCAATCAAAGTTTCATTTCTTATTCAAACATTCAAACCAATTCAAACACAAAAGTCACAAAACGTTTCTGTCAATAGGATAAAACACAGATTAAATAAATATGTAGCAAGCTAGATTAAAAATAAGAATGTCATCACAGAGTCATAGTCAAGGAGGTTGTAAAATAAAAATATAGAGAGTGCGCACTTCATACTAGAGAAACGTTCCAAAATCAGTGACGTTGAAATGAGTGAAAGGCACCGAGTTAGGCGTTGCATTTCTTGTCCATGATACAATATTTTGAGAATATTATTAGTGTATACAGCATCACACGACACGACAAATCGACGGATTCAACTCGGCTGGGCAGCGTTCGGGAAGCTACGACACATCTTCTCGTCAGAAATACCTCAAAACCTTAAAACAAAATTGTACAACCAGTGCGTGTTGCCAGTGATGACTTACGGAACTGAGACGTGGTCCTTCACTGCTGGCCGTATGAGGAAGCTCAAGGTCGCTCAGCGAGCTATGGAGAGGGCTATGCTCGGAGTTTCACTGCGTGATAAACTTAGGAATGAGGATATCCGCAGTAGAACCAGAGTAACCGACATAGCCCAACGGATTAGTAAGCTGAAGTGGCACTGGGCCGGCCATATAGCTCGAAGAACCGACAACCGATGGGGGAGAAAGGTTCTCGAGTGGCAGCCTCGTACCGGTAGGCGAAGTGTAGGGCGTCCCCCCACAAGATGGAGTGACGACCTGGTAAGACATGCAGGAAGTCGATGGATGCAGGTGGCTCAGGACCGTGCTTTGTGGCATTCTTTGGGGGAGGCCTATGTTCAGCAGTGGACTTGTGAAGGGCTGTAATGATGATGATGATGATACAGCATCACGGAAAACGAAATGCATATTTTTTTAATATGGAAAATATTGAATAGTGTTATAATTAAACTCCGTTTAATATTTTGATTACATTACTGCTTCGCTACAGTATCAAACCTTACGGTAACTAGTGGCGGCGTAGGGTGGGTTGACACCCAGGGCGGTTTTCTATCAAGCACCCCCCAAAATAAAACAAAAATGCTATACATGCTAACGGGACTTTAATTTGCTAAAATATTCTAATATATTATCAAAGTTTACTTTCTTGTCATTTTCAATAGATAAAATGGATAGATTGGTTAGTCGCGCTTGGCTCATTGTGGACCTTAAGTAAGATTTTATTAACTTGAGTTTTGCAAAGTTTCCTTCACATGAAACTTAATAGTAAAAAAATCTTAGACACAGCGCTAGATTCGGAACAATTTCAGAATAGCTCCAATAATAGCAAAAATAAAAAGTTCCAATGAACTACATTGAACCGCTTCTTGGGAAGAACTGCTGGCAGTTTTCAAGTCGTAAAACCGCCAAAATTATATATACTGCAGAAAATCCATCGTAGATTTTGTCAGATTTTGAACTATTATACGAAGATCTTAATCTGGTGACATTAGCAGAATGTAAGGCTGAATAACACTAAATGTTACGAGAATATCATCCATTGCTCTTTAGCGATATTCTAGTTCCTCGTAAAATATGTCAAGACATTCTAATATAGTTCTCTGCAGCTTCTCTGGCAATGTTAGTCCAGCATATCGGATAATTTCTCCCGATAAACGTTTGCGATATCTCTTCATTTCTCTTCTTCCTTCAATCGATATATCCACATACTCACATTTTTTGTCCCGTAGGAAATAGCTTTTTCCACTAGTGGAATACGTTGGCTTTGAAGAAAAATTTTGGGCTTTGATTTTTATCTCATACTTTTCCAGTGATAATCTAGATTGTTATTATATTATTTAGTATTTGCTTTTGTGTCTAACTAACTTCTGTTAGGATTTTACACCAAAAGGAAAGATAGCATAAAAAACTGAAGTCACACAAAGCTAGTAAGAGTGTAGATACTGCTTCTTTTGTATCGACGTTTTCTCTGTTGGTGCTGGGAGCATATATATCTTCGAGTGCTTATACTAGTTTTTTAAAATTATTCTGCAGTGGTTTAACAACGTCATGATAAGCAATTCATTTTGTCTGAGAGTCTTTTGACGGATACGCCTTCACTTTTTATTAAAGTTTCCCATTGACGTGTGGATGATGAAAAGAACCTGTAAACTCTTTCTACTGTTCCGAAAAAAAGTCAAACTTGAATTAACGCACCCTCAGTGAGTGCACTCCACATAGATTTAGCGAATGATTAGCACAAGGCGTTTTCTACGTGGTAGAGCCATGCTGCAGCTATATAAGTAGTATAGTTGTAGCACAAATGGGTCGGCTCAACCGGGGAAGGACCACGCACTCACAGAATACCAGAGTAAAATAGCAACTCAACACTGATGTGTTTCGTATGGTGAGTGTAGAGAACCGGAAACCCTTTTTACTGGAAAAGAGGCATTCCATCTCAATCCTCATGGGTGAAAACGCATCTGCATTTTGATTCGCAAAATAGGATAGATGTAGATGTCTATGGACCATAGCAACCACTTACCATCCGGTGGACTGTATGCTCGTTTATCACCCAATTCTATAAAATAAAACAATATATTCATTAATTTGACATATGGAGTGTAGAGTAGAAGGAGGACCATCTCCTTATATGAAATGTGTCCCTAAAAACGCGTCCAATAAGGGTGGCGCTGCAGTAGCATACGATAAATTAAAAAAAAGCGCCAAAATTAATCAGAATAAGATGGAGAAATAAACAAGGACCGACCAATCCGCTTGGTTTTGTACTACGTAAATAGTTGAGGTTTTGTATACTGGTATTTTACTAACTACTCTAGTCATACAATTTTTCAAATATTTGAATTCAGCTGACTTCACTCCGTCTACAACAGCTATCTTCATATCGTAGTTTTCAGACGCCAGCGCTATTGTGGTAGGTTTTGGAACCTCTATTTTCAGTATATAGTGGGACACTTTTTCAACTTTCGCACCTTATAAGATGGTTCTCCTTCTACTCTACACTCCATAATTTGACAACGTCAAATTTTAAAATAGTGTTGTCATCTATAGAGCGTAAAATGCGCCTCCTAGTTTTTAGGAAAAGAACATTCGTGTAACAGAAACAGAAACTGAAACTTTTCTATTCAATATAGATTATAAATAATATTTATTGAAAGTCACTCTTTTGTTCAGTTACCACTGGTTCGAAAAAAAATCTCTGTCCTGGGAAGAACCAGTAAGAAACCCAGCGGAACTTTTTTTTAAATAACAGCTTACAATCATGTTTGATACACAAATTAACAACACAACAAATTAGAAATAGCTCGGTAGCGATCACCTCATTTCCAGGGGTTATTATCATCAATAAATTCTTTAATATTATAATAACCCTTTTTATACAAACTGAGTTTATTAAGTTTTTGAACATTGAGCAGGTCAAATTTTGTATATTTTCTGGAATTTTGTTGTAAAAGCGCTGACTCGATGGAGTCGAGTAACTGGTACTACTAGCTTGTGTGTGTTCCTAGTATTTACAGAATGAATATCACTTATTTTTGTAATCTACTTTTATTTTTGTGTACGTACATTACATTTTCATAATTGTATTGAGAGGCCAAAATTAATATATTAATTTCCTTAAATTCTTTTCGCAACGACTCTTTAGGCTTTAAATCATAAATTGCTCTTATGTAAAACAAATATAATATTAGTGTCAGCTGCGTGTCCCTAGAGCAAAATACCATACGACATTATGCTATGGAAATAGCTAAAGTAAACTAGTCTAGCTGTTTCAACACTAGTTAGACTTCTAATCATTTTTACGGTATATGCTGCAGAACTAAGTTACTAAGATACTATGTCTATGTGTTACCCTGAAGCTGTAAAATGTTTAAAAGATAAGATTCCTGCGATAAATCTCATCTGTGTCAAAGTTATCCATATAGGGGTTATAAATTTGACACACAAGAAAATTGCCAATTTTTGATATATTTTATGATTTTTATAGACTTTAAATATCTTGAGAGTATGAAAAGTAACCTGAGAGCAAAGATTAAGTAAACTCTTTTGTCTCATATTTAGCCAATTAGCATAGTAAAAGTTAACTAAAAAATATAGTGATGATCTGTCAAAGTTACCCCGAATGACTGTACAGTAATCAGTGATCACTTTGTTAACCCATTCACTGCCTTCCTAAGAAATTACAACATTACACCAATGCCGCCTTATACTGGTATTTAGCCCGCCCATCGGCGGGCCCGGCATCTCGATAAAGTATCTTGGCCCGTTCATCGGCGGTTTCGGCATGAGGCCTTAGATTTCGACGTGAGATTTTTTTAATGTCTAATTTACATGTCATGTGCATTACGTAGATCGTGTTTGCGTATATTTTTGTGTTATTTGTGAAAAAATTGTGCCAGTTTCATTTGTTATTTTTCTCATGCCTAATCAAACTTTTTTATGTTTAATTTTTTTCCCACGTCTTAATTAAGCAGAGGAGATAGTCTCAACTCGATGCACTAAGTCAAACAGCAAACGAACTCCCAAAACATTCAGCAAAACTCAAGTTGTGAAAACCACGAACGTCAAAATGCGAGTGAAAGCTTTTTTTCCGTAAACTATTTTTTTCTATAATATGCTACTTACTTACGTCAAATCATAAATCATGCAAGTTGTAAAATTATTGGTGTCCATAACAAAAGGTATCGGCACTTCTTTTGTTTTCAAAGTGACTATTACCGACGGGCTCCTTTTATTCAGATCACCATCTGCATTCTTATCTTATTTCCTATTTACCAACAGTTTATGATCTTATCTCTATTAAACCACAATCCGAAATAGGTCATTATCCAAAATTAAATCATAAATCATACCGAAAAATTGCATACGGTGACCAAAACAAAGGTGTGGGCACTTTGTCCGTTATCACAGTGACGAATACCGATCGGTTCCTTTTATGTAGATCATCACAGTGGTAGAGCCACGCGGTAGCTTTTGCTGTCGCACGGATGGGCCGGCTCGAACCGGGGTGGTACCACGACCTGATATAAAACCAGCGTGAAGTAGAGGTTTGCCTCTGCGTTTCGCTTGGTGAGTGCAGGTGGCCGGAGGCCCTTTTTACTGGAAATGAGGCATTCCATCTTAGTCCTCACCGGTGACAACGCATCTCCATTTTGATTTGTAATAGAGGATAGATGTAGATGTCTATGGGCCGCAGCAACCACTTACCATCAGGTGGACTGTGTGCTCGTTTGTCACCCTTATCATTTAAAAAAAAATCATCTGCATCCTTATCTTGCTTCGTAGTTACCGACAGTATATTTTTTTATCTAGAAGGTGTCTACAAAATCTACAAAAAGCGGGTAAAATCCTCTTAGGAAGTGATTCTATTGCTCAAAAACAACAACTTCTTCTATGGGACCTATATCGAAATCTCAAAAAAAAACTACTTCGCCACACAAACTCATCTCAGCTGATCGGCGGTTTAGTATGTGGAAGCCATTATTTTTGAGATTTGGATGTAGGTTCCATAGAAGAAGTTGTTGTATTTGAGCAATAAAATCAATCCCTATAAGGATTACCCGCTTTTTTGTAAAATCTTGTATAGTTCAGTTTTAATGATAAGGTGCAAGGAACAATAAAGTTTATATTTTATTATCACTACATGTAAATATCCTTTATTTTATAGTTTTTGTATAAAATTTTAACAAAACGTTTGTTAATTCTGAATACAAGTACTGCCCGCCCATGGGCGGGATCGGCATGACAGGTCAGAATTGTCCTTTTCTAAAAAAATCTTAGATATCCGCAGGCCGTTTTGGAAACGAATCAATCATAATAAAACGAGTTATTATACCAAATCTTATAATTTTTTCATGTTATTTGGCATACTTATTAAGGTTTGAAATCTGCCCGCCCATGGGCGGGCTCGGCATGTGAATAATAAAGTTTGTCCCGCCCATGGGCGGGTAAGCCATTGAATGGGTTAACAAACGACGCGTTCTAGACTATTGATATGAAATAGGGAACCAGTCAAAGACATTTAAGCATAATTTTAGTATAGTTTAGTTATATTTGTTTTTTCCGTATCTTTTTTATGAAGAAATTAATTTGTAAACATAAATTAAGATTTACTATACTTGCAATCCAAAGTTATTAGTTTGGATTGGTGATGTCCCAGGCACTACAGCGTCCAGAATAGCTGTTGTAAAATTATTGTCGCTGTATAAATCATCTTTAGATGTAAAGGCCAATTTTTCTATTAAAACAAAACTCAAAATGTCGACATGTTTTATATTTTATTTAAATTGAGTACATATTATTATAGTTATTTTGTGTAAATATTGTAAGAATTTTGCATAATTTAAACGTGTTTCATTAAATATTAAGTTATGCTACACCTGTAATTCCAATATACTAACTTAAATGAAATTAAAACAATTTAATAGGCTAATTATATTAGGTTTTTTTTTTCTATATCTTTTGTTATGAATAAATGAATTTGTAAGCATAAATCATATTTTCCTATAACTTGTATTCCTCGTCAGAAATACGTAACTGTGATCGGTTCTGGTTTTCCAAGATTTATTCTATTAGGAAATATGTTTCTAAAATCATTATTATAATTCTAGAGATATGGTAATAGAAATAATGTTTAATTATAGAAACATATTTTTTAATAGAATAAATCTTGGAAAAATCAGATCGATGAAAAAAATTTAATTTCTTTTTTTATTATTTTATTCGAATTTTCCCGCTCAAATTTTTTATGTGCTTCAACGATAGATGGTGCTGAATTTTATTCCTATCCATTTTATATGGAGTTAACATTCTTCTCCGCTAGCAGTAAAGTATTCTGTGCATTTAAGTAATAGTAATAGGCCGGACATCAGCAGCAAAAATTGTCGTCTATAACTTATGGGACCTATACGCTAAGGCGTAGAGGCTGCTCTTCCCGCAGCGCCGGAGACGTAGTAGTCTCAAAATAGATACAGAAATCCTTCTGAATCAGTCCTTCTGTTGCGGACAGCTAGAGACCCGCCGCCCCGTCACCCCTTCATACCCCGTTGCGCCCCGCACACCCCGCGCACCGGAGCCGAGCGACGACCAATGGGCGTGCATCATCGTCGCGCGGCACTACTCACAGACTAAGACGCTCTCTTGCGGGATATAAGAAGGGCGTTTTGGTCTGTGAGCTGTTCATTTCGGAAGCGGCACTCGAATACGACAAGAGAAGAAACCTCAAGAGAAACCATCAAGAGAGAAGAATCTAGACTCCAGTAAAGACTCCCTTTGTGTAAATAATTAGTGAAAAGCCGCATTGTAAATAATTTAATACAACATAGTCTACAGTACCATCTTTTCTTCACGCAGTCCCCTAGCATAGTTAACCTCAGATCGGTCAGTCAATTTAGTCAATACAGTCCACTAGCTCTACAGTAATAAATAAATACAGTCCACTTATATCCACTATATTCTTGGTCCATCGTCGCCGGATTCAAGCCAGAAGTAAGAAGAAACAAGAAAGAAGGCAATTATGGAAGAAAGAACATAATTACAGAAGAGAGAAGATCATTACAGAAGATCTTCAAAGAAGAAAGAAGTTCGTCGACGAAGAGAGAAGATCGTCGGTACTAATTTCTTCCCTGTTTCTTATTAAGCCTACGTCATATACGTCATATTGTCTGTTTCCAGACAATTTCTTGTTTCTCAAACCGCGTTTACGCGACCAGGTGGTTGCTCCCTAACGGTGCCAAACTGTGACCATCTGGTAACGCCCTTGTGGCCGGAACGGCGTCCAATACGTGCGTCTTTTTGAAGACGATCGGAAGTCGCAACGAGGGACGTCATGAGGAAAACACGAAGCCAGAAGACACGGAACGACGACGAAACGCCGGTAGGAATGCGAATATTCGAAAAAGCACCCGCGTCCCCGTCCGATTATCTCGCGTTGGCACAAGCACCCTCCGCCGTGCCCCAGGCCCCGCTCGCGCCCGCATCTACGCCAGCGCCCGCGCCCCCGCCGCCGCGCCCCGCTATGTCCGTGTCTACGACCGATCGTTTGGGAGAGGTTAGCACATCCGCGCCGCGCACAGAGACACTCGCCGCGATTATAAAAGATCTTCCGACTACAGAAACTAGTTCGATAGTACGTACCGTCGCGCCAGTAGCAGACGTACATAGACCCGCGCCCCGTCGGTCCGATCAGTTCGTTCAGCCCGGTAGACAGTTAGCGCGATAGCAAAATTAAAGCAAATCGAATATAACGCCGCGGAGGAACTAGCTGCAATTAGAAGGAAGCAATTTCAACTCGAAGAAGATCTTATCAAGAAGAAATACGCTAGGGACGTCGCTCAACTGCATGAAGAAACAGATAGGGAAAGTCTAAACGAAGACGATTTAGTTGAAAATAGGGTACGCGTTGATAGGTGTTTAGAGAACGTAGAGACTGTGCGGGGGGAGCCGCCCTACCGTCCGTCTCAGCCCGCGCCCCGCATCGAGATAGAGCAGGCCCTACCGAATAGGGAAGCCGGTTACGACCACGCTGAAGATGCTCAGGGGAGGACGGTAGCGAATGATGTTCAACCGCGTCGCGTAGAAACGATACAGAGGGATAGTGGAGTCACCGTAGAAATGAACCAGGTGGATCGTCGTGTACGGGTTACGTCGCCGTCGCGCGTCCAACGCCGCACTCTATCGCCTATATATAGATCGCCACATCGCCACGCGGATCGTAGATCACCGTCGCCGTGTAGGGATGTAGGTATACATAGATCGCCATCGCCACATCGCCACGCGGATCGTAGATTATCGTCGCCGTGTCATAAGGATGTAGGTGTACATAGGACGCCAGCGCCACAGCGTAGGCTAGAGGGAGATAGGAATAGAGATAGGTCGCTTACTCCGCGAGGAAAAGAGAGGGGTATAGATCGACTAGCGGAAGCTCTAGAAAACATAATTAGAGTCAGGCCCGCCGCCGCGAAGCAGACGCAGGACTTGCCTATTTTTAACGGTTCGGCCGCGGAATGGTTAGCTTTTAAAGCCGCGATGAAAGAATCCACGCGTTTATATGGATTCACAAATACGGAAAATATGGCAAGGTTAAGAAATTGTCTACGCGGTGAAGCTAGGTAAGTAGTATCGGCACTGCTGTTTACCGCAAAGGATCCAGCAGATATTATGCGAACACTGGAGCAGTGTTTCGGCCGCCCGGAAGTAACTATAGATCGTGCGTTAGAGGAACTGAAACGCCTTCCGCGCCCGGGTCAAACCGCCCAGGAATTAAATTCGTTCGCGATTAAGTTACAAAATACAGTGTGTATTTTGCAGAACGTCGACGGCAAAGGATATTTACAAAATCCGATGCTAACTAGGGAAGTCACTAGCAAACTTAGCCCTCACTTACGGTCACGTTGGTGCGATTATGCGGAGCACTACGGAAGTGCGGACGAACCGGACATCGTCACGATATCTCGGTTCATGATGAGAGAGGCTGACCGTGCGTTAAGTCATGCCTATACGTCCGTAGCGCCGACTAAGGAATCGCCCGTAAGACGAGAGGCACCGCCGTCGAAAAGGGTTATATTGACACGCCGCGTAGAGGATAGGGCCCGCGACGTAAAGACGTTCACCGCCCAGGAGGACACCGGTAGTTCCTCATGTATGTGTTGCGGGGGTGAACACATAATCGCCAAATGTAGGAAGATAGCGCAAATGGGTTTGGACGACCGGTGGACGTGGGTTAAGGAAGATGGGGTGTGTTTTAGGTGTTTAAATAGTAAACACCGACGATTTAGATGTAAAGCTAAGAAATGCGGCGAGACGGCTGCAACGCCCCCCACCATGCCCTCCTTCACGCCCGCAAGACCCGCGCACCTGAGACATCGGCAAAACCGGATGAGACCGTGCTCGTCGCGTCGAACGTTGGTAGTAGTGCGTCCGTATTGTTGAAAGTGTGTCTCATTACCGTATGCGCTGCTTGACGAAGGCTCTACTATTTCGTTAATCGACGACGACTTAGCTCGCGAGTTAGGAGCGGAAGGACCGGTAAAGCCGCTCAATATTAGAAGCGTAAATAATAGTCAGCGCGAGGCCGATAGTAGGTTAACATAGGCATACGTGGCAAGACGCGCAGTGAGGTGTATAATATCAATGCGTGGACAATAGCAAATTTAAAGATAGGTTCGCAATCTGTAAGTAGGGAGTGCTTTCGGTTAAAGCACTTACGCGACCTACCGAGTTCGGTTTGTTACGACGACGCAAAACCGAGTTTATTATTAGGCGCCGACAACTGGCATTTAATAATCACCCGTAATTTAAGAATAGGACGTCGAAGGCAGCCTATAGCTGCACGTACGTTATTAGGGTGGGTAATACAGGGAACCGTGCCGCGGTTATCGTGTAGGGAAGACGGCGAGACCGTATTACACGTCGTAAGCACTAGCGGACGGTCAGATAGGGACATCCGAACGTTTGCCAGTCAGGACGAGGGGCTAACGGAACTCCTCAAACGGCAGTACGAGATAGATTCCATAGGTATCTCGCTAAAGAGTAGGCCGCGACGGGAAGAGGAGCGCGCTGTCGACATATTCCAGCGCACCGTCAAGAAGGTCGGCGAGCAATACCAAGTTGGACTGCCATGGAAGGACGACAACGTGCGGATGCCACCCAGCTACGAAATGGCAGCCCGAAGACTACGGACGATTGAGAGAAAAATGGACCAGTCACCGGAGTTTCGGGACGCCTACACAGCCCAGATAGACAACCTCCTGGCAAAAGGATACGCAAGGGAAGCCGAGGGGACAGAGAGAGAGGACCCCAAGAGCTGGTACCTGCCACACTTCGCCGTACAGAACCCGAACAAGCCGGGGAAGACAAGAGTAGTGTTCGACGCAGCAGCGCGCGCATCCGGTAGATGTCTTAATGACTATTTACTCGACGGCTCCGATTTATTACGGAACTTACCGGGCATACTGTTTAGGTTTAGGGAGAATGAGATAACCGTGTCCGCGGATATTAGGGAAATGTTCTTGCGTGTAAAAATCGACCGTCGCGACCAACCCGCGCAATTGTTTCTGTGGCGAGGTAATGAGCCATCCAGCCCACCGCGGGAGTACGTTATGACGTCTATGATTTTCGGCGCGAGGAGCTCGCCGTTTCTCGCACATAGTGTTAGAGATTTTAACGCGCGCGCACACACAGAAACACATCTGTTGGCGCTTAACGCTATCGTGCGTAGTCATTATATGGACGACTATTTTGACAGTTATGCAACGGTAGAGGAAGCGGTAAATACGGCAACGCAGGTTACGGAAGTGCACCAGAAGGCCGGTTTCACCTTGGCAGGCTGGAATTCTAACCACGCAGCCCTATTGGAAGACAAGCCGGAGGAACTACTGGCGAGCAAGCCTAAGGAAGTAGGCTTAAGGCAAGACAGCCCAGGCAGGACCCTAGGGTTGTATTGGATCGCCGACGAAGACGCCCTGACGTTCAACACCTCTATGAATAGGGTGCCGCAGGAAGTAAAGGCGCTACAGCGACCACCGACTAAGAGGGAAGCATTAAGCGCAGTCATGTCGGTGTTTGACCCACTCGGACTGCTTAGCTACCTCACCATCACCGCCAAGATCCTGCTACAAGACCTATGGCGAATGAAGAAGGTCGGATGGGATGATGAACTACCCGAGGAGGCAGCGGATGAATTCCAGAGGTGGCTGCGAGTCGTCGAGGAGGTGTCACGACTGCGACTGCCTAGGTGCTATGCTCCTACGGGGGGAGTGGTAGAGCGTCAACTTTACGTTTTTAACGACGCAAGCGAACGTGCGTACGCATCCGCGGCATTTTGGCGTATACGATATCGCGACAGAACGATTAGGGTACGATTAGTGGCGGCCAAGGCGAAAGTCGCCCCGATAAAGGCGCAAAGCATACCGCGTTTAGAGTTGCAGGCGAATTTGATAGGCGCGCGACTCGCGGAATTCGTGCAAGGCGAGCACAGAGTGGTAGCCGATAAGGTAGTGTATTGGACAGACTCCACTATGGCGCTCCACTGGATACAGAACGATACGGCGCGTTACACCCCATACGTGGCTCATATGTTAGGGGAGATAGCGGAAAAGACGTCACCCGAGCAATGGAGGTGGATAACGACTGCAGAAAATAACGCAGACCAGGCGACGCGCGTAAATTACGTGAACAAGGAAGAGGGCGACCGATGGTTCACGGGACCGCCATTCCTGTACGAGGAAGAAGACAGATGGCCTCGCCGTCAGGAAGAGAAGGCAGGGAATGATGATGAAGAACTGGAGGAAGTCGTGGCGCATCAGAGTGACACCAAGGACGCTCCACACCTGCCAGACATAGAAAGATTCTCTTCCTACGAGAGATTAATCAGGGCCACTGCACGGATACTACAGTTCGTCGATGCCATACGAGGAAGGGCGAACGGACTGACATTGCAGCACATCCAGAGAGCAGAGCGGATGTGGATAGAGCACAGTCAAAATGAAAGCTTCGCTGAAGACATCAGTCGACTTCAGCGGGGGAAGAACCTGGCATCCGGCAGCGCGCTAAGGAAACTCGACCCTATACTAGAAGGTGGCGTACTACGCGCCAGGGGAAGAATCGACGCAGCCGACGTGGACAGCCAGATGAAGAGGCCCATCATATTAAACGGACGCCATCATTTTGTGAAGCTGTTTGTGGAAAAGGCGCATCAGGAAGCAAGCCACGCCAACAGGGAGAGGGTGGTCAACGACCTACGCACCAGATATCATATCCTCCGATTACGACCAACAGTGCGAGAAGTGGAGCGGAGATGTCTGCGATGCAGGGTACGCAAGGCGACACCACGGCCAGCGGTTATAGGAGACCTACCACCTGAACGATTAGGGGCATTCGCGCGACCATTCACCTACACCGGAATCGATTATTTCGGGCATATAACAGTGACTATAGGACGTCGGCATGAAAAACGGTGGGTAGCGTTATTCACCTGTTTAACGACGCGCGCGTTGCATTTAGAATTAGTGTACTCCCTTACGACGGACTCGGCGATATCGGCATTGCGGCGCATGGCGGCTAGGCGTGGGTGGCCACGGGTCATATAGTGTTGGGACCACCGAGCCTACCAGTCACCTCGCCGTGCACACCTAGTGATCGTCGGGCGTGGAGAGCGGCGCAAGGACTCACCGATGAATACTGGAAGCGCTGGATTAAAGAGTACCTGCCGATGCTGGTTGTGCGCGGGGACTCTCGGGATGTTCAGCAGCGCCAGATCCAAGAAGATGACCTCGTCGTGGTGGCAGATAGCAACATGCCACGGAACGTGTGGCCGCGGGGAATCGTAACGAGGACCTTTCCCGGACCAGACGGCGTAGTGCGCAACGTGGAGGTGAGGACCAGGGATGGAGTGCTGCGGCGGCCAGTCGGGAAGATCGCCGTCCTCCCGAGGGAAGCTTAGGCTCGCAAGCTACGCCGGGGGGAGGATGTTGCGGACAGCTAGAGACCCGCCGCCCCGTCGCCCCTTCATACCCCGTTGCGCCCCGCACACCCCGCGCACCGGAGCCGAGCGACGACCAATGGGCGTGCATCATCGTCGCGCGGCACTACTCACAGAGTAAGACGCTCTCTTGCGGGATATAAGAAGGGCGTTTTGGTCTGTGAGCTGTTCATTTCGGAAGCGGCACTCGAATACGACAAGAGAAGAAACCTCAAGAGAAACCATCAAGAGAGAAGAATCTAGACTCCAGTAAAGACTCCCTTTGTGTAAATAATTTGTGAAAAGCCACATTGTAAATAATTTAATACAACATAGTCTACAGTACCATCTTTTCTTCACGCAGTCCCCTAGCATATTTAACCTCAGATCGGTCAGTCAATTTAGTCAATACAGTCCACTAGTTCTACAGTAATAAATAAATGCAGCCACTTATATCCATTATAACCCCTATATTTTATGATGAAGGGGATATTTTTCTCATAAAATGGATTTATATTTACATTATAAATGCAAACATGAAAAAAATATAGATATTTTAGAAATCGTTTTTTTGGTAATCGATACAACGCTTACAATTCGAATCTATTTAAAAAATCGATCTTTTTTGGAAATAATCGACATCCCTACTGACAATAACAATAAAAAAATGGTGTCAGTTTTATTGTAGGACTAGGAGTTTTGGCGGTAACTCGACCGGCGGCGGCTTGCTGCTCCTGTATTATTGTTTAAATAATGGTTTGAAGTGGACTTTGATATGTAAAAGTAGTGCGATTTTGCGTATTAAGTGTCTGCGCATGTGAACTATTAATGGAAACTGTGAAACAAGTGCTCTGATGGTGATGGAATCTCAAGATAAGCTGTTTGTTTGCATAGGCGCCTTTAGATACCATCGCCAACTGTCAGCTGCCTGCTGGCTCAAGTTACCGTCAAAATCTCCCAAGGCTGCACAATGTGACGCATCAACATATTGTGAAGCAGTGAAATATGAAGGAAAATTATACATGAAGACAAGGCTGTATGGAATAGTTCCTGTGCCTGCTCTCTCGAGCGAATAATAAAAACAACAACAATATTGTAGGACTACTAGTAGCTGACCCGGCGAACTACGTACCGCCTAACAGTCGATTCTTTATTTTTTTATTTTTTTTAATAGGTACTTATACTGCTATTCGGGACACCGGGTCAGCTAGTAAGATAAAAAAAGAAAAAGAAAGTTGATAAGTCAAAAGTTACATTATGCCGAAAAATAAAAATTATAAAAAATAATGATATCTTATATTTACGCGAAGACTACACATTAAATGAAATTAATTTTTACGGATTTTATCGCGTTTACTTTATTTTTTTAATTCCCGACGTTTCGGGTACTTTTCAGCACCCGTGGTCAGGGAGGTGTTTGACGTTCTGATGTCATAGTTAGCCCGGATACCTTCAGTTTTTGAATATTAATTTTTGGTCCGATCTACGCAGAATGAGCTTACAGTATCTTGAAGTCTTGCAGTGGTATGGTTGGGTTTGGATTTAATTTTATTAATTATAGGATCCCAATCAGATGGCAGCACCCATACATTTTCCCTATTAAAATTAGGATGTTTTTTAATTTCAATAGCCTCGCGAAACATCCTTGATAGGAATCGGTGTTCTTTTGCGAAGATTTGTGGTCTATCAAATCTAATGTAATGGCGGAGACGATCTAGAACATGTTCATACACTGCAGACACTGTTTTTCAGCACCCGAAACGTCGGGAATTAAAAAGTTAAACGCGATAAAATCCGTTAAAATTAGTTTCATTTAATTATAAAACACTTAAAATTCTTTTAATAGTCTTGTAATAGAGAAAATTACAATTTCTGATTTCTTATTAGGATACCTACACAAATATTGACATTATTACTAACGTCACTCAATTATTATGCCTTCCCGGAACCCCTCCACTAACACTTAAACTTTATGGTATGGTATTAAAGTTCAAATTGGACTTTTAAATATTATTATGAACATTTTGTATGGGAATATAGAAAAGTGTTGTTTTTAGACTTTTCAGGCAATTTTTTTAAATTTTCTGTACGTAAGAACCATCTTCGTACTTCAAGAAATATTATAAAAAAAGAATTAAAGAAATCGGTTCAGCTGCTCTCAAGATTTGCGCTTAGCAACACATTCAGCGATTCATTTTTATATTATAGACTGAAGTAAATACCTTACCAATTTTCATATTTTTGATAGACGTCACTATAATCTATTGAAATTCATACACTTTTAAAATAAAATAATAAAAATACGACAAAACTGAACGTTAGAATTATTTGATAATTTTAAATATGTAATAATTTAATCATATAAATGTAAGTTATTTATATTATTTCATTATTAGTAACTGAGGGCAAAATATACTACGTTTTCCATTTGATGATAGATGGCGCTGTTTTAAATACGAAATCGGTGTAGTTTCAAATTATTTTACCAAGATTATAACTAAATTTTAAACTTTATTTACAACTATGGTATTTATTTAAAAACTCCGTTATCCCGCCTATTACTAAGATGTAACAGAAAATTAACATCCAAAGGAAATAAAATACTTAACCTTGCTATTTTAAAGTTCCGTGATCGGATAAAAAGTAGCCTATAAGTTGCCCCGGGTCACTGACTACCTACATACAAAATTTCATGTAAATCGATTCAGTAGTTTTTGCGTGAATCCGGAATACACAGGCAGACAGACAGAAAGACAGACAGACAAAAATTCTAAAAACCACTAATTTGGCTTCAGAACCCTTTATTTAGTCCCCTGGAATTGTTTTTTCAAGAATATATTAGAATTACAGACACGACTTTTCTACAGATTTATTATAGGTATAGATTAGACATAAACAATGCAAGAATAATTGATTTTCAATAATTTTTTTCTTAAAAGTTACGCGATTCCGCATATTGTAACTTTGTGTGTGTGTGCTTATAATAGTGTAACTTTTCTGTAAAACTACGTATCAACCCCTACTCGATGGGAGTCAATGGAAAGTCGTATCTAAGTTTTTCTTTTTTATAGAATAGGGGGCAAACGAGCATGCGGCTCACCTGATGGTAAGTGACTACCGCCGCCCATGAACAACCGCAACACCATGGGAATTGCAGATGCGTTTTCGGCCTTTTAGAAAGATGTAAGCTCTTTTCTTGAAGTTTCCTAAGTCGTATCGGTCCGGAAAATTCGCTGGTGGCAATTGATTCCACAAGGAAGTTGTGTGAGAAAGAAAACTTCTTCTAAATCGCACAGTGGTGGACATTCAATCATCCAGATGGTATGGATGGTAATCGGTTCCACCCGCAGAGATCGTGATACTCAGTGATTTCAACGCCCACCACGCTGAATGGCTTGGTTCTCGTTTAACAGATCATACGGGGAGATCTGTTTATGACTTTGCCTTGGCATATGGTCTGACACAACTGGTTACTTCGCCTACGCGGATTCCAGATGTGGAGAATCATACACCTTCCCTGTTGGACCTTCTGCTGTCCTCTCATCCGGACGGATTGATATCCGTCGATTCTCGGCTCTTCGGACCACTGTCTGATCCGGAGTATGGTGCCACTCACCCTCCCTTCGCGGTTGCTTTCTGCAGGTTGCCGCCGTGTTTGGCATTACAGGTCGGCGGATTGGGACGGAATGCAGTCTTTCTTTGCATCCTACCCATGGGGTTTGCTTCTCGCCGGATAATCCCAGCGCTGTTGCTAACTCTGTCACTGATGTGGTGCTACAGGGAATGGAACTATTTATTCCATCATCTGTGGTACCCATCGGAGGCAGATCTCAGCCCTGGTTTGGTCGCTCCTGTAAGACTGCATTACGCAGTAAGCAGGAGTGTTATTAAGCCTGGGCTGCAGCTTCGGCGACTCGGGATGTAAACACCAGCATACTTAAAAAGAAGTATAACTTCGCCTCCAGGTCCTTCAAAAGAGTTATTGCCAAGGCAAAGTCAGAGCACATAGGCAGAATTGGCGAGAATCTAGTTCGCCTTCCTTCGGGAATCCGTGTATTCTGTTCTCTCGCCAAGGCTCTCCAAGGGAATTTCTGTAATCTATCACTACCATCTCTGCACAGGGAGGACGACTCACTGGCCCAAGACGCAAAAGACAAAGCCGACCTTTTAGGCTCCCTTTTTGCGTCCAACTCGAATCTTGATGACGGGGGGAAAACACCGCCGACCATCCCGCGCGGTGTGAGTGCTCCATGCTGGATGTGCTGTTCTCACAGCGCTCGGTTCGCAAAGCACTTCTCTCCCTGTACATCCAGAAGTCGAGTGAGCCTGACGGAATCCCCCCAATTGTGCTGAGGACGTGTGCTCCAGAGTTGGCACCGGTCCTAACGCGTCTTTTCCGGTACTCCTACTCCCAAGGCGTAGTCCCGAATTCATGGAAGACAGCTTTTGTCCACCCGATCCCTAAAAAGGTGACCGCTCAGATCCGTCCAACTATAGGCCTATCGCGATCACGTCCTTGTTCTCCAAAATAATGGAAACCATTATAAACTGCCAGCTCACGAGGTACCTTGAGGATCACCAGCTGATTAGTGACCGCCAGTACGGTTTTCATCGGGGTCGATCAGCTGGTGATCTTCTAGTCTACTTAACTCATAGATGGGCGGAGGCAGTAGACTCCAAGGGGGAGGCATTGGCCGTTAGTTTGGACATAGCGATGGCCTTCGATCGGGTCTGACACAAAGCGCTTCTTTCGAAGCTTCCTTCCTATGGGCTTCCCGAGAAATTGTGCAAATGGATCACCAGTTTCCTTGTTGATCGGAGCATGAAGGTCGTAGTAGACGGTGCATGCTCTGATTTCAAGCCTATCAACGCTGGTGTTCCACAAGGCTGCGTGATATCACCAACGCTGTTTCTCCTGCATATTAATGATATGTTGCTAACTGGTAGCATTCATTGCTATGCAGACGACAGCACTGGTGATGCCTTATATACCGGCCGTGCCAATATTTCTCGGAAAAACGTCGCCGAGTACCGGGACAAACTTGTGTCTGAAGACGAGTCTTTGTCAAAGTCTCGGATTGGGGCCGACTAAATCTAGTCCAGTTCAATCCCCAGAAGACACAAGTTTGCGCGTTTACCGCTAAAAAGAACCCCTTTGTCGTATCTCCTCAGTTTCAAGGCACTCTCCTTGCTGCCTCAGCTAGCATCGAAATCGTCGGCGTCGACATATCAAATGGTGAGCAGTTTCATGGTCACTTGGAAGGGAAGGCCAAATTGGCCTCTAAAAAGCTTGGCGTGCTCAGCAGAGCGAGACAGTATTTCATGCCGGCACATCGCTTGCAACTTTACAAAGCGCAAGTTCGGCCTCACATGGAATACTGTTCTGATTTCTGTGCCGGGGCACCCCAATACCAGCTCCTTCCACTTGACCGCATCCAGCGCAGAGCAGCTTAAATTGTTGACGACCGAGTTCTTTCTGATCGGCTCGATACACTGGCACTGCGTAGGGATGTTGCGTCCCATTGCATTTTCTATAGAATTTACCACTGGGAGTGCTCTGAGGAATTGTTCGGATTAATTCCAGCCGCCAAATTTCACGAACGCACATCGCGGCAGAACTCTCGATACCATCCACACCATCTGGATGATTGGCGGTCCACCACTGTGCGATTTAGAAGATGTTTTCTTCCTCGCACGACTTCCTTGTGGAATCGATTACCATCAGCGATTTTTCCGGACCGATACGACTTAGGGACCTTCAAGAAAAGAGCGTACTCCTATTTAAAAGGCCGGCAACGCATCTGCAATTCCCTCCCTGGTGTTGCAGTTGTTCATGGGCGGCGGTAGTCACTTACCATCAGGTGAGCCACATGCTCGTTAGCCCCCCCTCCTATATAAAAAAATTGCTCCGCTTGCCCCAAGCAGCATTAGTCGCCAGCGGAATTTTGCCCCCTCCCCCCAGAATACGCGGGGCAGCCTGAGCACCCACGCTCAGGAGTGAAGTAGTATAGTCGTGGATGCTCAGCGAGGGATTCTCCAGAGGTGCTGGTACCCTCCTGGGGTAGTCTTTTATTTAATTCCACTACCATGTTGATGGGGGGGGGGGGGGGGATTGGGCCTCCGGCCACTCACGGCACTCACTAAGCGCAACGCAGAGGTAAACCTCTACTTCACGCTGGTTTTCTGTGAGGTCGTGGTACTACCCCGGTTCGAGCTGGCCCATCCGTGCGACAGCAAAAGCTACCGCTTAGCTCTACCACTGTGTAAACGTATATTTACCGAATAAACTTTAAATTGTATTATTTGTAGTAGATTGTTCTAGAACATTTATTTTTATTGTAATAAGCGCACTCTGTTATCCAGTAATATCACGATTTAGTTGCCAATGTTAAAGTTAGTGATTGACGACGTTTATCGATTAGGGTTATCGATAAAAAATATACAGGATACCAATTTAATCCTTTACAATATCTAAGGAGGTAAAACAGTCAACGATACTGTACCCATACCAACAAAAATGAGTAGCACATACCAACTATGCTAAGTAGCCTATTTCATGTGGAGCAATGGTGGAAAAATTTTTTTAGGCATGCTGATGAGATTTTCTGTATTACTTATGAGCATGCTGAGGATATTTGTTGTGTTGATGTTTAGCAATACAGCAAGTCTTCTCTTTTATATACCAGGCTTCATTCTCTGGTGGTTTTCCAGGACAAAGTCATTAAAGATCCTGGCTTACAGTGATAGGAGAGGGCTATAGGTTTGTTACATTAAAAACAACTTGTAATGTTAAAGATATTAGATGCAAAAAGTTATAGGTTAAGCCTAAGTTAGAAAATAAGGTAAAAACTAAAAATAACAATTTTTATTGATGTGGGTTGTCTTTAACTATTGCAGCCGATGAAATGTGAAAAATGTGAAACGGCTTTCAAGTTCAGTGTTTTCCTAAAATATTTTAGATTTGAAGTGTACTTTTGTAAGAGAAAATAATTAATAACATAGAGGCGCTCTCTTATTGGATTTGGCGTTTCTCAATGGGTCTTTAACGCCGACCAATCATATTCTATTATTATAGCATCTAATGGAACGAGTGACGTCATCCAAGATGCCACCAAGATGGCAACCAAAGGGACTGCTGTTTGAATTGATTCTTAGTTATTGCAAATTAAATATTTTATTTCATGGGCGTAAAAAGTTAATATAATTTTTTTCATGTGATGGAAGTCATGATAAATAGATTTATACAATAAAACAATCATGTATTTTCCCTATTATTATATCTAAAAGCATTTCAAACTTAGTAACCTTCAAGAACATTATCGATACTTTGATATCGAGACGGTAACGTTCCTAAAACTGCGTTATATTTATTAGCGTCACCTACTGGCGAATAGCTAAAATGTTGGGTTGGCTATTTTTAGCTAGAGGGCGTCACACGGACACCAGCTCAAAGTTTTTGTATATAAATGTTCCCAATACCCGCTCTATAGTATATATATACAACGTGTCCCAAAATTCAACGATAGGCCAACACCGGAGGATAGATCTGCCCCGGACTAATCGGGGAAAAAAAGAGAAAAAAAATATCCCAATTATATTTTAAGTTATATAAAAAAAATTAAATTCTTCAGAAATTGAGACCGTTTATGATATTTTTCACTACCATGACCACAATTTTTTAAATATTTTTTCTTTTTTTTATAGGCAACCTGAATAGTAAGTACTGCTATCTACCACAATTCTTAAAAACTCCAGAATAACTCTTGTTTTATCACGAAAATTAATGAAACTTATTTTATTTCCTAAATTTTTTGAAGACTTTTACTTTTAACCAAATTTAACTTATCGTGGTGTAAAAAAAAAGTATGAACACTAGTATGGCAAGTTTTTTTTAAAAATTGACGCAACTAACCAACATTCCAAAATGGTATAATAATCTAGGAAAACAAGTTATAAAAAAATATGGGCCTATTATTTCTTAACAGGGGCCAAATGACGGTCGGGTGTAATAAAAGTATTAGTTCTTGAAAATGTTTAATATTTCAAAACAAATGGTACAAACAGTTTCACGTGTAATTTATTAAGTTATTAACATTATAGCAAATGTTCGAACTGTTTGCCACCAGCATTAATACATGCACGACATCGCCTTAAAAATGATCGTTTTATTTGTCTTGCATATCTTCTGCTATTAATGTAATCAGCAGCCTGAGTGATATTTCGACGAAGCTCGTCCAATGTCACAATGGGTTTTGAGTAGACCCTGTTTTTAACCCCAATAGAAGAAGTCCAGGGGGTTCAAATCGGGTGAACGGGGTGGCCAAAAGATAGGACCAAGTCGCCCGATCCAACGCCCTGAATACTCTTGATTTAAATATTCTCGCACAGGACGGGTATAATGTGCTGGGCAATCATCATTTTGGAACCACATGTTTTGAATATCACTTAAGGGCACGTCGTTTAACAATTTTGCAAGTTATTTTGTAAAAAGTTTAAATAACTATTGCCATCTAAGTTTCCTTGTAACTCAAAGGGCCCAATTACTTTTCCATTTAATATGCCGGTCCATAGGTTAACCTTGAATTGATATTGAGATTTGTCTTGTCTCATCAAGTGTGGATTTTCATTACTCCAACTATGTAGGTTGTGAAGATTTAAATACCCATCTTTCTTGCACGTTGTTTCATCCGACCATAGAATTTTGTCTAGGAAGTGGGGATCTTCACTGTGCCTTTGCAGCATTACACGGCAAAATGTGACCCGTAGCGGATAGTCCCGCGGTAATAACGTCTGCACACGCCTGTAGTGATATCGGTGAAGCTTGTGACGTTTTAATATTCGATGTGCAGAACTTTTCGGGATTCCTGTAGCTTCTTCTATGGCACGTACCGAAGTAGTCGAGTCATTTTCTATCTCATTGAGAACTTCTTCATCACGATCCAATCTAGGTCTTCCAGCGCTTCTCCTATTGGATGGCATACGACCCTCCGAAAACGCTTGAAACACATTAATAAACACTCGATAATCAGGATATTTTTGAGCATTTGGGTATCTTTTTCGATACAGTCTGCTAGCAGCGTTAGCATTACATCGGCATTCTCCATAGATTAAATGCATATTATATAGCGTATTCCTGTGGTGTGTACGGTTGCGGCATGTTAAACGCCAAACAGTCCAAAATGCGCCAGAACTCTAAATCACAAAACACACAATCGTAATCCAAGATAATACCAATCTTATTTCTTTCTTTCATTTTTTTTGCTCTAAAAATCCAGCAGGTCTCGTAACATGGCGTGTCTCTTTGACTCAGAATATTAAAATATCTACTTTTATGAAGAAGTAAAACTTGTCTTTCCCATAGAATAGTCAGAATAGGCAAATATCATGTTAATATTGTATGGATAAGTATATAAGTAGGTATTATTTAAATGTATAGTAATATAACACACCTGTTACCTAGGTTTAGTCTCAGTACATGTCTGTATACGTTATACAATATGTTAGCACTACATTTTAACTCATAATTGTTAATACGAGGGTGGATTGAAAAGTACTCGGCCTAACACAGATCCATTCAATTCTAAAAATCAAATCTACCCACATTATTTAGTTCAGTTCAGACTAGTTCATTGTGTGAAGTTCGAAACGTGTGCGATAATTAGTTGTGATTTTATAAATTTATTAACAAAGTAATCGGACATAATTTCCGCGAATGGAGCAAATCGAGCAGCGTGCCGTCATTAAGTAAAACGTCAACTACTGACGAAAATATTAAAAAAGTACTTGATTTAATAATGGGAGACCGCAGATTAAAAATTAGAGAGATAGCCGAGATTATAGGCATCTCTTATGAACGAACTCAAAACATCATTGTCAAGGAGTTGGGTTTCCACAAGGTGTCTGCGAGGTGGGTTTTTTTTTTTTATAGTAGAGGGGGCAAACGAGCATGCGGCTCACCTGATGGTAAGTGACTACCGCCGCCCATGAACAACTGCAACACCAGGGAGGGAATTGCAGATGCGTTGCCGGCCTTTTAAAAAGGAGTACGCTCTTTTCTTGAAGGTCCCTAAGTCGTATCGGTCCGGAAAAATCGCTGATGGTAATCGATTCCACAAGGAAGTCGTGCGAGGAAGAAAACATCTTCTAAATCGCACAGTGGTGGACCGCCAATCATCCAGATGGTGTGGATGGTATCGGGAGTTCTGCCGCGATGTGCGTTCGTGAAATTTGGCAGCTGGGATTAATCCGAACAATTCCTCAGAGCACTCCCCATGGTAGATGCGAAAGAAAATGCAAAGAGATGCAACATCTCTTCGCAGCGCCAATGAGTCGAGCCGATCGGAAAGTACTCGGTCGTCGACGATTCGAGCCGCTCTGCGCTGGATGCGGTCAAGTGGAAGGAGCTGGCACTGGGGAGCCCCTGCCCAGAGATGGGAACAGTATTCCATGTGAGGCCGAACCTGCGCCTTGTAAAGTTGCAGGCGGTGTGCCGGCATGAAATACTGACCCGCTCTGCTGAGCACGCCAAGCTTTTTAGAGGCCAATTTGGCCTTCTCTTCCAAATGACCACGAAACTGCACGTCACTCGATATGTCGACGCCGAGGATTCCGATACTGGCTGAGGCAACCAGGGGAGTGCCTTGAAACTGAGGAGATACGACAAAGGGGTTCTTTTTAGCGGTAAACGCGCAAACTTGTGTCTTCTGAGGATTAAACTGGACTAGATTTAGTCGCCCCCAGTTCGAGACTTTGTCCAGCAAAGACTCGACTTCAGACACAAGGTTGTTCCGGTACTCGGAGACGTTTTCCCGAGAAATATTAGCACGGCCGGTGTATAGAGCATCACCAGTGCTGTCATCCGCATAGCAATGAATGTTACCAATTAGCAACATATCATTGATATGCAGAAGAAACAGCGTTGGTGATAGCACACAGCCTTGTGGAACACCAGCGTTAATAGGCTTGTAGTCAGAACATGCACCGTCTACAACAACCTTGATGCTCCGATCTGCAAGGAAGCTGGTGATCCAATTGCACAATTTCTCGGGAAGCCCATAGGAAGGGAGCTTCGAAAGAAGCGCTTTGTGCCAAACCCGATCGAAGGCCTTCGCAATGTCCAGACTAACGGCCAACACCTCCCCCTTGGACTCTACTGCCTCCGCCCATCTATGGGTCAGGTAGACCAGAAGATCACCAGCTGATCGACCCCCACGAAAACCGTATTGGCGGTCACTAATCAGCTGGTGATCCTCAAGGTACCGGATGAGCTGGCAGTTGATAATGGATTCCATTATTTTGGAGAACAAGGAGGTTATCGCGATAGGCCTATAGTTGGACGGGTCTGAGCGGTCGCCTTTTTTAGGGATCGGGTGGACAAAAGCTGTCTTCCATGAATTCGGGACTACGCCTTGGGAGTAGGAGTACCGAAAAAGACGCGTTAGGACCGGTGCCAACTCCGGAGCACACGTCCTCAGCACAATTGGGGGGATTCCGTCAGGCCCACTCGACTTCTGGATGTCCAGGGAGAGAAGTGCTTTGCGAACCGAGCGCTGTGAGAACAGCACATCCGGCATAGAGCACTCACACCGCGGGATGGTTGGCGGTGTTTTCCCCCGTCATCAAGAGTCGAGTTGGACGCAAAAAGGGAGCCTAAAAGGTCGGCTTTGTCTTTTGCGTCATGGGCCAGTGAGTCGTCCTCCCTGTGCAGAGATGGTAGTGATGACTTACAGAAATTCCCTTGGACAGCCTTGGCGAGAGACCAGAATGCACGGGTTCCCGAAGGAAGGCGAACTAGTTTCTCGCCAATTCTGCCTATGTGCTCTGACTTTGCCTTGGCAATAACTCTTTTGAAGGACCTGGAGGCGAAGTTATACTTCTTTTTAAGTGTGCTGGTGTTTACATCCCGAGTCGCCGAAGCCGCAGCCCAGGCTTGATAACACTCCTGCTTACTGCGTAATGCAGTTTTACAGGAGCGACCAAACCAAGGCTGAGATCTGCCTCCGATGGGTACCACAGATGATGGAATAAATAGTTCCATTCCCTGTAGCACCACATCAGTGACAGAGTCAGCAACAGCGCTGGGATCATCCGGCGAGAAGCAAACCCGCCCCAATGGGTAGGATGCAAAGAAAGACCGCATTCCGTCCCAATCCGCCGACCTGTAATGCCAAACACGGCGGCAACCTGCAGAACGCAACCGCGAAGGGAACGTGAGTGGCACCATACTCCGGATCAAACAGTGGTCCGAAGAGCCGAGAGGGGCATCGACGGAAACCTGATATCCGTCCGGATGAGAGGTCAGCAGAAGGTCCAACAGGGCAGGTGTATGATCCTCCACATCTGGAATCCGCGTAGGCGAAGTAACCAGTTGTGTCAGACCATATGCCAAGGCAAAGTCATAAACAGATCTCCCCGCATGATCGGTTAAACGTGAACCGAGCCATTCAGCATGGTGGGCGTTAAAATCGCCAAGGATCACGATCTCTGCGGATGGGACCTGTTGTAGCAAGGAATCTGTAGCCATTTGGACGTGGTCGATGAGTCGGTCTGTTTCGGCATTACCGCTATGGGACCTATAGAGGCACCCGTAGACGCGTGGATGGTCGTCGCTGTCTACGCGTAGCCAAAGGATGGACAGGTCCGAACCTTCAAGACTGCCGAGGCGTCGAGAACAGATGTCCTCTCTGACATACACGCAAACTCCAGCCCGAGGCACAAAGGAGTGCTCCAATTTGTACCCAGGGTAGGAGAGATACGAAATATCAGCCGGAGAGGAAACCTGCGTCTCGGTCAGGAAGAGCAAGGCCGGCTTCGCCGTCTCGAGATGGTAGTGGACGGCGTTTAGGTTAGAGTTAAGTCCCCTGATGTTGCAGAAATTCACGGATAGCGTGGCAGGGGTCGCCTTGGTATTGTCGCTCTGTTTACCCCGAGCAGTTATGTTTTTGAGCGGAATTTTGCCCCCCCCAGAATACGCGGGGCAGCCTGAGCACCCACGCTCAGGATTGGAATAACATGGTCGTGGATGCTCAGCGAGGGATTCTCCAGGGGTACTGGTACCCTCCTGGGGTAGTCTATTGTGTAATTCCGCTACCATGTTGATGGGGGGGGGGGGGGGATTGGGCCTCCGGCCACCTGCACTCACCAGACGAAACGCAGAAGCAGAGCTTCTACTTCACGCCGGTATTCTGTGAGGTCGTGGTACTAACCCGGCTCGAGCCGGCCCATACGTGCAACAGCAAAAACTGCTGCATGGCTCTACCACCGTTTAAAACCGTTCCGCGACTGCTTTCAGTTGAACAAAAAAGGACGCGATTGACTATTTCACGCGACTGTTTGGAGTTATTTGAAGCCGATGCAGATGATTTTTTGAATCGTTTTGTTACTATAGACGAAACATGGGTTCATTACTGTACACCGGAAACAAAACAACAATCAAAACAGTGGAGAAGACCTGGTTAACCACCCCCTAAAAAGGCTAAGTCGATTTTGTCGGCAAATAAGGTGATGGCTTCAGTATTCTGGGACTCGAAAGGTGTGATTATGATTGATTATCTTGAAAGGGGTCAGACTATAAACTCTGATTACTACTGCACCTTACTACGTCGTTTACGAGAGGAAATAAAAGAAAAACGTCGAGGAATGCTCAGAAGAAAAGTCCTGTTTCATCAAGATAACGCCCGTGTTCACACGTCAGTACAGTCAATGGCTGAAATTCACAACTGTGGCTTTGAACTCTTACCGCATCCGCCGTATTCACCTGATCTGGCACCATCAGACTTCTTTCTGTTCCCTAACCTAAAAAAGCACTTGGGAGGTCAAAGATTTTCGACAAACGACGAGGTCAAAGCAGCTGTAGACGCATATTTTGACTCTAAGGAAGAATCATTTTTTTTCAACGGTCTAAATGCTTGGAAGGGGCAGGTGGCAAAAGTGTATTGAACTTGATGGTGATTATGTAGAAAAATAAAAATATAACTGATTTAGTATGTGTTTATTTTCTTGGTTAGGCCGAGTACTTTTCAATCCACCCTCGTAGATAACTATGAACTCGTATATAACTCTTAGTTAGAAGATCACACACCGACTTGTCTGTGAAGTCACAAGGCTCCAACTGAAAACCAGCGCTGTATTTGCAGCATTATGCTGAGTTGGAGACCTATTTGATGTCACATTTTCATACTGATTTTTTTTCCTTTTTACTTTTTTGTTTGTTTGTTTGTTTTATTATTGTGTATGTAATGCTTCTCAATTGTAAATGCGTAAGCAGTGTTAAACTCGTACATGCATTCTTTTTCCCCTTGCTATTGTTTATAATTTTTTTTAATGTGTGTAAAATGTGTATATCAAATAAATAGTTCTTTCTTTCTTTCTTTCTTACCAGGTCAGTTCAGTTTGCAGATCACTTCCAGTCCAAATAATGCCAGGTCAGTTAAGTTTGCAGGTCGATTCCAGTCCAAAAAGACAAGCCAAAAGTCGATAGTATGTACGAGGGCCACGTAAGTTGAATTGGGAACGGTGCGCAGTAAACAAAGGAGCAGAGCGTACTGAACCGACTTGCTGAGAATAATAACAGCTTCTCTACCTGCCCTGTTGTTGTCTCTTTTTACCGTAAATATCTCTATCTATCTATCTCTCTCTAACATCTAAGGTATTAATGCCCCATTCGAATTCCTAGAAATTGTAACAGGAACCCATTTTGGGCATGTAGTAAAAGTGATTACTGAGAATTACAATTTAAGGAATTTGGCCCCTATTTAGAAATAATAGGCCCATATTTTTTTATAACTTGTTTTCCTAGAGTATTATACCATTTTGGAATGTTGGTTAGTTGCGTCAATTTAAAAAAAAAACTTGCCATACTAGTGTTCATACTTTTTTTTTACACCACGTTAAGTTAAATTTGGTTAAAAGTAAAAGTCTTCAAAAAATTTAGGGAATAAAATAAGTTTCATTAATTTTCGTGAAAAAACAAGAGTTATTCTGGAGTTTTTAAGAATTGTGGTAGATAGCAGTACTATTCAGGTTGCCTATAAAAAAAAAAAGAAAAAATATTTAAAAAATTGTGGTCATGGTAGTGAAAAATATCATAAACGGTCTCAATTTCTGAAGAATTTAATTTTTTTTATATAACTTAAAATATAATTGGGATATATTTTTTTTCTTTTTTTCCCCGATTAGTCCGGGACAGGTCTATCCTCCGGTGTTGGCTTATCGTTGAATTTTGGGACACGTTGTATATATATATATATATATATATATACATATATATATATATATATATATATATATATATATATATATATATATATAGTAAGGAGTCCACTTATATGCAATAAATGAAACCACAAGTAATACTAGTCCATAGAAGTGTAGAAAAATTAAATATTGAATTAAAACCCGTAAATTAAAAAAGTGAAAACAAAATAAATATTAAAATAAATACAGTAAAAGTAAACACTCTGTTTAGACTACGTACCTTGACCCCTTGGGAGAGTGGCAACGTTGCACGCGAGTGGCATAGCGGTTGGCGGCAGGCGTTATTGTTGGCACGGCCTTTGATTCGTTTGAAAATGTGCGACGAAATAAAAACTTAATCACTAAACTGTTTAGGTATTTTTACCGCCACTTTTTTATTTCGCGATAATGGAACTGAAAGAAATAAATATTATTGCATATTAGTTGCAAATTTTAATGGAACCCTAAATTTTTAAATTTTCAAAATATCCGCCACGTTCTAAAATGCACAAGTTATATTGCCGCATAATGTTATCAAAAAATAATAAAAATAAACGTACTTAAAAACACTATTTACACACACAAAGTCAATTAATAATAAGTGTTCATTTCACCGTAAAAAAATTGTTTGACTAATCGTATTTATGTTACGAAAAATAAATTACTTGAAGCAATGCGCGTAAGCAGCGAAACGCACCCGTATCCTGGAAGTTTGGCGGTGAAGAACTAAAAGTCTAAAAGCGAAACTTCCAAATTCCAAAATGGCAAAAATAATAAAAGTAATAAATAGGGCAGGCACAAGGTGCAATTTTCGTTTATCGATACTTTTCTTTTTACACTTACTTACCTACTACAAGACATTTGAATACAAGTAATTTTGATTTTTGATTTGATAATAATTGAAAAGTTATTGATTGTTAAAAAAAGTTTATTTTTGTACAATTGAACTTAAGAAACTTCCCTTTTGTGACTTCATTTGAAACGGGAAAGTATGAATTTTTTAATTGGTTGTTTTATGGGTTTTTTATCATGTCTGAATAATTTATTATCTCTAAATCTTCAAGAACACACTTACAAACTTTTTGTTTGCTTGCTTTAAAGTTTTTTGTTAGCTTTAAAGTTTAGCTTTAAATACTTAGGTCGTAGTATTTTTAGAATTATCATAACAGCACGATAATTCCAAAAACACCATGCCCTAAGTATTTAAAGCTAAACATTTTTTTATCGATCATTACTCCCTTTCAATGAAGCTAATGGTCGATAACTGGTGTCCTACTCTACGACACAGGTAAGCGCGCATTTGCGTCGTCGCCTTTGATGAATGCCGCGTACCTCGTGCCGCTTGTTTATGGACGCCGCCAAGACACCGCGATCGACGTATATCACGTCGTAATAGTTTGCACTGCGTGGCAACGTCGCTTTATAATGTTCAAGGATTCAAGTTCATTGAATCATTGACTTAGTGACCCAATTCTGTAGAGTTCAAATTTGCTTAAAATTAAAACTCTATTTTTTGACCTAAGTACTGGACCGATTACGTTATTTTTTTGTATATCGTCAGCAAAGGCGATAACAAGTATGTGGTTTCATTTATTGCCTATAAGTGGGACCCATTCTGTATATATATATATATATTTTAAATCTCTTTGGAACCAGTTGATGTAATTCTGAAGCTAATAAAATAAAAATACGTCAATTTTTTCGGGAGTTGTCGTGACCACATACAAAATCAATATCGAGACATCAACGTAAATTTTTTTTCAAACCGTTTTTTAACAAAGTAGCAATATAAACTGATTGTTTGTAATATGTAGGAGTGTTTTCTTTATATAAGGCTACTGAGATTATCCTATAAGTGTAATATGGTTTAGATAGAGGTATTTTAAGACCACAAAATTGCTTGACCTTGACGTGTCGAGAGTAATACCTAAAAAGCTAATAACACTTCGCGTTATGAGGCGTGTTATAGTTGTAAGAAATAAAACAAGTTTCCTATAATTTCAAGTTTATTTAAAATAAAATGTCTGTAGTTATAGGCAATACACTAAACCTGTAGTAGACTATGATGATATATTTGTAACATCACCAAAGAAATTTTAAATATACACATATTTATATTATGACAAAGATTATGAGTCTTTGGCAAACATATTTTAGGAATAGCAGTACAAATACCTATATTATACAATCTACATCACTATAACTTGAAAGGTACAGGGACAAAACAAGGAATGTTACAAAAAATACATATATGAATTAAGTATACCAACACTTAGGTGTTCGCACGTATTTCTATATTTCTATGTAGCATTATGTAAAAATCATAAAAACAATCACAGTCCTTCATATCTTCAATATTTCAACATCCTGTGCAAAAGTGGGAATGTCCCTAGTAAAACGGAAAAGAACATGGAATGACCAACTGTCATGTCAGATAAAGGTTTCTTGTATAGGACAGTTACTATACTCTTTGGCTCTTTTCTTGAAGGCCCTAAAGGTAAGCGTCCACCTATCGGCATCGCACGCATCGCATCATACGGATCGTAGTATTCTTTGTATAGAAAGTCATACAAGTGCATCCACCAATCCGCATCGTACGGATCGCATAGATCGGCTTGTCGGCAATGCCGACGCTCATGCTCCGAGGGGCAACTTTTGCGATGCGTGCCGATGACGTCATACGGAATGCCGATCTGCCAGGCTAGCATGGGCTGGGGACAAATATTTTATCCCCCGATTATATCCACTGACAAGAGATAAAATTATCTTGTCCCTATGCCGAAGCACGGCAACGGGAAGAAGTATGTCCCCGTTTGACGTAACGAGTAGACATATATCTGCCGTCCGTAGCATGGAGCCAAATGAAAGATAAAACATTATGCTTTTTTGACATTTTAAAGGGACAATTTAATCCTAGTCCATTGAACGTGGGTTTAAGTTTATATTCATACAAAAAATCTATCTAAATCTAAGTTTATCTCCCATTTTATCTACTTTGGATATTATATCCACCGGTGTGTCCATGCTCGAAGGGTGGATAAAACTCAGCGAGGGGATAAACATTTTCTCCTTTCCCCGGGATGATGAAATTGTCTCCTGCCCATGCTAGCCTTGCAGTGGACGCACAGTGCGCGCGCTCGCTCCGCGTCGCCGGTCGCCCGCCATTTGTATTTGATGATCGACGCATCCACATGCGTTGTTGCATCATGGACGCCGCAAAACTAATTGCAGTCGTGCAAGAGTATGAAGAGTTATATAATTTAAGACACCCTTTTTATTCTAACCAACAAAGGAGGGACAATATCTGGGAAGAAATTGGACGAAGTTTAAATAAAAGCGGTAAGTTTGTAGGTTATGTTTATTTTGCTTGTTATACATTTTCGTGCCTTCCACTCCGAACTCTTCCTAATTGCCATTCAACCGACCCTACTTCTGAATTGAAGTAATTTTTGAAGTTATCCCTGACTGTCAAAGCATCTGTGCGTGAATTACCACCTATGTTTGGTAGGTTTTGTAGCCCTGACATTTCCGCAAGAGAAATGTTTAAATCATTTTCTGTCCAGTAGCATGTGTCATCTCTTAGAAAGTTGTGCAAACAGCATGTAGCCATTACTAGAGTCACAATATGTTCTTCGTGCATAGACAATCTTCGTTCAAAAATTCTAAATTTTCTTGCCAATATCCCAAACATATTTTCTACAGTATTTCTCGCACGACTGAGCCTGTAGTTAAATACTTTTTTTTCTTCATCTCTTTGGACATCGTCGCGAGAATATGGTCGCATTAAATACGTGCATAATGGAAAAGCCTCATCACCGACGATGACGTGAGGTAAAAGTTCAGTGCCTCCTGGTGGGATCTTATGTGGAGGTATGTTTAAAGTGCCGTCCTGTAAACCTTTGCCTAAACTCGAATTTCTCAAAATACTAGCATCAGAGTTCTTACCAAAAGCACCGACATCTACTACTATGAATTGTCGTGAAGCGACAATAAAAAAAAAAAGAACCTAACCTAACAACAACGAAACAACAAAAATAGAACAAAAAAATAATATATTTAAAATTTTAAGGAGATATTTACAATTTTATATAAAAAAATGAAGTATGATGATGGTGATGGGTGACGTGAATTACAATTAAATAGAAAATAAAGATAGATGAATACTGAAGCGGAGCCTGAAGATCAAAGTGGCACACCGCGCTTGGCGGTGGTAGCACGCAGCGCCTGGTCTAAGCACACGCAGCGCCTGGAGTAGGCACACGCTGCGCTTGGAGTAGGCACACGCAGCGCCCAGAGTAGGCACACGCTGCGCCTTGATTAGGCGCTCTCAGCGCTTGTAGTAATCGCTCGCAGCGCCTGGAGCAAGCACGCACAGCGGCTAAAGATAGCACGGGCACTAGTAGGTGGAGGCGTAGGCGACGACTTCAGGTGAAGGCAAAGGTCTGCAGGATCCCGGATCAGTGCGGCCCCGCGCTTGGAGTAGGCTAGGCGACGACTTCAGGTGAAGACAGAGGCTTGCAGGATCCCGGAGCAGTGCGGCCCCGCGCTTGGAGTAGGCTAGGCGACGACTTCAGGTGAAGACAGAGGCTTGCAGGATCCCGGAGCAGTGCGGCCCCGCGCTTGGAGTAGGCTAGGCGACCACTTCAGGTGAAGACAGAGGCTTGCAGGATCCCGGAGCAGTGCGGCCCCGCGCTTGGAGTAGGCTAGGCGACGACTTCAGGTGAAGACAGAGGCTTGCAGGATCCCGGAGCAGTGCGGCCCCGCGCTTGGAGTAGGCTAGGCGACAACTTCAGGTGAAGACAGAGGCTTGCAGGATCCCGGAGCAGTGCGGCCCCGGGATAAGGCCTTTAGGAGATGCTTCAAGTTTGGAAGCTGAAGTGAGACTCCCCGTATTGACCGATTGTTCGGCTTTTATACCTTTTTAGAGAGAACGTGAAATTATTCAAATTAAAAGCAAATTTTTGTAAATGGCCCAGAGGAAAGGAGTATTTATGTGGAAATATTGAAGTAAAAACATCAGACCGGTAACGAATTTGAATAAAAATTGCCATGACAACCAGATAAACAACGATGTCAAAACATGTCAATTTTTGGTTTCAGGCTCATAATTGAAAAACGGCAAGATTTAAGTAAGAAATGAGATATTATTGATATAGGAAAAAAGGTAACGCAACAGCGCGCACGAAACCCGAAATTGCAGAGTTACGGAGAACTAAATAAAAGATCGAAAAAGGTAGACTCCATTGACACCGATTTAAAAAGTGCCGGTAGAGTGAAAATACGAAGTGAAAATGATTTGTTATTGTGTTCTTATGGTCTAAAAACGTTACAGGATCCTATGGAAATAAAGGTGATGCAAAATATGAATGTAGAAAATCAAAAACAGAATGGAAAAATAGATGTAAAAGTAGCATAACACTACAGAATTTATAATTTGCGTCGACTAAGGCTAACAATACTAAAATAAAGTGTTTTTTATAGCAAAAGTAATTTGAGCCACTGTGTGGTGGTGCCTGAATAAGCACTTGTTTTCCATCAATAGCAGCGATCGCGTTGGGATAATTCCATTTTTTATGAAAACCTTTTTCTGATTTAATCCACAACTCTTCAGTAGGTTTTGGCATTACTATGGGCTGTAGGTGTTGAATAATGGCTTCGCAGGTGGAATACACAATTCTTCGCACTGTTCGTTCACCAATCCTGAAGGAAAACGACAGTGATCGAAAAGAGTTCCCAGTGGCTAAGAACCTGAAACAAAAACATATATTTAGGTATTTATTTATTGTTACAGGTAATGCATGCAAGGAGCGATGAACCAGAATTAGAGATAACCATAAGAAGGCTTTGAATTTGCGCAAGACAAAAAGCGGCCAAGCAGCATCAAAGATAAAAGCTCCTAAATTCTCACAAGAACTTTCTTTTCTAACACCGTATCTAAACGATGAGGAAGAACGGCGTTCAAACCTTTCACCTCGAAGTGCCAACAATAACGAAGAAACACAACTTGAGTCACTGAATGAATTAGGTTATCCAGATAACAATGTATCAAGCGATGCACAAAGTGAACAATCCATGCAATCCTTGGAATCATCACGAATTATCCGTAAGAAATCGAGCTTCGCAACTTCACAGGCTTCACAAGGCCCAACTGCAGCCAGCGTTCTACAAGATTACTTAACAAGGACGGCCGAAACCAGAAACCAGAGCGATCATCTTCTCGATTTTTTCATAAATATTGCAAAAACAGTAAAGACTTTTCCTTTACAAGACCAAGTTAACATTAAAGCTCAATTATTTAAAATGGTTAACAACGTAGAGATGAGGCTTGCGACTACTCCAATAGATCGTGTTTCTGAACCCTCGATATCTGGTTCTAACGTGAGAATAGTTTCAAATGAAATGCTTAGTCCGGCACCGACTGGTTCGAATTCAATGTTTCCTTAATCGGCTTTTTCAAATACAACCATGTTTGCTGCACCTGCTGTGAACGAAATACGTCCTCCTACACCCAGTAATGATGCGATGACTTCTAGACCATATACAAGTAATACTCGACATATTATGTCCCTGCCGTCTACAGTGGTTTCTGCTATGAACGAAACTCTTCACATTCTGCCTCTGGAACCTTCGACAGTATATTCTCGGTCATCTACACCCAACGAAAGGCCAATGATGTCTCCACCTGACACTAGCCAATCCATTTTAGAAGATAAAAATACAAATATTGGTAAATCCAATTGGGCATACCTTAAGCGCATTAAAAAAATTACGTATAACATGATTATACGGAATTTTTAAAGTAGTTTAAATACATTTCGACAGCACTATCGGCTTCAACATCCTCGAAAACCATGAAAATGACACCCGTGATGAAAAAATTGATACCTATTGCAGCCGCCATCTTGGATTTACATTTCGACAGCACTATCGGCTTCAACTCTCTCGAAAACAATGAAAATGACACCCAAGATGAAAAAATTGGCACCCACTTCAGCCGCCATCTTGGATTTACATTTCGACAGCACTATCGGCTTCAACTCTCTCAAAAACTATGAAATTGACACCCATGATGAAAAAATTGATACCTATTGCAGCCGCCATCTTGGATTTACATTTCGACAGCACTATCGGCTTCAACTCTCTCGAAAACCATGAAAATGACACCCAAGATGAAAAAATTGGTACCTACTTCAGCCGCCATCTTGGATTTACATTTCGACAGCACTATCGGCTTCAACACTCTCGAAAACCATGAAAATGACACCCAAGATGAAAAAATTGGTACCTACTTCAGTTGCCATCTTGGATTTACATTTCGACAGCACTATCGGCTTCAACATCCTCGAAACTCATGAAAATGACACCCATAATGAAAAAATTAATACCCATTGCAGCCGCCACCTTACATTTACATTTCGACAGCACTATCGGCTTCAACACTCTCGAAAACCATGAAAATGACACCCAAGATGAAAAAATTTATATCTATTGCAGCCGCCATCTTGGATTTACATTTCGACAGCACTATCGGCTTCAACTCTCTCGAAAACCATGAAAATGACACCCAAGATGAAAAAATTGGTACCTACTTCAGCCGCCATCTTGGATTTACATTTCGACAGCACTATCGGCTTCAACACTCTCGAAAACCATGAAAATGACACCCAAGATGAAAAAATTGGTACCTACTTCAGTTGCCATCTTGGATTTACATTTCGACAGCACTATCGGCTTCAACATCCTCGAAACTCATGAAAATGACACCCATAATGAAAAAATTAATACCCATTGCAGCCGCCACCTTACATTTACATTTCGACAGCACTATCGGCTTCAACTCTATCGAAAACCATGAAAATGACACCCAAGATGAAAAAATTTATATCTATTGCAGCCGCCATCTTGGATTTACATTTCGACAGCACTATCGGCTTCAACACCCTCGAAAACCATGAAAATGACACCCATGATGAAAAAATTGATACCTGTTGCAGCCGCCATCTTGGATTTACATTTCGACAGCACTATCGGCTTCAACACCCTCTAAAACCATGAAAATGTCACCCAAGATGAAAAATTGATATATTTTGCAGCCGCCATCTTGGATTTACATTTCGACAACACTATCGGCTTCAACACCCTCGGAAACCATGAAAATGACACCCATGATGAAAAAATTGGTACCTAATTCAGCCGCCATCTTGTATTTACATTTCGACAGCACTATCAGCTTCAACACCCTCGAAAACCATTAAAATGACACCCATGATGAAAAAATTGGTACCTACTTCGGCCGCCATCTTGGATTTACATTTCGACAGCACTATCGGCTTCAACACTCGAAAACCATGAAAATGTCACCCATGACAAAAAAAATATACTACTTGCTTTTAGTACGTACTACTATTATTTATTCTGTGCTTTTAAATATTGTAATAAAAAATGTCTTATTATTATTATAATTAAGTATTAAAGAAATTTGGTTATTCGAATATTGTGTATTTGTACAGCGATCTTTTTGAGCCGCTGCAAACAACCGAAACAATGTCCACTCACGAAGGCGACTGAAGCCAAACCACAGAAAAAAAAACAAAAAACCAGCACAAACTATATAGAAACACTACCAAACCAGTGGCATACAGTCCATACTATAATTTTTCTTAGAAGTATTATTATGTCATGACAGTTTGTCCATGTTGCAGTAGATGTCGCTTTTTTAAATTTAGCCATGCTTGGCCAATTAAGAATCAAACAAATTAATGAATAGTTTAAAATACAATCGAACCTTGCTAACTTACTATTTTGTTACAAAACAAATTTGTAATTAAATTTTTAGTATAATTTATTTATTTTACATTATTCCCTATATATAATGTACTCTGTGAGCCAAACTAAACTACTCATTACTACTCTGTGGCTGTAGCTTCCCATTTAGAGAAAGAGTTTTGGCGGGAACTCGACCGGCGGCGGCTTGCTGCTCCTGTATTATTGTTTAAATAATGGTTTGAAGTGGACTTTGATATGTAAAAGTAGTGCGATTTTGTGTATTAAGTGTCTGCGCATGTGAACTATTAATGGAAACTGTGAAACAAGTGCTCTGATGGTGATGGAATCTCAAGATAAGCTGTTTGTTTGCATAGGCGCCTTTAGATACCATCGCCAACTGTCAGCTGCCTGCTGGCTCAAGTTACCGTCAAAATCTCCCAAGGCTGCACAATGTGACGCATCAACATATTGTGAAGCAGTGAAATATGAAGGAAAATTATACATGAAGACAAGGCTGTATGGCATAGTTCCTTTGCCTGCTCTCTCGAGCGAATAATAAAAACAACAACAACAACCATTTAGAGAAATATTTTTGTATACGAGGCTAACAAATCAACGAAAATTTCGCCATTTTGGAGCCGAAAAAAATTAATTATAGCTAAACAAAACAAAACTACACTGCCATTTACATTCAGTGGCTTCCCACATGATAGATGAAGAGATTAAAAAATAGATTGAGTTAAACAATTAATATTTTCAAAAGTTATTGTGTTTACAAGCCACAGGGACATGATAAATCCACACCATAAGCCACTAAAACCCTTTTTTTTATTTAAAAATAGCAATTAATCGATTTAAAAAAAATATTAATAAGTTCAACAATCATTTATCTTTCTAACAATGTGCTTTTTATATCATTTATATGTATAATATGTTTGCTAGATACGATTTTATTCGATAAAATGTTGGAATCTTAATTTTTAGGCGATAGTAGAACATACCTTGCGCTTCCGCTTAAGGTATGCAAAAAAAACAAAAAACCAGCACAAACTATATTATAGAAACACTACCAAACCAGTGGCATACAGTCCATACTATAATTTTTCTTAGAGGTATTATTATGTCATGACAGTTTGTCCATGTTGCAGTAGATGTCGCTTTTTTAAATTTAGCCATGCTTGGCCAATTAAGAATCAAACAAATTAATGAATAGTTTAAAATACAATCGAACCTTGCTAACTTACTATTTTGTTACAAAACAAATTTGTAATTAAATTTTTAGTATAATTTATTTATTTTACATTATTCCCTATATATAATGTACTCTGTGAGCCACACTAAACTACTCATTACTACTCTGTGGCTGTAGCTTCCCATTTAGAGAAAGAGTTTTGGCGGGAACTCGACCGGCGGCGCCTTGCTGCTCCTGTATTATTGTTTAAATAATGGTTTGAAGTGGACTTTGATATGTAAAAGTAGTGCGATTTTGTGTATTAAGTGTCTGCGCATGTGAACTATTAATGGAAACTGTGAAACAAGTGCTCTGATGGTGATGGAATCTCAAGATAAGCTGTTTGTTTGCATAGGCGCCTTTAGATACCATCGCCAACTGTTAGCTGCCTGCTGGCTCAAGTTACCGTCAAAATCTCCCAAGGCTGCACAATGTGACGCATCAACATATTGTGAAGCAGTGAAATATGAAGGAAAATTATACATGAAGACAAGGCTGTATGGCATAGTTCCTTTGCCTGCTCTCTCGAGCGAATAATAAAAACAACAACAACAACCATTTAGAGAAATATTTTTGTATACGAGGCTAACAAATCAACGAAAATTTCGCCATTTTGGAGCCGAAAAAAATTAATTATAGCTAAACAAAACAAAACTACACTGCCATTTACATTCAGTGGCTTCCCACATGATAGATGAAGAGATTAAAAAATAGATTGAGTTAAACAATTAATATTTTCAAAAGTTATTGTGTTTACAAGCCACAGGGACATGATAAATCCACACCATAAGCCACTAAAACCCTTTTTTTTATTTAAAAATAGCAATTAATCGATTTAAAAATAATATTAATAAGTTCAACAATCATTTATCTTTCTAACAATGTGCTTTTTATATCATTTATATGTATAATATGATTGCTAGATACGATTTTATTCGATAAAATGTTGGAATCTTAATTTTTAGGCGATAGTAGAACACACCTTGCGCTTCCGCTTAAGGTATGCAATAATGTGACACTCAGCCAATATTTACGTCTTAAATAAGTGCCTACCTAACTACCTATAGGTAACCGATGTTTAATTTTAAAAATAATTACCTTACACACACAGCAAGCCTTTCTTCTGGTTGTATAGTCTCCCTGTATGCTGTATTCTGACTTAATAAATGTGGTTTCAGGATGTCAACAAGAGTATTAAATTTAACTTGAGTCATGCGAAAATATTGGAAGAATTTGGCATCATCGTTTAGCAAATCAGGAAACAGTGTGTGATATTCTCCATGTTGCGATCTTTTCTTGAAAATATCGTGTACCCAGATATTATGTTTCCTTTTTCTAGAGTTCTTAGCTTTTTCTTCCTCTTCTTCAGCTAACAAACAAGCAATTACGATAGTTTCTTCTTAGTTTTCTTCCATTATCTCACAAACAACACATCAACACGTACCACTCGCCACTAAAATCCGTATGAAAATGACGTCGGCAATCCGATTAATAGAGGTTGCGTCAGAAAATGCGATCGGTGCCGATACAGTGGACGCATAGTACAAAACTGGTCCGTTTGATGTGATGCGTGCGATGCCGATAGGTGGACGCTTACCTTAAGTCGTATCGGTCCGGAAAAACCGCCGGCGGTAAACAAGTCCACAGGGAAGTTGTAGATTTACATTTTTCAGTTGATTTGTGAAAAAAAATTAATGAAAGCGACGAAAATATTAGTAGAAGTTAATAAAAAAAATGAAAAAAGAGAGAAGGAATACGTGATTTCATGAAATAAATGAGACTAGCTACCCACGGGTCAGGTGAGGCTTGTAGGTGTTGTTTTGAAAGGATTTCATCAGAAAATCGTGTTAAATTGTTAAGAGAATTTAATAGCTTGAAGTCTACAGATGAGCAAAATATATTCTGTGGATTACTAAATATTTATTCAATAAAAAGAAGGCGTAGTAGGAAATATGAAATAATGCCAAATTTCACCAAAACTATTTCATTTACAAAGTATGGGTAAAAGAAGATGATCAGATGCAACAAGTACCACTACAAGAAAACAACACCTACAAGCCTTTGAAAGAGACAGGTATTGCACCAAATGATAGAAGGGGAAAAACAAGTTCTCACAAAAAATCGGATATGAAGACAAAACAATTAATATGTATGTACTCATATAAAATAATTTAAAGGAAGGCAAAGTCACTACAGTATAAAAGATACCAAGAAAGAATATTTACCTGATGACTTAAATATTAATAAAATGCATGTTATACCCTGAGAATATTTCCTATGATACATACAGGAACATCTTTAACACTGAATTTAATATATCATTTGGTTATCCCCGCATCAATACTTTAGTGCTTGTGATGAATTTACAATTAAGGCAAAAGCATTGATGGCTGAAAGAAATCAGGATGAGTTAAAATATTAACTATTCTTAACAATTTGTATAAGAAAAAAGCTCAAATGTTTTATGATAAAAAGAAGAATGCTAGAATTAAGAATAAGACAGATATTGAATTTCAGGTTATTGCTACCAATTTTGACTACCAAAAAAATGTGCCACTACCTAACATCACTACAAATGAAATTTATTACAAACAACAGTTATCAATGCATTTATTTAACATACATGTGCTAAGTGATGCTAGTTCCTTTTTTTTTCACTTACCCTGAGACTTGTGGACGCAAGGGTTCAGATGAAGTGGTTCCATTTTTATTTCGCTATTTAAAAAACCATTTAGATCATTGTGTGAAGCACTTAGAAATATTTTGTAACTGCAGGACAAAACAAGAACTATACTGTGATAAGGTTCATTAACTTTTTGGTTCATGTAATGAACACTTTGAATTCCATTAAAATAACATACTCCATTAGAGTACATTCATATTTAGAATACAACAAGAATATGGACCTGATCAATTCAAAAACTATCAATGGTATGACTTGACAAAAATAAGTCACCAAAGACCACAACCCTTTGAAGTTATTGTAGTGGGTAAGGATGAAATTATAAGGAAATATTAAGATTTTTTTTTAGAATGAGTACATGAAATAGTGCTCTTTTCCAATCCAGGCCCAAAGAGAAATAATGAGTGTGCGAGAACAACCAAGGTTCATTTTTCATCGAGTCAACTATAATGGTTTGTGGAAGAAATCACCCATATTGAATAAGAGAAGAGCGAATCAACTGGAATATAGCAATGAATTTGAATTGTCTGGATTTTCCTACCAAGATTATTTGCCAATTAGTGCAGACAAGCACAAGGATATATACGGACTTAAAAATATTTTGTACTGTTTACTTTTTTTGTTTAGATTTGGACATTCCCTGTATGGGTAAAAAATATTTTGTACTGTTTACTTTTTTTGTTTAGATTTGGACATTCCCTGTATGGGTACTTTATAAAACTTAATTACTTTTTTTTTTCAAATTTTACACATTTGTTAATATTTGCCAAAAGTTTATTTGTATCCACAACTGATCTCTGTAAGCTAAACTAAAGTTCCTATTGGTAGTTTCTAAACAATTAATATGTAAGACAAAGTTAAAGTTATAAATTTTCAAACATTAAAATGTTAAAACATAAAAACCTGTTTCAGTGACATTACTTTTGTCCCTGTACCCTTCACTTGAAAAGTAATCTGTTATATTTTTAACAAATCACAGCGTACTATTGTGACAAAAATGTGTTTCCAAAAATAAAGTGCCATATTCTTTTGTCCTAAAATAATCTAATGTCTCACGGCGCATGTTACTTTCAGTTTTAGGTAACAAATTTAAGAATTAAAAAAACAGTTAATTATTTTTAATTTCCCTACTAAGCGGGGTGGTGAAATGAAAAATACTTTCAATTAAAATTATAAACAAACATTTAAACTTTAGAAAATATTAGACTAACTTTGCACATTTTACTTGTACACCAGCATGATGTGCTTGACTTTTTACAATGTATATCTAGGTATAGATAAAGGTAACTATAATCGTCCAAGCGGTCTTTCAGTAAAGTCCGTTTGTCTATATGAATGAATTTCTGAGGAAATTAAATAGTTTGAAAACTATTTAATTTCCTCAGAAATTTTCGCTTTACTTAATTTAAAGTCGTAAAATAAGCCAATCGCAATTACTTTAATGTTAAGTAAAGATATACATGAACACATTAACTATGTAAATATATCTACATATTTTGTATTTGAGAATGCTATCGTAATGAATGTTATTTTCTGTATTTTTGTTTTATATACTTACTTTATAATGCAGAGTGACAACAACCGGAGTGGTTGACGGCTGGCCGCAAGTCGGTGCCGGTATATCGCACTGACTTGCGGCCCGCCGCCTCACGGCCAGTCGCTAGTGCGTTCTTGCTCTAAATATTTTTAATTCTGTTTATTAAGATCTTATGTAAAAAAAAATTATTGTGACGAAGGGAAGGAATAGCACTCTCAATAGCTAAATACTTTATCATGTAAAGAACGGTGAAACCTTATGTTTTATGTATATACCATAATAGTAATTTTTATAATTTTATTGAGGTATGTACACAATATATTAATAATTGAAAATAAACATAACAATTTTAATGTGTTAATATATGTATAGTCAGTAAATACCATGCCTAACTTAAAAGAGAAATTAAACAATTTTAATCTTAAAAATAAATAACAAAATGGTTTAAAGTTGACAAAGATTTTTTTTACTTTAGTTATTATGGCATTGGCTACAAGGCCTTCGACCAAACAGAATACACAAGTGTAGTAATGCATTATCTAAAATAAAAGATAAGAAATTTTTTACAATAAGTAAAAGTTTCCTGCAGAATTTTGACGACAGTTGAAGCGTGATGTATGCGATGATATTATCTCAAGGCTCCAAAATGAACATGTGTCTTAAGGATTATATCACCGTCATCAATTACATTGTTTACATGCGTAGGTATTTAATACAGAAAATTGCACCATTTTTGCTAACCAAAATCCTCTAGAAACTTTTATTGGAACAACAATATATGTGTAGACCCTGAAGCAAATACAAAGAGGAGACGGCATAAGCAACTGTGCACTGTGATTCTAAGTAGGTCCTGACGTCATCATAGTGGGCGTGGCTTTAGTTAGTGTACTGTCATATTACACTGTACATACTGTAATATTTTATTCCAAATTAGGCATCCAAATGCACTTTTTGAATGCCAATCTAAGAACATTAAATTGTATTTAAGTGATTCTTTGCATATAGAATGTCACTTAAATATAACTTAAACATTTCGTAAAAATCAGCCAAGTACAATTTCCTTCATTTTAATATTGAATGTTGGGTTACTGGGTAAAATAATTGAATTCTAATTACGGCCGTCTTTTTGTTATTTTTATGAGGTTTACTGGACGTTAGATGGCGGCCTGGCAAAATTATTATGAAAACTATAAAAATTATATTTTGGCGATTAAAATTTCTTTGTCTGAATGTATTTGCTTCATAAGATAGACGCTCCGATGCTATGGATGGCATCACATTTCATTTGTAAGTAATTTTACACTTAATTTATTAAAATAGTTCTAGAAAAATCTCTTTGCGTCGGCTTTCAAATATAATTAAATATATTCGACACTAGATGGCGACACTTTGTGTCATGTGAACTAAAAACATAAAGACACAGTAAAGCTCAGTAATGATAAAATAATCATACGAAGGTGCTGAAATTTGTTTTGCATTCAGACATAAAGAAATTTTAATCGCCAAAATATTATTTTTATAGTTTATAACATTTTGTGAACAGGCCGCCATCTACCGTCACGGTAGATAAACCACATTGGAAAATCAATGTGGAACGATTCGTGTAGTTTTACTATTTATCGGTAGATGTAGGTAGTGTAAAGTGGGCGAGGCTTTGCATCCCCTCACCCCGCAAATTGTCACACGTTGTTACATAGTGAAATTTAATTACAACGTCTCCTCTTTGTATTTGCTTCATGGTGTAGGCTGGCGGCATGTGATGTATCAGTTTATGTGCGGTCGAGTTTCTATTTTATGATAAAGCTCGTTGGCAAAGGAGTCTGCACTTTAGATAATATCATCTTTTTTTAACTTAAAAGTGACAACTTTCTAGAAGAAATATATAATCTTCGATTAAGTGATTTCAAGGAATGACAATATACAAGTAACACTAAATAACTATAAATTTACACAATTAACATAAAACAATATATAACATGCCTGTTTTATACAATATAAACAGAAAAATATAAAATCAAATATAACATAACAAGAACATGCTTTTATGTAAAGTTTCTACATTCTGTAATATAATATAATTATCAAAATATGTGAAATTATTGCACGGTCACTCATTTATATAAGTATTTCCTTTCTTCTGGTAAGTGTGATTTGAAATTTTGCTACTATTCTTTGAATAATTTATTATAGACAGCAATATTTTTAACATGAATAATAATGAACCAATACTAATTACTTACATCTAAATGGTCGGTCAATGAGTTTGTGCAGATAATGAAATTATGGAATTATCACATCAATTTTAATAAATTCGGATATGAATATTTTACAGTCACAATTATGAGAACACATCAATAGGGCGTGGTGAGACTGTGGCCAAATTGGGGTGAGTGGGACTTGCTAATGGGTCCATGTGAGATTCAATTCTTCTAGCTTCAATTGTCGCCTGTTTCACAGCTTCTTTATATGGACCTCTTTTTTTCTTGTTAAAACGAATCTGAAAAGCAATATAATATACATTATATACATTTTATTTTAGTAAGGGTGACAAACGAGTATACCTGACCCTGACCTGTAAACAGGTGATGTAGCCCATAGACACTTTATTCTATCCTCAGGCACAAAATGTAATTTTAATGTCACTTCTGAGGATTAAAATCAATGCCTTGTTTAAATGATAATTTGAAATTTAGATGAAATAAGATAAAGAAGGCCCATGGGACAATCAACAGAAATATATTATAATAAATTTTTATATAATATCTTAAGCCTTCTCTAAGAGAAAATTTAAATGTTTATGACTTAACTACTGTCAGTCTCAGACAAAGAAAGAAAGGTGCTGAAGAAAGCACAGCTGCCAGACTTAACAGAGATTAGCCATCTACGCAGGACAGCATTACAGTGTCTGAGTGTATGCGCAAGCACAGCTGCACTTTTTATTCCCTCACTCTCACAGTCCGATGGGACATGCTGAGGTAAAGCAACAGTGATGGGGTAAAGAACTAGATAGAAAACGTACGAAGGTAAGAAAAGCCCTAAATAGGGCCACGAATACTTCAATCGATGAAGACTGGCTACTATACAAGAAAGCTAAGTACGGATACAAAAAATGTATCAGGTATTTACTATATTGAGGTACTCATTGACTGGATAGCAAAAAAAAATGCTTATAATAAAGATTGCTGGTGAATCTCAAACAATCCAGATTAAGAAAGGCTTTTTTTATAGGATAAGGGTGACAAATGAGCACACAGTCCACCTGATGGTAAGTGGTTGCTGCGGCCCATAGACATCTACATCTATCCTCTATTACAAATCAAAATGCAGATGTGTTGTCACCCGTGAGGACTAAGATGAAATGCCTCATTTTCAGTAAAAAGGACCTCCGGCCACCTGCACTCACCAAGCGAAGCGCAGAGGTAAACCTCTACTTCACGCTGGTATTCTGTGAGGTCGTGGTACCACCCCGGTTCGAGCCGGCCCATCCGTGCGACAGCAAAAGCTGTCGCGTGGCACTACCACTTTTAGAACCTACGGCTGCCCGTAGGGTGGGGATATTTCACCTCTCCTGTGGAATATGATCATTAATGAACTCATCAGCAAATTAAATGCCAATCACTTCTACACACTAAGGTTATGCAGATGACCTGACAATACTGGTTTCTGGAAAGACAGCAAGCATGGTGTGCGACCTGCGGCTCTCCGAATAGTGGAGAAATGGCGCAGGGAAGTTAATCCAAATAAAACAGTCTTAGTAATGGTCACACAAAAACGAGTGCTGAATAACTATCATCCCCCAAGTCTTTTCAGCACAAAACTCCAGCTATCCTCTAAGGTAAAATATTTAGGTCTTACCTTGGACAGTAAACTCAACTGGAATAAACACCTAGAACACAAAATCAACAAAGCTGGTATATCTTTCTGGCAATGCAAAAACATGATTGGCAAAAGATGGGGTCTGACGCCAAAAATTATACTGTGGCTTTACAAAACTGTAACTCCGCCCATGATCACATACGGCGCTCTGGTATGGTGGATCAAAACAAATGAAGCCACCACTATAAAGAAGTTTCAGCGTTACCAGAGACTGGCATGTAGGGCACCCACAGGCTGCATAGGAACTACACCAACAGCAGCCTTAGAAGCGATGCTGGAGTTAACCCTGCTTCATCTACACATACAACAAGAAGCGACTTCAGCTGCCATCAGACTCAAGACCTTAAATCTTTGGAGTAAGAATAATGTCCCTCATACAGGCATAATTGATAGAATTCACTAAAAAATTCACATCTTACAAGCCAAGTACGATAAAATCCCTAAACAATTTGTATTCGATAAGAAGTGCAAGATACAATTAAATGAAACCAGCCAGCCGGAAGGATTAAGCCCAAAAGAGCTTAGAGTTTTCACTGATGGTTCTAAAACAAATGAAGGTGCAGGATCTGGAATTTTCTCTGAAGGTCTCAATATCCACATATTTATACCGCTGGATACCTACAACACAGTATTTCAGGCGGAATGTATGGTACTGACCGACAGTAGGGCGGTACTACAATCTCTTAGTTGCAATGTGGTGAACTCGGGACTAATATATGAATGCCATCAATGATTAAATGTGGTATGTAAATACAAAAATGTGACTACAATGGATAAAGGGACACAATGGATCTAGAGGTAAAGATGCAGTAGACGAACTGGCCAGAAGAGGATCGGCTCTGGCCACTATAGGGCCGGAACCAATCATACCAATCTCCTTTGGTAACATTCGTTCACTGGTACGTAGACACTTCACTGATCAACACGCTCAGCTTAGGAAAAATCTAGTAGACTGTAGACAAGCTAGGGAGGCCCTGCCTAAAATAAACAATCGTTTTACCAAAGTTCTAATGAGACTGAACAAGCAGCAGATCAGGATATTAATAAGTGCTATCACAGGACACGGCACCTTTAACAAATATTTATTTACTATAAGGTGTTACAGATAGTCCCCTGTGCAGGGCATGTATGTGGGAGGAAGAAACGGCGGCCCACGTGCTTCTGAAATATCCGGAGATCGCTGCATACAGGGCTAAACATCTCAGCATGCCAGGATCACTCCCTGAAGTTGCTTGCAACATGAAAGGACTGTTGAACTTCTTCGGGGAGATTTCATGCCTCGAATAATCACATTATTCCTGCCCACATGCAAAATCGCGGTTAGACGTGGAGTTGCGGAAAACTAGCCGTCGTTAACTAACTAGTCCGATAGGACGGTAATCCGACACCACTTGAAAGAGACCAGACGGAGGACCAACGGCTTTACGTGCTTTCCGAGGCACGGAGGTGATATACTCTTACTTTAGGTTGCGATTTCTTGACCGAAAAACTCAATAACTGTTTTTGACCCGACGTTTTTTTTATAGGAGAGGGGGCAAACGAGCATGCGGTTCACCTGATGGTAAGTGACTACCGCCGCCCATGAACAACCGCAATACCTGGGAAATTGCAGATGCGTTGCCGGCCTTTTAGAAAGGTGTAAGCTCATTTCTTGAAGGTTCCTAAGTCGTATCGGTCCGGAAAAATAGCTGTTTGTAATCGATTCCACAAGGAAGTTGTGCGAGGGAGAAAACTTCTAAATCGCACAGTGGTGGACATTCAATCATCCAGATGGTATGGATGGTAACGCGAGTTTTGTCGCGATGTGCGATGGTGAAATTGAGCGGCTGGAATTAGTCCGAACAATTCCTCAGAGCACTCCCCATGATGAACCTAGGATTCGAGCTTAGGACCTCATGATCAGCTTGCAATGATTACGACCAGTAGATTAACAAGGCAATCATTTAAATTAATTTGGAATCACATGGTTGTAGATGCATATGTGAGCATCCAACAGTGAACTTTTACAGGCTCATAAACAAAGAAACAAGATTTCTGTGCGAGTGCATGTCAAGAAGTTGAGCATGGTTTTAGAGTCACTTGAAATGTATGTCACACTATCTATGTTTTTTTAGTTGGTCTACATTGGTATGAAAGTATGCTTTTTATTACCAGATTATAATAGGTCGGGGAAGAAGTTTCTTCGTGGATTGTTTAGTAAGGTATTATTATTCAGTATTACCTGTAGTCGAAATTGCCCTTTGTGTGGGAATGCTTGGTATTCGTTTGCAAAACTATTTAATTCTTCCCATGCAGAAAAAGCAACGGGATCTTACAGCTATTAATGTAATAAAAATGATTTCATTTAATTGGTTAAAACGTTTTGTATGGAAAAATCATTTGAGTATGTTATAATAATAATAATAATAATAAAATATTTATTCATTGACCAAAAGAAATAAAATATTTAAAAGTTAAACTAATACAAAAATGATATTTTTAGAAGGACAATGAAAGGGTTCTGACTCAGCATTTGTTGCAGAGAATCTACAACGCTGTTATTCTGTCAGCACCAATATACCTACTTAGTGAGCTAAAGTATAACAGTACGCGTACATCACTGATTATACATATTACAAATAGATTTTAGTGTTAAATTATTTATTTATTCATACAGCCAGTACAAGAACTATTTCATTTACCAGTACAAGTTTTCATGTTATTTTTATTAATAAATTGATAATTAATATTCATGTACAAAAGATAAACATAATATAAAGAAAATATAAACGAAATATAAACAAAAACATATGAAAAAAAATAATAATATTAAAAGTAAGAGCTACAGTAGTGATTTATTTATTCAACTAATTATAATAATTATGCTAGAACAACATAATGGTTATTAAAAAGAATATTGGTAGTAAATGTAAGTTACATAATTGAATATAACTAAATATGGGATACTCAGCCCCCGCCGTTTTTCCCTTTATTTTCTTTTTTTCATTTTTATGACATTTTCTGCGTACTTAATAAATACTCTTTGTATTTTTTCTTAAAACTGTTCTTATTTGTTTTGACTCGTAATGGTGGTGGAAGATCATTCCAACATTTTGTGGCCATAAATTTGTAACTACCACGAAATAATGATGTCCTATGTTGAGGTATGCAAAGTACTTTTGCACACTCTCGAATACCGTACATATTATGTTGATTTTGTCTCCACTGAAGCTTTTCATATAGGTATTCTGGTTCCTTTGTTTTTATCACTCCAAATAGCAGGGAGGCATAAAATAATTTGAGACGTTCCTGCATTTTAAGCATATTAGATGTGTTCGTCTTGGGATGTAAAAACAGTAACGAGCGCAAGCATTTTGTACCCTTTGAATTAAATTTTTTGATTTTTTAAATAGACAAGGTCCATACAAGGTTATACAATAATTTAGTTTAGACAGAACTAAGGTTTCACATAGTTTAACGCGTAAGTCTACAGTGATAAACTGCCTAATTGAATATAAAACTTTTAATCGGAAAAAACAACTTTTTACGACATTAATTACATGATTTTCAAACTTTAAATAACTGTCCATAAGAACCCCTAGATTTCGTGCTTCAAAAACTCGTTCAATGTTTTCCCCATCAATACGTATATTAGGATCAGTAGAAGTTATGACCTGTACCTGCTTTTTAGTACCTAAATAATAAACTTAGATTTTGTAGGATTAAGGAGCATGGAGTTATTTTGTGACCAAGAACTAATGCGTTGAAGATCTTCATTTAACTTATCTACCGCTGTATTTACATTTTTACTATCTACACTAATATACACCTGTAGGTCATCAGCATAAATATGGTATTTGCAATTTTCAAGACATGCTGTTATATCGGAACTATAAATGATAAAAAGCAAAGGGCCTAAAATTGATCCTTGAGGGACACCTTTATTGACAGGAAGAAGTTGGGAAACATAGCTTTCGCCATCATTCCTGTTAATTATAACTTGTTGTAGACGATTATTGAGATAACTCTTAAACCACACCAATGCCCCGTTATCAAAACCATAATATGATAGTTTATCTATTAACAAATCCGTATTTATCGAATCGAATGCTTTTGAAAAATCTAAAAGAGTGAGATTCGTGCCTTTGCCAGAATCCGAAAAAGACAGCACGTCATCTACGACATTTATCAGGGCTGTAGCTGTCCCATGACTCTTCCTAAACCCTGATTGTAACTTAGGTAGTATTTTATTTAGTTCACAAAAGTATACTACTTGAAAGTGTACAACTTTTTCCAATATTTTTGATAAATATGGTAAAATGCTAATAGGCCTTAGGTAACTGTTCACTTTATTTTACCTGCACTAGTTGTACTGTTTGTATCTGACTGGTTTTAATGTAAATACATGTAGGATATTAAGAAAAAGAAAAAGTAAAAAAACACTTTCCCGCCATTTTTCAATCGTTTTTCTATCCACCAACACCAATATGAATTAACCATTGAATTATATGTACTACGTACTAGAGAAGCCCTTCCAAACAAAAATTGTGTCCTACTCTATGTCTTCGCGCATGCGCGGTAGTAGTAGTCGCGCATGAGCGAAGACTTTAATTTGATATAAAATAAGATATTGATATAAAATAAATATAAGAATTTATTATAAAATATCTTCATTTAATCTAAACAAACATATTTCTAAATAAAATGTAATAATAATTATTTTATGGAATAAACAAATCTTCAATTTACACAATATTTAGTTTGTATGGACTGTAGGGACTGCACTACAGTTCAGTTGAACATAGTCAATGTTCGGAATGGCTTCTCTAGTACGTAGTACATATAACTCAATGGAATTAACCGATTCGTTGCGGCACCAATTTTCGACAAATTTTAGCTGTGGCGGCGAACAAATATTTCATGACACGCCTATTGTGCCATCCGCCATGTATAAAAGTAATGTTCTTTTTTATGCTTTTTTTACTTGTTTAGACCTAATTAAGTTTATTTGACATCAAACATAAGTTACAAATGGAAGGATACTTGTTTTTAGTGGGTAACTACGTGTTTTTTTACACGTTTTCTTTGAAATTGAGAGAAAGTGACTTTTTTTATGAAGAGATTACAAACCTTTTGTACTATTTTTTGTTGTTATAAAAAATAATTTATATAAGTAGGTACAGCTAAATCACCCTGGAAACCTTGGTTTTTATTAAATTAAATTTTCACATAATAATAACATTTGTAAATATCAAACAATGAAGAACCTTAATTTGAAAAAAATAATAAGGTATATCATTCATTGATATTTACAAATGTTAAATATTATTTAATGTTATACAAATGTAAAAGTAAAGTCGATCTGAAAACGTCTAATTAGTAAGAATAGCAAAACAAGTGTTTTCAAAAGGAAAAAACGCCGGCGCTATACGGCGGCGGTTTGACAAAAGACTATTTATTAGCGAACTTGTTTTATGCATGAACGGTTTCGAACTGTTTCAAGCAAAAATAAACCTTATACCATATCACAAGAGCACATGGTACTTCGTAGGTCCATTCGGCCAAATTATAGTAATAAGTCGGCACTTCAACCATTTTAAGCAAAAGAGATAAAGGCATTGTTTTTTTTAAAACAGGAGAGTTGTTTTCTAGAAACTTGTTTACAACTTGAGTTTGTGAGCGATCGCAATGAGTGCTATTATTTGTTCATTTGTTTTTTATTAGAGTATTATTCCACAACATGTTTTAAAAACCTATAAAGTAAAAACGGTACCATGTACAGGTTAAAAAAGGTTGTCAACTCCTAAAAATTTCAATTTTTCAAAATATCCAAAAACGAAGCCGCAGGCATGAACTACTTGCAAAATAATGAATATTTTGTTCTGGATAAATTTTCCAAAAAAGATTTAAAAAAAAAAGACACGCCTCGCGTTCTGAATTCACAACATTCTGAAGTTTTATTACAAAAAAGGGAAATATGCAACTCAAGCCGCGATAAAAATTTGTGACGTTTATAAACCTAATACAGTGTCAGCAAGAGTAACACAAAGTTGGTTTAAGCGTTTTCAGTCCGGCAATTTTTATGTCAAACATGCAGCTCGCTCTGGTCGCCCTCATACGGATAAAGTCGATGCCATTTTTGAAAAAGTGGGGCAAGATCGGTATATTTGTAGTTACGATATAACCAAAAGAAGAAGAATAGTCAATTTTTACTATCCGTCAAGTGTAATACCCCCTACAAGATGCAGGAGTGTACAAGTTTGATTGCGAATGTGGTCTCTTTTACATAGGACGAACAAAAAGATCCATTAAAACCCGCGTGAAGGAATATATAGCTGACGTGAACACCGACGCTCTGGGAAGTCTGCAGTCTGTGAACATTTTCAATATCGTCCCCACCATTACATCAGATTTGATAGACCACAAATCCTCGCAAAAGAACACCGATTCCTACCAAGAATGATACGCGAGGCTATAGAAATAATAAAAAAAACATCCTAATTTCAATAGAGAAGATGGATGGGTGCTGCCATCTGCTTGGGATCCTGTAATTAACAAATTTAAATCCAAACCCAAGCATACCACTACATGACTTCAAGATACTGTAAGTTCATTCTGCGTAAATCGAACCAAAAATTAATATTAAAAAACTGAAGGTAGACGGGCTAACTGTGACATCAGGACGCCAAACATCTCAGTCCCCCCCGTGAGCATGCGTTGCTGTAAAGCACCCGAAACGTCATGAATTAAAATACAGTAAAACCCGCTAAGACGATTTTGAAGGGACCCAGCCAAAATCGCGACTTATGCGGGAAAGCGTATTATGCGGGATAGGGAAAATAATACATCATTTACAAATATTGTGTAGGTATTGAATTATAGGTATACGTATTTATAAATTTGTTAGGAAGGTATAATGTTGTGCATATGTATATGTATTTAAATACGTTACATCATAGTTAATTATTATTTATAATGACATTACTTAAAATAATCACTTATTTTGGTTTGACAAAAAGATTTTGATGCGTTGTTAATCACAAGGTTTTCAATATAATTTAACTTTTGTAGTGCATCTTCACTTTTCCCGAAAGAAGATACATTGCGCCTTAAATCGTTTACTGCTGATAATGCCTCTGCGTTTGACAAAATCGGAATTGACTCCTTCATGTTCATTGTCATTACTTAGAGCCTCTTTTTGGCTATTATTTACATCTTGAATAAGATCTTCGTTCGAACAAGTTTCGTAGGGTGCAACATTGTCATCAATGGAATAATGTAACATTCCCGACCCAGATGGCGTATTAGACGGGATGACGAATCGTATTAAGCGTGTTAAAAATGTATGAAAACTTGCCTCAAGTTGCAGGGACTGACATAAAATGGCATATTAAACGAGAAATCGTATTAAACGTGATCGTATTAAGCGAGCTTTACTGTAGTAAATTAAACGCGATAAAATCCATAAAACATAGTTTTAAGCAATTTCTGTTTAATTGTTTAATAAATGTTGATTTTTACAAAGTTGCCTCCTTTTGATACGTTTCACCCGAAATTAACTCAATTAAAATTCCTCAAAACAGGCTTACCCATCTTAAAAAAAAACAAATATGTTTTTTTCTTAAAAGTCTCGATGTCCCGGGAATTCCCGGGACATTGATTATAGGCTGTCCCGTGTCCCGGGACTTTGAAATTGTCGGGAATTCCCAAACCATAATAGGAGGTCTCTTACCCTTCGCAGTGAAACATAACATTGCATTGCTGCTTGGGAGTAGAGATTAGTAAATGAGATCTTTAAAAACTGTTGGCTTTTACCAACAGATTTTTAAAGATCTCATTCCAGCTTGTATATTATAACAGCTTACGGCTTGTGATACGCAACAGATCAGTTTATCAATTTTATTATTATGGAATGATTTCTTTCTTGTAGTCTGATAAATCTACCCCTACCCAAATTTTTGTAAATATAAACATAATAACACATTAGACATACCTCGAAACCTGTAAACGAAATTGTACAACCAGTGCGTGTTGCCAGTGATGACTTACGGATCTAAGACGTGATCCTTCTCTGCTGGCCGTATGAGAAAGCTCAAGTTCGCTCATTGAGCTATGGAGAGGGCTATGCTCGGGGTTTCTCTGCGTGATAAACTTAAAAATGAGGATATCCGCAGTAGAACCAGTGTAACCGACTTAGCCCAACGAATTAATAAGCTGAAGTGGCAGTGGGCCGGCCATATAGCTCGAAGAACCGACAACCGATGGGGAAGAAAGGTTCCGAGTGGCAGCCTCGTACTGTTAGGCGAAGTGTAGGGCGACCCCCCCCCTCCCATCCCCTCCATTAGATGGAGTGACGACCTGGTAAGACATGCAGGACGTCGATGAATGCAGATGGCTCAGGACCGTGCTTTGTGGCATTCCTTGGGGGAGGCCTATGTTCAGCAGTGGCCTTATGAAACGCTGTAATGATGATGATGATGAAACATAATAAAGCATTTCCACATTGACGTGGTGAAAATAATAATAAGTAGTATCTGACTGAAGGTCAGTTTTTGGCAAAAGCTGAAACGGTCTTCGCCGAAGGTTAGGTACAGCAATAGACCAATAATTGAATATTTCATGAACAATATTTAGAACTTTCTTCTAGCACTAGCAACAAGAGATAACAATACAAACCCCGTACTGTTGTTTTTTTTTCCCTAAAACTATCTACATTTATTTACAAGAATATTCAATTTATTAAAAAAAATCGGATCAATGTAAGATGATGGCACCTATCGTAAAAGAATGAATTATGAACTGGACGCATTGATTTAAAAGAAACGATTGCAAGGTCCTGCAAGTCATAATGGCTTAAACGAGCAGGACACTTGGAAAAATTGATAACCTCAGAGCTGCCAAAACCATTTACAAATCAATCCTGCAACAGAAAAATCCCAGGAGGCACTGGAAGGATTGTCATCATCGTCAATCAATCAATCATCGAGGAGGCCAAAACTCACTAAGGGTTGTAGCACTGCACGATGATGATGACATATACCTAACCATTTCTTTTACCAGGGACCACTTTGATTTTTTTGTAGTTAGCAGGGGACCACAAGATAAAAGAAAAAACTTTCCTAATCTAAAAACAAATAATCATCACAACTTTTAACATAATTATATAATAAACTGAAAAGAAGCATTTATTAACAGTATTTTTTTTTATACAATACTAGTAATGCTATTAAACATTACTAATATTCCCTTAAACCACTTCTGGTAAGCTTAAAATGCTTGTGTTAGAAGTGGTTCACGATAGCCTTGTGTAGTTCGCGAACGATGAACGATTAGGAAACGTATATTGCCACTGTACTAGAAGAAACGTTTCCGAATGCCGATTGTTAATCGGTCTAACAGTTCTTTTCGTTCACCTATACTCGCAAGACGCCAACGCTAAACCGTGCGTACGAGCCATGAAGCAAAGAACGACGCACGCAAACAGTGGTAGAGCCACGCGGCTTTTGCTGTCGCACGGATGGGCCGGCTCGAACCGGGGTGGTACCACGACCTCACAGAAAACCAGCGTGAAGTAGAGGTTTACCTCTGCGTTTCGCTTGGTGAGTGCAGGTGGCCGGAGGCCCTTTTTACTGGGAATGAGGCATTCCATCTTAGTCCTCACGGGTGACACCGCATCTACATTTTGATTTGTAATAGAGGATAGATGTAGATGTCTATGGGCCGCAGCAACCACTTACCATCAGGTGAACTGTGTGCTCGTTTGTCACCCTTATCCTATTGAAAAAAAAAGATCAACCCAGAATCGGTCAGTAGTCATTCAAGGTAGACATGGCATTAAATAAAATATTGGATATAAGGTTAATTTTATAGCACATAATTATTATAATGCTTATTTTTTGACATGTGAAACCACAATTTTAATGTAATATATCAAAAGAATACAACATGTATTGATATTTTTAAGGAATATTTTCATTCGAATAACAATGCTTTGTAAACCAACAATTACTCCATTCAAGAGGTTTAATACCTCTTGAATGGAGTAATTGTCATAAGTATCATATAGAGTAATCATTTTGTCAAACGAAACTTAATTGATTCTCAAGGTGGCACGTAAAGAAGACGTTAGATGGCAAAAATATAAAATTTAATATAAAATTATAAATCACTAAGGTAAGAAATCGATCGCAGATTGTTTTGAATGGACTGAAATGTGATAATTTTATTAATTATGGTTAATTTTATTTATTTAATAAATGTGTTATTTTTTTTTAACTGATTATTTTAATGCTTCCTCTACACTACTCGCGAAGTAGATCGAAGTTGGACGAGGCGAATAGTGTAGAGAGGTACTTCGATTCACTTCGTCCAACCTCGCTTCGCCTCGGGCGACTTCCGATCGCTGTCGGTTTTTTGCGCCAGAGTCAAAGGACTTCACGAAGTACCCCGAAGTTACACGAAGCGTCTCACTACACTACTTGGCGTACGCCAGTTATAAATATTTTTTTTATATATATAAATATTAAATATGTAACTTTCTACATATTTATTTATTTAGTTAACGCATTGACGTCGTACTGTTCACACAATTAGGTACATATAGCAGCTGCCTCTTGAACGTCATTCATGTTAACGGTGCGGGAGACACAAGACGACTGAGCTCTTCGCGAAGTAGCACGAGTGTGTGGTCACGTTGTTCGGACTGCGATCGACTTCGACGAGCACTTCGTCGAAGTTACTTCGCGAGTAGTGTAGAGGAAGCATAACAGTTAAAATATATATTAACCATCTTTAATTCAAGGACAAGAGCCGATAAATGCCTCTCTGTAGCTAGCTACCCAAATCATCTAGTAAGTTCGGAATTCCGTTTCGTGATTCCGTTTCCGTGAATACATCACACACATACGTTTTTTTCCGTTCGGAATAACAGGGGTCAGTTGAGAGACGTTAGCCATTGAGTCTAGACATTCTGCCAGCGAGTAATGATGACGATTTTCTAATTGCGATTCCATTATTGCTGTATCATTCTTACTAAGTGCATCCCTTTATCACCCTAAGGTTGCAATATAGTCAATATTATGTAAAAATATCTATCTATCCAGAGTTATTTTTTAAATATTTATGTCTGTAAATTCTTTCAACGAATTATTAAATAAAATAAGATGAAAGGTTACGAAAAGCTATACACCTACAAGATTAAATCTAAAAACATACATAAACACACCTACTCGCTCCGGTCGTGCGAAGAACACTGAGCGCGTTCAGTGTTGCCACATTGCAGAAAAATTTATCACTAGTTATGGTCTGAAATTTCACCAGATTTAGGGATATTTTTACTTAAAAAAATCTCTAGAATTCACCAAATTATTTAAAATCAAATCACGTGGTATGTAATAAAAATACTATTTTTATTGTGAAAATAATTACAATAAACACAACATATAAAATCGAGACGTCCTCCTGGTCACAGTTTCTGCAACGGACAGCCAACGAGTATCACAAGAGCGCAATATTTATAAAGCATTCTCACCACAATTTACTGTCTCATATTTATGTTTGTACTCATCACAGCGTTTGGGTGAATGTGAGAACTAATTCTGTAATGAGAAACTATATTTCGCCGTAATATTTGCTCTGACACATGTGAGACAGTGTGAATGAGTGCATGAGTAGCAAACACATCTGACTAGAATTTAATTAGGTACGCGTACGCCATTATTGATTCCAATCACGACATTTTTTTTATTAGGAGATCTTACATTTCAGTATTCATATATCAACCTTTCAGTATTCAGCACTCACTGAAACCAACTTTACATGGTACGTATTAGATCCTCATTATTAGTCGGGAAAACTCCAAGGTAGGCTTAGCATAACCAAGCAAAGATGTCTAATTACGTTTTTGTGATGTAAGAAAAGGATAGTGCTATTTTGGCATAAACTGGGGAATTTATCGGCAGGTAAAGAGGGTTATTAATAGGTATTTTCTAAATTCTTCAAGATTTGATAAATATCACTAAAAGTCATCAAATAATTTTTTAGTGATTTTCTTTTTCAGAATTTCACTATCTATCTCCAAAAATTCACTAAATCTAGTGACAAATTCACTAAAGTGGCAACGCTGAGCGCGTTCCATACGGAATTTACGTATGTGTGTTGCGACTCGTACAAAATCTATGGAAGACTTGCGTTCGGAGCGGCTTTTTTCCATTCGGGATTCCGAACGCACAGGCGGTCATACGGAATCTCGAATCGGAGAAATTCCGTACGGAAAAATACTGCATGTATGTGGCGGGTCATAAATTTTATATGGACTTGCTGCGTTCGGGATTCCGAATCGGAATATCGAAACGGAATCCCGAAACGGAATTCCGTATGTAAGTGGCGGGCCTTAATGTGTTATTTAAAATGATTACGTAGGTAAAATATTTAAATCTTTCGTGCACCATATTTAAGCCCTTCGGACCACTGGTTGGGAATCAATGACTTAGAAGATAAGAACGTGATTATGTAAAATGATCTTACCTGATTTTTAATCAAAAGCCTAAAAAGTTTTACAAAGAAGGCCTTCTGCCTCTGCCATACTTTGGCCAGAGGTGATAATAAACAACTGTGCTTAAATATAATAGTAGCACAGTTTAAAGAGCCAACAGTTGTGAAACGTCTTTAATGTCAGACAATGTCGCTGCCCGTGTAGGTATTTACTATTTACGTCGTCGTAAGGTTGCCACGAAATTGGGAATAAAATAATTTGGACATTATAAGAAATACTCATTATCATTTATAATGTATATAGTTATATTGTATGTTATAGTATATATACACTTATATGTTAAAAATTAGGGATGTAACGATACATGAATTTGCCGATACGATACCGATTATCGAGAAAAATAATCGGCGATACCGATATCGATGGCTTAGTAGTAAATACACCCAGTAAATAAAGAATGATGTACTTTATGTGCATAAAACTTCCTTATGTTACATGGAATAAATAGACACTCCATTCTGTTAAGTGTGGCAATAATGGAAATTAAAAATAATGAAAAAAAAAAAGGTAAAATATCATATCAACATTTATTTGGGTAACATTTATCAAGACATCAAATCAAAAGTAAATCAATATTAATAATCAAAGTTCACTTTAGGAAGATTTTTGTTTAGGAAACAAAGTTTATTCAAATTACTAGCAGATAATCTGTTGCGCAAATCATTTTGTATGAGGCCTGCAGTTGAAAAAAGACGTTCTGAGGCAACTGAGCTCATTGGGTAAGATAAATATTTTTGTGCAAGCATTTTCAATTTTGGGTATTTATCTTCATTGCTCCAATAGTTCTTTGGATCTTGTTTCATTGGAATATTTGGACATCTCGTATAAGATTCCACCTCTTCTTGCTCAGGATGACTAGACATGTTTATAAAGGTTCCTCCTCTTCTGCTTCTTTAATCAAACTGTCACAAGCACTCCAGATACCTGAGAAAGTCTCATCTTGCTTTTTTTGTGACTCTACACGCTCTACAGGAACATGTGTATCCCTGTTTGTAATTAAGGAGATAAGCATTCTTTTCGCCTCAATGCTTGTGGATTGTAGAAAGAACGTACGCAATTTATAGCGCGGATCTAGTGTTGTTGATAAAATAAAGGTTTCCTTACTCTCTAGGTAATCAAATCTGTCATTTATTCCAGCTAACAAAATTATAATATTCTGGGCTGCTGTAACTGTCGTCCGCGGTCTCTTGATTATTTTTGATCTGTTTTAAAACTTTTCGCAAACTGTTAATAAGAGGTATAGCGTCAGATAAGCAAGCAGATTCTTCACTTATAGATTTTGTAGCTTCTTCAAAATAATTCAAAGTCGAAATAACTTGTTCCATCAATAGCCATTCTTCTGTAGACAATTCAGTTCTACATTTCACATGAGGCAAAGAAGCTTGAATTGCAACTCGTTGCTCTAAAAGTCTTCTAAGTGCATGAAGGGTTGAATCCCAGCGAGTAACGACATCCTGAATGAGAACGTGACAAGGAACGTTATGAAATTTTTGCATTTCTGTTAGGATTTTGCGACCTGACGTTGAATGACTGAAGTGGCCAATAATAGATCTCGCCTTTGTAATCATGGCATTTATTTTCTCTTCAAAAAACGCATCCTTTAGCACTAATTGTAAAGAGTGCGCCATACATCTGATACGTTGAACTCCCACTAGTGTTACAGCAAGCCCCATATTCGGTGCATTATCTGTCACTACAGCACGTACCCGTTCGCTGATGTGCCAATCTTGAAATAATTGACGTAAGTTTTGAGCTATGTTTTCAGCGCTATGATTTTCGCCTTCAAAAGGAAATACTTCTAGGCAGTAGTTCTTCAACTCAAAATTTTTATCAAGTCCGTGAGCAGTCACACTTATAAAGTCGTTAACGGACGAAGAAGCATCGCTTGTCCATAAGTTAGTCGTGATAGTGATGTGCGGAAGTTCATGCAAAAGTTCCATTATTTTGGTTCTTACACGGCAGTACATGTCTGGTATTACATTTTCCGAAATATGGGGACGGGAAACCATTTTGTATTTCGGGCAAAACTGCTTAATAGTGCGTTGGAACCCCAGTTTATTTACTAAGTCAAACGGCTCCATGTCTACACACATTTGTTCAGCTATTGTTTGCGTGATCGCTTTTGCCCTAGGGTCATCGGTATCATACATGACACTTTTTTCCAAAATGTGCTCCAAAGTAGCTTGTTTTTTAGGCGGCGGGCCACCGTCGGCGCTTGAGGTACCTGGGATGTCTTTTTCCAACTCCTTTTCGTGATAGCGCTTCACGTGTGTCCACATGTTAGATGTCGTGAAGCCCTTCGATGAAACTGGTTTGCTACCACGAGAAACGCTGACATTGCAATAAAAACAAGTCGCTTTTGTGTCATCATCCCGTTTTATTTGAAAATGATTCCAGATGCTACTTCTATGTTTTAAAGGAGTCGCCATTTTATTTATCGTACGTAACTGTATTACAGTCCCCACTTCACTCAAAAACAGACAAAATCATGAATAGCGGCGACGAGACGTAAATTCGCCCGAAAAACATTACAACGCTGTGCCAAAACTAAGCAAACACTGACGAGTGACGACCGTTAACCGCATTGCCGTTTCGCTGGCGGGCGCGTCCTTCGCCCCTCCCGCCCTCTGAGACGGAGTGGAAACGATGCCGCGCGCGAGCGCGTCGTTCTTTTCGCGCGCTTTTCAAACTGTGTATCGGCTGTATTTAAATCGGCGATGCCGATATATCGGCCTGCCGATTATATCGGCCGATATATCGGTATCGGTATCGTTACATCGCTATTAAAAATATTTATTGAACAAGATCATATTTTATTATAGTCTTCTTAATATATTTTTAATGAGTCAACAGTATCTGAATATGGGATTTGTCAAACATTAAAAAATTCATAACTCTGAAAATATTACCTTAATCGTAAAAATTCATAGGACCTTTTTAATTGTATTTCATCAAATATAATTTTTTTTCTATACGTATTTTTAGTGGGTAAAAGTATCCAAATTTGGGATTTTTCAAGCCTTAAAAATGCATAACTCCGAAAATATTAACTTTATCGTCAAAAGTCATAGGACTTTGAAATAATTTGAAGAGAATCGTATAAAAATTGAGGTGGATTAGTTTTCGGTACTCCTGCGCCGATTCCTCCTGGACTATTACTATAAGTAAAATTTACTATTCGCATTCGGATAAACCATTTTACCAATAACAGGCACAATTGACTCCCCCCCCCACCCACCCACCCACCATCAAAATGGTAACGGAATTAAATGGAAGACTACCCCAGGAGGGTACCAGCATTCCTTGAGAATCCCTCGCTGAGCATCCACGCCCAAGCTACCCTACTTTTTCTGAGCGTGGGTGCTGAGCGTGGGTGCTCAGGCTGTCAAGACGAAACCTGCTCGGGGCAAGCGGAGCAATAAGACAAAGGCAACCCTGCCACGCTTCCCGTGAATTTCTGCAACATCAGGGGACTTCATTCAACCCTTAACGCCATCCATTACCATCTGGGGACGGCAAACCCTGCCTTGCTCTTTCTAATCGAGACACAGGTGTTCTCTCCGGCTGATACTTCGTATCTCTCCTACCCGGGGTACCAATTAGAACACTCCTTTGTGCCCCGGGCTGGAGTTTGCGTGTACGTCAGAGAGGACATCTGTTTTCGTCGTTCATCGTCAATCACTACCATTTCTGCACAGGGAGGACGACTCACTGGCCCAAGCCGTAAAAGAGAAAGCCGACCATTTAGGCTCCCTTTTTGCGACCAACTCGACTCTTGATGACGGGGGAAACACACCGCCGACCATCCCGCGGTGTGAGTGCTCCATGCCGGATGTGCGGTTCTCACAGCGCTTGGTTCGCAAAGTACTCCTCTCCCTGGACATCCACAAGTCAAGTGGGCCTGACGGGATTCCCCCAGTTGTGCTGAGGACGTGCGCTCCGGAGTTGGCACCGGTTCTAAAGCGTCTTTTCCGGTACTCCTACTCCCTAGGCGTAGTCCCGAAATCATGGAAGACAGCTTTTGTTCATCTGATCCCTAAAAACGGCAACAGCTCAGACCCGTCCAATTACAAGCCTATCGCCATCACCTCCTTGTTCTCCAAAATAATGGAATCCATTATTTACTGCCAGCTCATGCGGTACCTTGAGGATCACCAGCTGATTAGTGACCGCCAATACGGTTTTCGTCGGGGTCGATCAGCTGGTGAACTTCTGGTCTACCTGACTCATAGATGGGCGGAGGCAGTCGAGTCCAAGGGGGAGGCGTTGGCCGTTAGTTTGGACATTACGAAGGTCTTCGATCGGGTTTGTCACAAAGCGCTTCTTTGGAAGCTGCCTTCTTACGATGCAACATCTCTATGCAGTGCCAGAAGTCAAGCCGATTGGAAAGAACTCGGTCGTCGACGATTTGAATTTCGATTCTGTGTATGGGACTTATAAGAGGCACCCGAAGACACGGGGATGGTCGTCGCTGTCTACGCGCAGCCATAGGATGGACAGGTCAGAACCTTCAAGACTGCCGAGGCGTCGAGAACAGATGTCCTCTCTGACGTAAAGAGCACGGCTGACTTCGCCGTCTCGAGATGGTACGCCTTGTTATTGTTGCTGAGCGGAATCCCCCCCCCCCCAGAATACACGGGGCAGCCTGGGCACCCCTGCTCAGGAGTGGAATAACATGATCGTGGAGGCTCAGCGAGGGATTCTCCAGGGGTGCTGGGGTACCCTCCTGCAGGGCTAGCATGGGCAATTATATCCCCGGGGAAAGGAGAAAATGTTTATCCCCTCGCTTAGTTTTATCCACCCTTAGAGCATGGGCACACCGGTGGATATAATATCCACAGTAGATAAATTGGGAGATAGACTTAGATAGATTTTTTGTATGAATATAAACTTCAAACCACGTTCAATGAACTAGGATAAAATTGTCCCTTTCAAATGTCAAAAAACCATAATTTTTTATCTTTCATTTGGCTCCATGCTACGGACGGGGGATATATTATGTCTACTTGTTATGTCAAAAGGGGATATACTTTTCCCCGTTTGATATAACAAGATATAATCGGGGGATAAAATTTTTGTCCCCCGCCCATGTTAGCCGGGCTTGGGTAGTCTTTGATATAATTCCGCTACCATGTTGATGGGGGGGGGGATTAAAATTTATTTAGTAATTCATATAACTGTATCAGTAATTCACCACACAGTTTTATATCAAACCGTACAGATATAAAAGTTTGGTACATGAAAATAAGTAACAACCTTTCCTTTATCAACAATTATCTAAAACGTGGCATATACATGTAGTATATACAATAGGGTGGTCTTTTATTTTCGAAATTTGAATTATCATTGCGGCACTTTGTCATTCGATTATATACATCTAAATATGAAACAGATTATTTTCTTTTAATTTTTCAATATGATTTAGATGTCGCCAGTCATCAAATTTTAACAAAAAGCATTGTATGGCTAAAGTTAAATATTTACATATCTTAATTTGTAATAATAACAATAGTTTTGTATTTCATAACTTCAGACTTATGAATGAAAGAATCTAAGTAATGTATAGATTATGAGCTTTTATTTAAAATTCAAGTCTTAAATGTGATTTAAAAATACAAATAAAAATTCTGAAATAGTTTCTTAGGCTGACTTTTCACTATGGGATATAGATATAATATATATTATATCCCGAAATATAAATTATATCCCATGATTGGCTTTCACACTGTGAGATATATCTTTTAACTAGTGTGCGTTCATCATTGGTCATTGGATTACCCCCCTTTACCCCGTATACCGTTCTGCAGGGTCGAGGAATGGTGTGCGGGGTACAGGGGGCAAAATATAATATGAAAATATCGCTCGGTCGATCGAAAAAATATTTATAGCTTGAGATGTAATATATATTATAGCTCAGTGTAAACGGTTCCATATGAAATGTATGGTGAGTGATATTAATTTATATCTCGAGATGTAATATATATTATATCCCATAGTGAAAAGCGGGCTTTATGGTATGTAATCAAATTATGTGGTGCCACGTAAATTAAAAAAAAAATATTCTTAGCAATAAGGACCACCCTAATATACAAGCTTGTATTTTAGGAAACAAAAGAAATTTTATTTTTAGGAGAACTTCATATTTTAGGACAATAACTGTGATTGTAGTTTAAAAAAACTATTATAATGCTTTCAATATGTACATACCTTGTAATCTTCTAAAAATGGGCTCAAACTGTCACAGGGCATCAAGGATGATGTTGAAGATGCATACCATGCAACATGAGCTCTAGAAGTAGGCGTAACGCTCAGCACTCTACCTGGCCACCAAGGGAATCCAACCACTTTTCCCCAAACTATATCACCAGGGGAAACACGCAATAGCCTTCCACCTATGCTTTCAGTAGTATTTGCAGGAAAGTCTGGCACTGTTTCACTTTCCCAATCATCGGAAACATCAGTTTCCTGTTCGTTACGTTTTTCATAAGAGTTACAACTTAGCCTCCTTAGGCTGATTGAAAGCTTTTGCTTTAGACAGTGTTCCTTTATATTGCTAAAGTAGTCTGTACCATCACCATCACTTTTACTACTATTCTCATCTCGTTTTTTGGTCACTTTATGTTTCTTCTTGTGTTTCATTTTGTGCCTATGTTTTTTTTCTAAGGGATCAATAGGTGGGTTATCAGACATGTTATTATGCGGTGACAATGCACCAATGTGTTTAGGAGATTGATCATGAAATTCCTCCTCTTTTTCTGTTACATTATTCTTTTTTGCTTGCTTTTTAGCTTTCTTGAGAGCTTTTTTCACAGCTTTAGAATCAGGTTTAGGCGGTTTCCCCATATCGCAAGACACACCTGAATCTTCATTGTAGTCTCCAGTCAGGGGTGGAATTTTAACCACTGTGCCCTCACCCTCTCCAAAACAGATTTTTAATGTTCGCGCACTTGAAAACAACGAATTAAATGACACATCATTGTCTTCCTTAGCATCACTTTCATCACAGATATTGCCATCGGACACACTAACAAATGCCAGTTCACGCGTTGTCTTTTCACTTTCGTTTGATTTTTCACTTTTAACAGTTTTCATTTTCTTTTCATTCATGTTTGTCGATTTCACGGCACTGACGTCATTTGTCTGGAGCCTAGACAATTTAGGTATAAGCATACTGCTGCTGCTCATTAGACGCTTGTTTTCAACTTTTGAAGCTGCGGAACTATCCTGAGGAGGGTTGTCATCACAATCTAGTTTGCGTTTCTTAGACACGTCTACGTTTTCATTGTTCTCATTACAAATGCCCTGGCAATTTGAGCATAAAACTTTCCTAGGTCTAAGTCTGACTGTCATCCTTTGTCTAGGCTGGGGTTTGCCTTTGGATCCCAATTTGTTCGATTTTTGAGTGCCTTCATCAGCGTATTGGTGTTCTTGATACGTAAACCTCTGACTAACGGAATGTAGTTTATCATCTTTCTTAACGGCAGTTTCAGTCTCTTTACTAAAAGCTGGATGAAGGCTATATACTCCAAATGGTAAATTACTGTAAAATAATGAAGAATTATACAGAAACTTTATGAATTGTTCTAATAATCGATAATGGCATTTCTTAAGGAATTTGCTAATACCAACCCTTTACTGGAGTCTAAGAGCACCCCTTGAAATTTTTTATCCTCAGTACAATACGATACAACAAGTAAATCAACTAGTGCTTCTTCCACATTCACTACAATTTGAGAATTCTTTTGAATCGTCATATCGGCTGGTGAAACGACAGCCGCCATATTCTTTTTTGAGTCATAGATTTTTTTGTTGTTACAATTCGCCCATTAAGACAAGGAAAAGTCTTAGACCATACAGCAAAGAGTCAGATATTATGTTTGTTGTGTATATTATAGATTTCGTCTCAGAAAGACAAGAACCCATGTAATACCTGTGTAATAGCCATGAAGCAAATACAAAGAGGAGACGTTGTAATTAAATTTCACTATGTAACAACGCGTGACAATTTGCGGGGTGAGGGGATGTAAAGCTCCGCCCACTTTACATTATCTACATCTACCGATAAATAGTAAAACTTCTTGAATCTTTCCATATCGATATTGCAATGTAGCTTAGCTACCTTGACGTTAGATGGCGGCATGTCCACAAAATGTTATAAAGTATAAAAATAATACTTTGGCGATTAAAATTTCTTTATGTCTGAATGCAAAACAAATTTCAGCACCTTCGTATGATCATTTTATCATTACTGAGCTCTACGTACCTTTATATTTTTAGTTCACAGGACACAAAGTGTCGCCATCTAGTGTGGAATATATTTAATTATATTTGAAAGCCGACGCAAAAAGATTTTTCTAGAACTATTTTAATAAATTAGGTGCAAAATTACTTACAAATGAAATAAGATACCATCCATAGCATCGGAGCGTCTATCTCATGAAGCAAATACATTCAGACAAAGAAATTTTAATCGCCAAAGTAATATTTTTATAGTTTTCATAATAATTTTGGGAACAAGCCGCCATCTATCGTCAAGAAAACCTCATAAAAAATAACAAGAAGACAGGGCCGCAATTAGAATTCAATTATTTTACCCAGTAACCCAACATTCAATATTAAAATGAAGGAAAATGTACTTGGCTGATTTTTACGAAATGTTTAAGTTATATTTAAGTGACATTCTATATGCAAAGAATCACTTAAATACAATTTAAATATGTTTATCATTTCGTGAAAGTCAACCTTCAAGAAATATTTATTTTATCCATAAAATAAATTCTCTTTGAAACTAAATATTCTATGTTCAATATTAAGTAGGATATTTAATTTGGAACTAAATATCCTACTTATCTCACTAATATTATAAAGGCGACATTTTGTGTGTTCTTTCTGTCTCCTTGAGCTTATTCCACACTAAGTATGTACTGTGTATTTTTTTCACGCAGTAACGGCTGGACTATTATTTATGTGTGGGCTCTGAGGGAGAACAAATAATAGACAAATTATTATAATTAATATAATTTTATTTACAAATCAATTAAAATATAAATATTTTATTCCAAATTAGGCATCCGAATGCACTTTTTGAATGCCAATCTAAGAACATTAAATTGTATTTAAGTGATTCTTTGTACATAGAATGTCACTTAAATATAACTTAAACATTTCGTAAAAATCAGCCTAAGTACAATTTCCTGCATTTTAATATTAAAAGTTGTGGATTACTGGAAAAAATCATTGAATTCTAATTAGGGCCCTGTGTTTTTGTTATTTTTATGAGGTTTACTTGACGAGAATGCGGCCTGTTCTCAAAATGATTATAAACTATAAAAATAATATTTTGCGATTAAAATTTCTTTGTGTCTGAATGCAAAACAAATTTCAGCACCTTCGTATGATTATTTTACCAATACTGAGCTCTACGGACCTTAATACTTTTAGTTCACATGACACAAAGTGTCGCCATCTAGTGTCGAATATATTTAATTATATTTGAAAGCCGACGCAGAGATTTTTCTAGAACTACTTTAATAATTAGGTGTAAAATTATTTACAAATGAAATGTAATGCCATCCATAACATCAGAGCGTCTATCTGAGTAGTTTTTACACAATAAAACACAACACTTCATCCTTTTCTTCTTAATACTACGAAAATACACCGATTTGCGATTTTTTCAACACATAAGCGCACAGGACGAATGCTGACAGTATACTAACTAAAGCCACGCCCACTATGATGACGTCAGGACCTACTGTGAATCACAGTGCACAGTTGATTATGCCGTCTCCCCTTTGTATTAGCTTCATGGTAATAGCTAAGGTCGGATTGCTATTCAAATGATAAATCTATAACTATGGCCTATAAATAATAATATCTTACCTTTTGGTATCCTTAGAAACAGTATAGAATGATAAGTCGACATTCCTATTGTTAATTAATCACCTGCATGTTATGCAGTACTTTTTACTTTTTTGTGAGGCCATAAATGAATAAAAACTCAAAAATAAATATCAAAAGTGCCTAAATAATTATAAGAGAAAAATACTTTTTTGTCAACGCATCATCTCGAGTACAGGCGTGACCACCTTACGGAATTACCCCTTGTAGGGGGCCGCGTATGTATATTTTTCATGCCGAAAATCTTACTAACTAACGAATACTTTGGTACTGGTCGAAAATATTATATGTGCGCTAGCACTTCTCATTAAGCCCGCTATTTACTATGGGATATCATATAATATATATTACATCTCGAGATATAAATTAATATTGCTCACCATACTTATAAATGGAACCATTTACACTGAGCTATAATATGTATTACATCTCAAACTATAAATATTTTTTCGATCGACCGAGCGATATTTTCATATTATATTACGCCTCCTGTACCCCGCACACCATTCCACATTGCCGCAGAACCGGGGTATAGGGGGTATCCAATGATGAACGCACACTTAATTTTTAATTTAAGTTAATTATATTTCGGGATAATATATATATATATATATATATATATATATATATATATATATATATATATATATATATATATCTTTATATATAAAAAGTACGTGTCACGTTGTTTGTCCGCGATGGACTCCTAAACTACTGAACTGATATCAATGAAATTTTTGGTCAATGTGCAGTTTGGTCCAACTTAAAAGATAGGATAACTTACATCTCAATTTATAGTCGCAATACAATATTATTTTATTGAAAATTATTGGTCTATTATTTGACAGTCAAAATTATCTCTTAGCTCCAAACGATTCTGTCAGATGACGATATCTGTTGACTGGATTGAGTAAATATTTAATAGATGGCGCTATGTTAAAAATGCAAACGTTTAATATAAGCTACAATTTAGTAGTATAACCACCACGTGTTGCTGTAAGTATTCAATAAATAGAACCGATTTCAAAAAAATTGCAGACTGTGTGCAGTTTGGTCCAACTTGAGGGATATGATAGCTTTTATCCCGGTAAGTGACCCTCAATTTTTTTATTGCTAATTTCAGGAGTTTTTTTTGGGAAAGCAAATAGTCGTTCGGAAAGGGCAGAACAACGTCTGCCTGGTCAGCTAGTATATATATATATATATATATATATATATATATATATATATATATATATATATATATATATATATATATATATATATATATATATGTGTGTGTGTATATGTATATGTATATATATTGTTCCGGCGTGAAACTGCCAATACAAGAGTAGGATCCTCCAGGCCCATGAAGGAAGAAACTACAAGCAGATGCAGGTCGGGCCACCTAAGGCCAAAGTGGAAAGTCTCTAATTACAATAAACAAAAGTGGGAAAGACAGTTAACGAGAAGGCACTTACCTGCTTCTGGAGCGGAGACGGTTCACCAGGATCTGCCCGGCTGATGAAAGTGTATTCTCTGATAGCCCCGGAACTATTCCCTTCTTGAGGCACCCTTTCAGTCTTGTCACGTAATGTTACAGTCAAAAGAAGAACTTCAAAGGAAAATCACTATCGGAGTTGCACTATTAATTTAACCGGAGTTAATAAGTATTTAAAGAACAATACGTGTTCTCGTCGAGGCAACGATTTAAGCGGGTTTTATACGTTCGTAACAAATTAGGCGCTAAACACTAAGACGTTAGTCTCGATCGCAAAAAAACTTTACAATGAATCTATAGAAGTCCGTCCGATACCGCCCGTGGAAGGCGACCGGGTGGGGGGCGGGTGACCTTGCTACCGGTGCTATGCTTCGAACGTACGTTTAAAAATTCACGTTTCAAATATTTAATATCTTTGCCTAAACAAACCCCTGCCCCGGACATAAGGAATTATGTCCGCGAGTAGATTGGCAAACGGGACAAGGTCGCGACGGTACGTTACAAGACCGAATCTCCGACCAAAACCTCGGCCACCCTAGGCACCTCATCCGATGCATACGACAACTTAACAATACGCCCACGACGCCAATACAAAGGCAAAGCGTTGGGTTCTTTAACCAACACGAGGTCTCCAACCCGAGGAGGATTCGTCTTGTCAGACCACTTAATACGCTGCTGCAAAAGATGTAGGTACTCCAGAGACCATCGGTGCCAAAAACTCTGAGTCATCTGTTGCAGCAGGTCAAATCTGTTCAACCGCGAAGAGTTCGTTTCCCTGAAGGGGTACTCGGGCAGGGCGTTAAGCGCCTGGCCAATCAGGAAGTGTCCCGAGGTTAGAACCTCCAAATCATTCAGGTCGGATGAGAGGGGACAGAGGGGCCGAGAGTTGAATATCGCCTCAATTTTACAGAATACAGTGGCGAGCTCCTCAAATGTCAAAATAGTTTCACCAATAACGCGACGGAGATGCGTTTTTGCAACTTTAACCACCGCCTCGAAAATACCGTCCCAGTGGGGACACGCCGGAGGGTCGAATTTCCACTGAATGCCCCTTTTTGACATAGCATATCCTAAATAAGTCCGGTGGCTGGACAGAAATTCGACTACCTCTTTTAGATCCCTTCCGAGATTTTAGATCACCTATCCGTGCCCTTATAATTCGTTCCGCAATCTGACCGGATCAAATCCGGCAAACCGCGCCGCGATACGAATCGGTCAAGCGTGGCCAATAAGGCTTCCGTGGTGAAGGCGCTTACAAGTTCCAAGTGAACGGCCTTAGTGGAGAGGCATACGAAGACGCAAAGATAGGCCTTATGCGAACGCGCGTTATAATTATGAATCATATATCGCATGAGTGTGCTCCGCCCATATATTTTGTTTGAAAAGTGCGCCAAAACCAAGCGGTTTGGTCGGTCCTTGTTTATTTCTCCATCTTATTCTAATTACTTTTGGCGCTTTTATTAAAATTTATCCTATGCTTCCGCAGCGCCACCCTTGTTGGGCGCGTTTTTACGGACACTTTATTCTTAAACAGAGATGGTCTTCCTTCTTCTCTATACTCCATGGTTTGTGATTTAACGCTAATTAAGTTCCATTCCATTTGTAGTGGTCTCATTTTGGGGTGAATTTGGCTAAATTTTGACAGGAGCTTTGGCGGGAACTAGACTACCAGCGGATTACTGTTCCTGGTTTATGGTCCGAATATTAGTTTGAAGTTTACTTTGATGCGTAAAGTGTCATTTTGAGTGTATGAACTATAAGTGAAAACGACGTAAGCAAGTGCTTCGATAGTTATAAAGATTTCAGGTATTTTACTCGCTTAAGGAAAATGTCCTTAACAACTTTCCGCTGGGTTAAAATGTCGTCAAAACTCCCAAAAACTTTGCAATGTGACCCATCAGCATATTATTGTAAAATTTTACAAAAACTACAAATCAGACAAGGCTGTATATTCTTTGATCTTGGCCTCCCATATTAAGCAAAGTAACTATACACTATTATAACCACTGACTACACTAACTTAGAAGTATATATCTGTATGACTATAACTTATAACCAATTATAACCGGAGTTTTAGCGGGAACTTGATCGGCGGCGGTTTGCTGTTCCTGTTTTATAGTTAAAATAATAGTTTGAAGTGGATTTTGATATGTAAAAGTGGTGCGATTTTATGTATCAACTGTCTACGCATGTGAACTATTAGTGGAAACGATGAAACAAGTGCCCTGATGGTGATGGATTCTCAAGATAAACTGTTTGCATATGCGCCTATAGATACCATCACCAACTGTCAGCTGTCTGCTGGCTCAAGTTGCCGTCAAAATCTCCCAAGGGCTGCACAATGTGACGCATCAACAAATTGTGAAGTAGTGAACTATGAAGGATAGTTATACATTTGGAGAAATTATAATAAACCGAATAAAATACTCAAGACTTGGCCTAAAGGTCTATATACCAGGCCATAAACTCTAAAAAAAAACAATTAGAACCAAATTTTGACATTGACAGTTAAGACTTGACAGCGACATTTTACAACAACGGTATTTGGTGTGATAAAATTTTGTAAATTTTAAATTTGTAATTTTCATTTTCTAACACAAGCTACATACACGCACCTAAGGAGAACTCAGTAAGTGAAGCTCTTTCCTGTAGCTAATCATTACATATCATTTAATTTGGGATAAGTTGCTACTTACATAATCTTCTTTTATGTGCGAAAAATCAAACAGACTTCATATTTGCATTTCAAGTTACTTTCGGTTTGAAAAGAGCTCAAGGTCTTAGAATTAGCATTATAGTGTACGGTTTTTTAAGATTGAACCAAAGGTATTATAATGAATACGCTTAAATTGTAATGGTATCGCAATTATTATATAATAATTAAATGAAAATAAATTTTACGGATTATATCGCGTTTCATTTTAATTCCCGACGTTTCGGGTGCTTTACAGCCCCGTTGTCACGGGAGGGAGTCCGAGGGACTGAGGTGTTTGACGTCCCGATGTCATAGTTATATATAAATTTTTGGTCTAATCTATGCTGAACAAGCTTTCAGTATCTTGAAGTCTTGCAGTGGTGTGTTTGGATTTGGATTTAATTTTATTAATTATAGAATCTTCAAGCAGATTGTAACACCCATCCATCTTTTCTATTGAATTGAGGATGTGTTTTAATTTCAATAGCCTCTTGAATCATCCTTAAAAGGAATTGGTTTTCTTATGCGAGGATTAGTGGTCTATCAAATCTAATGCAATGGCAGAGTGGTCATGAGTGTCAGTTATGTCAGCAGTTTTCTGTCACAGATCCCTTGTGCTCTCTGAAACAAAATTTTCCCAAGGTAGGTAACTAATGGATGGTGGTGAAATTCACCATTTAAATATTAGCTTTGTATGGGTCTTTTTTTAAGCAATTGCAAGTTTTTGCAATTGAAGCAGTAAGAAGAGCTTTCTTTCCCAAAGTCCTCCATGAATATGTCGGCGATTATGAGAGATACAAGCAAGCCCATCGCCACACTGTCTATATGCTTGTAGAACTCTTTCCACAAAAGATATCCAGATGTGAGGCAGTGTTTGAGAAATACTGCATATTCTGCAGCCATGTTGTTTTTGTTTCTAGCTTCCTAGTTACAATTGAGATGCAGTATTTTAAGAGGTAGGCATATAAATAGTGACTGAACATCAAAACTGACTATAGTTTTATTGTCTGTGAGATGTTACAATGCAGGCCAAAAGTTTAACACCACACTTAAACAACATAATTATCTATAAATTGTAACAAAATCCCTTAAGATAAATAAAAGAAATGCACACCTGCATATTCTATTGTTAATATTGAATATCTAAAGAAGTCATTATTTTATTTACTTTCAAGTTATTGGATAATAAACATATTATATTGTTTTCAAACACAGACAAATGCTGCATTAGAGGCAGGTGGTAGAGTCATAATAATATTTTTATGATGGGCTAATAACTACTTGCTTTGCTTTTGTTCCCATTGGTCAATAATTAGGATTATTTAGCTTCTAAAAACACATGGTTCCAACTTATTATTACAAGAGTTTACATGGTTTTGTTCACAATCTCAATTAGTCTAAATTTGTGGTTTCTACTGTGAAGATCTTTTAAAATGGTAAAAGCACGCGAAATTAGCATCGTTGTTTTACATAATGAAGGTAAATCCAAATAGCACAATAACTCGATACAGGGAGACAGTCGTCCATGCTCGGGAAGGCCGAGAGCTACCACGTCAAGTGACGATCATTTCATTGTTGTTATCAGCAAGCGAAATAGATGCTTAACAGCACCGGAAATCTGCGTTGAAGTAAACAAAACCCGAGTTAAACCTATATCATTGACTACAGTAAAACGGCGACTGAGAGATGCGAAATTGTTTGATCGTGTCGCCGTTCGAAAACCTCTGCTAAGGTCACAAAACAAGAAAAAACGGATGCGATGGGCCCTTGCCTATCGAGATTGGACTGAAGATTTTCAAAAAGTTCTTTGGACCGATGAATCTCTGAAAGTTTGAGCTATTGGGTTCAAAACGAAGAATTTACGTTCGACGCAGTGACCAAGAAAAGATGATACCAGACTGTGTAGTCCCAACAATCAAGCATGGTGGTGGCTCGATTATGGTCTGGGGTTGCTTTTCTAGCCAAGGAACTGGCGATTTCACCAGAAATTGACGGAATTATGAAAAAAGAAGAGTACAAAAATTTTTTAGAACAAAATGCCGTTCCTTCGGGGTTGTGATTAATTGGAGATGGATTCATTTTCCAACAGGACAATGATCCTAAGCATAGCTCAAAATTATGGAGAGAATATTTGGAAGAGAAAGGGGCACAAGGGGTGTTAAAAACATGGTTTGGCCTCCTCAGAGCCCGGATCTCAATCCCATTGAACTTTTGTAGGAAGAGCTTGATAGCAACGTCCGTAATTATGGTCCATCCTCGCGAGAAGAAATGTGGAATGCTTTGTGCGAAACTTGGAGCAATATATCACTAGATACTATCAATAAATTGATTGCCCGTATGCCGAGACTTGTGAAAAAAGTCATAGAATGCAAAGGAGGATTTTTTGATGAAAAATCAGTTTAGGAAACTATAGCATGTTTTAGCATGGCCTGTTAATATTTCTTTACGCTTCTCAAGTATATTGATTTAATTAATAGAATCAGGTGTTACTTTGCGTAAGTCCATTATATTAAATTTGACAAAAAATTACTTTGCGTACTTCCGCTAGATAAAATAAAATGATGTGTCTTACCTAGTTCTAAGAGCATCTCCCGCCCTCCCTCAATTGCGTGCACTATCCCCGTCACCACTAATCCCAGCACCACTACACTAGGAAAGACACCACTGACGAAAATACGACACGTGTTTCGCCTTTACACGAGGCATCCTCAGGTGATATAGACTCTACGGTGGCTAACCTATATATCTGTATAAAAGGCAGTTGTTTTGGCTTGCCGCTCACTTAGCGGTTAGCCGCCGCTCACTTAGCGGTTAGCCACCGTAGAGTCTATATCACCTGAGGATGCCTCGTGTAGAGGCGAAACACGTGTCGTATTGTCGTCAGTTGTGTGTCTTTCCTAGTGTAGTGGTGCTGGGATAGTGCACGTAATTGAGGGAGGGCGGGAGGTGCTCTTCAAACTAGGTAAGACACATCATTCTAGCGGAAGTACGCAAAGTAATTTTTTGTCAAATTTAAGTATATTGATTGTCAAAAAGTGTTTTGTTGGATGATTTAACAGTTTAATTAAACATTTAATATTTTATTGGAGTTTTATTTAATTTTCATACTTTGATTAAGGTGGTCTTAAACTTTGGTCTGCAGTGTATGTTTTTTATTTGTAACGTAATTTAATTGAGTAGTTAATAAAAACGGATTCTATCACATTTAATTATCTTGTTTTTTATTGATTCCCGACGTTTTGGGTTCTTTATAGCACCCATGGTCATGGGGGGCTGAGGTGATTGACGTCCCGATGTCAGTGTTAGGTGTGAAACCTGTACCTGAAGGTACTCCGATGTGGAGTACCTTCAGGTTTTTTAATTATTAATTTTGGTCCGATCTATGCGGAATGAACTTACTGTGTCTTGAAGTCTTGTAGTGGTATGCTTGGGTTTAGTTTTAATTTTATTAATTACAGGATCCCAAGCGGGTGGTAGTACCCAGCCTCCCTCTCTATTGAAACTAGGATGTTTTTTAATTTCAATAGCTTCACGTATCATCCTTGGCTGGAATCGATGTTCTTCCGCGAGAATTTGTAGTTTATCAAATCTAATGTAATGGCAGGGTCGGTCTAGGATATGATCACAAACTGTAGACTTTCCGGAACGTTGGTGTTTCACGTCAGCTATGTGAGAGTCTGGTCCTTCCCTGGTCGAGCCGATCCATTTGTGCTACAACTATACTAATATAGCTGCAGTATGACTTTACCATGTAATTTTAAATAAAAATAAATCTAGAGAATTATAATCTATAATACACAAAACAATCCCTCCAGTGGTTTGCTTTTTAATTTTTTTGCACATTTTTAAAATTTTTTTTCTAGTTTTTTACTTTTTGGAATATCCATAGTTTGGTTTATTATTTTCTAATCAAATCAATATGAAATTTAACTAATATTGCAGAAAGAAATATTGTTTTTCTTTTTTTTTCTTTGAAAAAAAAGCGTTACCCCCACACTAGGATTTTCTCCTGTATCGTGGTGGCAGTTTACAAACTCAAATTGCACAAAGACAAACATCCAGACCCGGAAAAATTATTTGTAGGCCATACAAATACTTGTTCCGTGCGGGATTCGAACCCGCGCCCCCTAGCGCAGCAACTCATTACTAAACCATTGCGGCACGGAGCCGTCGAATATTAACTCTTACGTTTTCCTCACCAACTAACTTCCCTGTTATTAAATCTGTCAAATATTTCACCTCAATCCAAAATGCCCTTATGGCAGGAAAAGTCGTGGAGGGCGTCATTGACAGTCCTTTTGCCTCATCTTTCTTCATTACTTCTTATTACATTCCTCATTCATTACAGGCTATCGAAGGTCGACTGCTGTACATAGCCTCCCCCAAAGATTGCCTCTTAAGGAGGGATATTTGCCAGAGCATTAGCAGGACAGTTATCAGGAAGATGGTGCTAGCCATCTTCTGTTTCATTTCGCTTTGTCAAAAAAGGTAGACTGAGGCAGAAATATAACAAAATCTAAGGATCGCCTTCTCATATTCCTTCATCATTATCATTACAGCCCTTCACAAGTCCACTGCTGAACATAAGCCTCCCCCAAGGAATGCCACAAAGCACGTTCCTGAGCCACCTGTGTACTTCGACTTCCTACATGTCTCACAATGTCGTTACTCTATCTAGTGGTGGGCCGCCCCACACTTCGCCTACTGGTACGAGCCTGTTACATTCCTTACCATGGACGTATAAATAAGGTTATACTACTTCAGAAAGACAAGCGTATACTAAACACTAATGATTACTTTCACACAGATGTCACTGACAGTCATACCAACGTAGAAAAAACATTCGACGTATGTATTTCCGCGCGAAATTTAAATTAAAAAGTCTTACTATTTTTGCCCACAGTATTATGTCATATAATATAGCAAATTACTACCATCTTCAAACATAGTGTAACGACCCCCCCCCCCCCTCTATTATAAATTTATGGCGTGATCGTCTTAGGACTGTTATTTACGTTGTGTTTGCATAGTAACTTAGTTCTTTTAGGTGTATCTTGGAAGAATGAATATTCACGAGAGCAATCGAAAGCTGTTGGTAGCATCTATAATTTTTAACAGTGGTAGAGCCACGCGGCAGCTTTTGCTGTCGCACGGATGGGCCGGCTCGAACCGGGGTGGTACCACGACCTCACAGAATACCAGCGTGAAGTAGAGGTTTACCTCTGCGTTTCGCTTGGTGAGTGCAGGTGGCCGGAGGCCCTTTTTACTAGAAATGAGGCATTTCATCTTAGTCCTCACGGGTGACAACGCATCTGCATTTTGATTCGCAAACGAGTATAACCTTATTTATACGTCCATGTTCCTTACCTAGACATTATTACGGGAAGATAATAATGGGTTTTATTGTAAGGTTGTATTTCTGTTTCAAATATAATAATCTATTATTATTATTTAAACTTTTATGCAAATAAAATAAAATTGTGCATATGGCGGACTTAATGCCTTAAGGCATTCTCTCCCAGTGAACCATTAGACAAAGCAGAGAAACACAATCTATAAAACTTGTTCAAAATGTAGGTTAACAACTATCATAGTATCAAATAAATTTAAGTTACCAAATCATATAATTGGATTGCAGTTTTATCTTTGTTTACACAATGATTCACATTAAGTCAATTTCATTTTGGCTCATTACTTCTTTTCGTTGAATAAAATGAAAGTAGGTATGTACAATTTTGTTAATAATGTTTATTATTTGATTAGCATTTCTGTTTGTTGATTGACATTTTGTTCAGAGTTGTTTAAGCTATTGTTTTGTTCTTTAATATTTATGGTTCGTCTATATTATGTAGGAATAACGTTATATTAAATCTTAACAAATGAGAGTGGATAGATAACAAAATGGTAGATGAGAAAAAGGAGGTCAGAGAACTAATTAATTTAAAAATGGAATAGTTTTTTTTAAATATTTTTCTCGTAAGTATCGGACAGGAATTCGTCGCATCTCAGTCTGAATGGAGCTTGGTTGACGTGATTTTTTCACTGTGACTATAGAAAAGGTTTAAATCTCCAAGATTGTTTTGATTTCAACCTTAGGCTCTACCTTTAGTAAGTCTGCTTGTTCACGAACATCATATTTAATTGGTTTGCCTGATTCAAAAGAAGCTTTGAATGTGAATCGTGACAGCTCGGTCGCCAACCAGACTGGCGATTAAACATAGTCATATATAGTTACGTGCGGTATGAGTAAAAATGTCGATTATTATGAGAAATGGAGAAATACGCAACTGTCTATCGTAACTATTTCTATGGTCATGAAACAAAGCCACTGTCAAATATAGAGAAATTCCAACGAAGAGGTTTGAAAGTAAGCAAGCAAGGTTCAGCTGCTTATAATTTAGAGATTTCTTAGGTATCTCGAGATAATGACAAGAGATGATTAGAAAACATGCTGACGTGTAATAAACGAAATTTTAATTTCTTACGGAATAAAGTGTGGCTAGAGATATTATTTAAGCAGTTTAGATATAACGGTTGCCACAACCTTACGTATACACTGCGTAAGGTTTCATCAATAGATGGAAACTAGTTATAACGAATAAATATTTTTTTTTTACTTTTGGCATTGGCAATATTTTGTCTAAAATTTTAAAACACGCAGAGAATATGTTAGATATTGTCAGTAATCATTTCGAAATGCTTTTTGCGATAAAATTATTAGAACGACATTGTTTTTCTATGTCTGTTCCACCGCAAAATGACCTGTTATGTGGCTTTACGCTAGTAATAGATAGGATCAGCTAATACTGGAATTCGGTCATGCTATATTGTTACATAAAGGATTCTTATCAAACATGTTATTTTATTAGATATTTTCTTGCAAGTGTCCGAAATATATAAAATTCCATAAATAATAAATATATAATACAGCTCAAACGTGTTTTAAACAAACAAGGTTCAAACGATCACACAGTCATGATGAAAATGATACATTTGCTTACAGACTCATTAATCCATCCTTAATGGGGTTTCAAAACGCTGATGCTTTATCACTTCTGAGTTCTGTACTAGTAAAAATAGTTTCGGGTTATCAACGTTCACCATACAAAACGTATAATGCAGCTGATTATGTTGGTATTCTGGTAGAACGTGTTCCTTCCTTGGTCAAGCCAACTTATTCGAGCTAAAATAATATTTGCTATAGTGTAATGGGGTATTCACCTTTGTATGGGCTAAACGCCGCCCGGATGCCCCCTTAGGATTTACAAAGGTATTAAAAACTACTAGGTACTAGGTAGTCATTTTGAAAATAATTTTAGACCTCCTTCTGACCCACTTGAGTATTGAATCATTATCGCAACAGATCAGATCAGACAGATATCCGTCGTAAAACTATTGTAACTGACCTAGTCCAACGCATAAGTAAATTGAAGTGGCTAATGGTCGGTCAGAATTATACTGGCTCGAGGGACCGATTTTCGATGGGAAGGAATAAGGTTCTCGAGGTGCAGCCTCGTTTGCCCGTATACAATGAAAAGTATCACTAGATGTAATAACAACTTTTTAAGTTTTGCAAGGAGTCTATTGGTGTGGCTTGTGGTTTGTGGCAATCTTTGGGGAGGCCTATGTTCAACAGTGAACTTATTTTTATTTTTAATGATGTTCTCCCACACTAAAATTTCCTCCTTTATATTAAGACAATTTACAAACATAAATTTTACAAAGACATACATTCAGCCCGGGAACAATTTTTTTTGGCCATACAAATACTTGTTTCGTGCAGGATTCGAAGCCGTGTCTCTCAGTGCCGCAAATGATTGCTAAGCTACTGCGCCACGGAGCCGTCGCATTTCATTGTCGCGTTATTTAATTTGAAACGGAACGAAAATTCATACAAAGTATTAAACGTTAAGAAAAAGTATATTTTGATTTTTGCATCACAGAATACATACTACTGCTAAGCGGTAGGAATACTTTCAGCCTAGGAGTCCATCTGGTTAGGCACCACGTTCTTACCTATTTGATCAGAAAGCAGTTCGTGCACTGTTTTCTGGTGTGAAGAGTATAAATAGCCAGTAATTATAGGCTGTGAGACATTCCACCTTAGTCCTCAGAATTGACAATGTAACTTTCTTTGTTTTAAGTTGCTTGCAGGTGTGCATGGATTGCAACAGCCACTTACTATTAGGTTTTTTTTTATAGAACATGCGTGACAGACGAGCACACTGACCACCTGATGGTAAGTGGATGCTGTCGCCCATAGACATACATTTATCCTCGGTTAAGATTCAAAATGCAAATGCGTTGTCACCCCTGAGGACTAAGATGGAATGCCTTATAGTAAAAAAGGGTCTCCGGTTCTCTACACTCACCATATGAAACACAGTAGCATTAAGCTGATTTACGCTGGTATTCTGTGAGAGCGTGGTCCTTCCTCGGTCGAGCCGACCCGTTTGTGCTACAACCATAATATAGCTGCAACATGGCTCTACTACGTATAACGTATGGGTATAGGTGAACTGTAAGGTCATTTGTCATTTCAGTTTTATAAAAAAAGTACAGAATGGCTACTCGCCCCCTCCCACTGATTCGACTTACATCACTCCGCCCGGAATTCAATAGGCACGTATTTACTCTCAATGGCGGAACCCGTATGTTCCTTCGTGTCGTATTTCAATTCACTCACATTTACAACGGCAGCGTTCACGTAAACAAACTTTATGCATGTGATCGTGGTTGGTGATTGGGACGTGTTTTTTTCGTAATTTTTTCCGAGAATGGCCAGGAGGTGTTTGCACTAAAGTAACTTTTGATTCTACAGACAATGTCTTCAGAGAAGAGGATAGACATCACCCAACCTCTATGGGACCAGAGCACGTTCGTGGGCCGGTTCCGGCACTTCGCTTTTATATCCAATCCATTGCTGACGTTTGTGCCGGAAAAGCAGCTGTACGAAGCACGAGATCTCTATATGAAGTACAAGTAAGGGTTTTTAACATCTTTGAATATTCTTTTTTTTATTCATCAGTACAAAACTGCACTGATGAACATGAGCCTCTCCTATTTGGAGTATACAGACCACTTACTGTTAAGTAGTTACTTTATTCCATTAACACCTGCAGTCAACTTAAAATAAAGAAGGAGGTAAATATATTACGTTTAAAAAATCCATCCACTTTAAGGAAGCAATAAGAGGTCTCTCCGACGCTTATGTCATATTAGCAGGGCTGGAACACAAAGCTCGCCGGATGCGCGCCGTCCCTAGTACACTACGACATATGAAAGGTTTGGGGATTTTGAATTAGAGCACGAGGAGGACGGAGCGTAGACTTCATTAGATGAGACCTCTCCAACTTAACGTTTAGGTTCAGTGTGCTTCTAACCATTCGGTGATTGCTACCAGTTTTCACCCTTGCGATCACTGAGATATCACTGAACAGTTGTCGTCTGGTCGTCATAATGTAGTCAATGTCATTTTTTGGCGAACCGTCGGGGCTCGACCAGGTTAACTTCGTGTGTTAGGTAGTCCCACTAGCGGCCACAAGGCTTTTTCTGCTTTCAGGAACAGATCTAATGGCGATGTAAATAAATATTCACTACCCCATATCGTTCCGTGGGTGTCGTAAGAGGCGATAGACGGAAACTTATAAAAACTCATAACTATAAAAAAACGGCGGTTGATAACCTGCCTGTCAAGCGTGGCATTTACAACAATATCCCCCTTATGAGGAAATCTATGGGGGAGGCTTATGTTCAGCAGCGGACTTTTATAGGTTACAATGGATAGATGGATGCAAGCCCAGAATGCCTTTTTAACATCGGAGACATCTTTGTACAAATGATAGTGACAAATGAGCACACACGCGATGAGAAGTGAATGCCGTGGGCTGCGGCCCATAGACACTTATTCGTCGCCGATAAAGAGTTAAAATTAAGACTCGTTCTCGTCAACCTAACGTCTAAGATGAAATGCCTTGTTACCAGTAAAAAAGGTCTCCGGTTCTCATCGCTTATAATTAATAATTTATTATACTGCATAATGAATTTACATAAATTATATATTAACATACATGTCTAAAAATTCAGTTTAAAGACATTTATTTATCACATAAGAACAATATACAGTTCGCTTAACAGTGATAAATAGTAAATACATAACAATCAAATATAAAAAAACCTGGGGTCCAAAACAAGTATAAATTACGATAAGTAATTTAACATGTGTCTTTCACACAGTTAGGCAGCTTGTTGTAAAGTTGCACTCCCTCAAACTTAATGCTTTTCCTTCCTATCTCAGTTCTATAGATAGGCAGCGCAAGCTTGTGTCTATTTTGAGAATATCGGTGTGATCTTTTAGAAAAAGTAGTTATTGAATGGGTAGATTTTAATAGTATTTTTTTTAACTACTACGCATGTACTGTATATATAAAGTTTATTTATATTGAGTAGTTTATTATTTTTATAGATTTTATCCGTTGGTGTTAAATAATGTTAGTTAAATAGTACTTTAATAGCTTTATTTTGACTTAGCTAGTAGTTAAAAACTAGTTAGATGTAGTATCTAGGTTGGGTTTTGCGGCACTTCCCCATACTTTGTATTAGATATTCTAAATGCGACTTTACAAGTGTTATATATTAGTTTTTAATTGATTGTGGGAAACATTTTGCTATGTTTCTTAAAATTCCTGTTAAGGGTGTTAATTTAGATCGGAAATTATCTGTATGAGGTATCCAGCTCAATTTATTGTCTAGGATTAGGCCTAGATGTTTTTCTTCTTTAGACTTGTTTAAGGGTTCATTAGCTATAATTAGAGGTGGATGATCGGTGGGTTTCTTGTTTTTAGCAGAAAAAATCATGTAAAATGTTTTTGAAGTGTTCAGTGTTAGCAAGTTATTTTGCAGTCACGAATTCATTCTATTAAGATCATGTTGGGCTTCATTAATGACAGACGCTGTTGTGTTACCAAAATAAAAAAGACTGGTATCATCCGCATAGAGTGTAATATGTCCTGTCAGACCCATTGTACTAATGTTATTCACATATATAAGGAACAACAATGGTCCTAATATAGACCCCTGCGGCACACCACAGCTATTTTTTAGATTGACTTTCGAATTCTCCAATTCTAAGAACTTGATACCTATCATGTAAATATGATTCGAGAATTTTGACTGCTTTTCCATCGATCCCTATATTTTTAAGTTTGTTAAGCAGCAATTTGCAGCTTACCGTATCAAAGGCTTTTTAAGGTCGATAAATATGCCTAAAGCTATTTGTTTTTTGTCAATACTTTCCCTAATTTTAGTTACTAAATCAATGGTAGCACTCAATGTGTTAAACTTAGGCCGGAAACCGTACTGTTGATCTATAAGAACATTTATTTTGTTTAATTATTCATATAGTCTGGAGTAAATAATTTTTTCGAACAATTTAGAGACTACTGATAGGACCGATATTGGTCGAAAATTTTTAGGATCAGTCTTATCACCATTTTTATAAATTGGTGTTACCTTTGCTATCTTTAGGCTTTCTGGAAAGTGACCATTTTCCAGACACGTGTTAATGCAATATTTTAGGTTGTCACTTATTAAGTTTTTAATACATTTTATTGCTTTTATTCAAATGGTGTCTAAAATTACATCCAAGATTATATTAGAACCTCTGACTTCTAAATTAGGCAGGGCCTGTATCATAAAAGTCAGCGTTCTTAACAAAATCAGTGTTGGCTAGACAAAGTACAGGTGTTAACTACTCTTTCTATTGATTTACACGAGCATGCATGTGACCGATTTGTGAAACCACATGTGTGTATTAATTTCATATGCGTTTAACTCCGGTTGTGTAATTTTTTTCAAATGAAAAAGTTATACAGGGTATTTTTGAAACGCTCCCGAAAACAAAGACAGATGATAGAAGATACTTCACCTTAGCAAATGGGTCACAAATAAATTTGATCCCGACGAAAAAAAAAATCATCTTTTCACAACGTTTTATTAACTTTATTCACGCTCCATCATGTTAGTACATCTAAATGAAATGATAATATCAATAAAAATAAAATCATGAAAATACTTAAACATAAAACCATCAATGGAATTACTGAATTACAATCAGCTGATTAAGGGTCAATGTACGTGAGAACGCAGAATTCGCAGAGGCCGCGCGCCCACTAGCCTAATGTGCCATACCATATCACAATACCTAATAATTTACAACACTTGTCTAAATACCTAACTTATCTACTTAACCTACTATTTTGCCACTGTGCTTGTCTCCACGTAGTCACTTTAATTCGAATTCACATGTTAAATAACCCAAATAACTGGTTCGATTCCCCGCTAATGAAAAAAATTCTTGAAAGAAATGTAACCAAGGTTAGAGTTATGTGTTTTTATTCATCGTGTAGGTATGTTTATTATTCGATGTATTCAGTTATGTACCTATTCAAATCAGTTCAGTACTAAGTTACTTAAAAAAATTAGGTATGAAACAGCTTACCGCTCTAAGTCCTCCGTGGTGACGTGCTCAATGAAACCAGGCACACGTTGTTGCTGGTCTAATAACCAACGGCAGAAAACTCGCCGGCGGTCGTGATCGCCGGGAACTAAAGCTTGCACTTTGTACACTTTGTTTGGGCGCATTCGGTTACAATTTAACACTTTGTGAACTGTACAGTATGACACACTTGTTCCATCCCGACGCCTTAACAATTTAGCGATACTTCGTGTACCTAGGTTCGGATTCCGGCGAACGACATTTAAAATGCGCTCCTCCGAGTGAACAGCCACTTGACTTCCACCTCCTGCCGCTACCAGAGCAATGGGCCGATTTTCCAACACTCGCTGAAATGCTGCTGTTATCAGTCAGCTGGAAGTCAAGCGGTCGGGAATTTCTCTCGGTAAATTCGCAATGCATGCGAAGCATTCCTGCGAGCTTCTATAAACGTACGCGTTAGGCATTATAAAAACAAAACAAGAAACTTAAAACGTTACAACAAGGATAATATCAAATAATATAAATACGCTAAAACAAATGCGCACAATGTAAAGTCCTTGACGCACTGGAGAACCTTCCACACACCGTTAAAGCGTTATGTATGTTAAGACATCGTCAACGTTTATTATTTATAAGTTTTATCCCTACGACTAATTTTCATATGGAATTTAAAAGTTATGGTTGTATGGGTGTTTAGAGTGTCAATAAAAGTCACCACATATAACGCACAAAACGTTTATTGTCTACAAATACACAGAACAAAGAAGGCGGATAATGTACACAGTGAAAACAAAGGAAAGACAATTTAACACAAACAATAGAACTTATACACAACTCGATATGTACCTCGCGACTACAATAATTATATTAATGAATACGATAGCCCGGACAAGCGCACGATTGACATGCATTCTACGTCAACAGCAGCTGCGGACTGGCGGGGGGAACCCGCTCACGCGCAAGTCGATTGAGGCGTGGCCGTTTGACCTAGATACGGTCGTGCCAATGCCATATGTTTGACGAGTAGCTGTACGCTCAGTCGCTGCCGCGCTTTGAAGTTTCAGGTTCGATATGCCTCCACATCACCCCCCTCTAGAGACCGTGATACGGGCGATAATACTCAGGGAATTTTACTCTCCTTCCTGATTTTGTACATTTTATTACATTATCTTTACTACAAAAAATTATTGAAATTAATAAACGTACCTAATTGGGTACTCAGTACTCACACAATTATAAACACTATCTCATCGTTATATTTGATTTTGTATAAGAAATGAAAAATTAAAATAAAAATGAAACTTCGATAAATTGCTCAGTGCCCAGGTTCAAGGCCAGCGTTTTTACGTGACGTGATCTATAAGCGTTCGACGTCCGCGAGGGTATTGACCCTATTATCAGCTGATGTAAGTTTTAAGTTTCACTGCTGGTTTTCTGTTTAAGTATTTTCAAGATTTTTTTTTTAGATGTACTAACATGATGGAGCGTGAATAAAGTTAATAAAACGTTGTGAAAAGATGATTTTTTTTTCGTCGGGATCAAATTTATTTGTGACCCATGTGCTAAGGTGTAGTATCTTCTATCATCTGTCTTTGTTTTCGGGAGCGTTTCAAAAATACCATTTAGTTTTAGGAATATTTGGTTTAAGGAGATTTGAAGACAGATATGTGTTACTAGTTTCGAGGCATGCTCAAAGATTTTCTTACATTTTCCATGCAGATCACACCAGGGTTGGAAAAAATCATGATTTTTAAAAAAAATCGAATAAAGCACGATTTTTTTGATTTTTTGATTTTATTATTTAATTTATCTATATTTGCTTCACAAAACGGAACGCGCCCTCAAAGGATTGCGCGAAGACAGCGCGGGGATTTCCCTTTTGTCTGACATGTGAATTAGACAGGGTGTTAATGTAATTAATAGAATCAGACGTTACTTTGCGGAAATCCATTATATAACAGCTTTTAGAAAAATTTACTTCGCAAATATCCGCGTTATAAAATAAAATTATGTGTCTTACCTAGTATGAAGAGCAGTGACGGGGATAGTGCACGCAATTGAGGGAGGGCGGGAGGTGCTCTTCATACTAGGCAAGACACATCATTTTATTTTATAACGCGGATATTTGCGAAGTAAATTTTTCTAAAAGCTGTTATATAGGCTGTTAATGGTAAAATTTATTTATTTTTTAAAAGTTACTTGTTTATTTTTTAACAGATAAAATTAACAGTTAAAAATATTACTTACTTTCTTATTGAATTTTTATTTTTAATCGGTTGATGTTAATTTTATTGTTTAAATTTTACGTGTGAAATTTTAATTCATTAAACATTTCTTCATACTTTAATAGGAACAGGACTCTCTAGCATTAAAAAGTGTTAAATATATTAAGAGTTAAACGTATTTAAAAGTTTATTAATTCAATATTTACACTATATTATAATTTACAATAAAATGTTGATGATTATTAGGTATTTACACTTAATATAAAAGTTTTGTATTTTCTGCTTATCAAATAATTTTACTATTTTTATTGATTCTTTTATTAAGTAGACATGATTATTAGTTATATTTTAGTAATGTTCAGAAACATTAGTTGTACGATAAAGTATTTTTACAATAATTACATATTACAATTTTTTCGCCTCTGGCACATTTTTCAATACGGTCCCACAGCTGTGTTATGTCTCGGCATCAGAAAAGATGAAAATTAAACTCGTAACAAAAATCTTATAATTGTACACCACACTAAATAATAAAAAACCAAATAAAAAATATTAATTCACTTCCCTAGTATTTTTTCTCCAATTTTTTATATAAATTCCTTGTAATATTTTGATGAAAATGTAAACTAAACATAATAATATTAAACTGACGCGCTTCGTTCAAATTAATACCAACCAATATTTTAGCCAATAGCGTAACAACAAAGTACATAAAATTAACATCAACCATTAATGGATTCAACCAATAGAGTTACATCTATGTGTTAAAAATATAATTTCGTACGGTTTAATAAAAATAACACTTCAAAAGATTTAACGGCCAATAATTTATTTAATATGATAATTTTCAACCACAAGTTCAGCATAAAATTTTGGATACAATTTTGATTGAATCATTGATTTTTATTGAAAACATCATTTGATTTAAATCGTGATTTAAATCATGATTTAAATCAAAAAGATTTATTTATGCCAACCCTGGATCACACTACTTTAATCATCCATGGCAGGCATTGGATCATTAAGGTAGTGTCATCTGCATAAACTAAGATTTTTAAGTTTGGCAAATACATCTTACACAATACACAATGCCTGCCATGGATGATTAAGCTAGTGTCATCTGCATAAACTAAGATTTTTAAATTCGGCAAAGACAACTTACTCAGGTTTTTGATGTAAATTAAAAACAGAGTAAGGCCTAATATCCTACCCTGTGGTACACCGTAGAGCAAATAATCGTATCCACTATAAATATTATCTATTTTTACACATTGGCTGCCTTTTCTGAGGGAATCTCTAACAATATCCAGATCTAAGCCTCTTTTTCGTATTCTTTCCATTTTGTCGAGTAAGACTGGACCGAAACTCTGTCAAAAGCCTTTGTAAGACCTAGAAAGATTGAAAATCATCTCAGTTAATCATACAGCATCTTCTGTTGATTTCCTAGAACGAATGGCAAATTGATTGTGATCTATTATAAGCTATTTGTTTCAAAAATAAATCACAAGACGTGAATTAAACATTTTTACTAATATCTTAGAAAAATCAGGAATTACAGATATTGGCCTGCAGTTGTTCACAATGTCGCCTTTCCCTTCCTCATACATCATACACACATCACTCACCATATCTATTTCACAAATGTATTCTATTAAAAAGAAAAAGAAATTGATGCTTTACAAAAAATATTCTATTGACATTTAATGGTACTTGAAACTTTAACGCTAGTTGAATGACATAAAATTGTCCACAGAGCAGGCCAAGAACCGCCAGGTACGACCATGGCTCAAGTGATAAGAGCCAAACAACTGTACGAGTCTGCATTCCATCCAGACAGCGGTGAGCTGCAGAATGTGTTCGGTAGGATGTCCTTCCAGATGCCTGGCGGTTGTCTAGCCACAGGCGCTATGTTGCAATGGTACAGGTTAGTAATTGTATCACAGATTAAATAATAGTTATTACGTAACTTAACTGTTTTCCTGATAACAATTCAAACTAATAAAAAACTGCAGTTAACAATCCGCTCGCCAAGCATGTCAACTATGTTGGGAAGCCATTTCTGTTCAGAAGGATACTTTTATAGGCTGTAATGAATGGATGGAATTTGATCGTGTAGGGGCGGTGTAAGAATACCCACTATCCCATTTCTTTCCGTGGGTGTCGTAAGAGGCGACAAAGGGAAGCTGAAACAGCAGAATTTTCCTTATATAACCCAAAATAATAAAAAAAACTGCGCTGTCAACCCGCCTGCTAAATGTGGTAACTATAGCTATCCCCCTATGAGGCAATCTATGGGAGAGGAGTTCAGCAGTAGACTGTTAAGGCTGTAGTGGATGTATCGCCCTAATTTGTGAAGTGTAGATATATTTATTCACTCACACGAGCCTTTTCAATAAGTGCCAGCTTGTTCCTATTTATTTGCAACTTACAACGCTAAGTTTTTTTTCTTTTCTCGTAGCATTGGCCTTCAGCCAAAAAGAATACATCAAACGCTGTAATACATTTTACTTACTTACTTATGTAATTATAATATATTTATTTGATGCGTCATATTCCGATGCCGTTGTGAGATGCAGATTTTCCGAAATGAACCTCATCTCAGACACGCTCATTATAACTTCAAATATTTTTATTACATACTAGTACTACTTATACTACAGTCCATCACAAGTCCAATGCTGAACATAGACCTCCCACATAGATTGCCACAGAGTACAGTCCTGGGCCCCTTGCATCCATCGACTGCTTGAGATTTTCATCAGGACGTCCCTACATCACCGTCGTACATATTTTCCATGAATGAATAAATGAAATGCATAAAATTATATATTTACAAAATGAAGCTAGGTAAGTTGATATATTATACTCTTATATAAAATAGATATTTTCATAGATAAATTGATTAATATTTTAATAGAGAATTGAAATTTGGAAGATAGAAGATATTTATACGTGGTAGAGACATGCTGCAGCTATATTAGTAGTATAGTTGTAGCAGGAATGGGTCGGCTCGGCCGGGGAAGGACCACGCTCTCACAGAATACCAGCGTAAAATAGCAGCTTAACACTGCTGTTTCGTATGCTGAGTGTAGAGAACCGGATACCCTTTTTACTGGAAAAGAGGCATCTTAGTCCTCACGAGTGACAACGCATCTGCATTTTGATTCTTTATTGAGGATAGATGTAGATGTCTATGGGTCACAGCAACTACTTACCGTCAGGTGGATTGTGTGCTCGTTTGTCATCTTATTCTATGTAAAAAAAGAGATTTTGTATATATGTACCCATTTACATACTTAGGCCCGTATTAATAAACGTTACTCAGCTCAAGTACACGCACTTGAGTACAATCTTGAGGTTATGATCTTATTAATAAACATATCTCAAGATGCGGTTTAGGCTTACAATATCAGCTGAGTGCGACACAGAGTAATAAACGAAACTTGACATTCAAGTAGAGTGCAAGTCACTGAACAGTATTCCTAAGTACATCGTTTTGAGATACTGTTTTTATGTGTTTATTAATTAGGAACCATCTTGACTTGGCGTATCAAATGATTACGCACTTGAGTTCGTCGTTGAGTAACGTTTATTAATACGGACCTAATTATTCAATCTTTATTATATAGTAGACGTTAAATATGTATGTTATACTCACTATATTCTATTTATTTGCATTTTATTGTACTTTATATCTTTGTTACATATTTATTAATTCTATGAAGTGATTGTTTACACCTGCTACAGTTTCTCAAATGATCCAGTGTTGACTGGTAGAGAATGCCATAAGACATTAAGTTCACCACTTATATCTCTTATTATAAGGTGTATAATAAAGATTAAATAAATAAATAAAATATTTTAATGGAGAGGAATAGTGTCGGCGCTGTTATCGCACCGCCAAAGCGTTAACGAACTGAACAACAACCAAAGTCTTAAACATGTTTATTGAATACCAAGATATAACATGATGGCACTTCACATTAAGCATTCCGCAATAAGTTTGTACACGCGTACGGACACAATTTAAAATAACCATTTACGTAAATCCAAAGAACTAGGAAGTTATCTGCATTTCATTACAACATGTATAATTCTTTATCAGTAATTTAGGCCCGTATTAATAAACGTTACTCAACGACGAACTCAACTGCGTAATCATTTGTGATACGCCCTCATTACGAAATCAGCATCTCTAGATCGTTGCTAATTAATAAACACATAAAAACAGTATCTCAAGACGCTGTACTTAGGAATACTGTTCTGTGACTTGAGGGATTGATCTCGTGAACGATTACGTCACATAGACCGAAATTTAGAATATTATTTATCACGTTTCGTTTTTGCTATATCGTGACATTTATTGAATACTTTTATTTTATTAAAACGTTATAAAGTTGTTTTCTACTTTCGAAAACCTTGTAGAAACTAAAAAAAAATTGAAAAAAATTGTTAAAACTATTATGTATGTATTTCTAAATCTCTAAATATGAATTAAATGTTTACTACTTAATTCAATATGTACAAACAATCTAACTCATTAAAGCGACGACAGCGCTAGTGTCAAATATAAAACTGACGTATCATTTTTGACACTGCAAAACATCTTGATTACTTAACTTTGATGTCACGGGAAATTTAATTTATACAAAAATGGAAAGCAAGAAGCATGTATTTACTCCGATTGAGAAAAAAATGCTTTCTCGGTATTATAGAAAAATATAGTGCTATGGTGGAAAATAAGGAGACCGATGGCACGTCTCTACGTATTAAAAATGAGGCCTGGAGCAACATAACTGTAGAATACAAAAGTTAGTCCATACGCATCTAGCCAGGTAGGTAATTATAGTACTACAAATATCATTTTTTAAACATCAACATGTAATCTGAATTTCCATAGCATATTTTATCTTACAAATCGTACAAATCGTGGATGCCCTCATTATCTACTTTGATATTTAATACATTATATTAATTTAAATAATGAAATTAGTTATACCAACTTAAATAAATATACAATATGTACATAACAGAAATGATACTGTGGCTTTACAGTTAATAGGACGGCTATTTCTAGGGAAATTGGAAGACCTTTGTTACTTTATTTCATCTATGAGTATTTTATTAATGTTGCAACATATATTACTGATTCTTGACCAAATCTGTATCGTTTTTATAAAATGCTCACATCGTAACATAAAAGTATCGGAGGCATCCCTTATATAATTTTTGGTAAAAGACATCGCGGAGGCCGTAAAATATTTTCATTTTACTCAATTTCGTCGTAATAATTAATTTCCCTTAAAATATTTTCAATCTCCATGTCACAATGTAACAATCATGATCTTAAGTCGCGGACTGTCCGCACTCAGGTTTTAGCATCTCAAGTACACACACTTGAGAGTAGAGTTTTGTTTAATTAATCAGAGTCACTCAGGTGATATCGTAAACCTAAGCTGCATATTGAGATATGTTTATTAATTAGATTATAACCTCAAGATTATACTCAAGTACGTGTACTTGAGCTGCGTAACGTTTACTAACACGGGCCTTAAATTCGAATTTTGCAAACAAAGCAACATATAAACAATTTAACCAGAATCAACTTTTTTGGTTGACGTTGTTTCAATGATATATCGTTATTTACCTTACCGTAGTGAAACTTATGCTAAATGCGAACCTTTACAATTTTTAATTTTATATTTCTTTACTTATTTTTTTTAATTTCCTTTACTGTTTTTATTTCCGGGGGAAATGCAAAATAATTTCAAATAATGTTACTTTTCGTTTTTGTCCACCGAATGTCGCATGTTTACTTCGTGTTGGATACAGACATACATAAAGAAGCACTAAAAGCCTGTTTTACGTGGGAAATGTTCGCCTTAAGCCTGAAATCATTCATTCGGTAGAACGGCGACGGCGGTGGTGTTCTGGCAGTGGGTGAACCAGTCGTTCAACGCGCTGGTGAACTACACGAACCGCAACGCGAACGCGCCGCTGACCACAAAGCAGATGGGCGTGGCCTACGTGTCCGCCATGACCGCCGCCATGTCCACCGCGCTCACCTTCAAGTTCGTCATACAGAAGCGCGCCACTAACCCCATATTGGCCGTGAGTATACCAACTTGTGCTTTGTTTAATAACTAGAGCCCAATGACTTCGTCAATCTTACTTAGCGGTACCATGTAGCGACATCTATGGAAATGTATTAAATAAAGAACGATGTATTTAGCGCGTCAAATTTTCATATCGATATACATCGCAACCGCTTCCGTAGATAGATAATAGATGGCGCTAGAGTAGTCAAGTGAGCTCGGCCACGGTCCTTATTGCTTTGTAAGAGAGATGTAATTTGAAATAAAATACTTTTATTGTACTCTAATATATTCTTGACATAGTTACTGCCTGAGGCAACTATGTAACTAACAATGATCTTAGTATGTGTACCACTACATATAAAAAAAAAGATTAACTATAAATAAAATAATAATACATTTATTTAATAAAGTAAGTATAGATTTAATAAAAGAGTATATATTTAAGACTTATAGTGTCGCCACTGTCGTTAGCGACACCATTTGACAAAAATAGTTATTTCTAAGAAAAAAGTAATTAATAAGACTTAATCACAGTAATCACGAATATTCAATCACATACACTGATATTAATATTTTTAGTGCTAAGAGGTGAGTAAATTTATAACGACGGCTGAGGACGGGCGACATTTGCAAACACATGTTATAATTTTGTCCTTCTTGACTGATCACTCATTTACTCCTGTAGCGCAGCGACCTCGTACTGGGTTTTGGCCTTTAACACGAGAACACGCCAATTCTCGAAGTAAAACAAGGAATGTTTCCGGCATTTTAAGAGCACGTACGCATCATTTTAATATAGATGATATTGTTTTTTATAAAACTGAAGTGTCAAACAAATTTTTTTACAATACACCTGATCTTAAGTGGCTACGGCAAACCATGTACACTTGCAGCCAACTTCATACAAAGATGGTTGCAGGTGCGTTGTCACCTCTGAGGACTAACATGTTTGGAATGCCTCGCAGCTTGTAACTATACTGGTTCGCTGTACTCTTCAGAGCGGAACATTTCAATACAATCGCTGCTATTTGGCGGGGGAAAAGTAGGTAAGAGGACTAACATATAGTATTTTTTTATATGATAAGGGTGACAAACGAGCACACAGTCCACCTGATGGGAAGTGCTTGCTGTGACCCATAGACATTTACATTTATCCTCAATAAAGAATCAAAATGCAGATGCGTCGTCACCCGTGAGGACTAAGATGGAATGCCTCTTTTCCAGTAAAATGGGTCTCCGGTTCTCTACACTCACCATACGAAACACAGCAGTGTTAACCTGCTATTTTACGCTGGTATTCTGTGAGAGCGTGGTGCCTCCCCGGTCGAGCCGACTCATTCGTGCTGCAACTATACTACTAATATAGTTGCAGCATGGCTCTACCACGTATGTAGTAATAGTGTAGTAGGTATATCCGCTAATATTGCAATGCCGAGTGTGGTAATTTTTTTGTTTCCAGAGATTCGTGCCTTTCGTTGCAGTCGCGGCGGCTAACTGGGTCAACATCCCGCTTATGAGGCAGAACGAGATCTTACTAGGTATACATACATATAATACACGGACAAATTAAAATTTAGAGAATATGTTTAATTATTACTACTAAGAAATACTGAGAAAAAGTATCTTCAGCTAGTATACGTGTGTGATACAATGAAAGTTTTGCGCAATTCATAAATAAAACAATTTATTTTCATTCGTCCAAACCATTTTTGAAAACATAAGGACCATTGATTTGAGGGCATATTTCTCACGTGCTGTGTAAAAGCTATTGCGGCCTCTTCTGGCTCCGTATATGTCAAACCTCTCATCAAATCTTTGGAAAATAAAGAAATCGTTTGATGCTCCTCTCGTCATAGTGCAATAGAATGCGACTTCTTTGTCGTTTTTGGGGTTCCGTACCCGAAGGGTAACCAACGGGACCCTATTACTAAGCCTCCGCTGTCTGTCCGTCTGTCTGTCAGCGGGCTGTATCTCATGATTCGTAATGGGCGGACAGTTGAAATTTTCACGGAATGTGTATTTCTGTTGACGCTATAATAACAAATAATAAAACTAAGTATAAATTAAAAATTAAAGGGTATCCCCTACTAGAAACGTGTTGTACGATAGTACCCTTCATGCGCGAGTACGACTCGGTCGGCTTTTTATTACAGCCTATCAAAAGTCCACTAATTATTTTTCTTATTTGTGCAAACACTACACATACATTTTTATTCAATATATATTACAAGTAATTCTTATTGAATGTCGTTTTGTTCTTTTCCTACTGGTACGGATAAAACTTCTGTCCTGGGAAGAACCAGCAAGGAATCCAGCTTGACAAAGACGTAAAGTCCGCCAACAATCGTTGTGGCAATGCGGGGGACACTTCCTTGCTCTTAAACCCTCCCAGAATTAATAGCAGGCCTGTGCTCAGCCGTTGGACGCATAATGTTTTTAAATAGGATAAAGGTTACAAACGAGCACACAGTCCACCTGATGGTAAGTGGATGCTGTGGACTATAGACATTAAATTTATCATCGATTGAGAATCAAAATGCAATGCATTGTCACCTCTGAGGACTAAGATGGAATGCCTCGTTTCCAGTAAAAAGGGTCTCCGGTTCTCTACACTCACCATACGAAACACAGCAGCATTAAGCTGCTATTTTACGCTGGTATTCTGTGAGAACGTGGTCCTTACCCTGTCGAGCCGACCCATTCGTGTTACAACAATAATATAACTGCAGCGTCGCTCTACCACGTACAAGATATATCTTGTAACTGTACTGTTTTTGCTTATTTCGCAGGTTTAGAAGTGACGGATGAAAATGGAAAAGTGATAGGAAAGTCGCAAATAGCGCCCATTAAGGGTATATCACAAGTTGTGACGTCCAGGTAAGTTCATCACGACGCTTTAAAATATTATAAAGCTTTTTCATACTAAAAGCGATAACGTTTTCCCTCCCAGTAAACATAGCCTAATTTTCCTAATTTTTGGAAATGTTCTAAATACAATGAAAAAGTAGGTTTGTGTGTTTTTATTTTAAAGAAATATTGCGTACGATATAAATTATTAGCATCTAAATATCTATATTTTCGACTTAAAAACTTCCTTTAGCGTCTTTTTTTTAAATTAAACTAAACTGAATTAATAAAAAAGAAAAATGTACAGACCTAGATTAAGGTGTACTGAACCTAATGAGATCAGAATAGAATAGAATAGAATAGAATAATTTTTATTCAATATACATTACTTGTGTAATTCTTATTGAAAGTCATTTTTTACTTTACCACTGGTTGGAAAAAATACCCTCTGTCCTGGGAAGAACCAGCAAGAAACCCAGCGGGACATTTTTTTTTAAATAAATTTTACAACATAAATGATTACTAACTATTTACAAAATTTATTTTAGAAACTGCTTGGAAGCGACCACCTCATTCCCAGGGGTTATTATCAACCATGTATTCATTTATACTATAATGACCCTTTTTATACAGTTTCAGCTTAATAAAACATTTAAACTTGGTAATAGAGAGAACCTGTACACTTTCCGGGACCTTGTTGTAATAGCGTATACATTGCCCCAAGAATGAATTACTGACTCTGTGGAGTCGAGAAACTGGCATCACTAGCTTGTGTTTGTTCCTAGTGTTTACAGAATGTATATCACTTTTTTTACTAAAACTATCTTTGTTTTTGTGAACATACATTAAATTTTCGTAAATATACTGAGAGGCCAAAGTTAATATATTAATTTCTTTAAATTTATCTCTAAGAGACTCTCGGTTTTAGATTGTAAATAGCTCTAATGGCCCTCTTCTGTAAAACAAAAACAGTTTCTGAATCAGCCGCATTTCCCCATAGCAAAATCCCATAAGACATTATGCTATGGAAATAACTAAAATAAACTAATCTAGCTGTCTCGACGCTAGTGAGACCTCTAATCTTTTTTACAGCATAGGCTGCAGAACTTAGTCTGCTTGCTAATTTGGATATATGGTATGATATATCAAAATTGTATCATTACGTAAACGTTTAGGAGGGGTGAAAAAGTTATCGCTCGAACCAATATTTCAAAAAGGATATGTAGGCAATGGCCTCCAAAACCTGCAACTCTCTCTATCGCATGATACGGCGATACGGAGCGAGCGGTATGAAACAGATAGCATTTTTGAAAATAGCTACTCGTGCCGCGTATCGGCATTTCACAATCCTCTTAAATCTAATTAGAATGTTCTCGATGGTGGAGGGATTTGGGGTTCAGCACTTTTGAATTGATAAAGCGTCATTATTGGGTAATTTTGATAGTTGTCACTATCTATCAACATAATCGTCGTCATTACAGTCCTTCACAAGTAATACGTCACAAGTACATAGGCCTCCCCCAAGGAATGGGTTAGGTCTATATCCACAAAACCACTCAACATCTATAAATGGTGCAATTTTATTGTAAATTTTTGGGCTTCAGTTTTGACTTGACAAGGTTATGCTACCTGCTTTCACTAAATCTGGTTTATTATTTTATACTGCACTCATACGTAAAGAAAAGCGCATTAATATTAAAAGGAAACACTAATGATATTTTTTTTTACATAGTAGAGCCATGCTCAGTGGAGTAGCTATGTAACCAAGGGCCTCGAGGAAAAATGAGATTGGGGCCTTTAAACTAAACTAAATACTTTTAAGGTTCAAAACTAATTCAACTTCAGTTACTTATCGCCCACTGCAAGAAATAAAGCGAAGCTACTTAACACTAAGTATTATGTGTAACACAGCAGATAATATTTAATTGTTCTTTCTAATAACGCTATAAATATGAAAGTTTGTTGGTTTGTTACGCTTTCACGAAAGCTAACGGATGGATTTGGATGAAATTTTGTACACGGATAGAGCTTGACCTGGGTAAGACATAGGATACTTTTATTCCGATAAAACTATCCCGTGGGATAATTTTCAATGGTCCATACCAGGCGAACGAAGTCGCGGGCGAAAGCTAGTAAAAAATTAAGGACCCTTTGAGCTTAGGGGCCCCGGGGCACTGCCCCGCCTAACGCTACGGTAGCTACGCCACTGGTCGTGCTGCAGCAATTTTACAGAGGACCACGTTCTCACAGAATGCCAGCGTAAAATTGCAGCTTCATGCTGCTGTATTTCATATGTGATTGTAGAAAACTGTAAACCCTTTTTGTTTGTGGGAATCGAGTCATTCCATCTTAATCCTCGGAGATGACAACGTATCTGCATTTTGATTCTTAATCGAAGACAGTTTTAGATTTTTGGGCCATAGCATCTACTCACTATCATGGGGACTGTGCTCGTTTGTCACCCTTATTCTATATAAAAAAGCTAAGATCACTCCTTGCATTGGTCTCTATCTGTTTATGAAGTTTCATTATAGGTTAGGTAGGTTTAGCCATTCCGAAGTTTAATTGAATTTAATTTCGGTACCATTTTAGCTAAGTAATGCATACGAACATATTGTACGGATTTGTTTCAGGATCGTAATGTGCGCGCCGGGAATGCTTCTGTTGCCTGTGATAATGGAGAGAATCGAACCCAAGCCCTGGATGCAGAGGATCAAGAAGGCTCACATCCTTATTCAGACGGCCATAGTGGGCATTTTGTGAGTATATTCATAACTAGACTTCACCGTGTCTTTCTTTAGGACGGCTCGTCTTGTCTTTGATATAAAACTCTTTTTAACTGTTGCAAAATACGTACAAGATATCAGATGACTAATGGGAGGATCATAATGGCCTAAGTATCGACTATCTACAAGAGAGGAGATGGGATATAAGGCGATACGGTCTAGAGCTTGTATTCTCCGAGGTGTTTTTTTGCAGGACTCGATGTACAAAGTTAAATATTAAATTGACTTACTCTTAAGTTATAAATTTGCATATTGTTGTGTACGTCATAAGCTTACTTTTAAACTCATATTTAAAGCCCCTCTATACCGAATTTCGGTCACGGCGGCAAGTTTCAAGGGAGACTAGCTATCGGCGTAGAATTATAGTGCACGAGTGTATGCGCAAGCACAGGTACACGCTCTGTTTCTTCATTCTTATATTCCAATGAGACTGCTTTTTTTAAACTGGCTTTACGGCTCTGGGTTCTAGCCCTTCTGAGCCTGATGAGACTGCAATGCGATACGACCGGAGAGAGATCAGGCGTAGAAAAAACGGCTTTACGTGCTTTCCGAAGCACATAGTTGATACACCTCCAACTTTGGCTGGCTGAGAACAACCCAGGCTGCCACTGAGAATTAGTTGACAGAGACACTTTACTGATTTTGGCCCGACCGGGGACTTGAACCCACATGATCAGCAGTCGAGCATTCGACCACTGGACCAACGAGGCAGTAAATTATATTATAGCCAGTATTCTGAGACAATATCGAGTTTAAACTCAAACTCGACTATGTAAATATTTGAATGTATAACATATTAAGCAACACAATTTTTTGTATTTGTACCACTACTGTTTTAATTAACGTCACTGATAATATTAGGCAAGGTATGGAAGAAAAAAAAGCAGTACTGATACTAGTTGATTTCTCAAATGCTTTTAACACAGTCGATCATGAAATCCTCTTTTCCATACTGCCTCATTTGAAATTTGGCTCTACTGCATTGAAATGGTTTGCATCTTATCTTCGCGATCGATAGCAGTCAGTCTGTGAGGGGCAAATGACCTCAGCATGGGCTGATGTGAAAGCTGGTGTGCCGCAGGGCGGTATTCTTTCTCCTATACCTTTTTCATTTTTTATAAACTTCATTACCCCTTACACCGTCACTACACGGTTATATGTTAACATTTAGGTACTGTTTTAAATGTTTTAAACAAGTCTTAACAAGAAATATGTGCTTATTATCTTATATATCAATCACGCATTTTTATACACCATAGAATGTTTTAAAGTAAAAATGTTGTTTACAGCCTAACATTCATGGTGCCGACCGCTTGCGCGCTGTTTCCGCAGAGATGGTGAGTACAAACTTCGATATCAAACCTGGATATCTGAGTGGACAGCGTGTATGTCTGTTTATTTCTGTTTTGAGTACGATTTTAGGATCTAATGTGCCACTAATGTGCTACATATCGTCTGGATACTTGGAATTCAAAAACATTTAACATCTCAATAATATTTTATATTCCTTTCGCAAAAACTCATGTCAGGAATCATGCTACTATTGTGCGTATATGTGGCAAATATGACGAAATGTATAAAACAATACATGGCATCGACATATTTCACGACTCTTATATGACTTTCAAAATTAAACTTACCAATCATTTATCGTCTAGTGTCCTGTTAAAAATTACATTTTGAATAGAATCTGTTTTATACTTAAATTAAAAATGTGCATACTTCTAAAGAGAGTACAATATTGTTACGAGCTTGGGGTTTTTGACCAAAATTGACACTTTAATCACACAACACTAATTACAATCTAAAACCACACTAAACACAATCAATTTAGTTCGCAGTTATTTCGCGTCGAAGTATTCTCTTGTATCGCCAATTCAATACTGACTCGGTCGTGGTCTATACCGGCCTTATATAGGGCCTCAGATAGTTTCCAGAACCTACTACTGTAGCGACATCTACAATGTTCGAGTACATATCGGTCCCGAAATTTCTGGAAGGATCTTGACTCCTAGTTCTGCTACTCGACACTAGAGGGCGCTAGTGTAACTAGTGCTGCCATGTACAAAACATTAATAGTGGCGTGTAACAATATTTACCATTTTCTTTTCCAATAATTGAACCTGATTTATTTTTTTGTCCTATTTAGGGACATATTTTACTTAAATGATTTCTCATTTTATTGCATTGATTGGACGTCTTTCCTACTACAAATTAATTCTTAAATAAAGTTGCACGACTCAGTTTGTGAATGTTATGTACACTTGTTATTGATATTGTTACGAGCTTGGGGTTCGAGATAATTGAAAACTGCCGAGTTAATTACCAAAATTGACACTTTAATTACAGAACACTAATTACAAAAAACTACACTAATAACTAAATACAATTGTACTACTGATCACTTTAGTTGGCACTTGTATCGCTTCGAAGTATTCGCTTGTATCGCCAACTCAACACTGACCCGGATCGCGGACTATACCGGCCTTATATAGGGCCTGAGATGATTTCTAGAACCTTCAACTGTAGAAACATCTAGAATGTTCGAGTACATGGAAATTCCGGTCCCGACTGACTAGGTGACGATAGTTCTAGAAAGTTCTTCCATGGAAATTTCTAGAAGGATCTTGACTCTCCTAGTTCTGCTACTCGATACTAGAGGGCGCTAATGGTAACTAGTGTTGCCATGTACCATGTATTAATTGTGACGCGCAACACTATGCATATCAGAAAATATAAGTGTGTATGTTTTTGTGACAATGTCATTTATGTATACTGTAAGTGTACTTGTTAAATAAAAGAATAAAAAACTTTAAGGCAGTATAAAAGTTGTTTTTAAAGAGCTATTATAAAATTTTAAGTAGTGTAATGGTAATCGTGAGAATTTCCTTCTAACTTACTATTACCGAGTATACACGCCATAAATTAGCCGCATAAACCTTTACTCGAAGAGTGTATATTATCGAAATGCAATAAGTACTAAAAAATGGAGCAAAATTCTTTCCTAAAGCTATTTGGTATTAAGAGTCTTTCTATTAGTTTATTTATCGACAAATAGTCACCAAACTAACATGAACTCTTTGTTAATTGGGGTATTAACTTGTGATGAGCTGTAATGCTTCTGAACTCGGCGTCAAACGATCTGCGATCGTCAAACTTGACTAAACACGTATAACAGTGTACTTTTGCGGACCGACATAAAAAGGTGAAGAATATTACTGACAACTTATTTATTTATCCTAATCGTGATTAATTTAAAATTAGTAGATTGTGTTGTAAAATTACATTCTTAAAAACAAATTTACTTACAGCAAACTATCAACCGACACGATCAAGCGTTTCGAAAAGGAGAACTACGAGGAGATCTTGAAAAACACGGACGGTAAGCCGCCGAAATACGTGTACTTCAACAAGGGTCTGTAAACTAGCAAAACATATCAATGGTAGTAGACAAATTTGTGTAGGAACAGGCCGTGGAGCATTCCATCTTAGTCTTCAGAGATGAAAGTAACTAGTTCTATTTTTGAAGTTGGTTGGAGGTGGTAATGCCTGCAGCATCCACTTACCGTTAGGTTACTGTTTTATTATCACTCTTATGTTATAATAATGTTAAGAATCAAGTAATAAACTCAAACCAACAAAAACTACAGACTGCACCGTCTATTTATATTCCAATGACGCGGGAATATGTTCTCAACTTAATATAGTTTAGTAATGTTTGAATCCCGCATGAAATAAATGTTTGTACGACGTACAAATAATTGTTTGTGTGGGCGTTTGTCTTTGTACTTGTGCTTATTAATAATTTATGTATGCCAAACATATCTTTGATACAGAAGAAATTCTCGGTGTTGGGGTAACGTTTGTTTTAGAAATAAATAAAATATATAACCAAATTTTGGGGATGTTTAATAGGATGGCAACACTTAACTCATTTGAGATTAGTATTCGACAGCGTTCTTTCTATATTTTTTGTTGATTTAAACACGGGTTTAAGTTAAAGTAGTATTTAAGTAAATATCTCGAAATATTTAGCTGTTATACGAACAGTGTTTTTTCTATAAGCTGTATTGGTGGAATCCTTACTAATTTCAAACAAAGTTAACAATAGTAAAATGTATCAAATTTTAACTTTTAAAAACAACTGTTAGAGGAAAAATTTCAGTAGGCTAGGTAAAAAAAGCATAAATAAAAAAAGCACGAATTTAGTACAATGATATCTCAAAGTTACTTCAGCGTATGTTGCCGCTTATAAATTTTGATTTATTTAACTTCAATATATAGTTAATTTCACGATGAAGTTTTGACGTTGGTTGTTGTTAGCCATGCACAAACACATTGTGTTAGTGTGCGTAGGCCTCGGGAGCGCTACGCACACAAATACAATGTGTATGTGCACACCAGTCTCATTTTAATAAAAGTTATAGCCTGTATTAAGTCCAGCTAGAGATTACTTACGTTAGAGATATACAGCCTTATAATCGTTGACTATCGCTTACTTAAGTTTAGTATTAATTATCACTATATCTGTCTCATTTGTCATTTAGTAAAAAAAAGAGAGAGCAACTTTAAGAACTTAATTAAGGTCCATAAGTATTCATAAAAAAAACACGATTCGTTCGAAACTGCAGTTTATTTAAAAAGGACAGTAATAACTCGCAGACAATATTTTATGACAATGTTCATTTACAGTGTACATTGTCATATGTTATAAATAAATAACTGGATTTGTATAGAATAAGTAGAAACAAAGTGGATATTGAATTGAGTAGAGTGGAGATGGGAAGTAGTTGTTATTTAACGAGGACATCCACGACTTTTTCTGCCACCAGGGCGGCGCCACTAGAGAGTGAGGTATAATATTTGACAGATTTCATTGCGGGGAAGTTAATTTGTTCGGAAAATGTAAAAGTTATCTTTCTGCTATTATTAGCTATATTTTATAATTAATAAGATTAAAAATAAATAAACCAAACCACAGATATTCATAAAAGTAGAAAACTTAAAAAAAGTTAAATATGTGCAAAAAATTAAAGAGCAAACCACTGATGGATTGGAACTTTTATTAAAAACCAACTTCTCAATTAAATTACATTGTCTAACAAAAAACTCTACCTCAGTGTCAACTTGCCATGCTGCAGCTATATTAATAGTATAGTTGTAGCACGAATGGGTCGGATCGACCGGGGAAGGACCACGGTATTGCAGAATACCAGCGTAAAATAGCAACTTAACACTGCTGTGTTTCGTATGGTGAGTGTAGAGAACCGGAGACCCTTTTTACTAGAAAAGAGGGATTTCATCTTAGTCCTCACAGGTGACAACGCATCTGCATTTTGATTCTTTATTAATTATATATGTGGATATCTATGGGTCACAGCAACCACTTACCATCAGGTGGACTGTGTGCTCGTTTGTCACCCTATCCTATAAAAAAAAACTAGCGACATCTGGTGAGCAGAAATTGTTAGCCCTCATTGTTAAGGAATACTTACAGTTTACTAGTAATCATAATGGTTAAATAATTTATATTAAATTTGTTCATAATTATATGATGGTTCACTTTTTGCCATTTAATTGTGGTTCGTATTTTTTATTTCGCTTTTTAATGTTGCCTGCTTTTTAGGTATGTATTTTTATAGTATTATTCGGTTAAGTCCAAATATATGGGAGTATTATTTAATAATCGCTAACACTTCTAATGGGGAAAAAAATCGAAAAATCTTTTACTAAAAATAATAAAAGTAAATCAAATAATGGAATTATGCTTACTTTTAATATCAATTAAAATAAAAGATGCGGTTAGAATTACTTTTAATAATTTGGGTATTAAAGTATAGCCATTTAAAAAAAAAAAGGATGAATACATATGAAATATGTTTTGGAAGTTCTGGCATATTTTGTTGAAAAATGATGCATGCTTTATTAGTGTCTTATTGCTGTCTTTTTTTTGTTAAGTTAAAGTTAAATTTTAATAATTATTTGTGATATTTTCATATAAAAAGAATTACACTGCCCATACCAGTAAGAACATACAGCAAATAATGCAAATATAGGTAGGAAATAAATAACAGTTTTATTGTTTTCGTCTACCATTTTATACACTTTTATATTAGACCAGTGATTCCCAACCAGTGATCCAGAAGAGCTTAAATATTGTCCGCGAATTATTTAAATATTTTACCTTCATACCTAATCGTTTTCAATAACACATGTATATATTTTTCGTCACGCGGATAGTGCGATACCGCGCGTCACGTTAGTAAGTACCTATTTAGCTTTTTGGAATTATAATTTGCTGTTAAATTAACACTTTTTTTCTTTTACCATGTGGTGCCCGCTAACTACAAAAAATTAAAGTGGTCCCTGGTCAAAAAAGGTTGGGAAACCCTGTATTAGACCTATGTATTAAAATATATTTGGAACATGTATAGGATATTTTTGTTTGTATTTAATTTTACATAGACTTCATATTTTTATATTTACCGTGTACAAATATATCCTGTATGTACATTCCACAAACCTCGCTTCTACACATTTCTTAAAGTATTATTTAGAAATACTCGTATGTATGTATAATCGACCGAACGATGAGAATCTGAGTTAGTAGTAGCATATATTGTGCCATTTACATGAAAATGTAATGTTTTCAGACATAAAACCTGACTTTTGAAAATGAAACATCATTTTTAATTTTGCCGATTATAAAAAGCAGTTCATTATCAATGTAGTTTTTTTAATAAAATTTAAAAAAAAATAGTGTTTCTGTTAAGGTTAGGCACTTTTATTTTGGTATTATTTTGTTTTAAAACTTAATCTGAAATACATAGCTTAAAATTTTTAAATATAGAATTATAATTTAAAATTTCTATTTAATTTATATGTTGTATCTTCGATTTTGATCAGTATTTGTTTTATTTTCTCATTTAAAAAATATAAAAGATCTGTATAGTAGGTCAATGGATCTAACTTTTAAATTATAACCGTATTGTGTTAAACTTCGCTATGATATTGCACAGTTATTACGTTTAAGACCTGGCCTCTGAGCATGAATTTTCTATCGTATTGATTTCGCCATTGAGTTATATGTACTACGTACTAGAGAAGCCATTCCGAACATTGACTATGTTCAACCGAACTTTAGTGCAATCCGTACAAACGAAATATTGCGTAAATTGAAGATTTGTGAATTCCATAAAATTATTATTATTACATTTTATTTAGAAATATAAAACGTTTGTTTAAATTAAATTACGATATTTTATATGAAATTCTTATATTTATTTTATATTAATATCTTATTTTATATCAAATTAAAGTTCGCGCATGCGCGGGATTAGTAGTCGTGACATAGAGTAGGACACAATTTTTGTTTGGAATGGCTTCTCTAGTACGTAGTACATATAACTCTATGGATTTCGTAAACTCATCGGACTTACTTTGTAACCATAGTGCTGGCTACGTCCGCCAGGGGCGCTTTTCGTATTTTCATGCAATTTTAGTCGATACAAACGAAAATAGCACAGAAGCATTTTTCAATCTGTAATTCTAGTCTTTATTTCCGATAAACGCTCAACCTTTTTTTAATGAGTTTTATTTTGGTATGTATTATTGTTTGCTGGTTTATATATTGCCATTGTTTTGTTTGTAAGTTTAGTATAATTTGTTGGAATATCAATATTTGATTAATTACATATTGTGAAGACAATAAACTTGTTTTGAAGTAAAATATCTTTTATTTATCACAAAAATATAATAATTATAGTTTTTATGTTGTAAATGTGTTTGTTTATTTCTTCAGGCATACGGCGCCTGAAGAAACATTTTGATAATCTAGTTATTTTTATACACATAATTAGGTTTGTGATATATATAAATATATATACAATATACAATGGTCGTTATAGCTTATATATATATATAAGCTATAACTACCATTGTAAAGTACTACTACCATAAAGACGTGTTTAGCTCACTCAAAATAAAAAACCGGCCAAGTGCGAGTCAAACTCGCGCACTGAGGGTTCCGAACAAATCCGTAGGTTAAAATTATTAAAAATATTTTTATTATATGACGTAACTAAAAATTTATGCGTTTCGCAATTTTTCCTTTATCTGTGCTATAAAACGTTGCTTCGTACTAAATTTTAAGATTCTGAGTTCACGGGAAGTACCCTGTAGGTTTTGATTCCATTGCGGCATAATATTTGCGGCATAAACGGCTGTATCTTTTGATTGCGTTGGCTTAGGAGCTTGATTTTTTCACAGCTTCAAGGGACAGTAGACTTGAGTATTTGATATGAATTTTAGCTTGATGCCTCCACGCGTTCAGACAGACAGACAGACAGACAGACAGACAGACAGACAGACGGACAACAAAGTGATCTTATAAGGGTTCCGTTTTTTCCTTTTAAGGTACGGAACCCTAAAAATAAAGAAATTTTGTTTCTGCGGATGGAATGTTTTGGCCGTGAGGTGGCGGTATAAAGGAATCCACTGCTTTATGTTACTCCGTTCGTGTCGTAATAGGTGACAGAAGGAAATGAAACACTAGATGGTCAACAGTATCTTCCTCATAACACTAAAATAACAAAATATTACAGTTGCCTACCCACTTGCTAAGCGTGGACCCATTAGCATAAACATTACAGTCTATAAAAGCCCACTGCTGAACTGGCCTCCCACAGATTGCCTCAGGAGTGATTTTTCCATAGTTGACACGGCTGGCGAGCGGGTTGTCAACCGCAGTATTCTAATATTTTGAGTTGTTGTTAGGAAGATGCCGCTGCCCATCTCCTGTTTGTTTCCCTCTGTCGCGTCTTACGACACCCGCGGGACGGTATGGGGTAGTGGGTATTCTTACACCGTCACTACAGGGACACGGCAACTATTACTAAATCTATAATACTGAGATGAGGCCTATGTTCAGCGATGTACTTTTGACAGGCTTTTGAGGGAACTTAACCGGCGGCAGATTGTTGCTCCTGTATTATTATTTAAATAATGAATTTGAAGTGGATTTTGATATGTAACGGTGGTGCGATTTTGTGTATTAAGAGGATTGTGAAGTGCCGATACGCGACGCGTGTAGGTATTTTCAAAAATGCTATCTGTTTCATAACGTACGCTCTGCCTCTGCCTCCCGCCGGGCTCAACACAACGCACACTACGATACCAGCAGGAGGAGCGTTCATTCATGCATAGCCTATATTTGCGTACATTTACGAGAAGTTACATAATGAATTTGTTTGTGTTACTTTGCAATTTTATTACATTGCATAGTCTATGTAGACGTGGGGACTTACTACGTATAACTTATAGAAGTGGGCTGTTATTTTTTTATGTAAGTATCTACCTATATACTATGTGAGTGATTATAAGATGTGTCTTACATTCAATCAACTAAAATAATTTTAAACATGTTAGAATAGAAGAGAAAGATTAGAGACAAAACTAAAAATATGCAATTTGGTTCGTAAATCGAAAGGACGGGCAACAGGTAAGCAGGCGTACTTACTTACTTACTTACTTATAATAAATTATACTTACTTTGATCGCGTACCTTACCACCTTACATACTATTGTATGTACATTGGTTGACTGGTAGGAGATAGACCGAAATTAATTCCACAAAATATAGAAGTATGGGATAGCTGATGTTGATTTGACTACAAAAACGGAGAGGGTTCTATATTCGGCTGTATGTATATTTGTTTTATTTTTATATGTTGTTATATGTTCACCGATTTTGAATACTTACCTATTCTTTTCTTGTTCACAGTTGGTTTCATACAAATTTTATGGAAATCATTTCAACCATTACATATATTATGTTGTAATTGAGTTTTATTGAAATCGGTTGTATAAAATTTTTAATTTTACCACTTGTCCAGTAATAATATTAGTCCGTTAGAAGAAGTTGTTCGTATAACTGTTACTGTGGAATTCCGATGAATCAAAGGAAAATGCTAAAATTTTCGAGATACAAAGATTTGATTAGTAAAATTTCTATACGTGGTATAGCCATGCTGCAGCTATATTAGTAGTATAGTTGTAGCACGAGTGGGTCGGCTCGACCGGGGAACGACTACGCTCTCACAGAAATTTAAACGATGAACCGAATTATATAGGTAAACTAGCTTTTCACCCACGACTTCGCCCGCATTAGTTAGCAATAAAATATAATTTAAACTATTATGCTTCTATTTATTTTTCAGTGACTCCGAGATAGACAAATAATTATCAGACAGTAATGTGCAAGGACGATGTATATATATGTATATATATATATATATATATATATATATATATATATATACACGTCTTCGACTGTCGAGCTAATTATTGAACCAGAGTTAGTCAAGATTGAGTCAGATAAGTTGTATGGGCGAAGAATTGTAGAAATAAATCATTTAGCAAATAAAAAAATATTTCGATTGCAATTTATTAATTTAATATTCTGCAAGGAATCAAGATTAGGAAACATAATCTAAAAGTTTGGGAGTGTGGACTGTTAATTGATTCCGAAGATTATTATTTAGGGACAACTCCCGATGGGTTTATTGGACATGATTTTCTAAATGAAAATGTCTTATTTCTGATTCTAATATGCTACATTTGGAGGCCATAACTAAAAACAGATCAAATTTCGTTTGATATGAGAAGGACAAAAAGAAAAAAGAAACCATGATTACTATTATCAGGTCCAGGGATAATTACATATCACTGGTAGGCAATTTTGTTTTTTCGTAGTATGGACACAACTTTTTCATGTTTTTGTACTTAATTTAATAAACCATGATCACTTTTGGGCAACAAAAATGCAGGCAAGACTTTACTCATTTAATTTTTAATGTTTATTACCTACTAGAAATGATTGACCCTCGAGTTCCTAGAGAAATGGCAGTTCGAGAAAGAGTGTAATTAAGTAATATGTAATAATAAACAATAATAATTTCTTCAAGTTGTTACTTTTTATTTATTTGCCTACCCACTTTATTGTAAACTCGAAATATTTTTAATTTAATGTCCTTATTCAATAAAAACTAAATTAATAACTAAATAATCGATAAACACTGAATAATCACAGACATTAACTTTTTCATGAGAGGTATTATCTTTCTAGGTTATCGATATTATTTTCTCCTCCCTAGGCGATAATAATATCGATAACACCTCTAAAAGTTACAGCCTATATACATGTCCCAATGCTGGGCACAGGCCTCCTCTAATTTCTGAGAGGGTTTTAGGGCAAGGAAAGGTCCGTCGCGCTGCCCCATTGCGTGTTGGCGAACTTCACATGTCTTCGAAATATATTTTTTTTTATTTGTCAGACATGCAGGTTTCCTCTCGATGTTTTCCTTCACCGCCGAGCACGTGGTAAATCAGCACTTAAAATTGCAATTAACAATTTCATTGGTGCCGGCGGGGATCGAACCCGGGTTTCTTGCGTACCTACTGTGAACCTTATAGCGAGCGCTAACCATCTGAGCTACCACGGCTCATTTTACAAATATAACTTTTATTTTTACAACATAATCGTAAAATACTGGTATTCACACCCCACCACCCCTAACATCACTACAATATGCCCCTGCCCCCCGACCCGTATCGTGCGATAGAGAGAGTTGCAAGTCTTGAAGGCAATTGCCTACATTTTCTTTTTGAAATATTGTTTCCGGCGATAACGTTTTTACCCCCCTAAAACTTTACAAAATAAGACAATTTTGGTCTTATTCGATTCAGTACACTTTAATCTACGCTTAGTAATCAGTTTAGCTTAATTAAAAAAAAATAAAAACGCTCGAGGAAGTTTTTAAGTCAAAAATATAGATATTTAGATGCTAATAACTTATATTGTATACAATATTTCTTTAAAATAAAAACGTACGGGCCTAGGTTTTTGTCATATCTACAACATTTCCAAAAATGATTAAAATTGGACCATATTTACGGGGGGGAAAACGTTATCGCTTTTTGTATGAAAATTTACAGCTTCACAATCCTCTTAAATGTTTGCGCATGCGAACTATTAGCGGAAACGGTGAAACAAATGCTTCGATGGTGATGTGAATCTCGAAGATAAGGTGGCTGTCTGCTTAGGCACCTTGAGATATTATCAACTTGCTGTAAAAATCTCCCAGAAGCTGCGCAATGTGACGTATCAACATACTGTGAAGCAGTGTACCCTAAAGGATTATTAGCACGTGATACTGAGATAAATGAAGAGATGGCTTAAAAGACAAGCATCCGAGACAAAAAAAAACAATAAAAAATGTAAAGATAGTATGTTTTAAAACAAACCTATTGTAGCAGAATCCGATAGAATGTGATAACAAGTCCAATGTTATGTGGAATGTAACTAGAGAAGTGTTATGACGTCTAGTCATTATAACAATATTTACTTTTCCTATATTCCTGGGATTACTCTTTGATCCACATCAAGAAGAATTACAATTATTCAAAACAATCTGTTTTGAATAAAAAACCAAACATTTTTCATAGAACTTTTTATATTTATATTCGATGATCTCTTATAAACTAATACAGAGATTAAACATATTTTTGCACTAAGTATTTAATCGATCACTACGAAATATTTATAGACATTAATAAATTACACTTTCTAATTTACAATAAGCTTGTGTATAATACATGATAATAAGGCACCGGATCACTACATTCAATGAGTATATAGTTTCAGTTCTTAAATGTTGGCACTGAAGCGTCTCAGGTTTTGTTCCAAATATACTTCAGCAACAGTAATACTGACATAATAGATACACTACGTTATATTTTTTTTTTGCTGTCATTATTGTATGTATATCTATAATACTCCTATAATTGAGTTCTCGATTGCATTTAGACATTTGATAATGAAAAACCCGTCGAGGTTATATTTTTGGAACAAACACTAATATTTTTAACACAATAATTCTTACAGGTGCCTTAACACTAATCCTATAACTATAGATGGATGCATAATATATGTTTGTGCGTGGCTATCTACACTTTATATATAGCTATAATATAAAGAATTAACAAGAACATGTATGGCGTTTGAATAATGCAAATCCGGCTCGACGGACCAAAAGTGATAATGACAGTTTTTTTTTTTACATCAAAACGAAATTAAACATTTTAATACAACACATTCAAAACTATACCAAATACAAATAGATTATTTCATAAATCCAAAATTTCTTTTCTAATTTATATAAGAGAAATTACAACAATTCAATAAAGCATCCATCTTAAAGCTTAAATAAATGTACAAATCAGTATACATTCGCCTTCTCAAGCAAAACTGATGCATCGCACATCGCTTTTGCCGTCGATCGCACTAAGAACATCAAATGCAGCTGCTCGAACACATTTAACTGTACTCTTGTCCTTACTAAGCCATGCAAAACCGTCGCCCTCTCCAGATCTAGCCATCTTTGCAGAGACAGTTCTCTTTCTTCAACGGGAACGCCTTGGACAACGTCAAGTGGCCCCCATAGCATGAACTCCAGGACGGATTTCGCCTGGTTCAAGGATATGGCCCTTTCTTCTTGTAACACTTCCTTGAGGAGAGGGGTAAGTTTCTCCCCCGGTAAAAGAATTTCGACAGCTTTGATCGCACATTTACAAAGGGAGCTGTATTGCTCGTCGTCAGTAGATTTGTTGCAGTTGACTTCGTCACTCAATCTGTAATAAGGAATATTAAAGTTATTTTAAACTAACTGTTCCCCGCGACTTCGCCTGCGTGTAATTTAGGGTTTTAATTTTGAACACGTTTTTAACTATTTCAATTCTTGTTTATTTATCTGCGATAATTACAACGAACGTTTAGTGATATATTTACGCAATGCAACAAAGCCAAATCTCAAGCGTCAAAATGCAGCCAACCAGGATTCCTGCGGGAGTAACACAATCGCACTGCTGATCTCATTACATAACTGAAATTTTACATGGAATATAACCAATAACCAATGACTTGGCTTTTTAAATTATTCTTTAGTTTTTAATATTTATTTACATGTTTTAACTTGCATGTGATACGCAATATGTCCGTCTTTCTAATAAGAACTAAATAATAAAAAACTGTGGTTGCCAACTCGTCTGTCATGCGTGGCAACTATGGCAAATATCCCCCTTATTAGGTAATCTATGGGGAGGTTCAGCAATGGCCTTCCATAGACTGTTATAAATGATGAAAAAAAAGTACCGACGTCAGTTTAACTATTTTATAGTTTTTTTTTATATAAAACTGAAATGACAAACGAACTTACCATCCACCTGGTGGTAAGTGTCTACAGTAGGCCATGGACACCTGAGGAGGCTACAGATGAGCTATTACCTCTGAGGACTGAGATAGAATGCCACATAGCCTGTATTTGTACTGGCAATCTATACCGTTCCGACAAAAACATAGCAGTGCAAGCACTGTTATCTGGCGGCAGGAACCTGCCACCTATTAAACCTTTGGAAACCTCCTTCTTTCTAAGTCGGTTAAAATCATGAAATAAATGTAAGTCGTTACTAACCCCTGTAGAATGCAAAGTCGCCCGTAGGAGTTCGTCTTGGGTGCCCAGAGAGAGTTTAGTCTGTCGTCAGGCGATGGTAAGTTGAGGGTGCTTCCATGGGACATCGTCGGTTGCTGCTCCTTCAGGGATATAAAAGAGTTGAGGGAGTCCGAAATCTCCTCGACCCCTCGGGCCTGGAGACACTTGAGTCCGTTGATGAGCTGCAGCAACATGAAGATTGCCTCGTGCATCTGCTCAGTCTGCACTAGTTGGTTCTCCTTGCTGCTTAGACCCTCGGTCGAGTGGAGGTGTTTCCCATAAGACTGGATCGTGTCTACTTGGGCCTGCCCGAGTACCACGATTGTTGCTGAAAATAAATTTATTAATATTAATTAAGAATCCAAATGCAGATGCATTGTCACCCCTGAGGACTAAGATGGAATGCCTTGTTTCCAGTAAAAAGGGTCTCCGGTTCTCTACACTCACCATATGAAACACGGCAGCGTTAAGGTGCGATTTAAGCAGTTTTTTTCGAAAATCTTTTTTTTTTAATTGACCGGTTAAAGTCACTGCTGAACGTGGGCCTTTCTCATTGTAGAGAGGATTTGTCTTAATCGTTACACGATCGCAGTGTCAGACGTGAGCACCTTTGATGCTGATGCCTGCAAATTTTTATACCGGCATTTGACGGTAGACATAATATATGGCATTTCCTTTACTCGCCTCGTACGACACCCACTTGATGAAATAGCGTGATGGATTATTATTATATTTATTACATTAAATATTTATATTATATCTTAACCGTTACCACACGGCACAAAAATTATTAAAAGACATTCACCTTGTACCAAATCCTCGCCTTCCTCTCCGAACTGTTGAAGTGGCACTAAGTCGCAGAACTCCGTGATGGCGTTCAAACTGAGCGTCTGTGGTTGTATTGACTGCTGGCAAACGATCTGAGACGCCATTTGATCCTTGTACAGCATCAGAGTAACGTTAACTGGTCCCTGATTGGAGTTCCATATCGCTGAATAGAACACGCGTTTGCCTGCTTTTGTGAAGCTGCCTTTGTTTAGTGGTTGGATGTTAAAGTCGCTCCATCTTAGATTCGTGCAGGCTTTGAGTCCCCGTAGAGACGGCTGCATGGTGGCGCTTTGTTGGACCTAAAATTAATCGACCTTGTACAAAATGTTAAAAGATTAATACGTCGTATCCTAGGTTCAAAGTTAAGTATGAGGTAGAGTAAAAGGAGACAATAAAAAGAAAAGTTAATTTTGATATTTGTGAATTGACTAATGTAATATGAAAAAAAAATACGTGTAAAGAAGAACGAACTACTAAAAAGCATTCCATCGATCTTAAAGTACCTACAACTTTCTTTTATACCAATTGTGCACTATTTTGACTTACAGTACCGGTGTAAACTACTAGACAATCGCTTTTAGTTTGTTTTTAGGTTATTGTGATATTCATATTTTAATTGTTAATTTCTCAATATTCCCGTTAGATACGGTAAAACTAATATTACTATTGTAATCTATTGGTTATAAGGAATAAATCGACATGTGTTTCATTAAGTTACGCCGGGTTACGGTGGTAGGCCCATTATCAATACAAAAAGAAATTGACTCCTATGTTTGTCCAGTCCGATGATACACACGAGCGGACTAAGTTTGGCGTGTAAACCATTAGAACAAGGACACGAAACAATTATAATTATTGTCGGCAGACTACTTCCTACACGAACAGGTTTACTACTGAAGGACCTAATAGCGGACCAAATTCGATAGTCTGTTAATACTGTAACAAGATACACACAACATCAGAGACAGATTTTCCGGGTCTATCAGATTCGATCTTTTACAGTTGCTTGATTAGATCGGGATGCATCTGATCATTTCATCGTATTGTAGTGACCCAAATAGACACACATGCATACTGTTGGGTTATTATTGTGTATATAGCCTTATATTCTTGTGACGCATTATAACGATAGTCGAATTGTTTTTATTAGGACATGTGTCTAATATAACGGCTTTACGTGCTTTCCGAGGTACGGAGTGAAACACCGCCAACATCCTGACTACAGGTTGCTACTGAGAATTTCCTGACAGAGAGAACTAATAACTAATTTCGTCCGCTCCGGGATTGGAACCCAGGACCTCATGATCACCAGCCGCGCTTACGACCACTACACCAATGAGCTTGCACCAACAATTTTTCTAGTAAATGCAAAAGTTAAATAACGGTAAGCACATTTTTCAATTGTTTTTTTTTGTTTTTAGAATTTTAATTTGCATGAGGAAAACACGATATTTAATTTAATAGTTGGGTCCAAAACTCAGCAAACTCCAATATATTTAAGGAAAATATTTTATCGGTACATAAATAAAATACAAATTTGTATTTAATAAACAAGTTTGAAGTCGTATACATTTGAGACGGAGATGGAATTTTAAAGATATTTTATGGTCTTAAAATTATGCCACGACTAGTTAAAAAGTTTTTTTTGTAAGTATAATTATAATTGTTTGCATTTGTTTTTTGGGGCGTAAAATAATATTAATAATGAGCCAACTTTTTCTCCAACTGACAAATTTTACAGATTGCGGTGTAAACGTGAGTGTAATGCTGAACACGGAAGAGCTGCTTTATCTGCTTGCTTCGACGTCCTGATATCGGAAAATCAATGCGAAACTGCAGACCTCATTTGGTGGTAGTGGGCAGCAGTATTACCAGTGCGAGAGTGATAACAGCGTGGTTGAGAAATAATGCTCTGCGCTCACCAGGCTCTATGTACTCAAAGTTAGCATGTTATACAGTCTGTTTAGCATTTAACGTGGTGAGTTTAGCAATTTTTCGATTTGATGCAAGTGTATTATTTGTTCAGATGTGGTCTTAAAGAAGCTGTGGATGTCATGTAATTTACTTTTGACATAAATCTAAATTTGACATGACATAATTTGTCGTTTAATACGCCGGTATATATTGAGCTTTTTTTATAGAACAAAGCTGATAAGCGAGCACACAGTCCACCTTATGGTAAGTGGATGCTTTGGCCTCGTAGATCCCTACATATATCATCGATTAGGCATCCAATTGTAGAAGTGTTATAGCCCCTGACGTCTAAGATAGAATGCCTTATCAATAAAAAGGGTCTCCGGTTTTCTGCACTCGCCTTACAAACCATAGCAGCATTATACTGTTATTTTACACTGGTATTCTGAGACAGCGTGGTATTTTCCCGGTAATCTCGACCCATTTTATAACTGCACCGTGTATTTTTCTAATACGTAAAAATGCTAAACAGTATTTTTTGTTTTTCCATTATAACTTTTTCGATGGACTGTCAAGAGATAATCAGTATAAGTGATAGAAATGCAAAGAAATAATGGGTATTAGAATTTTCAATCTAATGAACTACAAACAATTTAATCGATTTATTAATTTTGTTTTGCCAAAAATCGGTATTCGTGAATAGTATTTTTTTCGACAAACTAAATTTGCTCGCGTGCTAATTATTATTAGAACCATAGGTTAGAACATTACAACTAATTGCTCAGCTATTTAATCGGGGTATAACGCATATTTATTTTATTTTTGTCTGATAAAAAAATATAGAAAATTTGTTTTATATCTTGACTTATATTCTAATTATTAGCTTATTAAGTTTTTTTTATTAGTTCTATCGATTTATACCACGTTCTTATTAACTGGCTTTCGTGTATGTCAGTTCGGATAGATTTTAAAATTAAAACGAATCGATGAACTAGAAGACTTACACCCGTATTCAAGAACGATACTATGCGTGCGCACAGTAGGCTTTAACGCACAGTGGACGAAATTTTGTTTCATAAACGTCACTTGAGTGTTAGACGACACTATGCGCTCATTAAAATGAACGCACAGATAAAGTAGCTCGCTAGCTACTTTACGCTACGCATAGTGCGACAAATCAACGCAAATGTATGGGGTATATAGCTTGTTTGTTGATTTGTGATACGCTGATTGGTTTTGTTAGAATAATTGCAATGGATTACAGCAGCGAAGATGATTTTGATAATTATATCCTGGAGAGAATAAACGTGCAAAGAACGATTAGCACAAGAAAAGTGATACGTGACTTTCAAAATCCTCTTGATTATTACAGTGCCAATGAATTTTAAAGTCGCTTTAGGTTTTCAAAAGATATCGTATTAAATATATAGTGGCCTTAAGATTTTATTCATCTGGAAGTTTCCAGATTTGTAATAACAATTCAGTTAATCTACCTATCAACAGTTTCAAATGCACATTATTTTAACAATATTTATGCATAGGAACACTATAATAACAGTACCAGTAACGTCTTTTACCTGAAAGAAAAGAACAAGTGTTATTATTTTATCCGTCTTCAACTCGAGTGAAGTCTCATCACAACGTTAACCAATCACGGCGTCTCATTCAGTGCTATGTGTCCGCACAACAAAGAGTCCACTAAGTATTGTTCATGAAATGAACGGCCTGCTATGACGAACGCAGTGAGAAATACCGTACTTAGCACTGTGTTGATGCCATACTTATGTATGTGTCGTTCGTGAATACGGGCCTTAAGTTTTAAATATCGCTCGGATTCGCATGACAATGTAAGAACATAAAAAAAACGATGGGTTGCACTCCGGTGCACTCTGCTTGAAAACTTGAATATTAACGTTGTGCATTTTTGATATTTTGGAATGGCGGAGATTATTTATTATTATTTTATTTCATTTATTTTCATTCGAAATTGTTTGGTAAACCTACACCGCACATGTGCTTATTGTGATGTTATGAAAATATAGGTTAATGCTATAAAGGTTAAACATATTACAAATATTACATCTATAATGTGTAAGTACATATGTATCTATATTAATAATTTCGTCAAGCAGTACAGTAGACTCGATCGAAACCTAATCTTAATAATAAAATTATATTAATTAATAAATGAAAATTAATTAAACCTAACTTATTTCCTCTCCTACGCCGCACCGGCTGTCTACTCTCCGTCCGTCTTACGAAGTTTCGATCAGGACACGTGACCTGACGCGAGTTTAACATTTTTTACCCATTACAAAAAAAGTGCACAACGGCGCTAAAGAAGTTTTCACTTCAAAACGTAATAAATTAAAAATCGAGTTTAATACATTATTTTTAAAAAATTCACTTGTTAATTTAGCACCTACCGTAATTTTCAATTCACCTATATTTGACTGGCAGAGCCGCTATGCTAGTCCGCCCAGTAATAAAAAACATGCGTGAGTGTCGTGGAACACTCGGTCGGAACGAAGTTCGTTTCGTAGTAGGTATATTATTATTGATAAACGTATTATATTATTGATTAACCAATACAAATAAATAAATTACTAGCGTCTATTAAAATAAAAAAAATTCTTTCATGGCAAGATAAGAAAAAGTGCAAGGGAGATGGATATTATTCCATCTGGCTTCCTTATAGCCGCCAAGGCCGTTTACACTACGTCAGAAGGGGTCGTGACGGAAAAATCTTACAATTTTTCTCGTCTAGCCCCCATTCGCCAAATTCGTACCGTCCGATAAGGAACTTCGTTCCAATAATAAAGAAATAAATAAAAATAGGATTATTCAAATACATTACCTGTTCTAAAACTTGAGCTAACGCTTCATGATTAGCAATAACAACAGCTCCATAATTATCCTCAAGATTCTTGTGAACGACACTTCTTCCTTTCCTCACCCTTAACTTATTAGTTGTGGTTTTTGGTGTCATTTCATTTTGAAAGTCATCGTTGGTGGAGCCGTCCATATTGTCGTTTGAACTATAGAAGCTGTATGGCGAGTAAATTTCAGACTCGGTTTCGCTACCGCAGTAAGGGAGGGACGACCTGTTGAAGCTGTTGTTATATTTGGGGAATTCGACATTATTTTCTTCTATTTTTGTGTCTGGTCTGATCTCCATATTGACTTTACTGGGCTTTATGGCGGAGTCGCATTCTGGTGAACTTGAACGAGCGTGGTGAACATATTCGTAATCACTGTCGCTGTTCTTCGCTGAATCGCAAGTTTCCTCGTCGTATTTTCCTGAGTTGTACACATCGTCGTAGCTGTGGATGACTGTATCGTTTGTGGCCTGCACAAGCTCTTGTTGTCCATCCAATTCGTCTTTATCGTCGTCTAGAGGGACTCTGCGTTTTAGGAGTTCTAAATGTGATTCCCGTTCGCGCATACTGGCCGTACGCTCAGGTTTTCTTGGCGCCAGCGCAGACCTTATCTCGCCTGGAATAAAGAAAGAACTATGTGTAGCATGTTCATTTATTTCTGATTCGATTATTTAAAAAAAGTTACCATCTCACTTGAAACTTTTCTTATATTTAATAGTTAAAAATATACTACATACGTATACTTGATCCGCTCGGGAGTCGAACCCGTGGCTACGCTGCGTTACAACTAAACTAAATTATTTATTGAAATAAACCAGGGAAATTCTTTACGTTAAAAATATAATTTTTAAGAAGTTTTCGAGGATTTTATGAAATTTCGGTGCGTTACACGGACAAGGCTCATTTTACTTCAACAAGAAATGGCGGGTGCTTTAGTCTAATCTTTGATGACATGTTTGTATATTTTTTTTATGTAAAGGTGGTAAATGAGCATACGGCTCACCTGATGGTAAGTGATCTCCATCGCCCAGCAACATCGGTAACACCAGGGGAATTGCAAGTGCGTTGTCGACATTTTAGAAAGGAGTTGTCTCTTTTCTTGAAGGTCCCTAATTCGTATATATACAGGATATATAACATTTTGAAACAGAGGCGTCGTGCCTTCCCTATCTGACGGCAAGATCGATTAAGTTTTAATACCAGAAAGAGTCAGTCGCAACACATGTAGACCAAATGCCGAAACAAAAATAATTTATTTGGCACAAAAATGAGTTCGATTCGAATTCGAAACGACTTCATTATTGTCGAACATCGTATTAGATGGGACCGATTTATATAGTTGTCTTTATGTAATGCAAAAGTGAAATCACTTCTCAAACTAAGAACATAATTAGCACAAGAGAGTCCCAACGCTAGTCAACTACTATTTCGATAATATACACATTATACACTTTTTACATTAGTGTATGTAATATAAAAAAAAACTTGTTTCAAGTAATACTAGAGATGAATTGTTTTATCTTCTAGTATAGCTTTTATATCCCTATAAATTCATTAATTCATTACAGTCTTTCAAAAGTCACCTGTTGGATGACTTTTGAAAGGCTGTATCATACGTGGTAGAGCCATGCTGCAGTTATATTAATAGTATAGTTGTAGCACGAATGGGTTGGCTTGACCGGGGAAGGGCCACGCTCTCACAGAATACCAGTGTAAATTAACAGCTTAACTTTGATGTGTTTCGAATGGTGACTGTAGAGAACCGGGGACCCTTTTTACTGGAAAAGAGACATTCCATCTTAGTCCTCACGGCTGACAAAGCATCTGCATTTTAATTCGCAAACGAAGATAGATGTAGATGTCTATGGGCCACAGCAACCACTTACCATCAGGTAGACTGTGTGCTCGTTTGTCACCCTTATTCTATTAAAACATATCTGCCTCTACCATAAATTGCCTTACAGTACCGCATTAAACCGAGGTATTTTTTTTTGAGTTGTTGTTTTTTTTGAGATGATGCTGCCAATCTCCTGTTTCATTTCCCTTTGTCGCTCTTACGACGCTCACGGCATGATATAGGATAGTAGATTTTCTTACGTCACCACTACACAGCACATCTATCACTATTATATCCGCAAGCTAAACTAAATTGAATTTTTATGCGTTCTTTATAGGTTTACATAAAAAGCAACTTATAATTCCGGTTTGTCCTGGCAAGGACTGATTGGTCATATATTTTTTTGTAAGTTTTTGTTCGATTAAACCGCAAATATCTAGTTTTTGTGCGTGGAATATTGAAATGAAATAGTAGTAGTAATAGTGAAATATTGCTTACTTACCTAAATTGGCATAGATGTTATCGGTTTTGCTCGGCGTCGGCGACCAAGCCTGTTGCTTTTGCTTTTTTTGTAGATCGGCTGATTTAGGCGGCGGAGGACGTGCTGGTTTCGGAATGGTGAAGGAATTTGCATCCTCACTGGATGTCCTCGGAGGCGGTGGCGGTTTACTTGAAAGTTTAGGCGTTTCGACATCGGTCGCGGAGCTACTCCCACTGTAAATTGACACGTCGTCATGACTCATACGTCGCAAACTTTCCGAAATTTCGCAATTCGATTTCACCACTTCGACACTCGATCCGTTAATGTCTAAAGGATGTATGATGACAAGTCGTGGTTTCGGCTTCGGTGTCAGATCGTAAATTTCTTCTGTTTTATGTGAAACTTTCGTAACTGTGGCCACACTTAACTCTTTTTTATCCAGGTCTTTTGAAGAACCGATACGTAAGAGTTTCTTTATAGAAAATTTTAACTTGCCTTTTCGTTTATCATCAAGCAGCAAATTGTCATGGGACAAAGAAATACTTCTTCGTGGCGCCGGTTCGGGCTGTGAATCCTTTTTGTCTATATCTTCAAGTGTTCTCGTTTTCGGAGATGACGAGATTACGGCTCTTTCCCTCTTCTCCAATTCTCTGACGACTGGTGAATCCGATTTCATGAATCCACTTGGATTTCTTTGGTATAGATTGTTAGGGTATTCGTCCGTCGGCGAAAGTGGTGGGGTTGGTGCTTTGCGCTTGCAAAGACTATTGAGTGACGTTTCGCTATCTTGCTTAGTAAGCACTGGTTTAGCATAATAAATTGATTCCGTTTTTACTTCATGTACTTCTTTTATCTGATTATTCTTCTCTTCGCTTGAATATCGTGACTTCTCTTCTTCATTTTTCTTTGCACCATGCATATGTATGATTTGATTAGAAGTAGTCATACTCTTTTTAGTTGTTTGTTTAATAACTGGTTTCGTAGGGAGTTTTGGTTTTTCTGGTACAGCAGGCTTAGAAGGCATAATATCAGTTATCATCCCGTGTAAGAAAGACGGTCGTGGGTCCATAGTAGGTACAGGACTATTGGGTAATGCTGGTGCTTCGTTAGATTCGTCAGGATCAGCTCTTCCGTCAGGTTCACCCGCTAATTCCCGACTAGCTTCAGCAGAGAAGACTGAATCGGATTGTTTAGGTATAATTGGTGGCATATCAATTATTGGACTTTGGAAGGTGCTGTAGCCACTGCTCGCTTTTCTGTCTGCTTGTCTCAGCCGTCCCATTGGAGATATTTTATTGCTTTTCTCTTTTTCATTAAATACCTTTATCTTTACAGTTTCCTCGCATTTATTTGTTTCTGAGAAATGTCCACTATCGTCATTATCTGAATCTGTTTTAGCGCTAAAACTCTCATCGTCAGACGTCAGTGAGTTATTAGCTGTCGAATTCAAAGTGCCTACTGCGGAATCCACGCTACTGTTTTCGATATTGATTTTACAAAACTTAAACTCCGATCTACTAAGATTAACTTTTGGCCTCTCTTGGGTTTTAATTAATGGAGATTTTCTAACGATACCATTTTTACGTGTTTCAGTCATTTCTTTCTTCTCCACTTCATCTTGCATACTTTCTTTTCTCTTTTCTTCGATAACTGTAGGTTTATTGTTATTATTTTGCGTTAAATTTATATTATTAACGTTATTATTCATCCTGTTTTGTTGTAACGTTTCTGATATTTCTTCCAATAAAGATTTTTCAGTACAAATACCTTCTGTTGATCTAACGCTTTCCGAAGTAACTATAGTCTCCGATTCCTTTATGTATGATGTTAGAATAATGTTTGTTTTAAAATTACTTGCTGCTTCTTCAGCCTGCGCTTCATTTATATGTATTACGGCCGGTTTACGAGTATGAGTTTTTACATTGGGGTTTTTATTTTCTTGACCAAAAGGAGTTACTGATACCATTAATGTTTTTTTCTTGCCGTCAGAATCTGTTTGCACTTTTCCTAACATTAATGAAGTATATGACTTTGCAACTGAATCTCCTAATAGATTAGCCTTTACAGTATTAAAATCTGTGTTAGATTTTGTTATTTTATAGAGTTCTCTCTCTTCTTCTGTATCCGGAAATATGTCTTCATCGTCGTTGTCTTCTGAAACTTCAAATTCCTCTCCGTCGGACCAATCATCACCTCCGTAGCCAATAACACTGCTTACTTCTTCCGGAAACCGAACGTTCCGTTTATTAATTTTCTTCGTTTGACTCTTTAAAATACTCGGTGGAGTTTTCTTATATAATGCACTTCTGTTTTGTAATGGAGTAGCCAAATATTTGCCGCCTTCTGTCGTTTTATCCTGTTTGACGTGCTCTTCGCGGGCTTTGAAACAGTTTGAGCAAAAATCTTTCTTCCACGCATTCTGCACGAAACTGTGACAAACTGGTGACATTTTGCTCTTCGTATAACGTCTGTTGATTACATAACCGGCATTCTGAAAAGAAAAAAAATATTTATTAGTAAATAATATTCTTTGTGTAATTATAATCACTTTTGTTATTTGATGAGATCTTACAAAAAATCTAAGTAATTATTCAATTAAAATACAACGGGCTGATAACATGACACAATCCTTAGCTTAACTGAATTATTTAATAATTAGGTACTGTTACGTTTATAATCGAAACAGACCGTAAACTATTAATTGAACTGTGGAAGTGCCGCTAAAATATTTAACCGTTAGCTAACTTTTAGAAATATGTTTTAAAAGTCGTGTTAGGGTTTTTGCAAGGTAAGCTGTGAAAGGACCTTAAATATATGGCGAGGAGTGAATCAGGTAAATCTACTATATTGACTATACTTGTATGTTGTATAAACTTGCGTGGTACGTTTAGCTGCAAGATGGCGTGTATAGGTGCGTTAATGATTCCTTACGTAAATTAAGCAGTACTCATTGCACGGAAGGTTACGCTAATTTTCTATCTAATTTATATTTTTTTTATATTTTACCAATGTAAAAAGCGGTGGCTCTTGATTTTCTTGTTTTGATGCATGTACCACAATATTTTTGCTGTAATGTTAGTCGATTTTACTGTTTTTCTTTTATAAAAAAGGATGTAAATTTCAAGACAGATAACCATAATTAAATTCATATTATACAGTCGTTTTACTTATATATATATATTTTTAATTTCATGCAATTATTTGCGTTTTTAGAGTTGCTACTTTATGTAAAACAGTGGTAGAGCCATGCTGCAGCTTTTGCTGTCGCACGGATGGGCCGGCTCGAACCGGGGTGGTACCACGACCTCACAGAAAACCAGCGTGAAGTAGAGGTTTACCTCTGCGTTTCGCTTGGTGAGTGCAGGTGGCCGGAGGCCCTTTTTACTGGAAATGAGGCATTCCATCTTAGTCCTCACGGGTGACAACGCATCTACATTTTGATTTGTAATAGAGGATAGATGTAGATGTCTATGGGCCGCAGCAACCACTTACCATCAGGTAGACTGTGTGCTCGTTTGTCACCCTTATCATATAAAAAAAAAGAAAAAAAAGTATTTTGGACGTAGAAAAATAAAAGTACTTGGTTTTTTTTATAATAGTTATAATGAATAAAATATATATTCTGTATGAAATTATATAATAATATATTCTATATATTCTATGTATATATATATATATATATATATATATATGTGTGTGTGTGTGTGTGTATATATATGTATATACGCGTGTGTATGTGTATGTATATATATATTGCAAATTGCAAACTAATTTTAATATACCTACGATTATATAAAATATAATAACGACTAAAGAGTCGCATTAAGTTAAAGTATATGTTTCGTTGTAAATAAATACATTCAATTAACTAAACAATTACTTAAAAATGTAAAGCTTAGTCACTTAATTAATTGTTAAGACTAAAATACTGTTGTCACAACACTGGGAGAGGCCACTGATCCCTAAGATACAGACTTGTCTAGTTTGGGGATCAGAGTCTTCACTCTATTATTGTACTTTTATTTGAATAAATGATTATTATTATTATTATTATTATTCAACTTTTCACGCTACCGCTAGTGACTTGCGGCGCGATACCGTTAAAATGCGAGCCAGCTAGGGGCTTTCTCCTCAAACATTGTCGGAGATGTCACTTGGCACATTACATATGAAACGATCATGCAGTGTGAAATTCTATGCTTGCGTGTTGATTATAGATAGATAGAAGACAGAACGTATTGTTATAGGTTATAGGAATGATGTATATGATCGGTAATTGTAGATACAGTTTTAATTAAATTACGTTACAGCCTTAAGGTATGATTCCGACTCCGCTGCACGCAGCAGTGCTGCCGCAGCACTACTGGTCCCCATATATTCTCTGTAGGTTTATATGAGATTACATTCGGCAGCAATGCAGCGGCAGCACTGCTGCGCAGCAATGTCGTCTTATCGCCGCGACAGATCAGTAGTGACGCATCCGCCGCAGTGATAGTGTCTATACGTGAATGTTGATAAGTAAATTTGCAACAAAAATATGAATTTCTTTGATTCCGAAGAGGAACAATTAATTAACTTGGTGACTTTATATCCAGTCCTTTACGATAGCAGTCATACTAATTATCGTAATAATTTAATTAAAGACAATACAGTGAAACTCGCTTAATACGATCACGTTTAATACGATTTCTCGTTTAATACGCCATTTTATGTCAGTCCCTGCAACTTGAGGCATGTTTTCATACATTTTTAACACGCTTAATACGATTCGTCATCCCGTCTAATACGCCATCTGGGTCGGAAAAGTTACGTTTGCTAATGAGTGGTAAGGCGAAAAATCCACGTTGCTTCAAAAACGTGAAATCGCTCCCTGTAACATATGATGCACAATCTCGAGCTTGAATGACTGGCCTTCGTTTTATTAACTGGTTAAAAACTTTAGATGATCACTTCCAGATTAAATGTAGACGCATAATTCTCTTCATTGATAACTCTAAACTCTCACCCTAAAGATGTTGAATTAAAGAACATCAAGCTTGTTTTCTTACCTCCGAATGCGACAAGCAAGTTGCAACCGATGTATAAGTGCATTATAAAAATTGATACATCGCTATCTTAAGGAAATGGAAGACTCGGACAGCAAACGACCCTTGACTGTGCATGACGCGATCCTAAACATTGCAGCGGCATAGCAAGCAATTAAGCCTGAAACCATACAAAATTGTTTCAAGAAAGCAGGTTTCCGAAATAACGAAGTTGATGTCGTGTTGGAAGAAGAACCCGCGATACTGCAGGGTTTTTCTGGATATTCGTCCATTGATGACAATGTTGCACCCTATGAAACCTGTTCGGTCGAAGATCTTATTCAAGATGTGAATAACACCCAAAAAGAGGCCCTAAGTGATGACGATGAAGATGAAGGAGAGTCGATTCCGATTTTGTCAAACACAGAGGCATTATCAGCAGTAAACGATTTAAGGCGCTATGTATCTTCTTTCGGGAAAAGTGAAGACACACTGCAAAAGTAAATTATATTAAAAGCCTTGTCATTAATAATGCATCAAAATCTTTTTGTCAAACCAAAATAAGTGATTATTTCAAGTAATGACATTATAAATAATAATTAACTATGATGTAACGTATTTAAATACATATACATATATGCACAACATTATACCTTCCTAACAAATTTATAAATACGTATACCTATAATTCAATACCTAAACAATATTTGTAAATGATGTTTTATTTTTTCTATCCCGCATAATACGCTTTCCCGCTTATTAAGACGCGATTTTAGGGGGGTCCCTTCAAAATCGTCTTTCCCATCGTAAAAGCGGGTTTTACTGTATAGGGTAAGATATATTACACAATATAAATAAAAGTTGGTGCTCAATTGACATGTTGGCAAACTCAAAGAAATTTAATGAGTACACAACAGCGCAACACCACGAATAACGCAACACCGCCGTCTTGCTCGGGATCAACGCGGCAAGCAGCACTGCTGCGCAGCACTGCCGCGGCAGCACCGCTGCGTGCAGCCGAGATCGGAATCATACCTTTGGAGTATTTATTTATTCATAAATTGCGTTACATGGGACTTTGTGACTAAACAAAACATGCAAAGTACTAACCATCACATGCACCTCGAAAGGCATAGCAATGAACAGGAAAGGGGCAGACACTCAAACATTCTTTTCCTCAGTGTATTCATTGATTGAATAGTAACTTTTTTTCAATAAGTATATCTTTAAAGAGCTTATGAATTCATTAATATTTGTTTCGGCTTTTAGGTATTCTGGAAATTTATTATAAACTAGCTAAATAGCTGGCCGAACCCTCATAATTTTCTAAAATATAAAGTAGCCTAAGTTACTCCTTATAACATTAACTATCTACCAGTGAAAGTCCCGTCAAAATCGGTCCAGCCGTTTCGGAGATTAGCCGGAACAAACAGACAGACAGACAAAAGTTTAAAAAAATTGTGTTTTTGTTATATGTACCCTATAACTCTCATTTAATAAAAACCTGTTATTTTGACATTACAAACAGACACTTCAATTCTATTTATTTGTATAGATTTTAATTGATATCGTATAAGGACCTGACCTGTGTAATTTTAATTTAGATTTTGTTTGCAAAAGGTTATTTTTAAAGCGAGGTATGTTGGGCTTGGGCGCGTTTATGATTTTGGTGTAAAAATTTGAATGCTTTCTACAAACTTACACATATTAGTATTATAATATTAGAATATAAATAAGCAAGCTAGTTACAGTCCATCTAAAGTCCACTGTTGAATAATTGGCCTACCTACTATACTACTGCCTCGTAGGATATCAGTTTTATTTTCTGCCGACTTCCAAAAAGGAGACGGTACTGAATTCGACTGTATGTTTTTTTTAACGTGTGTTACATCATAACTTTTTACTGGGTGAACAGATTTCGATGATTCTTTTTTTATTTGAAAGCTGGTACTTCTCGTGTGGTCCCATATGAATTTCATCAAGGTCAGACCAATAGTTTCTAAGTTATTCTTAATAACTTATATTGAAGTCGGCTGTACAAAATTTAAAATTTAAAATTATTGGAGTCAAATAGCTGTGCTTGCACTGCTGTGTTCTGGTCTAAAGGATGTAGAGAGCCAGTATACTTACAGGCATTTCATTTTAGTCCGGGTTTGCAATCAGTTTTTTTCTTACGGCATACCTACTTAGATACAAGTACCTACATAGATATAATATTTTTACAAAATGCTCAAGAGTATAAGTAAATGGTAGAGCCATGCTGCAGCTATATGAGTAGTACAGTTGTAGCACGAATGGGTTGGCTCGACTGGGGATGGACCACGCCCTCACAGAATACCAGCGTTAAATAGCAGCTTAACACCGCTGTGTTTCGTATGGTGAGTGTAGAGAACCGGAGACCCTTTTTACTGGAAAAGAGGCATTCCATCTTAGTACTCACGGGTGACAAAGCATCTACATTTTGATTCGCAAACGAGGATAGATGTAGATGTCTATGGGCCACTGCAACCACTTACCATCAGGTGGACTATGTGCTCGTTTTTCACCCTATCCTATAAAAAAAATCGTGAGTACTGAGTTTGAATCCCAACGAGAATAAAAACGTTCAAACATTTTGTAAAAATCAAATTGTTTGATTTTGAATCTAGGCGTGTTGTAATTATCAAAATGAAGGCAATACTGCGTTCGAGGTTACAAGTTTTTTGTGGTGTGTTTGCGGAAACTTTTGTATATTATAAAATGTTTAACGGAGATGGTAGCTTACAATATTTTCCTGAGCTTGCTGTCATTGACACTAAAACATCATCATCATGTTTATCTCCAAGCTTGGGCTTCGTTTCGATATAGAACTTGTCTATTCCATTAAATTACTATTGATTTAGATTGTTACGTCCATGTCTATTGTGTTTCCACGCGATAAATTGATCGATTGATCGTCCAATAACCACCATATGTTGTCAATTAATTCCATAACAAATGATTATAGATTTTATTATGTAAATGTTAAGGTTCGTTTCACTGTACGATATAAAACGCTTCATCATTGCACTCTCGGCAACAGATATTTCGTGGTCGCGTCTATCTAGAACGTTACATGGTGAGGTAAAGCAAGCTTCACACTTTTTGTTGTGACTGTACGCATCGGCCATTATTTTATGACTTTGTGTAGGGCTTACGATGGTAAGGTAAGTTTATGTCATCAAACGATAACTTTGTCCCCCCCCCCCACTTTTTATTGTGAATGTAAGTAGTTTACGACTTTGTGTAAGACTTACGCGTATATCTGTACTTAACAACTTTACGTTATAACAACAATGGTGTTGTGTAAGGCCGCGAGTCCCGTGTGTCGATCGGAAAGCAATGAAACAACTGTTAATTACATACCTCGATAGTTGTAAATAGACATGGTCGTTAATTAAGCTTGTATGCGTACTTGTGAGTGACAAAGGTTACAGATTTTTTGACTTTTTAGGCAAACAACATCATCTAAAAAAAAGAAAATCTCTAAAGGCACAATGGAGCACACAATGGTTCACGGCAGGCCAGTAGCGCTTATCGGCCAGCAGGTGTTAACACAATGGCTCATTACTGCCTGGCGAACCATGCGCAATAAACTTAAAACATAAACTATATTGACAAAAAAATTTCAGAAGCAAGCTACACAACACTCCCGTGTAAGATGGCAAATAGACATGTCGATTTGAGGTCGATCAATCGAAAAATCGATTTTTTAGATATTGTAATCTGTTCTTGAGTAGCAATGCAGCTGGAGTTCGAGGGTAAAGAGTTAGAGAATAATGGTAGGCTATGTGTCTTTCCATGGCAGTTCTCCGTGTTGATAGCACGTTTGCAGACTTTTTTATTGGTAGTAGGCTCCAGGTATCAATAGGCTACAGTAATCATTTACCTACCATCGGGTAGGCTGCTAACTCGATTGTCACTGCGCAGCTGGACATGGGGATCTCTTGTCGTAGGGAGGTTTTTTTGATAGAAAAAGGGCGGCAAACGAGCTCATAGTCCACCTGATGGTATATGGATGCTGTGACCCATAATCAAAATGCAGATGTGTTGTCAACCTTGAGGATTGAGATGGAAAGCCTCGTTTCCAGTAAATAGAGTATGAAGCTGCTATCATCATTATCATCATCATTACATCCCTTCACATGTCCACTGCTGAACATAGTCCTCTCCCGAGGAACGCCACAAAGCACGGTCCCAAGCCACATGCATCCATCGAATTTCTGCATGTCTTACCAGGTCGTCACTCCATCTAGTGGGGAGACGCCCTACACTTCGGCCGCCGGTACGAGGCTGCTACTCAAGAACTTTTTTCCCATCAGTTGTCAGTTCTTCGAGCTATACGGCCGGCCCATGGCCACTTCAGCTTAATAATCCGTTGAACTATATCGGTTACTCTGGTCTGCGGATATCCTAGTTTTTAAGTCTAAAGTCGAACTAAGACGAAGCTGCTATTTTACGCTGGTATTCAGTGGGAGCGTAATCCTACCCCGGTCGAGCCGACCCATTCGTGCTACAACTATACTACTAATATACTATAATATATAGCTGCAGCATGGCTCTACCACGTTCGTTTTACACTTTAGTTTTATAAAAAAATAATAACTGCACTCAACACGAAGATATAATGAAAAACTACGTGCGTACGTTTTTATTTTAAAGAAATATTGCGTACGATATAATTTATTAGCATCTTATTATCTATATTTTTGACTTAAAAACTTCTCCGGGCGTTTTTATTTTTTTTAATTAAACTAAACCGGACAATAAAAAAGAAAACTTACAGACCTACATTAAGGTGTACTAAATTTAATGAGATAGATAGACAGACAGAGAACATTGTCTTATTTCGTAAAGGTTTAGGGGGGGTGAAAACGTTATCGCTCGAAACAATATTTCAAAAAGGAAACGTAGGTAATTGCCTCCGAGATTTGCAACTCTCTATCACGATATCAATCCTCTTAATGCTTTTAAAAAATAATGTAATAGTTATCACCATAAACAAATTAATGGAGATCACTAAAGACTAATTGGGGTCGAATACACTACCAGCTGGCAATAGGAATGTGCCGAGGTGAAATTGAGGCGTACGAGCGTCGCCACCTTTTCAAATAACGCATTGTCTTCACTTCAATTGCATTGAGCAAGTCGTATATGGTTCAGTGGGTAAGACAAATATGTATGTATGTTCGTACACTTGATCCACTTATCGCTTGTTAGATTTCATTGTCAGCGTTTATTGTTTTCTTTTGTGTCCCATTCTGTGCGCAATTCGGAATTTCAGCACGTTACTTTTTATTTATTATTCAAAGAGGTTGTAAGGCGTTCGAATTTTGAAATTCAAATAATGGTTTTTGACAAGGGTGACAAAGTAGCTACTGCAGTCAATGGACACCTGCAAACAACTTAAAACAAAGGCCTCAGATGTACTGTTATCCCTGAGGAATAACATGAAATGCCATAGCCTGTAATTATATTCGCTCTGTGACCGTTCAAACCGGAACACAGCAGTGGGTGCATTTTTGTTTGGTTGAAGTAATAAGTTAGGTGGTACTAATCCAACAGAATCATTAATTTATTCATTACAGGCCATAAGATGTCAATACTCAAATGAGGGATATTTGCAATGTTGCCACGCTTGTTAGGCGGGTTGCCATGCTGCTGACTATATTCTGTTTCAATTTCACTCACGTCACGCCTAATGGATTCTCCTACGCCGCTACTACACGGCAGTAAGTGTTAGGTAGAAAAAGAGTCCTTGTGAACTAAATAATATGAAAATCAAATTTAGCTCTTAAGGCAAAGTTATATGTAGGGGCGTTGCAGTGTGAAGAGTAGCACCCATTTATTAGTGTTGTCTATGGGTGCACCGTCGTAGTTATAAAATCCGTGACAAGCATAGTGCATGGCCGAGCGGCGTAGCATCGCATAGTAGCGCTTTAAGATATAACACATATCATAACGCTTTTTTAAGATATAACACGCTTTAGCGCCTTGTGCTTAATCGCATTAGCACCAGTGTGGCGAAATTATTGCAGTGGTATCGCCCCGTCGCCCCAACTCAAATTGTGGCTTTGCTGTAACACGAAAGAAGGAACAAATTCCCAAACAATTTTTTTATAACATTATATCATGAAATAATTCTAGCTGTTGGTGACATCAATTAAACAGTACCTACGTACACATCTGAGGAAAGGAATGGCGTCGAGTTTTATGATTAGTTAGACGCCCATTACACGCCTAGGCAAGCGTCAATCAGTTCGATCAATCATGATTGACGTTTGTATGATAGAATAATTTCGACATTACACGCTCATGCTGACTGATGTCAGTCAAACCCAAATTTTCGGAGGGAAAGGACCTACCTATAAACTAAGTTCATTTTCGATTCACCATTTAATTATAATTTTATATCTTGAAAAGAAAAAGAAAATAAACGAGTAGGAAAAATTGTAATATTTAATATCATTTTACCCATTTTAATTCAACGCGCGCCAATGTACGACCTCTTGGAGTGCATAATCGATACGCGGCTTTATTTGAAACGCATTTATGGACGAAAAATAAGCTTAACTTATACATTTATTTGTATAGGGTGGATGCCCCTATTACCAGCCTTTTAGTGTCACTTTCAATTTCCTTTTGTGTACCTAATGCCAGCATAGCATAGGGCTATGCCTTTTGAGTTTTTGGTAGGTACCTATTGTAGGTAAATTTTAGGGACAATGAAATAAATTCATAACAACATTTAATAATTTTAAATCATGCATGTTACTATTTTATTTTAATGTTTTACTTCTTACCTTACTGTGGTTTAGCTTTAAGCAGTTCAATTTTCTTTTAACACTAAACAATTAATTAAAACAAAATTATAATAAAAATTATGTATTATAATTTCTCTCACAAGTAATACATATTATATTAAATTAGATTGTTTAGTGCGATTGCCAAGTCAATCTATGTATCAATCTATGGACTGAATAAATTAACCGACTTGGTATTACATGGATCTCACAACTTTTTACGGTAGAAGAACTGAGTTGCGAGACTTGGCTTTTCTTTCAAGTTATGTTTTTGATGGCATCTCATTTCTTTTTGTAGATAGTAATATCTAGGTAGCTATTTACATCTATTATTCCATTATACATATATAGGTACATTGATTCATTCACTGCAAATGTAACTTTGTAATACTATATGTTTATATGGGATTACAAAGTTATTTATGCAGTTGGTGTAACTCGAAAACTGGACCGAAATTGTAAAATACTTTAATTTTTCCTTGATTTATATATTAAACAATAATTGTATTTCAAATTTGAAGTTTCTATGTCTGCTAGAAGTGCCTCAGAGTTTTGATGATCGGTCAGTCAGTGAGTGACAAAATTAAGAAACTTTGACTAGTTATAATTCTTAAACTACTGGTTCAAATTTAATGAAATTTGAAATATGCCGAGTCTATACAATGCCTACTTGGTTAGTAACGCAAGCTTCTAGTTTTATCCATAACGAAGTTATAGGGTTTCGGAAATGGCCTGAACTGCTTCGAGAAAAGGATGGTACAGCCATGCCGCTTTTTTGCTCGACTTGGCGATATTTTTTCTGCAGATATTTTATGGTGTTCATATACCAAATGTCTAAAAAGCAAGTACGGATCATTTGTTAAACTTTTAAATCAAACACCAATTTTGAAATATAGACGAATTGATCATAACTTACTTAACTATAAAATAAGTTATGTTCAAATTAATGGTATTTATTCCAGTTTATGACAGCCCTGATTTATATTACGTGGTTGAAATAAGGTACTTCTTATTACGTCAAACCAAATAACAGTCGGACGACTGACATTATGCACTCCATAAATTTCGTATATCTAATTGCAGCCTAATTTCCACTAAATTAAAATAAAAAACTTATAGATTTAAACAAAAATAGCTGCATTACTATGTCTATAGTCACATTCATACAAATCAAAAAGCCTAAAGATGAGCTAATGTAAAATATGCTTATGTTTTGATTTTTAATTTAACACTGTTAGGTTTAAAACTGTGAGGTAATATTTGAAATATACTTTCATCTAATTACGAAGCATTTTTAGCCGACTAATTTGAATTTGTAGTTAAGACTACTAGAAATCTTATTTATGAAGTAAAAAGGCGGAAAGGCTGGAATTAGGGGCGTGGCTGGTATTAGGGGCATCCAACCTACCCGAGGTTTTTCGTGTCCCACAACTCGGGAAGAGACTCAAAATTTAAAATAAAATCTTTCTCTCGTTGAAACACATTTGGTGGGATTGGCGTCGAGCTGCGCGAGCGCGTAGAAGCAGCCTCTTCAATATATTCTGGGTCCGCCTCCATTGCTGTCTAAGCGTTGACTGACGCGTGATTAACGAAATACCATTACACGTTCAATCAAAATTCGTGACTGATAGTTGATTGATCAAAATATGATCAAAATATCCAGATATTTGTCAATCAATTTCATGCAACCGTCAATCACCGCATTACACGATAGGTTATTCGTCAATCAAAACCGCGATTGTTGTAAAACTGACAGCAAAACCTACCGTGTAATGGGCGTCTTATTTAATGCTGCTGTACTTCGTATGGTGAGTGTAGAGAACCGGAGACTTTTACTGGTTACAGGTTACAACGCATCTGCATTTTGATTCTTAATCGAGGATAAAAGTAAATGTCTATGGGCCACAGCATTCACTTGCCATCGGGTGGACCGTGTGTTATTTTGTCTACCCTATTCTACATAAATAAAGTTTCATTACGCTACTAAATGTCCAGAACCACTGTTACATATCGATAACAATGTTCTTTTTAGGCCGGTTCAAACCACGAAAGGATCGTAGAATTGTTCTTTGTGTGTGCCCAAGCACAAGCCAACCGTGCCGTTGATGTTAGGCCATGCCAGTGATGGTGTAAGAGAATCCATCACCATTCAGTCATCCTCCGGGTTTCGTATGATGTGGCTATGGGAAATGCTTAACTATCCTGATTACTCCAGACGTAAAATGTTTAAAACTGCGAATGTCAATCCTTAGCTGACAATCATAGGTCTTCTGCTAAGCGTGACAGAGAAGAGTAAAGAAGAAGAAAAAGTGATACTATAGAATTTAATATGCCTTGCTAAAGCACTGCTAGACGACATGGGATTTTATATAATTTTCAGTGAGGGGTTGATGCTCCTATGCCCTTTCTTGATCAAACATTTGGTTTAAGAACAAACATTTGGTAAAATTTGCACGATCTGATAGATTAATATGAATAAGGAGTTTATAAAATACCTGCCAAGTGTATAATACAATAATAAAAGTTAGTGTGTATTGGACAAAGCGAGTTAGACAGACACGAGCTGGCTTCGATAGAGGAATGTAACGGTACACGTCTGTAGACACGCCATTTGATTGGTGTGTTGTGATATCTAAAGGTAGTTGACTCCACATTAAACGCGATATATGGAAATCTGCTATTATATGCTAAACACTAATTTTTTTTTTAAATAATCTTCAAATTTTATCCGAGGTTTTTCATTTAAGGACTAAAATATCTGTTTCTAAAGCGATGAGTAAGTTTTACAATATTTTTTTATAGAATCAGGGCAATAAACGAGTCCACCTCATCTGGTAAGTGGATAGATAGGCCCATAGATATCTACATCTATCCTTGATTAAGAATCAAAATGCAGATGCGTTGTCACTCTTGAGGACTGGAATGCCTCATTCCCCGTAATAAAAGTATTCGTTTTTCTACACTCACCATATGAAACACAGCAACATTAAGCTGCTATTTAACGCTGGTATTTTGTGAGAGCATGGTACTACCCTGGTCAAGTCGATCCATTCGTGCTACAACTATACTACTAATAGAGCTGCAGCATGGCTTTACCACGTACATAACTATATCGTATATTATGTAATTGTATGATGTAAAATGCTTATACAGACGAAACTACACATATTAGTTATTCTGTTTGAAAGGAATCAATTTTTAGCTCTACTGCTTCCATCTTATTGTTATGGGCTTATTCCAGCCGCCATATTTCATATTTCACCACCGCACATCACGACAAAATTCGGGATACCATTCATACCATCTTGATCCTTGGTGATCCTGTGTGAACTACCAGAAGTTTTCTTCCCTGTACGATTTCGAAGGTCGATACGATTCAGAGACCTTCAAGAAAAGAGCCTACTCCTTTTTAAGAGGCTAGCGATGCGCCTGCAATTGCCCTGGTGTTGCAATTGTTAATGGGCAGCGGTGAGCGCATAGCATCTTTGCCTCCTTTTATAAAATTAAATATCTATCTTAAAGGGACTTGTGCGCAAGGGATATTCTGAATTTTTAAATAATATTATTCAACTGTAAGTAACCTACACATTGAATCATAATAAACGCTTTTACACTTTTTGTATTACTTCAGTGCAGTTTCTCATTACAGTTTCACGGTCAACATGGCATAACGTCACTATTTACTAAACAAATTAAAGAAAAACAAGTTTCAACCCGTAATACCTTTAAAAATCGTGTGGTCGTTTGAAATAAAAATATCCTGAAGCAAGATACCTTTTCGAGACAAGCCCCGGTCGTCTCCGGTCGTGTGATCTCATCTCGCTTATGTCACGAGTGGCTGCTGGACGAATCACTGCATCTAATTAACTCGCGTCTTTAAATTAATTATACTGATATAATGTTTAAGAAATTAGCTTGTTAGAAATAAAAGAAACTCGCTATTCTTGTTTGATTTTTTACACAATTATTTTTTTTTATTTATAACAAACGTCTTGGTTCTTGAAATGGGTGTTGTAATTTACTGTTTCTAACAGTAAAAAATTACTGAGTTACTGTTTTTCTAACAGTGAATATAGCGCTTACGTCTTCTTTAAAGAATTTTTACTTAATAAATAGTATTACAATTATATGCGTTATTTTGGGGAAATCTATAATATTAAAGATGTTAATGCTAATTAGCTGAAATCGTAGATGTTTACGACATTATTAGAGGTGATGAATCTTGTATAATGCCAATGCGATCCGGTACATAGCATCTGGCTATTTCAAAATGCACCAACTAATAAAGCAAAGCGGTCGAGAAGCGTAGGGACGATTTTGACCGCTAGTTTTTCACTTTGACAGGGTATTTGGTGTCGATTTCTTTTTCTGAAATCCATCAAATGCTTCCAAATGCTCGCTAGATGTGTTCACTGTTATGAGTAACAAGTGACCGAATAGGGGCTCCGCGGGCTACTGCTCTGCTATGAATACGTATGCTTAAAACAAGGGATTTCCTGGACAGGTTAAGCCCTTGGTCACCCTCCTTACAACCGTGAGCTGGCACAATGCGACTACTCTTTATTCCCTTAAATAAAAATCAGCAACAAACAGCTGGAAGAAAAACAGTTTTCACTGCTCCAAGATGCGCTGTATATGCGCTATAATATATACGCAAAAAGATGTTCGAGCAGGCCGTAGAAGAAGCTTTTGGGGCGACTAGAAAGTGATTCGGAAATTTGTTTAGACGCATGAAACTTTGTACAGAAGCTGATAGAGAGTTCTTTCCAAAGATTCACAATTTCTTTTAATATAGAATAGGGGTGACAAACGAGCACACAGTCCACCTGATTATAAGTGAATGCTGTGGCCCATAGACATCTACATATATCCATGATTAAAAATTAAAATTTACCCCTGAGGTCTGAGATGGAATGCCTCTTTTCCAGTAAAAAGGGTCTCCGGTTCTCTACACACAATACGAAACACAATAGCATTAAGCTGCTATTTTACGCTGGTATTCTGTGAGAGTGTGGTCCAATCTGGTCGAGTTGACCAATAGGTATTACAAACATAATGTAGCAGCAGTTCTATGGTTAATGTTACGTGGTAGAGCCACTCTACCATGTAACTTTAACCATAGAACTTTATTTTTAGATTCACAAAATTTTCTGAGTGGCTCTCGTATTGCTATTACTTTACGACGTTTATTAGCGTTTTTGTGTGAAAGGGCCGAGATCTTCCCCAGTTACGGTTTTTTTTTCTCACGGAAAATAAAATCAAGCATTCATTGTTACATTCCTTTTGTTCATTTACTATAACAAGGCATGGAATTCTTATGGTTGGGTACGATTATGTTATTACGTAAATTGTAAAAAATCTATGTCAATGGGATGTTTTAGAGAGATTTGATCATGTTGAAATGAAATTAGATTTTTAATAAAATGTAAAGACAACTTTAAGAAATTAAAAAGAAGAAAATAATATCCACGTTATAGCTTCAGAAGTCGGTGCTAAGACAAGTGTAAAGAAGTTTTAAAGTCCCGACTTCAGAAGCCTTTGTGGAAACCTATAGATGTGTTCGTCTAATTCTAGCCTACTTTAATGAAAGCTTTCTTCTTCTTCAATACGACTGTATGTTCCTTTTTTGTATATTATATGTTATGCAATATCTTTGTCTTGTGAAAGGCAAAAGTCTGAGCCCTAAGATGGAATGTCTCGTTTCCAGTAATAAGGGTCTCCGGTTCTCTACACTCATACGAAACGTAGTAGCATTGAGCTGCTATTTCACGCTGATATTCTTTAAGAGCGTGGCCCCTTACCGGTCGAGCCGATTCATTCGTGCTACAACCATAACATGCGGCATGGCTCTACCACGTAATAATTAAATCATGTAATTGCAATTTGTTACCAATAGTGGTAGCAAATTACAATTATACGACGTATTTATTTATTAATGATGTTACAAAATACCTAATTACCGTTTCAAAACTTGTCTCAAACCAAACCTGTGTTATTATCTATTACATATAGTACGTAGTGTAATGATTGATGACTCAGTGCCGTCTATTATACGTAATGCATGATGTATTAGCATCTATATGCAGATGCATTTGTTGCATACTTTATCAACTGAACAATTTTATGCAAACCAGATTTATTATTGAACTGTATTCAAGGTCCAGAAAGTCCGTTCATATAGTGTTTATAAATTAATGAAATATGAAAACCCAATATGTTTCCTTTTTTACGCGAGCAACCTTAGATTGTGTGTACAACGCATTGCGTAAGAAAATCAACTACCCTACATAATCCCGTGGGTGTCGTAAGAGGCGGCGGACGGAAACTGATACAAGAGATGGGCAGCAGCATCTATCCGGTAACAACCAAAAAATAATAAGAAAAAACTACGGTTGGTATCCCATCTGCCAAGCGAGGCGACTATGGTAAAATTCCCCTTTGCTAAGCTGTAATGTCAGACCCAAATTCGGAAGCAATTTTTTTAATAATAAATATTCGCACACCATAAGAATAGGACAGTCGAACTGGCGTTTCGTGTAGGATTTGCAAACAAGCCTAAATCAAAGTCAAAATACATTTTAATACTTATTTTTCTATTAAACTATTATGATAGTATGTTGTGATCACATTTCATTATATTATCCTTAAGATTATCCTTAAGTCGAATAAAATTATAATTAAAGTAACGGCGTATTAAGACGGTATCATGAAAATTTAAGTTTAGTAAAGATGTCAGTAAACTGGCCTGACCCTTTTTAATGTTAACGAGGTATTCCATCTGAGTCCTCTTGGTCTACCTATCTGCATTTCCATTCTTAATTATATATGTAATGATAGATGTAGATGTCTATGGACCTTAGCATCCACCCTCATGTAGATTATGTGCTCCTTTGTCACTCTAATCCCAAAATAAAAACCTCAATACTGATCTACTCGTACAGCTTTTTGTATCTTAGGACCTGTTGTAGTATTTATTTTAATCTGTATGGTGGAAGCGTTTTACTTATATAAATTGCACATAAACTTCCAGACACGGAACAATGAATCGTAGACCATACGAACACTTTTTACGTGCGGCATACGAATCCGCGAACTTGCTGCGTCGCAGGCTATTCCATTAAGCCGCGTCTCCTCCAAAGTTTTGTTACCAACTGTTGTGTTACCAACACGTGTTGGTAACAAATGTTTCTGTAATTTGTGTTTCTTGTGTTTGAAGCGTCAGTAGGCTAATGGCAGGGCGCGGACCGCGAACTCGAAAGGTCGTGGGGTCGAAATGGCGAATCCGCCATTCGACAATTGTCGTGAACTACTTCTAACATAAGCATTTTAAGTTAAAGGGAATATTAGTAATGTTTAAAATACCATTACTAGTATTTTTAAAAAAAAAAATAAAAAAAATTACCTAGTGTTGGCAACAAAACTTGAAACAATGTAAAACGTGTTTCCATTTTCGGCGGCAACATCAAAGGAATACGCTTGTTGCAAACATTTGTTCCCTCGGTGGAGACGCTTGTTGGAAATATTTGTCGGCAACTTCGGAAACAAATGTTGTTAACTTTTGTTGAGTTGTAAACAATTGAAAACATAAATGTTGTCAACATTTTTGGTGGATACGCACTTTATAGAGCTGACGTACATATCAATAATGTCCTTATTCGTAATAGAACCAACATCTTAACTGTCAATTTAATTGACTGCGAATGTCAGTAAAGGAACTCGGGACGAAGCAATTTCCACCCGCATTTCTTCGATTGCCGGCAGTATTCAATGACCGTTTCCTACTTCGGCAATGAACCGGTCCCCATATTTGCCGTACTAAGCTTACCTAATCTGAAATTGTGAAAGGGAACTTTGTTTCGGATTTATACGGGTTTCGGTCCGCTCGCAAATTCTCGTTACGTTAACGTTGTAATTAAATTAAATTCACTTTCTAATTACTTGCGTGGTGAGATCTGACGTCTGACATGGAGAGACGAGACAACGTGACTTTAAAGGACGTATGTTTTTATTGCTGGAGGTTCAAGTTTACAACAGCCTTTCATGTTTCATGTAGACGTAGAAATCGGAGAAACTTCTTTACTTTTGGAGAAAACATGTTTACAAATTTTGCATAAGACATACAATTTAAAAAGTAAGACAGCACGGTCAATAGCAGTCTACAGCTAAACGAAACCTTTTATCAAGTTGGAAAGTAGGCAAGAAAAGAGAATCTGCCACCATAGTTAATACCGTGGGTTTGTAGGAGGCGATTTAGAAAAACGATTATAAGATCTTGTGACCTCCGGTGGATTAGAGACAACAACAAGAGCTGACAACGCATCTGTGCCTTCTGTCTTTGAAGTTGGTTCCAGGTGTCTAAGTGCTGCTGTAGCTACTTACCCTCACGTGGCCTGAAAGTTTACGAAATTTTACGTGGTAGAGCCATGCTGCAGCTATATTAGTAGTATAGTTGTAGCACGAAGGGGTCGGCTCGACCGGGGAAGGAGCACGCTCTCACAGGATACCATCGTAAAATAGCAAGTTAACGCTGCTGTTTCGTATGGTGAGTGTAGAGAACCGGAGACCCTTTTTACTGGAAAAGGCATTCCATCTTAGTCCTCACGGGTGACAACACATCTGCATTTTGATTTGTAATCGAGGATAGATGTATGTCTATGGGCCGCAGCGACCACTTACCATCAGGTGGACTGTGTGCTCGTTTGTCACCCTTATCCTATAAAAAAAAGTTTATTAAAAATATAACGAAAATTTTTACTAAATATATGCTTTATAAAATGCATTATATTAATTAATAATTGAATAAAATAACTCATGGGAATGAGGTAAGCACTACTATTATATTATTAAATGTTTTCATATCTCGTAATTGTAACATAGATTATAAATCCCAGGGCAGAGGCAGTTTCCCAAACCAATCTATATGTATGTATATATATATATATATATATATATATATATATATATATATATATATATATATATATATATATAGCTGAAGAACCATTTCAAGCATTAGAAAGGAATAGGATTGTCTCTATCCAATATAGAATAGAAACAATTCTAATCTATATTGAATAGAAATAATTCTATTGTTTTCTAATACTTGAAATGGTTCTTCAGCTATATCACTCAGATTTCACTTTTCTGTAGTTGTACAGTTGATGGAATATTTTAAGTTAAACAAATTACAAATTTACATTAAGAATTTGATAAAAGTAAAGTTAGCGACTAAAATTTTCAACGTTATTTGCATTTTTGTTGGTAACACTGCACATAAAACTGTTTCAAAAGTTATTTTAAAAAGTAGTCACATGTGAAAGCGGTAAGTGAAAATAGACACTTCAGCACATTCTAGACTAGACACAGACCAGTTTATTTTTCTCGGAGTTGCCACGTTGGCCGTTTGGAAATTTTCTTGTAATATCTTCTAAGACAATAAGTTTGAGTCAACGTATATCTTTTTTTTTTTTGCAAATGTGTGATCGTAGGTAATCTATGGGGAGGTCTACGTTGATGATTTTAGTCATTTAATGTTATCGATGATAATTATAATATAATATACAATTCTACACATTATTTCCATAGTAATTAATGTAAAATATGTATATAGTTTTATTACAAACCAGTTTGTTACTAGATTTTTTTATGTATTACGCATCCAAACTTGTCGATATACTGACCACGAACAGGTGTGGTCGGCAAAAAGAACAACTACGAAATTACTCTAGCGGTATACTTAAACTTTATATACATTTTTAAAATTTATATAAATTAAGGCTTGTAATGAGCAGGGGTAAGCCTTGTGTTGTGACATTTTCAGCCAGTCAAAAGGCAAAAATTAGTTATTGAGTTTTCCTTTCAATAAATTCTCAGTAGCAGCCTGGAGTCCAGAAATTGGCGGCATTTCACGACGGTGATCAGGAAAGCAGCCGATGGTCCTGCGCCTGAACTCTCTCCCGTCGTACGAGATCGAATTGCTGCCCATCGGACTATGAGAGAGGGAATAGAGAATGTACCTGTGCTTGAACAGACACTCGGGCACTATCATCCTGTCCTGCGTAGATGGATACTTCGTTGAGAACGGCAGCCGTGATCGAAATTCAGTCTGGAGTAGGGTTACCATATCTCAGGAGTTGTCCTGAGATTTCAGGATTTTTCTACTCTTCTCAGGATTGCGGCTGGATTTTGCAAATCTCATGAAATCTCAGGGTTTTTAGAACTTTCAATATAATACAGAGCTTACATTTTAAAGATCTCTTTAATAAAAAGTTAAACAAACTAAAAATAATTTTCCTTTGGTTATAATTCCACAATTAAAATCAAAACTTATTTATCCAATTAGGTACTTAAACAGATTTATCATACTTTATATGTGAAGATACCTTTTTAAGTAAGGTTTTCTTTTCAAACTGTAAAAAAAAATATCAGGATTTTAAATGGAAATCAGGCCTCTTCTCCGGATTTTTAATTTTTTCATCTGGTAGCCCTAGTCTGGAGGACATTATTATTTTATATACTTATACTTTGATACATTATGAACACATACATATATAAATAAATATATTTAAAAATATATAGATAAAATAAAAGGTCAATTGATATCTTTGAGAGGGGCGGTCCTGAACAGTGTAGCCTAAATAGTGAAAGATGACTTGAAGAATCCTGTGGCACTTCAACTATGCTGGGTAAGGCTGAAGTTGGACATTAAAGACTATCTGAGAGGGTTATGAAGTAATTAATCTGCGAAGCTGTTCTAATGCGTGCTCGTGGACATAACCTGCTTCGAAATATTTTGTACCTCAGACAAAAACGTTCCCTTAAGAATCAAGGGCGTCGTCTTTATATTTCTATGGCGTCGCCAGTCGATGTAGGTACGAATTTGTTCAGTGGTGGCAATTGAGTTATTAATTTATTTTAATCTAATCTCGAAAATCGTTATTTAATTATTTAAAATAATGTCCTATAATGGTATACTTAAATCAAAAACAAAGTAATAAAACAAAAGAATATATTATTTTCTCGCAAAGATTAACTAATGTAATACCATGTCATTTAGAAAAGTGCAATAGCCAGTGTCATCGATAGATGGTGTTGTGCATTGTAATGCGAAAAGGCAGTGAAGCATGAGGACACCCTCACGATGTTTTCCTACACCGCCGAACACGGTGTAAATCAACATTTAAAATTGTAACAAAAATAATACTAATGTTGATTTTTTATTAATATTTATAAGAATCCAATTATAAGCAAAGTGTCTTTATATACATATAATAATAACAATGTCCTCCAGTACCAAATTTCGGTCACGGCGGTCAGCCTCAAGGGATACTTGCGATCGGTGCAGCATAGGATTACAGTGCCCAAGTGTATGCGCAAGCATAGGAGCACTCTCTATTCCCTTACTCTCATACTCCGATGGGACGGCAAACCGACACGACCGGGGACAGATCAGGCGCAGGAGCAACGGCTTTACGTGCTTTCCGAGGCACACGGGTGAGACACCGCCAACTTCCGTACTCCGGGCCCGGGACTTTCTTGATGAAAAAACTCATTAACTGATTTTTTGGTCCGACCTTGGACTTGAACCCGCGACCTTAAGATCAACAGTCGCACTACTACAACCACTAGACCAACCACTAGTTATCTTCTTCTAAGGTAAAATAGCATGGTTGGGCATTTAATAGCCCAACCCACAAATCGTCACTTCACAGCGGCGTTAGACCTATGAGTCAGACAGGTTGTTGTGAGTTGTGACTTGTGACTAATAAGTTCTTTAAATGTCAAGTCACCTGTCCTGCCTGCTTAGATTTAAAACAAAACAACCTAGTATGGAGAGATTAAGTTTTTATTAACTGTTTAATGTGATTTATTCTAAAAGAATTTGTATATATTATTAATAGTTGAAAACCATACACGGAGCGTCGCGACCGAAGAAGGACTACGTTTCAACCGGTTTCAATAGAATATAATTCCGTGTTGTTTTATGATATATCTTGTTACCTTGGTGGGGATCGAGCTCAATTTACTCACGTAACATTTTAAGGCTTGTGTTTATCTCCTGAGCTATCAGGGCTCAATATTCAGTAAAGTAAAGAAAAGTTACAGCCTATATACGTCTTATTGCTAGGCACAGGTCTCTTCTAACTTCTGTGAGAGCAAGAAAGTATCCGCCGCGCTGCTCCAATGCGTGTTGGCGGACTTTCCTCGAAATATATTTTTTCTTTCTCAGACATGCAGGTTGCCCCTCCGTGTTTTCCTTCACCGCCGAACACGTGGTGAATCAGCATTTAAAATTGCAATCAACAACTTCATTGGTGCCGCCGAGGATCGAACCCGGGCTGCTCACGTACTGTGAAATTTACAGGGAGCGCTAAACCAAGCTGCCACGACTCAAGTCTATATCAGATGCAAAAAGATGTGTCTGCTTATGGAAAATCACTTAATAAAAACTTTAGTATTAAGGTTAAGAGAATGTAACCGGTATTCTAACTTCTCGGAAAACTATGGTACCTTATAACCGGTAGCGATAGCGGTCTTAATGTGACGTGTTAATTTGTCACGGTAGCTTTCTCATGTACCTTTAGAGATTCAAACCTGATTTGTCCAAGGGTTTACATTATATATTTGACCGCTTGAATTAATTGCCTTCACTACTGGGACACGGCTCTATAATCAGAAATGATTAAAATATGTTTCTATTATGTCTTCTGAGAGAACCGACCGGGGAAGGACTGCGCTTCTACGGCATCTTCTTCATTCTATAGCATAATAATGAATGAGGAGAACCGGAGACTGTTTTTACTGTGAACGAGGCATTCCTTCTTCCTCCGGGGTAACTCAGGTAATATTATATATTAGGTAATAATGAGAGGTGTAGGTTAATAAGTTCATATTCGATCTTATCGCAAAATGGCGAAACTATATTGAAAACACTTTAATGTTTGAATAGTAAATATATCTCGGGAATAAGTACTTGCAGTCCATTAAACTAAAGCAGCTAATCTTTCATCGTAATCATCTCTCATCTGATAGATGGGTGTTTATGCAGTAATTACATATAATGTAATATAACACAATGTTGGAAACTAATAGAGTATGTTCAGATTTAAACTACATTTATTTTGATCACCTGTAGAAATCCATACCAGGACATGAGCCTCTCCCACTGCAGATAACTGCTACATTACATATTCCTTATAAAATTTGAAGCGACAAACAAACTTACTTACACACCTGCAACTTCAAACAAAAAACTTGAGAGACAATTACCCACTGAAGTTGTCACCTTTAGGTGTCAGTGTGCGCGCGTATCGTAACAACTTCATGTTGTCGTTTTTAGGAGTCGGTGTGCGCGCGCATCGTAAGAATTCACTTTCATAATTTTTCCCAAACGCCCCAAAAGAAGTATAACTTCAAAAAGGTTACAGATGCGTTGTCACCTCTGAGTAATTAAATGGAATGCCACACAACCTTTAACTTTATTCTTCAGTTCGGTTTGAACAACAGCACGCACTCTGCTTGACGGCAGAAATAGTTAAGAGGGGACTGTTACCCTACATAGACGGATTTCTAGGTAGAAAATGAGGCATATCAGAAGACAGAAAAGTTATTTACATTCTCGTAAATAATCCATAATTTCTTTAATCATATTTAATACTAGCTGGTCCCCGCGACTTCGCTCGCGTGTTAGGGTTTTTATGTTTTTAAGCGGAACCTCTAATAATTTTTCTAAAATAAAAGTAGCCTTAGTTACTCCTTATGAAATCAGCTATCTGCCAGTGAAAGTCCCGTCAAAATCGGTCCAGCCGTTTTGTAGATCAGCCGGAACAAACAGATCGACAGACAGACAAAAATTTTAAAAATTGTATTTTAGTTATAAGTACCGTATTTATTTTCATATTATGCGTTTAGTAAAAAACTGTAATTTTGACATTACAAACAGACACTTCAATTTTATTTATTTGTATGGATTATGATATTATGTACAAGTAATTCCAACACTTATTCCGAATATTTATGTATATTATATAAAAGTCAACGCACAAAGCATTATTATGTAAGTCGAATCTGATAACTTCGCCAAGATGACGTTGGATGACATCATCGCAACCGGCCGGCTCCTAAGTTAAATGTTTTGTTACTTTGAGAAATATAAATAGATACAGAAGGTTTACTTATATTTACGCGAACACTATACAAATTTTACAGATTTTATCGCGTTTAACTTTTTAATTCCCGACATTTAGGGTGCTTTACTGCACCCTAGGTCACGGGGGGGGGGGGGGGGGGGGGAAGAGGTGTTTGATGTTCCAATGTCTTAGTTAGTCCGGTCTTTTTTTACTTTTTAAATATTAATTTTTGAACATACCCACACACACCACCAAACACCACACGAAACCTAAAAAAGTGTGGCCTTCTGGCACAAGTATTTTAAATACTTAAAAGGATGTCTCAAGTATAACACTGTACCTAATTTACTATACCATAATTTACTATGTCCTTGTTACCCAGTTACCGAGCATTGTTCAATAAATGGTATTTAAAAATTTATTTCAAATTAAAATAATAAAAAAAAAACTAAAGCTAGAAACTTAAATATCATATAGTCCTACTCCCCGCGGTATCGTGCCAAGAACGCTGGCTGCGTTTCCCCGCTGAATGGCTATACTTAGCCTTTGAGCGAGGAAAGAACCAGCCCTCTTATCACCAGCAGCAGCGACCAGCCGCGGATGGAGTTCCTTTAGGAACTTCACCGCACGTGGACCCCACGGACCGATAGTCTCTACAGCAAATGGCACAAATATGTAGTCATCTCTCAGAGACTCATATTTGCGCCACTTACTCAGTTCAGCTGCCTCTGATGCCGCCCCGGCTCTAAACGAGGTACCCCTGAGATGAGAGATCGCTAGAGTGTCTACGCAAGTAGCATTCCACACTAGGGCTTTACCTCTCTCCCAAGGGACCAATGTCATACCGTCGGGTCTCCTGCCATCGGCTCTAAATATTCCACAAGGCTCTAAAACCGAGGGAACATTTATAGAGACAAGAGCCCTTCGGATGACATCGTTCAAAGAACTTCCTTTCAAATTAAAATTACACATGTCGTTAACTACTGTGACTAAATAAACTAACGATTAATGTATGTTAATTTCATTATCATTATAAAGTTTAATTAAATGTAAAATATTTGTTTTACAAATGCAAACATTTGAACTGACTGCGGCGAGGTCAAAAGTCGAGTCGAACGAGTATCAGCTCTCAGTTGACCTTTGCTTTTTTACTTAAAACCGCTAGACTGAGCTAGTTTAAATTCACTAATTAAACCTATAAACAAACTAAAATAGACGTTAATGCCAAAGAAATATGATACCTAATAACATTTTTATTACGTCTACTAAATTGCAGTTTTTTACATTATGTTTAAAAATAAATAAAATGTATGTGTGTATGTTCGCCGGTTCTATTATAGTACATAAATATCTTATAACTACAGCCACGTAAATATATATGAGTGTTTATACTATATTATAGATATATCATTATTTATATTGTTAACACAGATAATTAGGCATATGCAATTTCAAGCAAAGGTTACGACTCACTTTGAGCCTTATATGTTTTAGATTATTATATTATTATTGTTAAGAGTTAATATGTTTTGAATATAAAAAGGAATTATATAATCATCTGAAATATGTTCAAGACATATCTGTAAGCGGACATAAAAGTTAGGTATTTGGAGAAACGCGTTGACGTAGCGGCATTACTAAAATTAAATCAGCATTTCTATCCAAATATGCGGGTCACATTGTCTGTCACCTGCTTAGGAGGAATGCGAGTCGACTTTGACATTTTGTTTTTAAATTGCTCTACTTATCGACAGTAAACGCATAATATTGTTACTGATTAAAGCAATTATTGTATTTTAAAATATGATACTGGCCAATTGGTATTTATTTAAAAAAAAATACACTACATATTTTAAAATACAGTAGGTACGTTAAAATTTCGACCAGTGCTTTTTGTTATTTGTGGATTATATCTTGACAGTTGCTTATTATATGTAAAATGTAATGTACACATCGTTTTGCAATGCTTGAAATGTGTAATGAGATTCTACAGGACACTCAAATAAAAAAAAATGCGAGTTAGCCACAAATAAAGATATCAGATAAAAAAGTATTCCGCGCAAAAACTCAGCGGTAAATTGGTTGTCAAGTACCTGGCGCATTTTATCAGACAATCTAATGACCACATACGGCCAGTCTGCGTTAATAAAGTTTAAATATATACGAAGAGGTTGACATTTATGTAGGATCTGGATTTAATAAAGTAGATGTTTTCATTTATTGTTAATTATCCAATTGGAATGCATATTAATAAATGATAACCAATTTTACCTAACGCGAAAAGCCTGCTCGGTTTGGAAGAAACTTAGCCAGGACTTAGCTAGTCGTAGTAAGTATAGACAAACTCCTAATAAAATTTAGTTAATTACTAGCTGTTCCCCGCGACTTCGCCCACGTGGCATTTATTACGTTTGTATTTCATGGATTTTAATTTTTTGTTCTAAAATGTCTAATAGCTACTCCTATATAACATCAGCTATCTACAAGTGAAAATCCCGTCAAAATCGGTCCAGCCGTTTCGGGGATTAGCCGAAACAAACAGACAGACTGACTGACAGACAAAAATTATAAAAATTGTTTTTTTTTGTTATAAGTAAAGCTATTATTTTGACATTACAAACAGACACTTCAATTTTATATATTTGTATAGATAAACTAAGTATTAGTATTGTATTTCAATACTAAAAGGATTAATCAATTGAACATGAAAGTTTAAAGTCCCCTTACAACAAAGAAGCCGTGTCACCGTTACATCATTAAGATATTCTACACTCTCGGAATCCTTAGATAAACTAAGGATTCCGAGAGTGTAGAATATCCTGATTTGCCCTGAAACTCGGGCAAAGGCTTATAATTGAAAGAAAGGAAGAACTATTTATTTTATACACATTTCAAAATTATACAAAAGCAAGGGGCATAAATATGCATGCACCCAGGAACGTACTAGCGGCGGGCCATGATGCGACGTGCTGTTGCGGCATGTATTATTGCTGTATTCCAGCTAACCGCATCGTCTCAGTCCTATTGCGGTCCGCTGCAATCGTGTGCTTCGAGAAATATTGGCAATAATGGACATCGAAGCAGTTGCTGTAGTTATTTATTTATATCGATTCTAGTACGTTCGATTTGAATCGAATCGGAGATCGATTTTTCTTTAGGTAAATCAACATGCTGGCTTTGCTGTGGCTGTGGAAACAGGATGCGGCGCGCCGCATCATTCAACCGGTGCGGTTGATGGCAGGCCGCAAGTCAGTGCGTCGATATCATGCGCTTTCATATTAAAATCGAAGCGATGTCGGGGCTATAGGACGGGTGACCCAGTAATTCTACGTGTGACGTCGCCGAGTAGTCGATTGTTTGGTAGGCGGTGTGCGACGAGGCGTTGTGGTGGTGAAGGAGGATCCTACTGCGAGGTCGTTTCTCCCGAACTTTTCCCTAGACAAGTGGCAAATAATTGTTAGTGTACCATTCTGCAGTAACTGTTTTTCGATTCTCTAAAACAATTTTTGCGTAATGACCTGTCCTTCCGAAGCACGAGGCCACCATCTTTTTTTCCACGCTTCGACCTCTCTTCACTTTAGTTGTCAACTCTTCGGAAGGAAACAACCAGACAGCAGACTGTCTCTTAGATTCAGGATCATAACAATAAATCCACATTTCATCACCCGTAAGTATGTCGAACACAGCATTTGAGTCACCTCCGTTAAATCTTTGAACCATTTCAAGACACCAATCAACACGACGGAGTATTTGGGCCTCTGTCAAAATTATTACGTACCCACCGGGCACAAAGCTTCCTGACAGCTAAATGTTCATGGAGGATTTTGTGCACTTGACTCATACCGATACCTAAGTTTGTCCGAATCTGCTGATAAGTCACTATTTGCCAGTCATTATCATACGCCGCACAACACTGATTTTATCTTCAGTCGTCGCCGTAGAAGGCCGTCCCTCACGCAGATCATTCGTGAGATTAGTGCGACCACGTTTAAGCTCACTAAACCAGTTGTAAACAGTGGCAAAAGATGGAGCTTCATCGTGAAAAGCCAATCGAAGTCTATCATAACTTTCTTGTTGACTTAAACGACATTGAAAGTCATAAAAAATCATTGTACGAAAATATTCTCGCATTAAATTCATGCTGACGTGACACAGACAATTTTAATTTGCCGCCAAATCGTAAACAAATGACAAGTTAATAAAATACATACACAATAATATTGGCAAAGAGTTCCATTTTCAACATTGGAACTTATTTTTTTTATTATACCGTTTACAAGTGGCCAGTTTTAAAAACTTTCAGTGTCGCCCTCGTACTAAAATGAATATAAGTTTGTCAAAATATTTCCATGCTTGTTACTGCATCACGCATTAACGACTTAACGGATTGGTATGAAATTTGGCACACAGATAGACCATTTATTAAATACTAACATTTGTTTTATAATACATGGGATTTTATTATGTATCTCTACGGAAATAAAAAAAAATCTGAGGAGCTGCGGGCAGACGATACAACTACTGTAATAATCTCTATTCATTAATTTATTAGGGTTCTATTTTTTAGAAAAATATTACATAACATTTGTTCGGGAGTTGATGAACCACATGTCTTTAAAAGGTAAGTGAGCTTTCACTTATCAAAGAAAGAAAGACTGAATAAGTGACGAAAGAATGAATTATGACGATTATCGCAAAACATTTCGAAACCTCTTACGAATTTGTGGTACTTCTTCCTTACTAGCCCGATGTAAATAAACATTGGCTTCTGCCAATGAGGGGAATTTGCTGTAATCGCTACGTTTGGCATGGTGATTACGATCGCAGCACAAGGTGTCTCACATTTTAGACGATTTCCATATATATATATGTGTCATAAGGTACAATTTTTCAAGACCTTGGAACCTTAATCTCACCTTATATAAACTTCGAACCTAGGTTGCTCGTGTTTAAATTGATGGCGAGAGCTACTGAGCCCTGAACTACCACGGCTCGTGTATAGAATTATTATTAATGCATTATTTGAATGCAATCCAAACTAAGAATCAGTCCTCAACAAGCACTAATACCACTAAGCTAGGCTGTTTTAAATCACATTCCTATAACCGCTGACCTTCTAAGTTTATAAGTATGTGACAATTGAAATCGATCAATGGAATGTTCCATAGTATTCCTTCAATGGAAACTCGACACAATGGCTTTGAACCCAATTGTGGAACAAATACTGCACCATGTATAGTTTTACATTTCTCTGTATTTATAACTAATAATCTATTTGATGGCAATTGAATATTTAGATTGACTTAGGTAGTTTTTTTTTAAATTCAAATAAAAAAAAAAGTTTGCTACGTCGCTGTTTGATTAATATACAATTTAAATGCAAAAGTTTAAAATTTTTTATCTATTCGATCATTAGAATCTTGCATGATCTCAGTTCAAACCGGTGTAAGCCAAATAGTTTAGTATGAAAGGATTAAATATTTAAATAAATTTTATATATTATATAAGAATTTTAATAATAATAATAAAATCACTTAGGCATATCATCTCCGGTTGTTCGGCGCTTTCTAACTCTGAGTACTTGCATAGGCACAACCTAGTAGCCAGGATTCTACATCAGGAGCTCGCACTGAAATACAGTCTCGTTGATCGGAAACTGCCTTATTATAAGTACATACCGGAAGCCGTGCTCGAAAATGACCGCGCAAGGCTCTACTGGGACCGGACCATCATCACAGACAGGACTATTCTTGCGAATAAGCCTGATATTGTGCTGATGGACCGGGCACAGTCAAGGATATTTTTGGTCGACCTTACCATTCCGTATGACGAGAACCTCGTGAAAGCCGAAACAGACAAATGTACAAAATATCTGGACCTGGCTCACGAGGTGACCGACATGTGGGGCGGACTGCCGACCGAAATTATACCTGTAGTGGTTTCTGCGAACGGGTTAATCCCAGTCAGCCTCTCAGGTCATCTGAGGCGGTTGGGACTCCGTGACGGACCGCTCCAAGCTTAAATGCAGAAGGCGGTGCTCCTCGATACCGCCCGCATCGTCCGCCGGTTTCTTTCCCTTTCCCCCTAACCCTCGGCCGTCTGGTATAACGAGGGCTTCCATCTGGTTGGGTTTTTATTTATTTATGTATTTTTTATGTATTTATTTTATCTTGTTGATATTTATGTATGTTTATCATTTTTATTTACAATTTTATAATTACACAGCCCAACCAGATGAGAAAACTTTATAGATATCCCCCATAATAATAATAGATTTAAATATAACTATTTTGGCAGAAAAAATGTAATGATTTTAGAAGTAAATATATAATTTTATTATATATGTAGCAAATGATGATAAAATATATATTAATAATAATTTTGGGGGTATTAGTTTTAATTTTAAAAGAAAAAGGTACCTTAAAAACACCACATTGGATAGAAAGACTGACACACGGGTTGACAAATTGTTCTTCTCCTTTGCTGTATGAATTAGAAACGACTGGAATGGTACCAATTGTTTGATTTAAATACGTGGTATATCAACAAATAAGTATTAATGTGAAGGGCCGCCTAGCGTTTGACATTTCCTTTATTCGTTTAACATTACCTTTATTAATGGAATATAATAATAGGAAAGATTACTTCATTCCGTCTAGTGGAAGGGCCCTTACGGGTACGATGCTACCACTCGCGTAGAGGCTATAGGTGTTATATTTAACTTAAGCTCCCTTTAATCTATTTTTATATATCCCTTTAAAGAAAACAGATTTATGTTGCGCGACGGTAAATATAAACGTGCAGTTGTCTCATGCTTCTATGTTCTATGCTCTAAAAATAAGGCCTGCACACTGAAATCTGAATATTTTATTTAGCTTTTAGTAGATGTTTACCCACAAAAAGTATGTATCTTATATGGCAGCAAAAGTATAAGATTTTAAAGTAGATCTAAGAATTAGTTTTTAATTGTAAATTAATGTTATTATACGCAATCTAATATTACCATAATCAAAAATTAAGTAAATACGTATCTGCTTTATTTAGAAATTTGATTGATATAATTATTGCACTTTATATTGTAGCAATACCAAACATTACAGTCGGCAATTGACCGAAGTAATCTTTTGTAATAATTGATATGTAATTTAAAAATTTACGCAACATTATTGCGTAGAATAAGGTTTACTGACCATCTTTTGTACTTTTCCAGCAATATAAAAATTGGAACCATTTATTGTTATACTAATTTCTGTTGCCCATTTAAGTTTTGATCTGTGGTTCTGGTGCGTGACGTAAGAGTTTGCTGTTGTTAGATATTCCGTGAATTAGCTAACTGTACACAATACCGTATGTATGACAATATGCATGCTTTTGAGTTCTATCTGAACTTCTGCAGAACAATGATAGATGTAGCTGTTTTTTTTTATAGGATAGGGTGACAAACGAGCACACAGTCCACCTGATGGTAGGTCATCATCTACATTTATCCTCGTTTGCGAATCAAAATGCAGATGCGTAGTCACCCGTGAGGAATAAGTAGGAATGCCTCCTTTCCAGTAAAAAGGGTCTCCGGTTCTCTACACTCACTATACGAAACACAGCAGTCTTAAGCTGCTATTTTAAGCTGGTACTCTGTGAGAGCGTGGTCCTTCCCCGGTCGAGCCGACCCATTCGTGCTACAACTATACTACTAATATAGCTGCAGCATGGCTCTACCACGTTTAGGAGATATGGCTGTTATTGCTGAGGAGTCCGTTTACTGCGTCTATCGTCTTCCCTATTTATGCTGCCAAATAGCAGTGCTTGCATCGCAGTGTTCCGGCCGGCCTGAAGAGTATAGAGACGTAGTATAATGATGGGGTATGAGCCTTTTCATCTTAGTCATTAGGTAGCACAGATTAAGTAATTTTACTACGTAATCTGTAGCCTTCTTTGTATGAAGTTGGCTACAAGTGTTCATAGATTACAGTAACAGATACAGATACTTTTTTATTCAATACAGATTATAAATAATACTTATTGAAAGTCACTTTTTTGTTTAATTATCACTGGTTTGGAAAAAACCTCTGTCCTGAGAAGAACCAGCAAGAAACCCAGCGGGACTTTAAAAAAACGAAAGGTTGCACTCCGGGAGTGCCGGCAGAAGTGAAAACTTGAATATTAACGTTGTGCATTTTTGATATTTTGGAATGGGGGAGATTATTTATTATTATCTTATTTCATTCATTTTCATTCGAAATTATTTGTTTGGTAAACCTACACCGCACATGTGCTTATTGTGATGTTATGAAAATATAGATTAATGCTATAAAGTATAAACATATTACAAATATTACATCTATAATGTGTAAGTACATATGTATCTATATTAATAATTTCGTCAAGCAGTACAGTAGACTCGATCGAAACCTAATCTTAATTATAAAATTATATTAATTAATAAATGAAAATTAATTAAAACCTAACTTACTTCCTCTCCTACGCCGCGCCGGCTGTCTACTCTCCGTCCGTCTTACGAATTTTCGATTAGGACACGTGACCTGACGCGAGTTTAACATTTTTTACCCATTACAAAAAACTGCACAACGCCGCTAAAGAAGTTTTCACTTCAAAAAATGTAACAGCTTACAATTATGTATGTTACACAATTAACAACGCAAAACAAATTAGAAACAGATTAGTTGCGATCACCTCATTCCCAGGAGTTATTATCATATAGCAGCCATTTACCATTAAGTGGGTAAGTTCTTTAGTCACTTCAGTTTTATAAAAAAAAATTGTTTCGTAATATGCCTAAAAGTACATGTTCATCAAACTTAACTAACTTAACCTAATGTTACAGTGTACTTACTTTCCCTAATGAATATTATAACTCATAAAATAACTTTCCGTTTAACTAAACACAGTCATTATATGAAGTTGTTCATTTCAACCGTATACAAAATAACTATTGAATTACTTTAAGATGTGCGTTAAATTTGTTGTGCCCGCTTTCTCCAAGCGGTTTGCAAACATCTGTCAGTTTTAATAATTCCGCATTATTGATGCTTTGCTTTTAACACCAATTGGCTTTCGATTTAAGAACACCGGCCAGTATTTATTTGTAATACAATATGTATGTCTAGTGTTCGCATTTTCTATTCATGTTTCCTTTGTAAATTCTATGGTTTAGTAAGACGACCGTTTTACCTGGTAATACTCTTTTAATTATTCCTGCCGCCAAGAGAGTTATTCGTAGTATTATAGACTATTATGGCATTATGGCATTCGTTCTCAGCACTCAGATGTAACAAAGCATCTATCGCCTAATTTGTTTGAAGTTATTTACACGTTCTTTAAAGAAGTAATGGTGACAAACGAGCACAGGAATCACCTTATGGTAAGTGGTGTAGATGCGGGGTCCCTGAGGACTAATGCTTGTTATCTACATTTAGATAACATTTCGTTTTCCTTCAGGGGCTGTTCTGCAGTGCAGAAAGTGTATGAAAAAAAACACCAATATATGAACCACAAGTGGTAAAATTAAAAATCTTGTACAACCGCCTTCAATACAAATTATTAAGGATAACTCAAAAACTATTGGTCAGACCTAGGATCAAATTTATATAGAACCACATGAGAAGCACCAGCTTTCAAATAAAAAGAAGAATCATTAGAATCGGTTCACCTAAAAAAAGTTATGATGTAACACACATAAAAAAAGAAGAAAAAGGACATATAGTCGAATGAAGTTCCTCCTCCTTTTTGAAGTTGGTAACAACAAGCGACTAATTATTAAGTGGCGAAGCTTGCGAAGTCACTTATTGATTTCACGATGTCTGTCCGTTTGTCCGTCTGTCCGTCTGTCCGTCTGTCCGTCCGTCCGTCCGTTCGTCCGTTCGTCCGTTCGTCCGTCTGTCCGTCTGTCCCACGATTATCTCGAGAACGGTTTCAAATTTTCAAATTCTGTTTCCAGCAATCGATTATTGATCACCCAGGCATCTGAACCACCTATTTTGATTTTTTTTCCCCGTTAGAAACCGCTACAAAGCTGATTGCTTCGCCACTTTGCTATGCTGTTAGCTTGCTAGGTTTATTGTTGTTTAATATTTATTCGTCTTGAGTTGCCGGGCGTTTCTGATTTACTAAAACGGACCGTCATGAAAAACGAAACGTTTCTTGAAAATAAAAATCGGGCATAGGATGGAATGCCTTGTTACCGGTGACACCGTACGTCGGATCGGTACCTTGTTCGGCAGTTCGGTTTTCGTCACTTGCAATACACGTAATGCTGTTATTTACTTACTCTAAGAAAATGTATTAGAGATACTACTGTTTCGGCCTCACAATAATCGAGGTGTGACTCACAATGATCATCTAACTTGGTAGATCTAAACGTGGTAGGACCATGGTACAGGTACTAGCTACTTTATAGTTGTAGCACGAATGGGTCGGCCCGACCGGGAAAGGACCACGCCCTTACAGAATAACAGCGTAAAATAGCAGCTTAATGCTGCTGCGTTTCGTATGGTTAGTGTAAAGAACTTGTGGCCCTTTTAACTGGAAATGAGGCATTCCATCTTAGTCCTCAAGGGGTGAAAACGCATCTACATTGTGATTCTTAATTGAGAATAGATGTAGATATCAATGGGCCACAGTATCCACTTACTGTGGACTCTGTGATTATTTGTCACTCTCATTCTATACAAAAATGCTCTTCTACACTTTCAGTCTCGCAATAATGTGATTCACGATAATCATCTTCGTAAAAACTTTAAAGCAAACAAGGCCAGCAGTAATTCTGACAGCATTAAGCGGCTGTTTGATGTTGACCGCTGGAGCGTAACCATCTGAATGACACGGTTCCGCTGTTTTGGTTCAATAAGAGTAGTGTTGATTGGTTCGTAATATCCGGTTAGCTTATTCTAGCTTGCTACATATATATTTATCTATGGCTTATTCCGAATTATTAATGCTCAATATTAAGAAAATTTATGTAATTGTGTTATTTATTTTGTATAGGATAAGGGTAATAAACGAGCACACAGTCCACCTGATGGTAAGTGGTTGCTGTGAGACATTTACATGTATCCTCGATTATGAATCAAAATGCAGATGCGTTGTCGCCCTTGAGGACTAAGATGCAATGCCTCGTTTCCAATAAAAAGGGTCTCCGGTTCTCTACACTTTACGAAACACGGTAGCGTTAAGCTGCTATTTTACGCTTGTATTCTGTGAGAGCGTGGCCCTTTCCCGGTGGAGCCGACCCATCCGTGTTATACCAGTAAGTAATATAGCAGCATGGCTCTACCACGTTAAAACGATGTTGTCCGGGCTGATTCCCATTATGGCGACTAAATTTAAATTTGAGACGTGTATTGGGGCTGTATCACGAAATGACTCAACCGAGGAAGGACAACACTTGTACAGAAAACCAGCGCGAAATAACACTAGTAATGTTGATGTATTTTATATGGTAATCAAAACAGTTGTTACTGATATCACGACATTTTATATAGGCTATAAAATAATAACGTATTTGAATTTTGATTTTTGATAGAGTGTTTGTTGTTGTTTTGATGAGTGTACGCAGGTGTATATTATAGGCATCATCGACATCGACTTACCATCAGGCGGACCGTGTACTTTTTACCGGTGAAGGAGATCTATCACTGAGCAAGGTGTTCTGCTCGACGAGCGGCCAACGCTTCATGTGTTATTTCGGAGCTGTTCTATATATATATATATATATATATATATATATATATATATATCGCGTTAACTTCAGAACTTTGATAGCGCGATTTAGGCTTCGGTGCGCTTACGGTATGACAACAGAAAGAGAAAATTTTTCAGAAATTTTTTCTGGCAAAAAAAATTCTCAGATATATGTTTAAGATTATTGTGTTATATTTTTTTCTGTTGCAATAAACTTTATAATCTATAATAACTTATCGGCTAAGAACTCTTTCACTTAATAATAACTTTTCCTGACAATAAAATTGTTAAATGTTTTTTTTTAAATAGCTTTAAAGGTTGGTCATATATATATATATATATATCTTTAAGTAAGTATTTTTTTCTGTAAAGTTTGTAAAATAAAAAATGTTATCTTTGAATTTCTTTCGAAATATTCCAGCCTCATTCGCTTCGGTTGGTTCAAGCGTACAAAAAACTTTATCAGATTATATTTAAAAAAATATTAATGGTAGCTTCAGTCCCGGCACATTGGCTTCGTCGGTCGTGAGAGAGGAAGCCCGTAACGGCATATCTCGCAAACTGGTTACGAGCTTTAAGTCGACCTATTGATTTCGGTTCACATAGCGCCGCGGAGAACGGTGTACAATCGATATAGGCTTGGATAAAAAATATCGATATATAGTCGATATGTTTAATCGCGATTTGTCGATATTAAATTTTTAATCTAGAGTATCGAATTCGTAACAATTTCGATATATTTTGAAATAATATATTTATTTTATAATGTACTTAATATACAATGTAATTTATCAGAAGCAACTACAAAAGCATTAATGTGTTGTTGTTTTTTTTCCTCGCCTCATAGTAAGCTACATTATGCAAACATGATGTACAGATATATCGATATTTATCAGGCGATAATTATCTAAACTGTTTAAAAATATCTATACGATAAATATCGTTATAATTTTTCACTTGCACATCCCTAGTTCGATGATTAGTGTAATACTAGTTTATACTCGCGGCCATGCCTTTATAATTGCACGAATTAACGACTGTGACCTGGAAAATGTTTATGGCGGGCAATTTCAAAATTCTATTAAGTAGCGGACAAAGGGGATTGTTAGGTAAGGTATTATTATTCTAGTATCGCCTGTGGTCGAAAATGGAAACAACTCTTGGTATACGTTTGCATAACTTTTTTTTTAATTCTTTCTCGCGCAGGAAAGGCTACAGGATCTTACAGCTATTAACGTGATAAATGCTTTCATTTAATGAGGGCTAATGATCTTCCACTCACCAGATGTCGCTAGTTGGAATTGAGGTGAAGTTTTTTGTTACACAATGTCGTTTAATTGAGAAGTTAGTTGTAAATAAAAGTTTATCAGTTTCTAGAGTATTACCTATATCAATACACAAAACAATGCCTCAGTGGTTTGTTTTGTAATTTCAGACCGGACTTACAGGAGGCTAAGTATTGCTATTTGGTGGCAGAAATAGGTAAGAGCATGGTACCTAAACAGAAGCGAGTCCTGGGCAGAACAAGAATCCTACCAATTAGAGGAAGGCATTTTTTTATTTTATTTTGGAGATTTAGTTTGTATACTTGTTCTCAAACTTTACTAATAAGAAAAAATGTTCAATTTTACATTTAAAATAAAATAATATTGCTTTTATGGCAAGATAAGAAAAAGTGCGAGGGAGATGGATATTATTCCACATCGCTTCCTTATAGCCGTCAAGGCCTACACTACGTCAGAAGGGGTCGTGACGCAAAAATCTAACACTTTTTCTCGCCTAGCCCCCAGCCGTCAAATTCGTACCGTCCGATAAGGAACTTTGTTCCAATTATCATTAAGAATATCTAGAATAAATTATTGTAAGAACGTAAGAAATCTTCTAAAATATAATTAAAAAAAAATTGAGGAAGTGCAATTATACAACAAACTACTAAGATCTGATGTTTTAATTGTGAGATATAAGTAATCTATAAACTAAATTATAATCTGACTGAATATAAAATTAAAAGGACTTAACTATTTTATTCATTCATGCGTGTTTTTTTATGTTGTATCTATATTACTGGTTTTTGCCAGAGGATTTAAAAATGGTCCGCAAGAGGAGCAGTCTTTTTCACAACAAAGAAATTAAAAAAAAACCTATATAATGTTTAATCATCAACCATTCGTCCAAAGAAACCAGTTTTTACGGGTTTTATCGCGTTCAATTAGTTTATTTTTATATCTCCGTCGTTTCGAGTACTTGGCAGCACCGACGGTCAGGATGAGCCTTAATGTCATAGGTCATAGGACCACGGCCAACTTCAACTTAAAAATTGTAGTCAATAAAGGAAATCATTATGAACAAATATTGTTACTTTAAATAATTAATGACTGATCTTGTCATCGGATTAGTTACTAGGTAAAAAAAAAACATAACAAAACATAAACACTCACGACCGTCGCCAGAAGGTAGGCAGAGCCTACGGACTTCCATTTGGCACGATCCTGACACACTTTTCGCCTCCTTTACATCCATTTTCTAACAATTATTAGGTTGAATAAAGTGAACAATGTTTTTTGAGAAATGAAGTTTTTTTTTAACCTTAGTCTTACCTTTGAATAAAACCATTTAAACGGCATTATCAAAGCTTCACAAAAGGTTACTGTTCTTCGTATGAATATGCGATTGAAACTGGTAAACGCAGACGCGACAGTGCGTGCGATAATCGAAAGGTTTTCCGTGAAAATGTATTGTATAGATAACATTATCGATGATTATTGTTGTATGGAGATGTGCGATTTAATTGAGGAAATTAGATAAGAATGGAGTACAAAACAAATAAACGGTGGTTGTATCACGTATGGGTCCGCTCGACCGGGGCAGGACCACGCTCTCACAGAATACCAGCGTAAAATAGCAGCTCAGCACTGTTGTGTTTCGTATGGTGAGTATAGATGTAGAGAAATGGAACCGGAGACCCTTTTTACTGGAAACTAGGCATTCCATCTCAGTCCTCAGAGGCGACAACGTATCTGCATTTTGATTTTTAATTGGGATAAATGTAGATGTCTACGATATGGATATAGCATCCACTTATCATCAGGTGGACTGTGTGCTTGTTTGTCACTTATATCCTATATAATATACATTTTCACTCATAAAAAAATATCATCATCATTACCGCCTATCATAAGTCCACTGTTGAATATAGTGCTTTACCATAGCTTGCTCTTATGGGGGATATTTGCCATTAGTCGCGACGTTTGATAGGCTGTGGCAGGTGGCAGCTGCAATTTTTGGAACGAAGTTCCTTATCGCAAGGTACAAATTTGACGGATGGGGTCTAGGCGAGAAAAAGTGTAAGATTATCCGTCATGATCCCCTTTGTATAGTGCGAGCGAGATGGAATAATATGCATCTCCCTCGCACTTTTTCTTATCTTACCATGAAAGAAATATTATTTTAATAGACGCTAGTAATTCATTTATTTGTATTTGTTTATCATTAATATAATACGTCTATCAATAATAATATACTACGAAAAGAACTTCGTACCAATCAAGTGTTCTACGACACTCACCCTTGTTTTTTTTATTATTATTTAAGCTGTTATTAGGAAGATGTTGCTACCCATATCCTTCTTCATTACCCTCTGCCGCTTCTTACAACATCCATGGGGGGACATGGGGTAGATGATGTGAAGTATGAAGTTTAGTATAAAAAAAGCGGCCAAGTGCGAGTCGGACTCGCCCATGAAGGGTTCCGTAGCAGTAAGTAACATAATTTACGATTTATGACGTATTAAAAAAACTACTTACTAGATCTTGTCCAAACCAATTTTCGGTGGAAGTTTACATGGTAATGTACATCATATATTTTTTTTAGTTTTATCATTCTCTTATTTTAGAAGTTACAGGGGGGGGGGCACACACATTTTAACACCTTGGAAGTGTCTCTCACGCAAACTATTCCGTTTAGAAACAAATTATATAAGAAACATCAATATCATTTTTGAAAAGCTATTCATAGATACCCCACACGTATGGGTTTGATGAAAAATTTTTTTTTAAGTTTCTGTTCTAAGTATGGGGAACCCCCAAAATTTATTGCTTTTTTCTATTTTTGTATGAAAATTATAATGCGGTTCATAGAATATATCTACTTACCAAGTTTCAACAGCATAGTTCTTATAGTATCGGAAAAAAGTGGCTGTGACATACGGACGGACAGACAGACAGACAGACAGACATGACAAATCCATAAGGGTTCCGTTTTTTGCCATTTGGCTACGGAATCCTAAAAAGTATAGTTTCCAAACTGTTCTATATAGGTATATGATTTTAAATTTTTGTGACTTTAAATTACTATTTCAATCACCTCGTAAAGTAGCAAAAGTAACCTTTTTTATAGAATAAAGGTGACAAACGAGAACACAGACAACCTGATGGTCATTGGATGCTGCGGCCCATATACATCTTCATTTATCTTCGATTAAGAATCAAAATGCAGATGCGTTGTCACACCTGAGGACTAAGTTTGAATGCCTAGTTTAGAGTAAAAAGGGGCTCCAGTTTTCTACACTTACCATGAAAAACATAGCAGCATTAAGCTGCTATTTTACGCCGGTATTCCGTGAGATAGTAGACCTATTCGTGCTACCAATCATGATATAGCTGCAGCGTGGCTCTAACGGGTATAAAAGTAAGTATTCTATAATTATTTTCACGTAACAACAAAAATATTATGATAAGAATATAAAAAAAAATTGCATAGATCATGATTGACTTTTTGGGTTGATAAACAAAGTCTGCAGTGTTATCAGTTTTAAAACACTAAATTTCATTATTATAGAACAGTATATAGGTGAGCATATTTATATTGTCGATGGAGAACTTAAGATAAAGTGAGGTTTGCGGTTGATAATTTATACTTGTAAAATTGCGAAGTAAATATATGCAAAATACAATCTCTTTCGACCTCAACCTCTTTCGCTGAATAGGATGAATAAACAGGTGTATAAGATAAGATAAACTACTCACAGAGATGAGAGGGAACTCTGTTGTTTTTATTTCACTGTTGTCTATCCTTAACGACCAGCACACACTGCTGGACATATGCCTCTGCGTTAGAAAGAAGGATTCGCAATCGCCACCTTGCAGCATCGATACAATGGGCTGATGAAAGCACACCTCCAGGACATTTATCCAAAGACTAAAAAATTCCAGTAAAGATAGTTATCATTGTATTATTGTTTCTACCCTTATTTCTTTCTATAGAAGAGGCCCATGACAAGCTGTGAACAGTGACATGCTCTTTAGTAAATACCTAAATAACAAGCAAGATTATTACCGTTTAAAAAACCCCGTCAGCATAAAAAAAAAATTTAAATTAAATTAAATTAAGTGGGTCGGCTCGACCGGGGAAGGACCACGCTCTCACAGAATACCAGCGTAAAATAGCAGCTTAACACTGCTGTGTTTCGTATGGTGAGTGTAGAGAACCGGAGACCCTTTTTACTGGAAAGGAGGCATTCCATCTTAGTTCTCACAACGGCACTGCATTTTGATTTGTAATAGAGGATAGATGTAGATGTCTATAGATCACAGCAACCACTTACCATCAGGTGGACTGTGTGCTCGTTTATCACCCTTATCCTATAAAAATGCACTGCTCTACAACGTACAAAAACACATTACACGGTATAATAAGCTATAATTTAAATGTTTATGTAGTCTTTTAGTATAGGGAAATTACCACCGCGCTGTGGTCGATGTGTAATGGCGGACTCCACATGTCTTCGAATTTCTTTTTTTTTATTTCTTAGACATGCAGACTTCCTCACGATGTTTTCCTCTATCGTCGAGCACGTGTAAATCAGCACTTAAAATTGCAATTAACAATCTCATTGGTGCTGGCGGGGATCGAACCCGGGTTGCTCGCGTAATGCGAAATTTACAGCGAGAGTTTAGCCCAGGGGCTAAAAAACGTTTTTTATATTTACCGCGGATTTCTCCCTACAATCGCATAAGAAAGCAGAAATTTAACATTTAGAATAATATTTTTTATACAAAATTATTTTATTAACTTCATTTGAAAATCAAAAACTTGTAAGTGCTAACATCTTACGTGATGATCCACGCTGCAGCTATATTATGGTTGTAGCACGAATGAATCGGCTTGACCGGGGTAGGATCACGCTCTCACAGAATACCAGCATAACTGCTGTAATCCGTATGGTGAGTGTAGAGAAACAGAAAACCTTTTTACTGGAAAAGAGGCATACCATCTTAGTCGTCAAGGGTGAGAACGCATCTGTATTTTATTTCTTAATCGAGGATAAATGTAGATATCTATGACCACAGCATCCATTTACCTTCAGGTGGACTGTGTGCTCTTTGTCATGCTTATTCTTTAAAAGAGGTTTTGATGTCGAAAGTTTTATATATAATTTAAAATTAAAAATTTTCTACAGCCGACTTCAGTATAAGTTATTAAGAATAACTTAAAAACTATTAGTCTGACCTTGATCAAATTTATATGGGACCACACGAGAAGTACCAGCTTTCAAACAAAAAAAGAATCATTGAAATCGGTTCACCCAGTAAAAAGTTATGAGGTAACACACATAAAAAAACATGCAGTCGAATCGAGTACCGTCTCCTTTTTTGGAAGTCGGCAGATAAATAGTAAAGTTTAACTTATTACATTACATTAGACATAGAGCAACACGGACCACTACCTGAGCGGAGTGTTGCTCCTATGTCATTACAGCCTAATTAAATTTAAGTTCACTGTTGAACATTGGCCTCTGACATAGATTAGCTCATAGGGGAGATATTTGTCATTAGTTGCAACGCTTGGCAGGTGGCGGGTTGACAGCCGCAGATTTTAATTTAGGCTAGATGTTATTAGGAAGACGCTGCTGCCAGTTTTCTAGTATTTTTTATATTAATGATCTATCTCTGAGCAATATTTTATCCAATTCCGTTATTAATTGAATTAGGAACATCCACATCAAAACATTTACACAAAATAACAAATATAATTAGTATGAATTGTTATGAAAAGAGTTTAAAATGAAATCAACTTTGAGTTAACGTGTTCAGTAACCGCCGGAACAACTAGGTAGTTATTTTAAACCACAAACCAATAAGCTATTTTTAACCGAGTTAACTGAACTTTTGTTTTACACCTATCGCGCTCTATGAAATTTTAATGGCGCATTTATCGAGTGCTTCCCGTTCAAATTGAGTTATTTCCGGTTTATTATGGTTGTTTTATGTTATGTACTGGTCTGTTTAATGATAATAATTAATGACTGCCACCGTTATCTGAGTTATGGTGAGATATAAAATGTGAATGATGATCTTTAAATGTGCAGAAGGTAAGCTTTGGGTTATTTTTTTTATAGGATAGGGTGACAAACGAGCATACAGTCCACCTAATGGTAAGTGGTTGCTGTGGCCCATAGACATCTACATCTATCCCCTCGTTTGTGAATCAAAACGCAGATGCGTGTCACCCGTGAGGACCAAGATGGAATGCTTCTTTTCCAGTAAAAAGGGTGTCCGGGCTTCTATACTCACCATACGAAACACAGCAGTGTTAAGCTGCTATTTTACTCTGGTATTCTGTGAGAGCGTGGTCCTTCCCCGGTCGAGCCGACCCATTCGTGCTACAACTATACAATTAAAATAGCTGCACCATGGCTCTTCCACGTAATAATCCTTTTTTATCTCGACTTACACATAATATATGCAGGATGGATCTACCACGTATGTAAAATAATTATTCGAATAATTTAAAATAAATACAAGAAACAAAAAAAATACTACTAATTAATATAATATCTCCTTTTGATATCTTAATTTTTTCTTTTGACATATAAAAAGGTTAAAGAAAGAAAGAGGAGAGAAAAATAAGAAACCAATATTATACAAACAACGGTTGACGAAAGTTTTTCTCATTCGTTTTTCCAGACACCGCAACTACCATCTTCCCTTCGAATTTGGCCAAATATCCTCCTCAAGATGACATTGTTTATAAAATAATTAAAGCCCGACTTCAGAAGCAATCAGGAGTAAATTATGTTATTGTTTTTTATTCGTTGAAACCACCTTTTATATTTTATTAAACGTTTAATTTTTTACCTTTTTGAGTGGACTTATCTATTCTATATCTTAAATAAATCATTAAATTGAAAGCTTCATGCTCTATTTTGCTACCCTTAGGGCAAAATTTTTTTCTTCAAATTCATACGAGATCACCCCTGAGGTATGGAGGTAGGTACTTGAACAATTACATTGAATACGTACAAAAAAACATACAGTCGAATTGTGGACTAATTTTTTTTAGTAAGCTGAAATGTTAAACGAGCCCAGCTCCTGAGCTATCATGGCACTTACCGCTGCACGTTGCACCGTCCTTATTTTCAAAGGCCTATTATTTTGTAACTGTGGCATGTTTTCTGTAGATTTTATCTGAAGAGACGTCGCGCAACAGATCGCGAACAAATTCTCCGCATGTGATTCTTAACTTAAACCAACTGTACAATAAATCAGCGTCCGACTGAGCACGTCTGAGACAATGTACCGCCATTCAAGAGCACGTACGGTTTGCCAAATGCGGCAACGTTCGTACCATTGAACGTGGAAATATCTGGCCATTTATTTCAATCTTTGTTACAATGTTAACTTTTATAAAATGCAGCGAAGTGAGTAAAAATGCGTTTTATAATTAGTAAACCTATAAACCTGTGGCCGCTTAATTTTAGCCAAACTTTTAGAAAGAGAAGAATAGAATAGAGTATAATATAGATTATATGTAATTGTTGTATAATTGTTAGTAATTTTTTAGTTTTATAACTTTTACCACTTTACAGGTTCTCAATCCGACTGTCTGTTTCTTTTTTTGTATGTTACGCGATATCTTTGTGTTAAGGAGAGATGCGTTGTCACCTCTGAGGATTAAGATGGAATGTCTCACAGCCTGTATTTATACTGGCTCTCTACACCTTATTAGACACAGACGCAGAAAGAGGTTCAATACGCGATAGCGCCATGGTGCAGTTATATTATGGTTGTCCCACGAATGGCTCGACCGATGAAGGGCCATGTTCTCACAGTATATCTGAGAGAATTAGCAGCATAGTGCTGATGTGATACGTATGATACGACCGGAGAACCCTCTAATGGAAATGAGGCATTCAATCTTAGTCCTTAGGGGTGACAATGCTTCTGCAATTTGGTTCTTAATCGATGATAGATGTAATTTTTTGTAGGCCACAGCACAAAGATACCACATTGTGGACTGTATGCTCATTTGTCACCTTTATACCAGATAGACTCCCTGGCAGAAAATCAGTCTTGCCTACCTAGTTTTCATATTCACGTAGAGGCATTTTACATTGATGTATAGTGCCTGGAGCAAAATCCAGAACTGCAATGAGTAATTGTAGGTCATACAAACAGTTGTTCCGTACGGAATTGAAACCCGTGGCCCATAGGGCAAACGCTCAGCCACTCTAGCCACTCTAACAAGTCAAAACCAATATTAAAAAAGCGAATGTGAGTAAATCGTTACCTGTTAATAGTTTCCTCGGTAGTTATAGCACTGTTATCTAACACCAATTATAACGTAAACAAATTAACGAAGTAGTTTACGATAGCTATACCTAGTTTGTACACTCAGTTGCAAGTCCGAGTAATGATAAGGATGAATAATAAGTAATTGGGACATTTATTTTGGTTGTGAAACATAATACGTGGTAAAGCCATGCTGCAGCTATATTTTGGTTCTAACATGAATGGGTCGGCTCGTCGGGCGATGCCAAGGTCTCCGCTCTCACCGAATACCAGCGTGAATTAGCAGTTTAACGCTGCTGTGTTTCGTACGGTGAGTGTAAAGAACTGGAGACCCTTTCTATTGGAAATTAACATTCTATCTTAGTCCTCAATAGTGATAACGTAATTATATTTTAGTTTTTAATCGAGGATATATGCAGATTTCTATGCGCCACAACATCCATTTACTATCCGGGTGGACTGTGTTGGTTTGTCATTTTCTTATTAAGCTATTACGATAAAAATAATTATTTTTTTACATTAAAAAGATTAAGTAATATATGTTGTATATTCCTCCATTATGTTATATCTCTTGTTGAATATATATTTTAGTGGCTACGGTAATTTCTAGTAATGATTAATTAACTTAATGATTTCTTATATTTATTCAAAAAGTAAAATTACTACACCATAATTTTACTTTTTGAATTCTTGACATTTCATCAACTTGACAGCACCCATAGTCACAGGTCATATATTATGTAGATAACGAAGGTTACCTTCATCTCTTAAATAATAGTTAACTTACCTTAATAGGACCATAACAAAATCGCGTTAAGTAATAAAAATACAACTTATACGAAGAATTTGAAAGGCATTTGTGTCTGCAATAATATTAATAATAGTTAGGAAGCATCTGTCACTGCGTGCTCATAGAACGTGTTCGTTTTTACGCCGCGTTTCTCACCACATGCTCCGTTTCCCATGGACCGCGAGATAAAAATACTTAAAGTAATCTCTAGTAGCTTGACGTCGATCATGGTTGACAAATGAATGGCGTATGTTGTGTTATCTCCTAGATGTAAATCACTATTACCCGCATTAAGGGACGGGATTTTAATCTAAAAATATTAATAACCGGCCAAGTGCGAGTCGGACTCGCGCATGAAGGATTCCGTATCATCGTTTTTTTGAAGTGAAAACTTCTTTAGCGGCGTTGTGCACTTCGAAATCGAAATCGAAATGCAGATGCGTTGTCACTCGTGAGGACTAAGATGGAATGCCTCTTTTCCAGTAAAAAGGGTATCCAGTTCTCTACACTCACCATACGAAACACAGCAGTGTTAAGCTGCTATTTTACGCTGGTATTCTGTGAGAGCGTGGTCCTTCCCCGGTCGAGCCGACACATTCGTGCTACAACTATACTATTAATGTAGCTGCAGCATGACTCTACCACGTAAATATCGTAAAACACGTTTCTAGTAGGGGAGCCCCCCTTTTATTTTTAATTTATTTTTATTATTTGTAGTTATAGCGGCAACAGAAATACATATACTGTTAAAATTTCACTTGTCTACCTATTACGGATCATGAGATACTGACAGACAGACGGACGTACGGACGGACGGACTGCGGAGGCTTAGTAATAGGGTCCCGTTGGTTACCTTTCGGGTACGGAACCCCAAAAATGAAGTGGCTGTCTGTAATATTGAAATAACTGGCTTCTATTAAGCTCGGGTTATTAATATCACGCTATTAAGACATTAATAAACATTTGTAATACTGTGTCTGTTTGTCCAGGTTAAACCGTTGAAGCGGTCTATGGCCGGACCATAGTATAAAGACAGGGAAGTACGTTATCTTGAAACAAACGCACTGCGCGCGGCTTGTATGTGTGCGCCATAGTATCTATGAGGCGCCGCACGCACACTTAAACACAATCTCGAAATGTTTCTCATTGCGCCAATCGGGACTAACACCGCACGAGGTTCGCGCGTCACGGCTTTTGGAACCGCTATATGAATGAAAAATGTGTGATAATCGCAGGAGAACGTATTGCTGGGTGTTTGGGTGTCTTAATAATTCATCGATTCCAGAATTGTCTCTGTTCAGATTACCTATTGAACAGGACAGGTAAGCGAGTCATTTATTATAGCATATAATTTTTACTTGACGATGTGATATCTACTTACATATTTTTGTTGTATTAGTTGTCTATCAGACAGAGGAAGAATAGTAACTAAGTACCTACTTACGGTTATAAAATCGTAATTAATTATATTTGCAAAAGTTATTTATAAGGATGCGGATATATTACACATTAAAGTTTAATAACAAGTCGTTTCGTAATAGTCGAAACCGAAGAAAGTATTTTTCTGTAGCTAATTTGTAATTTTGTAATAAATGTGTGATTCAATATATATATGCTTGTATTAATTAAAAATAAAAATTAATATGGTCCTTTATGTGTGCAAATACTATATTATGCCTATTAAAAATAAAAAATAACTAGAATATACTAAGTAAATAATTTAAACACGAGCTCACACACCGCCCCGCCGGTTTATTTTATCCCTTTTTTTATAAATAATACTGCTCTGAATCTTAATACATTTCTGTATTTGTTAGGAAAACCATTGTTGAACTTTATCGACTAATGATCACTAAATTAGTTGATACATACATACAGAGATGTATTATTTTTGGCAAGGGCCGGGCTTTAAACTAATGATTTGGTGACAATGACAACCCTGAGACAGTAGGCAATTATATCGCGGATTGGCCGGAGATAGCCTACTTGGTGTCTTTATACTATGGCCGGACTGACCCGAGTGAAACATAATTTCTATAAAAACTTCAAAAAACGCCGTCATAAGGTCTAAAATTGCGTAGCACCCGCGACGATTAAATCCGCTTAGAAATCGCTTAGAATCTTAAAATATTTATTGATTTTAGTAATCAAAATACTAAGCAAGCAAATTACGAATATTGATATTATGAATGTATTTGAGTGATTCCCAAGCATATTCGTTGTAATTTCAACTATAGTGGTTTTTTAGAGGTGTTTTCGCAAATAATTATGATCGAGTCAAAATTTTACAATCGTGTTTTTGAACAAGCAAACTCAAGATAAACACATGAATTTACCTATATCAAAATTCCAGTTTCGTTAGTCGTGTCATACTCCTATACTATTCGATGAAAGGAGGTGCATTTTTTCGCGGTGTCGCCTTAAGGCGCGGGTTGAGCAAAATGTCGCGCTAGTCGTTATTTGTGAGGTTTTTAGGAGCTATCTACTTTTTATTTAAAAGATATATCAACAAATAAAAAACACATTATATTTCTACATAATCTTGATTTCATAAGAGCTGTATCCAATTTTTTTTAAAGGAATAAATATTAATATAATCTCCTTACAACGAAACCACATAAATGTGAAATTATTATTGATAACATGCATCTCCTCGTAAAGTAAGTATTATTTTATTTTGCGATTTACACCAATGGATAGGCAATTTATTAATGAACATTTCTATAGTAAAATTTTTTTCAAAAGACCAAAATTTGATTTTATTAAGAAATTATTTTAAAATCTGGGCGTATTCACTGCCCACGGGCTTGCTGGATCATTGAGCGTTGAGCTCTCGAACGTGGAGCTTGTGTCGTTCGTTATAGCATCGGCCTGCGCACACGCTCACGATCTTATCAGTCGATAATATTATTACTTATTAGGTTATTTTATAGGTAGTATTATTTGTTTGTTTTGGGTATAATTTTTCGTATTAGTTATACATATATTTGTTGTGTTTTTTACTGCGCGATGAAGCTTTTTGCGTGTATTTTCTTTGAAGTAAATGCAAATAAAAAAATGAAGCACCATTAGCATGTAAGGTTCGAATCCATAATTAACATTTCGACAAATATTATAATTTACACTATAAAAGGCTAATTCAATATTATCAGTATAGTATACAGTTAAAAATAATCGTAGTAACCAACTACAATATTTTCTCAGGTGTAGTACTGCCTCGTTGGTCTAGTGGTTGTAGTAGTGCGACTGCTGATCATGAGGTCCCGGGTTCGAATCCTGGGTCGGTTATGAGTTTTTCATTTATGTTTTAAGTTGTAATTATAATTAGTATTACTAAGTTATAGTTTTTTGCTAAAATATAGTATATTATTCATTGCTTGTTTTTTCTTCTTTTTCAAAAAATAATTGAGTACATAAGGTGTTCTATACTTATAATTCGGTAAAAAGTATGTAAGTAGGTACTAATATACCTACTTTTTACTATAAACTAAAAATTTTTAAAACTAAATTTAACTAAAAAGACTAAGCTGACCATTTATTTTTTAACTCAAAACAGGACATGGGTTTATTTATACTCTAGAAACTATAACTTTATACAATAAATTAAAAAATAATGTTGCATTTAAAAATAGGTAATTATTAAATGCAACATTTTTTTAAATTATGAATTACATTTGTCAGAGGATTAAATTTGCTTTAATAAAGTTGGTGATGATTTTAAATAAGAATAAAATTCTGCTCAATTTTTTTTTATTGTTATCTTTCAACATCGCCTTTAGAACTGGAACCGTAAGTGTTTCTTTCAGACGTCCACAATTTATTCAAAATAAAAAAAATACTCTTTCTATCGGAGCATTTGTACCAGGTAGACATAAAATATATTCGATTAAAAAAATTATGTTGAAGATTGTTGGCTTTGAATACTTCCATCCAAAGAGTTACGGGACAATTTTGTGTCCCGGAGCTTTATTTGGGGACAACGGGACGTATGGTCACTTTACCTATAACCCGGCGACGGCTCCGTGGCGCAGTGGCTTAGCAATCAGTTGTTGCGCTGGGGGCCGCGGGTTCGAATCCCGCACGGAACAAATATTTGTAAGGCCTTCAAATAATCGTTCCGGGTCTGGATGTTTGTCCTTGTGCAATTTATGTTTGTAAACTGCCTCCACGACTCTCATTATATATTACTCTCACTCTGCGAAATATCCTATTTATTTGTTTATTCTTTATTGCACCAAATATTTGTACAAAAGGCGAGCTATCTATCTATTTACCTATAGTGAGTAGGTATCTTTTAAACTCACAATTTTCAATGCTTCATTTTTAATATATAATTAATTATAAAATTTTATAATTAGATAATATATGAGAATACATAATTCTAATATAATGCAACTAATATACCGAATAAAAAAATTAAAATACATTTATCGTTGTACGCTGTGTGTATTTCCATAAAATAGTTTATTGATGTTGAAAAATACGTCCATACAGTAGGTGGCATTGAGTTATACAAAACTATGGTAGGTGGCGTCTTACATATTATTTTTTACGCGATCCTATATTGTAGGGAGTTGGCGCGGCCGGCACACAAACGCTCAAGGTCGTTCGCATGGAGTAGCCCCTTAACTGTACCGATTGTGATGAAGCTTTACGATTAGATAGAGAGTAATGCCAGGAGAGGTTCGGCTATATTTTATACGAAAAACTTGAAGATGTTATTGAAAAAACGAAAAATTTATAAAACATGTGGCCTTTGATTATCTTTGTCAGACATATTTATGATAATGTTCTAATCACAAATTAAGTATTATGCTACAGTATATTTGTTTTTATTCGATAGCCGTATGTATCCGTTATCCGATTACAGGTAGGAAATGTTTTAGTATTATGTAATATATCTCATTTAGCTACCTGGTTTCCAGACAGCTTTTTAATTATTTACCTAACTTTACCAGCGAGATATCATTTTGATGGCTACTGTTTCGCGTATTTCTATTAAAAGTTGATTGAAATACGAGGAACCAAGGTTATTTGTTTTAGTTATGAAATTGTTATCGTCATTTACCAACTTTTTATTATCAAACTAAACGTTATTTTATTGTACAATATAATGTTTTGAAGTTATATTTCTTTTGGGGCGTTTGGGAAAAATGATGAGAGTGAATTTTACGATGCGCGCGCACACCGACACCTAGAAACGACACTATGAAGTTGTTACGATGCGCGCGCACACTGACGCCTAAAAGCGACAACTTCAGTGGGTAATTGTCTCTCAAGTTTTTTTTGTATTATACGCTAAAGAAGTAAAACTTCCTACGTGGGTACATAAGTACACACACACACACTTTTTTTTAATTGCTACGCAATTAATTTCACCATTTTAATTTTCGTATATGAGTAGTGTGCTCTTAAAAAACCTATAAATTATTTCTAATACAAACGTTCCGCTTCATAAGATATTTTAGTTTCAGTTAATCTTGGCATCTAATACACGACAATAAGGTCTATATTCCAGTAAATTCCTAGGATATTGTGATACAGTTCACGAGTAACAATACTACTTATTACGTCACTGGGAAATCAATTGTGAATCTCGTGAAATTATTCGCCTGTAAACATGAATCGATAGTCGTTATTTGTACGTAATCAATGTTTAAGTAGTGCATAATATTTTTATATAATATTTATTAATAAAAAACCGCTTCAAAATTCGTTGCGTATATTAAAAAAGACCTAAGCGTACAGACGGCGGGAAGTGACTTTGTTTTAAATACTATGTATTTTCTAATTGTAATCCTTCAGCCAGAAGAACATATTTAAATTGGAAAAAAAAGTTTAAATTTCATTTTTTACGTACAAGTAAAGATATCGATTTCATTTTTTTAAAGCAAAGTTACAGTTGTATAAGAAGAACTCTTGAATAATATTATTAAAGTTATTTGTGAAAAAGTGCTTGGTAGTATAGATATATCACGCTCTAGGGGGTTAAGGAAAATTTGCGAAGAAAACGGCATGTCTGGGAAGATTAGTTAATATGTCGAGGACATGTTGTGAAGTCCGCACACGCATAGGAGCAACGTGACGGATGCTATCTTGTTGCTCAAATCTTTTTGATACGCGAGATACTATAAGGCGTTAATTGTACAGATTTTTAAATTCTAGTTTTGTTTAGTTTTTATAAGTGTATAACATATTTTTCCTTTTTTAGGGGGGGGGGGGGGGCAACGAGCATGGCGCTTACCTGATGGTAAATGACTACTGCCGTCCATGAACAGCCACAATACCAGGGGAATTGCAAGTGCGTTGCCGGCCTTTTAGAGCTTACTCCTTTCTTGAAGGTCACTAAGTCGTATTGGCCCGTAATAATCGATGGTAAACGATTCCACGAAGAGGTAGTACGAGGAAGAAAACTCCTAGTAAAACGAACAGTGGTGGACCGCCAAGCATCCACATGGTGTGGATGGTAGCGTGAGTTTTGTCGCGATGTGTGTTGGTGTATTTTGGCAACTGGAAATAATCTAAACAATTCCACAGAGTACTCCCCGTAGCAACTTCAATTTCACAGCACCAGTGAATAGAGCTGATCAGAAAGAACTCGGTCATCAATGCTTCAAACTTGTGTGTCATACATAATATTATACAAAAATGAACTTGTCTCACAGAGTTGTGTGCTTGTTTTTCGAAATATGCATAATAAATCCTTTTCCAATTTCCATGATGACAATGATGAACAAATTATGATAGACGCTGAACGACTATTTACGAATTATTACTTTTTGTGAAAGCGGAATTTCGTGGAGGCAACATTAGTAACAATAAGACAAAAATACAACTAAATCATTTTAAATTAGACGTGATTCATTTAGAAAATTTAACACAATATGAATAGCCTACGTAATAATAAAGTAATTATGCTAATTAAGTATTTCACATTCATTAATGTAAATAAACTTTCGCGTTGCGCTCTTTAAAAATTTAACCATAAAGGTCACAATATGTGAGCAAATATTTTTTATAAATGTTTACGAAATATTTAACATTGAAACTTTCTAGAGTGATCTCTTCTCAAATATTTGTGAATCACATTTTCTAAGAGCTATTCATTTCAACTTCCACATCGAATCATCATTTATTTTTTTCTTTCTAATGTTTTTCTTATATAAGTAATAGTATTAATAAAATTTTATGATCGATTAAGAATCAAAATGCGATGTATGTCCTGAGAACTAAGATGGAATGTCCAGTAAAGGATACCAGGATGGTCATTTGACGTGTATTTGCGGTGTTAGAGAATCCATCACTCCATTTTGTTCCATGGGTGTCGAAGAGGCGTATATGGGAAATGTTAAAAAGATCATTAAAGATGGTAGAGCCCCGTAAACGTAGTAGAGCCACGCTGCATCTATTGTGGTTGTAGCACGAATGCGTCGGCTCGAACGGGGTAGTACCACGCTCTCACAAATACCAGCGTAACATAGCAGCTTAATGCTGCTGTGTTTCGCATGGTGAGTGTAGAGGACCGGAGACCCTTTTTACTGGAAACGGGGCATTTCATCTTAGTCCTCGGATGTAGATGTCGATAGGCCACAAAATCTACTCACCATCAGGTGGACTGTGTGCTCGTTTGTCACCTTTAAAGTGATGTGAAGTGATCTCATTGCTTTCAACGAGTAGTTTATCTATCTCGTTCATGCTAAATATAAAAAATAAAACTTAAAGGTGTGAGATGGAAACAGAAGTATTATCCTATTCTTTACGCTAGTGTTCTATTTAGTATATACCAAAAACACAACTGAGTAAATATTTTAAACCGGAAATTATTTTAATGTAATATTTAAAAATAGCTCCACCACTGACTCATTATTCCTACTTTATGAATTTACAGTAATATCTCGTATTTCTTTTTTTTTAAAACGTTACCCCCCCCCCCACTATTATTTTCTCCTGTATCGTGGAGGCAGTTTACAAACATAAATTGCACGAGGATAAACATCCAAACCAGGAACAATTATTTGTAGGTCATACAAATACTTGTTCCGTGCGGGATTCGAACGCGCGGCCTCCAGCGCAACAACTCATTTATAAGCCACTGCGCCATGGAATCGTCAAACTGTGACGTATTGAACGCATAACGTGTTTTATCTTTAATACTGCGCGAGTGGACAAACAGATCAAAAATATAGTGTTTGTGAAGAGATAACAGTGCAGACTATGATTATTGTCGAAATATAATAATTTTGACAAGGACAAGCATTCATGATGAATGCAGTTTTAATTCTATAACATAATATTTTTGTTTTCACGTGAGAATAATTATATTTACTTTATAGTTAATTTTGCTACTTTGAGAGGTTTTTGAAATACGTTTACGTGGTAGAGCCATCCTGCAACTATATTAGTAGTATAGTTGTAGCACGAATGTGTCGGCTCGACCGGGGAAGGACCACGTTCTCACAGAATACCAGCGTAAAATAGCAGCTTAACACTGCTGTGTTTCGTATGGTGAGTGTAGGAGCCCGGAGACCCTTTTTACTGGAAAAGAGGCATTCCATCTTAGTCCTCATGGGTGACAACGCATCTGCATTTTTATTCTTTATTGAGTATAGATGTGTATGTGTATGAGTCACAGCAACCTCTTACCATCAGGTGGACTGTGTGCTCGCTTGTCATCCTATCCTATGAAAAAAGTAATTTAGTGTGCCAAAACTATAATAAGCGTTGCCAATTCGCATGCCAAGCGTGGCCTCTGTGGCAAATATACCCCCCCTTATGGCAATTTATTTGGGAGGATTATGTTTAGCAGTGGACTTTTGATATGCTGTAGTGAAAGTATGAATAAAATATCGGATTAAATTATTTATATATGAGTAATAAATGTGTTTTCAAAACCTTTATTAAACATTAAATATTAATATTTTATACTCTGTAATGTGAGACATTTATTTAAAAGGGGGGTCTTATTTTATTATTGTAAATATAACTAGAAACTTGTAATCTATTAATACTGATCCATTGTTATTTTTTAAAATATATTTATTTGTCCGCATAATAAGCTTGTTTTTCCACAAGGAAAAACAAGCTTATTTCGCGAGTAAAAAAAAACTTTTAACAAAACGTAAAAACAGACTTCAAAAACTAAGAAGAATAAAATAATTTTCACTAATTACATCGAAGAAATAGTTTAATCTTTTCAAGTTGGTAAAAAACTAGAATGTTATCTAAACAGTTAACATTAGAACCTTCGTCCCCTACCTACAGCTGCCTTTAGAGGTATTTTTTTTTCAAATTTATTTAAATGGTACGTCAATTGAGGTTAAGTTTATTTCATAAAAAATAATCATTTAAATGAGTAGAGCCGTTTCCAAGAAATCGGTTAACATACATAAAAACGCATACACTACTAATATAGAACCTACTCCTTTTTTGAAGTCGGTTAGTAAAATAAACCTCATTTATAAGTTTACCTTTTGTTATTAGTGTTCCTTTACGTCCTTTAAAGCAGAAGTTATCCGAATGATTTTGTTAAACTTTCAGTCCAGTGAAAGTACCCTCGGCGTTCCTTCTTGGATTTACGCACTCAAAACACAAAAACACAACACACCTTCACAAAGGAAACACAAAAAAACACTTAATTTTTTGCGCAAGTAACCGTTAGTAGCACAGACAGTCAAAATATTTATTTACCTACAGTCTTGTCAAAAACCTCTAGGTTTTACCGATTATCACGTTAACCGATAACCGAGATATTTTGTAATCGAGAGCGCGAGAGTAGCGCCCGTCCGCCTCTACGCACCGCATGTACACTAGTGAGAGGCGCGCGCGGCGCGTTCAGTCAGTGTTGCCGAGAAATAAGTACTATTGTGCCGTATTATTTAACCATCACAGAAAATATTTAAGTTTCTCTCTCAAATACATAAAAGAATCTGACGTTTCTATAGCCATTCAATTCTACGGAAGAGCCATGACGGCTCAGGGGCTATGCGCTGTAAATTTTATAATATGCGAGCAATTCGGATTTGATTCCCCAGCTGATTTACCACGTGCTCGGCGGTAAAAAAGCGTCGTGAGATTATCAGCGTGTCTGATAAATGAAGAAAACATTTTGAAGATACACATATGAAGTTCACAAACGAGCGACGCGATCAACACTCGTACATAAACCCTCACAGAGATAAGAGGAGGCCTGCGCCTTCGACTAGGGCGTGTAAAAGCTGTAGTTTTACATTTTACTTTAAATACTGTATTACTCAAAAACAGGTGTGCATGTTTTTTTCTCTGTAAACTCTCTAAAAGAAGTAGATTTTTGCCTAAGAAAATGTTTTTATTATTAATTCAAATTCGCAGTTACATTTAACCTTCAATTTTGGTAAAAATCTGTAGAATTGCAACACTAAGAAGGGCACCCGAAACTCGGACTCGGACATGCTTCTGCTTGGAATGCAATCTCCCTCACTCTCTCAGTCACACATGCATTTTCTCAAAACTCAACCAGTTTGTCTCGTTTCCTCCTTTATGAATGGTTGCGTTTATGTAGTGTTGCCTTACCGATTGCGCTAAGTTTAAACACTGGGCTGGACCTTATTTTTTTATTGTTACTTTTTTTGATATAACGCGTTCTTTTGAATCGACTGCTTACTTGAATTGAACGATCAAATTGAAAATAAATGTTTCTTTTGTGCTGTTAGTTTTTTCGTAAAATACTATAAAAATAAACAGGAAAAAATAATTTAACCCACAAAATATTAAAAATAAATCAATCTATGTCTGAAAAGCGCCGGATTCCAATTTAATAGTCTCTAGATACACAGTAGTTTCAAAAATATGGCATAGATTCCTTTTGATTTTGATCTTAAAATGCTAAAATGCATTTTACGTTTTATCTAGCGACTGTCATAGGGCTCTGTCAGATTTAAATTTTAATACCGGACATCTACACGGGCTTGAAATCGAAAGACACTTGACACTATCAAGAGTAACCAATCTGAACAGTCTGTATCATATTCACATTTATTGCACACAAAGTATACAATAGCAATCGAATCAGATGCATATTATTTCGAAGTGTCAGAAAATGTCTATTGGGATAAACAATGTGATTTGTAAAGAACAGTTATTAATTATTATTGTGTAATATAAACTCTAAAAAGGCAAAAGGAAAAGACCTATGGCAATATTTACGTCAAAAACTTATTTCAGATAAAACGAGTTGACAACGCATCTTCATTTTGATACTTTGTCTGTGGAATATTTGTTTTTAGATAAATCTTTCGCTATCAGTCGGTCTACCAAGTGTGCATCACATGATCCTAATGTTAATATTCAGAGAAAAAGTTTGCATAACCTTCTCACATTCTTCAACACACCTAAGTTTACACCGCACCTAAGTTTGATATTTTTATCGAACTGCTATAAAATTTCTTTATTAAATAATTTTTATTACACTATAAATTTTGTTCGAGATTTCTTTGTATGTAATTAATTCGTAACACATATTGACGTTGATGAGTTCTAAATTTATCATATTGTAGAAAGTACCTTTAAACGCAATTTTTTTTAATGGAATAGGGGGCGGCTCACCTGATGGTAAGTGACTACCGCCGCCCATGAACAACCGCAACACCAGGGGAATTGCAGATGCGTTGCTGACCTTTTAGAAAGGTGAAAGCTCTTTTCTTGAAGGTTCCTAAGTCGTATCGGTCCGGAAAATTCGCTGGTGGTAATTGATTCCACAAGGAAGTCGTGCGAGGGAGAAAACTTCTTCTAAATCGCACAGTGGTGGACCGCCAATCATCCAGATGGTATGGATGGTAACGCGAGTTTTGTCGCGATGTGCGATGGTGAAATTGAGCGGCTGGAATTAGTCCGAACAATTCCTCAGAGCACTCCCCGTGATAGATGCGATAAAATACGCAAAGAGATGCAACATCTCTGCACAGTGCCAGTGTATCGAGCCGATCAGAAAGAACTCGGTCGTCGACGATTCGGACCGCACTGCGCTGGATGCGGTCAAGTGGAAGGAGCTGGCACTGGGGTGCCCCGGCCCAGAGATGAGAACAGTATTCCATGTGGGGCCGAACTTGCGCTTTGTAAAGTTGCAAGCGATGTGCCGGCATGAAATACTGTCTCGCTCTGCTGAGCACGCCAAGCTTTTTAGAGGCCAATTTGGCCTTCCCTTTCAAGTGACCACAAAACTGCACACTATTCGATATGTCGACGCCAAGGATTCCGATACTGGCTGAGGCAGCAAGGGGAGTGCCTTGAAACTGAGGAGATACGACAAAGGAGTTCTTTTTAGCAGTAAACGCGCAAACTTGTGTCTTCTGGGGATTGGACTGGACTAGATTTAGTCGGCCCCAATCCGAGACTTTGTTAAGCAAAGACTCGACTTCAGACACAAGTTTGTTCCGGTACTCGGCGACGTTTTCCCGAGAAATATTGGCACGGCCGGTATCTAAGGCATCACCAGTGCTGTCGTCTGCATAGCAATGAATGCTACCAGTTAGCAACATATCATTGATATGCAGGAGAAACAGCGTTGGTGAAAGCACGCAGCCTTGTGGAACACCAGCGTTGATAGGTTTGAGATCAGAGCATGCACCGTCTACTACGACCTTGATGCTCCGATCAGCAAGGAAACTGGTGATCCATTTGCACAATTTCTCGGGAAGCCCATAGGCAGGAAGCTTCGAAAGAAGCGCTTTGTGCCAGACCCGATCAAAGGCCTTCGCTACGCCCAAACTAACGGCCAATGCCTCCACCTTGGACTCTACTGCCTCCGCCCATCTATGAGTTAAGTAGACTAGAAGATCAGCAGCTGATCAACCCCGACGAAAACCGTACTGGCGGTCACTAATCAGCTGGTGATCCTCAAGGTACCTCATGAGCTGGCAGTTTATAACGGTTTCCATTATTTTGGAGAACAAGGAGGTGATGGCGATAGGCCTGTAGTTGGACGGGCCTGAGTGGTTGCCTTTTTTAGGGATCGGGTGCACCAAAGCTGTCTTCCATGAGTTCGGGACTACGCCTTGGGAGTAGGAGTACCGGAAAAGACGCGTTATTATACTCGTATTATTATATTTTTCTGCCGACTTCCAAAACTTTGTACTGGGCGAACCGATTTCGATGATTCTTTTTTTATATGAAAGCTGATAGTTCTCGTGTGGTCCCATATGAATTTGATCAAGGTCAGACCAATGGTTATTGAGTTATTCTTAAATAACCTATATTGAAGTCTCTTATATTGAAGTCGGCTGTACAAATTTTTTAATTTTAAATTATTGTTTATACAATATTTACAGTAGTTGAAAGACTTGAGAAAGAAACTAAGTTATATAGTTATTTGCCGATAGTTTTAAAAATTATTCGATATTTTAACTTCAAATGATAAAACATCAGACAACCAGACCCAATTAGAATAAAAGTGACAAACGAGCACACACACCTGATAGTAAGTCGTTGTTGTGGCCCATAGACATCTACATTTATCCTCTATTACTAATCAAATGCGGATGCGTTGTCACCCGTGAGGACTAAGATAGAATGCCTCGTTTCCAGTAAAAAGGGTCTCCGGTTCTCTACATTCACCATACGGAACACAGCAGCGTTTTACGCTGGTATTCTGTGAGAGCGTAGTCCTTCCCCGGTCGACCCGACCCATTCGTGCTACAACTATACTACTAATATAGTTGCAGCATGGCTCTACCACATTATACGTTATACTCTACAATATATTTACGACAACAATGTCAAAATTAAATTAATAAAGTTGATGATCCTCTAGCTGACTCCAACGATAACTCCTAAATTCTGTTGGAATCAGGACGAGGGCGCTGTGTGGCAAAATGCTAATTTACCTATGCCTCGGGCCGGATCAGAAGGAACTGTGATCTTGATTAATCATAAAATTTTGGGTACAGTTGCGATTCAAACCGAAGACCTGTGACTCAGTAATCAGATTCTACAACCATAAACTCACGCGCTCGTTAATAGGAATGTTGAAATCAAATATTTTAATACCATCGATACTGCTTGACCTAAATTAAAAGCAGTAGTATGTAGTTATAACTCAAAAACATTTCAATGCAGCCATCGACATTAATGTTGGACAACTCTGAACATTCCACTATTGTCGTGAATTCCTCACAAAAAGCGTATTACACTCACCTGGAGTGGTTAGCGGGAAAATTAAAATATGTTTATGGCATTGTTAGTAATTAAGAAAAAACTTGGATTAAGCTCAGTATAATACATTAGATTTTGTTGTTTCTATATCGAAGATGAAATACTCGGTGATTGCGATGATGTAGATATTATTTATGTTGAAATCAACTTGGTAAATCATTGATGCTACCAACGCGACAACGAAAGCTTTTACCAGAATGATCTTATACCCTCCAATAGCTGACGTTAAAATCATCTCCTATATGCGAGATGTAAGAAACACTCACTAGGTACCCTAACTAGCGTGGTGACCATGGCAAATTAATTTTATAATGGCTGTCCCACATCTAAAGGCTGCAGACTGTTACCTCCTAATATCCGCAGTGTTTTCACTTTCCTTTTCTCTTGAAATAACGTCACGTCCATACTAGGATTTTCTCCTGAATCGTAGAGGCATTTTACATACAATACAATACATTTTCACAAGTACTAATATCCAGACTCGGAAAAATTATTTGCAGGCCATAACAGAAACAGAAACTGTTTTATTCAATATAGATTATAAATAATACTTATTGAAATTTACTCTTTTGTTTAATTACCACTGGTTCGAAAAAAACCTTTGTCCTGGGAAGAACCAGCAAGAAACCCAGCGGGACTTTCTTTTTTAAATAACAGCTCATGTATGTTACACAATACTTAACAACACAACAAATTAGAAACAGCTTGGTAGCGATCACCTCATTTCCAGGGGTTATTATCATCCATACGACAACCATCCAGACCCGGCACAATTATTTGTTAGGCCATACAAATACTTGTTCCGTGCGGGATTCAAACCAGCGGCCTTACTTACAATATCAGTGTTATATGTATTATTACAAAGACGGATGCCTTCAATGGTCCTTACTTCATTATCCAAGTAAATACTAGTAAAAGTTCCAGAACAGAGTTCAAATGTAATGTAAAAAACATGAGGAGAATCACATTAAATAATATAGTATTACAGAAAACTGATTATTCTTGTGTTATACAAGTTAATACCCTAGCCCGAATCTGCATCCAGCACGCAAAACCAGCTGATAAAGTATGCTAATAAACTTAAAATACAGCAGAACAAGCTCTAAACAACAAACAAAGATGCAGATAGCTAAGCCGAGAAGCTCAGAACTTACATACTCATATTATAGTTGTTTTCGCGTTTGAATAAAAAAACAGTGATATTTTCCAAGAATATTATTAGGATTTCAAAGGCATAAAAAAGCTTTGAGCAAACGCAGCCAACGGGCACTTAGCACTATCCCACGAGAAGTAATGCTACATTTAAATTTTATTTTTTAGATTTTACTGTTACAGCTTATAGTTACAGCCTCCCCTATAGATTGTCTCACGGGGTGGACATTTGCCATAGTTGTCACGATTGGCAAGCGGGTTGGCAACCGCAGTTTTTATTTTTAGTCGTTATTGGGAAGACACCGCTGCCCATCTCCTGGTATGATTTCCTCTGTCGCATCTTACGACACATGTGATGATATGGGATAGTGTATATTCTTACACCGCCACTACACGGGTTTTAGATTTTATCGTCAATAAACTGTTTGTTAATTTAAAAATTAATAATTGGGTAAATCTACTAGATTCATCTCAAACATATCTGCATATATACCGTTACATCGTTAACAAGAGATACCAATCTCGCACATGTGGCAATAAAACGAAACGAGGCAAAGGAAGTTACAAATGGCGGCCGAACGAAACAGCCGGCCGCAGACCGAATGCAACACAGTATGCGTGACGTTAAAGAATAAAAAATTTAGTGCTGATTATGAGAATTACGTAGAACATTATTTGTATTGATAATATACGAGAGGGAACACTCCCGTAACCATGAGTGCTACTGAGCACTGGCTACGTCAGGAATTAAAAATAAATTAATATTAAATGTATTTATTATTTTTTTTAAAGTGTAATTTATAATTTATTATCTACTTATGTTTAATATATACAATATTAAATACTATAATAAAAAAATAAAAATATAAATATATTGGTAAATCCAATTGGGCATACCTTAAGCGCATTAAAAAAACTACGTATAACATGATTATACGGAATTTTTAAAGTAGTTTAAATACATTTCGACAGCACTATCGGCTTCAACATCCTCGAAAACCATGAAAATGACACCCGTGATGAAAAAATTGATACCTATTGCAGCCGCCATCTTGGATTTACATTTCGACAGCACTATCGGCTTCAACTCTCTCGAAAACAATGAAAATGACACCCATGATGAAAAAATTGATACCTATTGCAGCCGCCATCTTGGATTTACATTTCGACAGCACTATCGGCTTCAACTCTCTCGAAAACCATGAAAATGACACCCAAGATGAAAAAATTGGTACCTACTTCAGCTGCCATCTTGGATTTACATTTCGACAGCACTATCGGCTTCAACATCCTCGAAACTCATGAAAATGACACCCATAATGAAAAAATTAATACCCATTGCAGCCGCCACCTTAGATTTACATTTCGACAACCCTATCGGAGTCAACTCTCTCGAAAACTATGAAATTGACACCCATGATGAAAAAATTGATACCTATTGCAGCCGCCATCTTGGATTTACATTTCGACAGCACTATCGGCTTCAACTCTCTCGAAAACCATGAAAATGACACCCAAGATGAAAAAATTGGTACCTACTTCAGCCGCCATCTTGGATTTACATTTCGACAGCACTATCGGCTTCAACACTCTCGAAAACCATGAAAATGACACCCAAGATGAAAAAATTGGCACCCACTTCAGCCGCCATCTTGGATTTACATTTCGACAACCCTATCGGAGTCAACTCTCTCGAAAACTATGAAATTGACACCCATGATGAAAAAATTGATACCTATTGCAGCCGCCATCTTGGATTTACATTTCGACAGCACTATCGGCTTCAACTCTCTCGAAAACCATGAAAATGACACCCAAGATGAAAAAATTGGTACCTACTTCAGCCGCCATCTTGGATTTACATTTCGACAGCACTATCGGCTTCAACACTCGAAAACCATGAAAATGACACCCAAGATGAAAAAATTTATATCTATTGCAGCCGCCAACTTGGATTTACATTTCGACAGCACTATCGGCTTCAACACCCTCGAAAACCATGAAAATGACACCCATGATGAAAAAATTGATACCTGTTGCAGCCGCCATCTTGGATTTACATTTCGACAGCACTATCGGCTTCAACACCCTCGAAAACCATGAAAATGACACCCAAGATGAAAAAATTGATATATTTTGCAGCCGCCATCTTGGATTTACATTTCGACAACACTATCGGCTTCAACACCCTCGGAAACCATGAAAATGACACCCATGATGAAAAAATTGGTACCTAATTCCGCCGCCATCTTGTATTTACATTTCGACAGCACTATCAGCTTCAACACCCTCGAAAACCATGAAAATGACACCCATGATGAAAAAATTGGTACCTACTTCGGCCGCCATCTTGGATTTACATTTCGACAGCACTATCGGCTTCAACACTCGAAAACCATGAAAATGTCACCCATGACAAAAAAAATTATACTACTTGCTTTTAGTACGTACTACTATTATTTATTCTGTGCTTTTAAATATTGTAATAAAAAAATGTCTTATTATTATTATAATTAAATATTTAAGAAATTTGGTTATTAGAATATTGTGTATTTGTACAGCGATCTTTTTGAGCCGCTGCAAACAACCGAAACAATGTCCACTCACGAAGGCGACTGAAGCCAAACCACAGAAAAAAAAAACAAAAAACCAGCACAAACTATATAGAAACACTACCAAACCAGTGGCATACAGTCCATACTATAATTTTTCTTAGAGGTATTATTATGTCATGACAGTTTGTCCATGTTGCAGTAGATGTCACTTTTTTAAATTTAGCCATGCTTGGCCAATTAAGAATCAAACAAATTAATGAATAGTTTAAAATACAATCGAACCTTTCTAACTTACTATTTTGTTACAAAACAAATTTGTAATTAAATTTTTAGTATAATTTATTTATTTTACATTATTCCCTATATATAATGTACTCTGTGAGCCAAACTAAACTACTCATTACTACTCTGTGGCTGTAGCTTCCCATTTAGAGAAAGAGTTTTGGCGGGAACTCGACCGGCGGCGGCTTGCTGCTCCTGTATTATTGTTTAAATAATGGTTTGAAGTGGACTTTGATATGTAAAAGTAGTGCGATTTTGTGTATTAAGTGTCTGCGCATGTGAACTATTAATGGAAACTGTGAAACAAGTGCTCTGATGGTGATGGAATCTCAAGATAAGCTGTTTGTTTGCATAGGCGCCTTTAGATACCATCGCCAACTGTCAGCTGCCTGCTGGCTCAAGTTACCGTCAAAATCTCCCAAGGCTGCACAATGTGACGCATCAACATATTGTGAAGCAGTGAAATATGAAGGAAAATTATACATGAAGACAAGGCTGTATGGCATAGTTCCTTTGCCTGCTCTCTCGAGCGAATAATAAAAACAACAACAACAACCATTTAGAGAAATATTTTTGTATACGAGGCTAACAAATCAACGAAAATTTCGCCATTTTGGAGCCGAAAAAAATTAATTATAGCTAAACAAAACAAAACTACACTGCCATTTACATTCAGTGGCTTCCCACATGATAGATGAAGAGATTAAAAAATAGATTGAGTTAAACAATTAATATTTTCAAAAGTTATTGTGTTTACAAGCCACAGGGACATGATAAATCCACACCATAAGCCACTAAAACCCTTTTTTTTTATTTAAAAATAGCAATTAATCGATTTAAAAAAATATTAATAAGTTCAACAATCATTTATCTTTCTAACAATGTGCTTTTTATATCATTTATATGTATAATATGATTGCTAGATACGATTTTATTCGATAAAATGTTGGAATCTTAATTTTTAGGCGATAGTAGAACACACCTTGCGCTTCCGCTTAAGGTATGCAATAGTGTGAAACTTAATTATCGTATATTAAATTATATTAAATTCGTAAAAAATAAATCAATATAAAAATAAATTAATGTGGTCAAACATCAGACTTAAAAATATTTTAGTTCTAATTTTAAACGTCCGGTTATAACAATATTATTATTTATGTAGCGCTTGTTATTTGTGATAAAATATATTTATTAGTATCTATATTCTATTTCTATCTAAATCATAACTAAAATTGTAGAATCTTTATGTTATTTTGAAGTTTTCAATTTTCAGACGCTTTTGTACTAAATACCTGATTTTGAGACAATAATAAAATTGTAAATTTTTGACGTTTTGGCTATGCACGAGTTGTTTAAAGAAACGGGGACCAATTTAGTTTTATTTGAATACTTCGATTTGATTTAATATTTGTCTTCGATAGTGTAAATCTGAGAATTTACGTGGTCTAGCTAGTGAGAAATTAAAATATTTCCTTAAACTATCTTATGGCAAAGTAAGAAAGTTATGATAATTAAAATGATGTAATTCCTCGAAATATTTGTAACTGGCTTAAATTAAAAAAAAAAAACAAACGCTGAATCACGCCTCTTGCTTGGACCTTGTACTTAATTAGTACTTAATATTTCTAAATCGCTAATTACAATAATTGAACATAATATGCCCGTGATTACAATGATGTTGAGTCATCAGTAGAAATGCATCATCTCCCAGTCGAAATTTAAATTCGATTGTACAATTACTAGTTGAAGTTTGATAGGGAAATAAATTTATATTTATCGCTATCAGCTGTTCCCCGTGACTTCGTCTGCGTCGAAATTATTACGATTGGATTTCATGGGTTTTAATTTTGTTTTTACGCGAAACCCTAATATTTTTTCTAAATTAAAAGTAGCTTAAGTTACTTCTTATAACATCAGCTATATGCTAGTGAAAATCCCGTCAAAATCGGGCCAGCCATTTCGGAGATTAGCTGGAATACATATAGACAGACAGACAAAAAATTTAAACATAATTTTTTTTGGTATAAGTATTGTATATACTTTCATATGCATTTAATAATAAAATTGAAGTGTCTGTAATGTCAAAAAAGTCTGTTATTTTGATATTACAAACAGACACTCTAATTTCATTCATCATAATTTCATTTATTTGTTTAGATAATATAGATTCTTATACAATACAACCAAATTAATAAAGCAGTAATCATAGGTAAGTCAGTGTTCGACTCCAATACAACAGAAAATTTGATTTTGATTACAAAATTCTACTTGTCGAAGATGAACGTGAGGATGTTAATGTTGAAATTGGATATAATATACATGTTTAAGGTTGTCACACATCAAACGAGCCGGTCATTTAGATGGAAGTACCGACAACGGATGGGAAAGAATAGTTCCTCCTAGTGGCAACCGCCGTGCTTCGCGACCCCACTTTAGTTGATAGATATAGGAGGTCTTTAAACTGTGATACAGGTGGCAACGAGTAGCGTCAACAATCAAAGATAAAACGAGGTAGAAAGTGTACACACAGAAATAATACACACATAGAGTAAGTATAGTGTCGAAGGTTACTTTACGTTTGTCTAAGGTTAAGTACAGTTAAATAATGCGTTTGATTAATTTGCGATGAATGATTCACAGTTTGTAACTAATGAGGGCTTATAATTTTAAGCTCACCAGATGTCGCTAGTTGGGATTGAGGTTAAGTTATTTAAAGTACAAGGTAATTTTAATTGAGGAATTGCTTTTTAAATAAAAGTTTATCGGTTATTAGAGTGTTTAAATAATTAAAACGATACATCAGTGATATGACCTTTAATTTTATACACCTTTTTAACTCTTTTTTTTTATTAAATAAAACTATTTTATTGATTTTATCGCGTTTAATTTACTTTTTTTAATTCCCGACGTTTTGGGTGCTTTACAGCAACTCATGGACACGGGGGGGGGGGGGGGGGGGGACTGTGATGTTTGACGTCCCGATGTCACAGTTAGCCCGGCTACCTTCAGTTTTTAATATTAATTTTTCTCTTTTTTTTAATTTTCCTACTTTTAGGAATATGTGTAGTTTAGTTTATCGATTTCTAATCTTTATAATATAAAATATAGATCTTTAGTTTTTCGAACAAATTAACTTCTCGCGTTATGAAAGCTGTCAAATATTTCACCTCATTCCTAAATGATGCCGCCCTAGTGGCAGAAAAAGTCGTGGATGTCTCATTGACACAAGTAGTCGCAAGTTAGATAAGGTAATAGGTGCAGTGTTGATTAGCAGCAGTGTTACCATCCTAATCGTACTAGTAGCCTGATAAAAAGCTTTACCACTTGCTAAAGAAATTCATATTATAAAATAGTCCAAATTTATAAAGTGGATTGCAATGAGCCACTACCCCCTATCATCGCGTACGTGTTGTAAGAGGCGGCAGAGAGAAATGAAACAGACAGAGAAATAGAGAGAGCAGATGGGAAGCAGCATCTTCTGATAACGGCTAAATATAATCAAACAACAATTAAATACAGAAATAATAAAAAAAGGTCAAATTGTTTCATTGATTTTTTTGACATGAAATGAGATTAAGGTAGCATCCAATAGCTATGCTTTGGTTAGTTTTTCTTTAATCTGATTTTAAGTTATTTGTACAGTTAAAACGAAATTAACTTTCAATTAAAATAGTGTCAGGGGTTAACCGTCAATTTGTCGTGGTGCGGGTCCCTTCGGACATAACCGGCAATCATCCAATTGGCCCAACAGAAGTGAATGCCCTCACGACTGTTAATTCTTGCTATTAACTTTGCGCTATTGGTATATGTTGAATTCAAGACGCTTTTGCGAAGGGAATTATGTTTGTGTTAACAGGCTTTGGTTTTACTGAGTTTGTTTCAATGGTCTCAGGACAAAGGCGTTTGCTAATGACTTTATTCTTGAGCCACACATTCGACGTTCACAGATGTGCTTTTTTTATGATTCTCAGACCGACACGACTCTGATGTTTCTTGTACTAGTAACTTGTACCACTTCTTAAAATGTATGTTCGATGGATTTGTGATTTTTATGTTTACGCGAACACTACACGTTTAAATGAAAACATAAGTCTGTGAACACGTACAGGATCGTTCCCGTCACTACATCAGATTTGATTGACCACAAATCCTCGCTTTGCCAGGCTATTTAAAACACAAAACATCCTGTTTTCAATAAAGAAGATGGTTTGGTGCTAACAACTGCTTGGAATTCTATTATAATTAACAAAAGTAAATCCCAACTTGGGTTGGGATTGATTGAGCATACAAGACTTTAAGATACTATAAGCTCATTCTGCGTAGATCGGACCAAAAATGTATAATTTTAAACTGAAGGTAGTCGTGGTTAATTATGACATTGGGACGTCGAACACCTAATCCCCCACGCCTACCCCATGGAACATGAGTGCTGTAAAGTACTCGAAACGTTGGGAATATGAAATAAGTTAATGTACGCGATGAAATTCGTTAAAACTAGTTTCATTTAAATTTGATATGTTTTTTTTAATAGGATAAGGGTGAAAAACGAGCACACAGTCCACGTGATGGTAAGTGGTTGCTGCGGCCCATAGACATCTACATCGATCCTCTGTTACAGATCAAAATGCAGATGCGTTTTCACCCGTGAGGACTAGGATGGAATGCCTCATTTCCAGTAAAAAGGGCCCCCGGCCACCTGCACTCACCAAGCGAAACGCAGAGGTAAACCTCTACTTCACGCTGGTATTCTGTGAGGTCGTGGTACCACCTCGGTTCGAGCCGGCCCATCCATGCGACAGCAAAAGCTGCCGCCTGGCTCTACCAGGCTTTTTTTTTATTTACTTTACTTTACTTTACTTTTTTTGCTATTAGAACGTTAATTGTCTTTATATTAATAACTTTTTTGTGACGTTGTTGTTCTATGTCGTTGATCTATTCTTTTATCGATTTAATAAACTTTATACTTTTTACAATTCAAAATGGGTAAAAGTGTGAATTATACAGTGAATGTAAATAAAACAGTTGTTGCCTTCTCATGAAAATCAACGTCAATATAAGAAATGCTTAAAGTAGCTATAGATCATAAAGTTAAACGCAATACAGGCATCAAAGTAATAAAAAGAAATTGGGTTTATAACATTGCATAACCTCCCGTTGTGTGAAGATCATCGATCGATAATTTTTTAATTCGAGTCGAGATTGTTTTTTTATTTTGCTAGTTCAGAGGAAATGCATGTGCGTTGCTGGTCGGGGATGTGTTCCTGGAATACTCTGGGCGGAATCAACCTGAAGACAAACTAAATTGCGTTTGGGCAAGCGTAGTTTGCGACGCTTTCTGTTTAAATGAAGAAATAACTTGCCAAACGTGGGTGGTTAGAAAAAAATGAGTGAAGCCAAAGGTCCGAGCTATGTTGTATACCTTGGAAGAAACAAGATTAGCAGTGGGCACACTGTTATGAGTCACCGATGTAACTTTACTTTAAGAACACTCAATATTCTCTGATGCTGCGTAGTAACGCCAGTATAGTTTGTGACAGATGGCGTTATAACCATCCAGTTTACACCAGACGTAAAATTCCAAGGAGGTGTGAATGAGTTGCAGCGCTGAGGACTGCGGATTTGAATGCCGCTTTGAAAATGTATTTGTATGGCCTTACAAATGTTTGCCCTTGTGAAATTATATATGTTAAGTGTCTCTACGATACAGGAGAAAATCCGCCTACCGAGAGTGGGGATTACGGAAAATTCTCTCTATAACAGGAAGGGCGTATGTTCAGCAGTGGGCTTTTTAGGCCTGTGAAGTAAGACTTGACAGCTATTGGGTTCTATTTGTACACATAAATAAAATTGAAGTATGTCTATAGTATAAAAATAACTGCCTTTTCTGCCGACTTCCAAAAAGGAGACGGTACTCAATTGGAGTGTATGTTTTTTTTTTATGTGTGTTACCTCATAACTTTGTATTGGGCGAACCGATTTGGATGATTCCTTTTTATATAAAAGCTGATAGTTCTCGTGTGGTCCCATATGAATTTGATCAAGGTCAGACCAATGGTTAATGAGTTATTCTTAAATAACCTATATTGAAGTCGCTTATATTGAAGTCGGCTGTACAAAATTTTTAATTTTAAATTATATTGAGATGAGGTGGTTATAAGCTATGAATAATATTTTTTTATATTTTGGTCTGTTTGTCTGACTGTCTAAGCTAATCTTCGAAGTAGCCGAAGTGATTGTAATTAAACTTCACGAATAGATACTATACTACTATACTTCACGATAGAGAGAAAACTAGGAGTGATCTATTATACATATTATATCTGAAAAAATAGAGAAACGAAATATTAATAGAATAAATGGTCTTTGATTATCTTAATAGATTTAAGATGGCGTCACATTAAAATATCTTGTCCACGTGAAGTCGGGGCGAGTCGCTAGTTTACCGAAACTGTCTACTTAATATATCGTTTCTGTTTTTTTAAATAAGTAAAATAACTCGGTTACTAACACGCTAAGTGCTATCTCCGTTATGCCTCTAAATGTACCAAATAAATAAACCCGTTTTTGCTCCTCGCTCATATCGTTCAGCTCAAGTCGACTGATGAACAGCCTCTCTTTACATTGTCTCATAAGGGTTTGCCATATTTACCACGCTCGGCGGACGAAATAGTAGCCGCAGTTTTTTTATAGGATAAGGGTGACAAACAAGCACGCAGTCCACATGATGGAAAGTGATATTTGTAGCCCATAGACATCTAAATCTATCCTCGATAACGAATTAAAACGCGTTCTCAAACGTAAGGACTATTAAGATATAATGCTTCGTTTCCAGTGAAAAGGGTCTCCAGTTCTCTACACGCACCATTCGAAACACAGCAGCATTGAGCTGCTAGTTTACACTGGTATTCTGTGAGAGCGTGTTCTTTCCCCAGTCGTGCCGACCCATTCGTGCTACAGCTATACTACTAATATATCTGCAGCATGGCTCTACCACGTGATAAAATATTTTCTTATTGTTATTAGGAAGGCGCTGCAGCCCATCTCCTGGTTTATTACGCTCGGTTGCCTCTTGCAACATTTTTTTTATAGGATAAGGGTGACAAACGAGCACACAGTCCACCTGATGGTAAGTGGTTGCTGCGGCCCATAGACACCTACATCTATCCTCGGTTGCGAATCAAAATGCATAAACCTCTACTTCACGCTGGTATTCTGTGAGGTCGTGGTACCACCCCGGTTCGAACCGGCCCATCCGTGTGACAGCAAAAGCTGCCGCGTAGCTCTACCACTGTTATACATCCATCATCCATCCATCATCATCAACATCCATCGAACGATATGGGTTAGTGGATATGCTTACACCGCCAGTAAACGATAGATCTACTTCACGCATTAAGCTAGCGCACGACTACGGAATTCGGTCGTATACGTTTCCAATTAGTACTTTTTTTGACATAACTGTTTTGTTGTCCGCCACATGTGGGTCATGCTTACACCGTTAAGCCGCGGTTGGAATCGCGTGTAATGTGATTTCGCTTTCGTCGTTTTTTGCCTAACTCATTAGCCACTGGAAGACGGCTCTTGTGAGCGTAAAGCGTAAACGAAAACAAAAAAGCTATGGCGGTTACCGAGAAGTCAGTCAGTAGAGTAATGGCATATTTCTAAACCGATTACGGTAAAATCAAAGGAAATTTGTCAAATTTAATTCAATCATTTATTTATTTATAACAGTCTTTATAAGTCCACCGCTGAACATAAGAGTCCCTCCCCCAAAGAGAGAGAATTTATCTTTTAGTTGCTATTGTGATTTTTATTAAATGTTCTTTAGTTAAAATAACTGTTCTTTAATAAAGACAATTCATATAACCCCCTCAAATTAATAAAAGGCAGTTATTTCGATGTTAAATACAGACACTTCAGTTTTATTTTTATTTTTTAATAGGATAGGGTGACAAACGTGCACACAGTCCACCTGATGGTAAGTGGTTGCATTGACCCATAGACATCTACATACCTCTTTTCCAGTAAAATGGGTAAACACAGCAGCATTAAGCTGCTATTTTAAGGTGGTATTCTGTGAGAGCGTGGTCTTTCCCCGGTTGAGCCGACCCATTCATTCTACAACTATACTACTAATATAGCTGCAGCATGGCTCTACCACGTATATATATATATATATATATATATATATATATATATAGTACCACGGATATGTATAGTTCGATAAAAAAGGTTTTTTATCGAACTATACATATACGTGGTACTATACATTTAAGGTTGAAATTGTTTTTTTATAGTACTTGTAGTTTAGTCGTCAGCGTCCTTAGCTTGAATCGTAAGTCCTGGGCTCGATGCCTACCAAAAATACCAATAATAATCGTTACGAATGATAAACATGTTGGTGTTCGCGGTGTAGACCACTGCTGCCCATAGCCAGGAGGTAGTATTTAGGCACAGGTTGTGGTAGAATAAAGGTCGTTGAAAAGAGCTAGATACGATCTGACTGTATAATGTCTTGTTTTTAGGAATACGTGACGAGATGTGTTGTAATCTTCCGATCGTGGCCCAGCGGAGTTGGATCAGTCAATTGATCTCTTACGCCCGAAATTAATATTCGATCTTAATCTATTTTTAGCAATCGAAGATTGATAATTCAATCCATTTTATGGTTAGACAGTGCCAATAATCAATCCAGAGATTAAAATTACTATCTGCAGAAGCAAGCTATCCTTGGGAGGTCGGATTACAGAAAATGATACCTCTGTGGGTGAATGACAGTTTGTGTGTATCAATAACCTATCTGTTCAATTTTGACGTTTGGTTCGATCGGTGTAAACAATCCAAATTCGCAATCCGAGAAAAGCCTAGGATTAATCCTTCTAGTTAAAAACTCTTACGTGTTTTCATTTATTTTACACAGTATATTTGTTAAGTTATAACTTAAGTTGTAATTCGAAACAAGGTTTATATACGCTCAAAAATTAATAACAAATACACACGATCGAAGCTAAGCAGTGAAACTTGACAATGACCGTTTTTTCTGCTGACTTCCAAAAAGGAGACGGTACTCAATTCGACTGTATGTTTTTTTATGTGTGTTACCTCATAACTTTGTACTGGGCGAACCGATTTCGATGATTCTTTTTTTAAATGAAAGCTGATAGTTCTCGTGTGGCCCCATATGAATTTGATCAAGGTCAAACCAATGGTTATTGAGTTATTCTTAAATAACTTATATTGAAGTCGGCTGTACAAAATTTTTAATCTTAAATTATTTTACCGACGCACTGACGCTACGGAGACGCTACTTACCGGCGACGTTCCGTTATGTAATTTTTGTTCAAACTATAGATTTACATTGATTTAATAAAAATATAATAATATAAAAAATTTAGGGAGAAAAAAGTAGCTAACGTAACGTAATAACGTATAATTAGTGTCAATAGTAATAAATTTTAAATATCATTTTATGTTATTATATTAATACATCTAATTGAATGAAACAACAGTCGTTATGCATTCAACGAAACAGTTGAGAGGAATCGGATAGATGTTTGGATCGACTGCGATCGCCGCAAAAAAAAAGATAGGGCTTGTTAACATATGTTATTGGGATGTGGATTTAGATCTTTGGATAGGGTACAATCTCGGATTGTCTTTAATCTTAAAAAAGAGATACGTTATTAAGTTCGGGCGTTAGTCGAAGTTTTCAATAAACGCTCGTCGCGGGGAACAGCTAGTCCCCAATATAATATAATGATATTTTATTGCAAGCCTTTGTACAGGATTTCATATTTCCCTAATAAACAAGATTTAATTACGACCGTAAGGAAATCTGCATCTGATTAACTTTGCGGACATGTTAAATCCGCAACATACCTTTGGCATCAAATTATGTGTTTATTGTAGGCATAATGAACACGAAATATCGGTCGTGAGTTCAAGCACCCACTGCGATATATTTAGCGTTTAGTTTTAGAGTCATCGGTTAACGGGAAACACGGATACGAGAGTCATAGTGAGAGTCACGACAATGTGTTCCTAGAAAACGTTGCGTTTGGTGATATTTCAATTATTTTAGAAGATTTTTTTTAAAAAACCGTAATGACAAACCTACCTGATGGTAAATGGTTACTGCAATATATGGACACCTGAATACAACTTTGTATAAAATAAGGCTACAGATGCGTTGCCACCTCTGAGGATTTAGGGTCTAACAGCTTATAGCTAATTATAGCTTAAGATCACCAAGAATATTTAGTGATGATTACATCAGGAAATATTCTTGGTGGTCTTCTTCTATATAAATAAAATGATAGAGATTTTCAGTTGTGCGCGCATTACCGAAAAACTACTGGATAGATTTCTATTAGGTTTTCTGAGTTTTATTTCTTAGACAGTTGACCCTTATTTAAAAAAAATTGCGATATCTTCATTTAATATAAAGTTATTAAAGTTTTAAGAAACAACGATTTTTATAAGGGAGCCGTGTTTACTGATATGTGTTTTCTTTGTTAATATTTTTTTTGTTGCTATGTAGTAACTATAAAACTGCTAAAATTGCAAACGTTTTGAGTGATTACCAAGTAGGTAGAGTCACCCTGCAGAAATTATTACGGCTGAAGCGACATACAGACAAAATACTAGCGTTACGAATAAATAGGAGCACAATGCTGCATTTGCATAATATAACTATGCATCTATTCGAAATCGAGGATAGATGGAAGGTTCTATGGACCATAGAATCTACTTGCTTTTAATACTCATCATATTGCTAATATATAGTACAAAATGCCTTTCAAGTTTATTTCAGTTCTTTAAAAAGTTTCATAATAAAACAAACGTAGCATGTTTCACAAAAAAATTTCAATATTGATGTTTCGATACATTGCCGATTATCTAGAATATATCTGGGCTTGAAAAGTATACGCAATAGAGACAACGCGGAAGCGAAAGCGATATTTTTTTTTAATATGTATATTTTACGTAATTTCAACTTGATACTAGAATTAGTGATTCTAAAACCGGTGTCCGATGTTCCGGTTACATAAATATTCGATAGGTTATTTAACATGTGGAGCAGATTATATTGAACTCTTTAGCCGACTTCGAAAAGGAGGAGGATCTAATTCGAAAGTATGTTTTGTATGTTTGTTAAGCGATATATTTGTCAATTGTGAACCGATTTTAATGATTTTTTTTAGTTTATTATAACCGCGTTCACGGCGTTGTCATAAATTTGGTGAAACAATTCCATTCATAGTATGGGAAAATAGGAAAAATACGACTGAAGTTTTTAAGTTAATGTTGTGGAGACAATAAGTTCGGTGTTTTCGTCTCTTAACTTCTTTCACAATAAGGATTTCGTTTCCCGAATCTTACTAATCTATACATCGATACAAATAAATAAAATTGAAGTGTCTGTTTGTAATATTAAAATAACAGCTTTTTACTAAATGCATATGAAAGTATATACGGTACTTATAACAAAAACACAAATTTTAAAATTTTTGTCTGTCTGTCTGTCTGTTTGTTCCGGCTAATCTCCGAAACGGCTGGACCGATTTCGACGGGACTTTCACTGGCAGATAGCTGATGTTATAAGGAGTAACTTGATACCTATATTTTAGAAAAAGAATTAGGGTTCCGCACAGCATAATTAAAACCCTAAATTACACGCGGGCGAAGTCGCGATGAACAGCTAGTCTTTATATATAAAAATTACGTGTCACTTTGTTTGTCCGCGATGAACTCGTAAACTATTAAACTGAATTCAATTAAATTTTGTACATGTGTGCAGTTTGGTCCAATTTGAGAGATAGGATACTTTTTATCCCGATAAGTGACCTTCAATATTTTTTCATTGCGAATTTAAGGATTTTTTTCATAAGAAGGGTCGTCGGAAAGGGCAGAACAACGTCTGCCTGGCGAGCTAGTATGTATAATAAATATGAAAGTTTGTGTGGGTGTTCGTCCTTCCATCACGCTTAAACGGTTTGACGGGTTCTAGTAAAATATGGCCATTGAAAACGATTATGTCGTGGAATAGGATACAGGATGCTTTTTATAATAATTATTTGAGGTAGGTGGGTAACAGCTAGAATATGAGTTTTTTTTTATAGAATAGGGTGACAAACGAGCACACAGTCCACCTGATGGTAAGTGGTTGCTGTGGCCCATAGACATCTACATCTGTCCTCGTATGCCAATCAAAAAGCAGATGCGTTGTCACCCATGAGAACCTACGTCTTTTCCAGTAAAAAGGGTCTCCAGTTCTCTACAGTCACTATACGAACTAACGCTAACGAGTGTTAAGCTGCTATTTAACGCTGGTACTCTATGAGAGCGTAGTTTTCCTTGGTCGAGCCGACACATTCGTGCTACAACTATACTTACTAATATAGCTGCAGCATGGCTCTACCACGTACAAATCACGTACGCATACAAGTATTAATAACTTTATTTATAATCGTCACTGATATTCGCTATTAACTTTTGAAAATTGCATTGTTGTACAGGCGAATGATTAATAAAGAACAAGCTACAATATAGGTTATATTTATCGTTAATAGAAAGTGCTTTTTCCGTGAATTGAAACGGTGTTTACAAACCCTACACTCTGGAATATGAATGAGTAAGAGTAGAAGTGACCAGTTGGCACAATTTCAAAATGTGATTCATTCGTAACACAAAAATTACGAGTTAAAATGATTGATTCATGGTTCAATTATCCAATGTGAGTTATAACTACCAAACGTTGATGTTTTCGAGTCCAATTTTGACCTTAATTCTTAAGAACCACGTTAGGATTAAATGTTGTATGTTTGTGATTTGGATATACGCTTGACCTTGTTTTAAAATGTTTATTTTAAATTATTAATTTACTGACTATAAGAACCTACTTTTTTTAGGTTTTGCCTACTTACGAAAACAGCTGCCTCTCTTCCACAATTCCTTGTACTAACACTGACATCACTAAACTAGCACCGCTACCCCTAAAACCACTTCACTAGGAAAAACCACACCTGTCAATACCACTACACGTATTCCTTCTGAACTTAAGGATTTACTTGTACTTATCTAATATAGTCTGGGTTTTGAAGTGGTATTAATAGAGTGTATGGCCTATAAATAATTGTTTCGGGTCTGAATGTTTGCTGTATTTTACTTTTATGTATAATAATAATAATAATAAATATTTATTTCATTTCCAATTACACATGTTTACATACAGGAACAAATATGATTACAATTAAATAAAGTAACAATAAGTGTAACAAAAATGACATGCTATGATAAAATTAAAACTACGTAAGGTAGAATCTACAAAAGAAAAATAGAAAAGTCAAGTTTATAATTTTAGCTACCGCCTGAATTAGGTTGAGTACCTGTGTATGTAAAAGTAAAACACCATGATGCAAGAGCTACTGGGGGTTTAAGTTTTTTTTTAATTATATAAAAAACTTATCGCCACATTATACTAATGGCTGATTTTTTTTCAATCGGCTTATCATAAATTGATTTATGAGCTGACTGAATGTAAACGTGAAACAATTCAACTATTTTATAGTCATGCAACTGTAATTTATAATTTCTTTATATTGTATTTTACTCTATGAATAACTCTAATCTGGTAATTGAAAAAATTGGCACTAAGTGTTATAAAGATGACACAATACAGCGATGCTACAAGTTTTTCGTCAGTTGCATCTATAATGGCGGTGATATCTTTGAAACAATGTCGCACGGAGAAAGTGTGGATAAAATAGAATTACGTAATCGCATCGTAAGCTTTAAGCGTAATGAATTAATAATTTTATGACGGTGTTCCCCACTTTGTTACAATTGAATAAAATTATCATGCGTAATATTTGTTTTTAAGAAACTTTAATCTGATTTGCAAGTCACCCACAGGTCGTGAAAGCAGCTTAATTAATTTCTACCGACTTCAAAAAGGAGGCGGTACTCAATTCGACTGTATGTTTTTTTATGATAACTTTTTTCTGGATGAACCGATTTCGATGATTCTTTTTTTATCAGAAAGCTGATGATTCTCTTGTGTTCCCATATAAATGATCAAGGTCTGATCAATAGTTTTTCAGTTATTCTTAATAAGTTATATTGAAGTCGGTTGTACAAGATTTTTAATTTTTAATTATATTAATTAAAATCATTTGAATGGACAAATATTTTTTCTAGTAGAAAAGGTCATATTGGCTAGTCTCTATTTAGGCTAACTCTACTCTAATTTTTTTCCACTCTCTTAGTTCGATGGGACGGATATCCAATAGACCGGAGAGAGATCAGAAACAGGACAAACGGCTTTTGTTCTAAGCGTGCTTTCCGAGGCACGGGGATGAATCACCTCCAACTTCTGGACTCGGAGCTCCTACTAAGAATTATTTGACACAAAAAATCTTGATCAATAGTCGCGCTTTTGACAACTATACCAATAAAGCAGTCCAAAATGCTGATGTATCACATGCTTGGCAATGAAGGAAAATATTTTGAGAACATTGCCGCATACATTTTCATATTAAACTAGGTCTTATACCTCCCGTTGTTATCTGATGTCTGGCTTCTAGAAGCAAATAAATAAACGATTAGGAGTCATGCTCTCCAGATCGCTATCGAGGAATAAAATTTCACTTGCATTTGTTATTCGCACCGACAGCTACGGTAACAATAAGAATTATAATTGATTTCTTTGGATTTACACAATCTTATTGAGGAGCATTTTAGTTTTTTTTTTTAAATAGAACACACCAGCTTATGGTATGTGAATACTGAATACTGTGGTCAATAAAACACTTACCTCTACCTTCAAATTAAAATACAGATGGGTTCACCCTTGAGAACTAAGGTGAGACACCTCGTTGCCAGTAAAAAGCGATTTTTGAACGTGGTAGAGCCACACTGCAGTTATATATTAATAGTATAGTTGTAGCACGAATGGGTCGGCTCGACCGGGGAAGGACAACGCTCTCACAGCATACCAGCGTAAAATAGCAGCTTAATGCTGCTGTGTTTCGTATGGTGAGTGTAGAGAACCGGAGACCCTTTTTACTGGAAAAGAGGCATTCTATCTTAGTCCTCACGGCTGACAACGCATCTGCATTTTAATTCGCAAATGAAGATAGATGTAGATGTCTATGGGCCACAGCAACCACTTACCATCAGGTGGACTGTGTGCTCGTTTGTCATCCTTATTCTATAAAAAAAGGAGTCTCCGATTGTCTACATTCACCATACGAAACACATTGTGCTGCTATTTTACGCTGCTATTAAAAGCATGTTTGTATTTAGATTTAACTTCTCTTAGATTTTACTAGTTTTGAGATTTGTTTTTCATTCCTTCATTTCAGCCTATCAAAATCCAGGCCACCCTATAAACAGTTACATAAGGGGGATATTTGTCTTAGCAGTTTATTATTTTCTATTTGTTATTAAGAAGACGCTGCTGTCCATCTTCTGGTTTGATTCCCTGTGTTACCTTTTACGGCACCCATGGAACGATATAGGATGGGGGATGTTCTTAGTTCATTACTTTTTCTATCGCTACTACAGGGTAAACGACGCCACTCAATTTGGAGACGTTATCAAATGTTAAATGAGATAGAAAGCTAAAGCAACATTACGTGAACAAAATCGGCACAACGTTATTCATTGCAGTGCTCGTAATCCTCATAAATATTCTGAATTTTATTTGCGTTCCTGTATTGGTAATTTAATGTCTATTACATAACTATATAATAGCTTGTGTTTGATATTATATAATGTTCATTAATATTTTTCAAATCTGTTATTCGATCCAATACAGGTCATGTTAGCTATTAACATTTTGTAATATTTAATGAATTTATAATTTTTATTTCCGTGTATAAGAAGCATTTAATAAACACCTGTATTTATTAAATAATCTCTAAATGGAGATGCTTGATTACTAACTCGTTTGACTACGACTGGATCGTAATTGTATACAAAGCAACATGGAGGTCTATACGTCGTAGGGCCACGCTGCAGCTATATTATGTTCGCAACACGACTGGGTCGGCTCGACCGGGGCAAGACCACGCTCTCACAGAATACCAGCGTAAAATAGCTTAACGCTGTTGTGTTTCGTATGGGGAGTGTTGAGAATCGGAGACTATTTTTACTGGAAATAACGCATCTGCATTTTCATTCTTAATTGAGCATAAATGTAGATGTCTATGGACCACAGCATCCACTTACCATGAGGTGGAATGTGTGTTCGTTTATCACCCTATTCTATAAAAAAAAAGTCTTGTGGTAAGCGGCGCTAGCGACGTTGCGGGGTTCGGGTCCGATTTTCGTACGGTGCAAGTGTTTTTATGGCCAACAAATAACTGTCCCGGATATATTCACGATACAGGAGAAAATGCTAATATAGATGTTAAGTTTCCCTTAAAAAAATACTGAACACCTGGCTTTTAAGCCATTTGAATCTCAAGAACTTTATTGCTTAAAGTGGGTTGCGGGACCTCATTATAATTTTTAATGCTATTCCACTCGATATGGAAAGTTAATAAAAAATTACATTCCTAACTTCTCCGGAACGTAGATAAACACTGCACCAAAAATAAGTTCATTCAAATGTATACGAGTATACTCAATATAATTATGTATTTAACAATTATGTCTCCAGACTGTGTTTCGGTTCGGACATTTGCATTTTTGTCAATGATCTACACTTTTTCAGATACTTATTATCATTAGTATATATAATATATTTATTATTATAGTTTACTCATATAAATTAGTTTATATAACACATTGACTATGATATAACAGCACACTTTACTAGCACCGCGCGCGCTCATTGGTCGAAAGCCCGTGCTTCCTCGATTCCTGTTACACACTTCCGTCCCTTTTCATGAAATCACTCTCACAGATTTCGGGAAAGCGAGAGGAAAGATGTTACACAACAAAACTTATAATCTGACTGAGTATAAAAGTAACATATTTTAACAATTTTACTCATACAATTGTAATTTTTATTTTAATTTGTATTTTACTGTATGAATAAATTTTGTCTAAGGATTGAAAAATCGGTTCTTCAAGATATAAGAAAATAATTAATTCTACTTATATACTTGAAACAAAAGCACGCGTTCTCATGACTGCGGATGTTTATAAATAGGTATGCTACACTCTGTACGTTAATTTTAGACGTATCCTTTATGCGGGCAATTGACTTCCTCTTTGAAACGCGACCGCTCTGCAAGCCGCTTATTTCTGCTTTGAACTGGTTTCCTTACCTGAAACAAGAAAATTATTGTTTTTAATCTTTACTTTCTTTCTATTTCATTAGAAATTACGTGGTAGAGTCACATTGCAGCTATATCATAGTTGTTGTAGCACAAATAGTTCGGCTCGACCGGCATAGGATCACGCAATTACAGAATGCCAGTGTAAAATAGCAGCTTTATGCTGTTGTGTTTCGGATGATGAGTGTCGAGAACCGGCGACCCTTTCTACTGGAACCAAGGCATTCTATCTTAGTCCTCAGGGGTGACGCCGCATCGGCATTTTGATTTTTAACTGAGGGTAGATGCAGAAGTCTATTGGCCATAGTATCTACTTTTTATCAGGTGGACAGAGTACTCGTTTTTCACCTTTATTCTATAAAAAAAGACATTATTTTTATCAACGAATAATTTTTATAGGCTTAAGACAATAACGCTGTATAATAAAGCTCAAATGACTCAAAGTCTGGAGTACCACGAGCGATGGACAGGACTGTGCTCGAAATTTTTCTGCGTGATAAAATTCTTAGAAAATACTTACAGAACAACAAGAGTAACTGAATTAGTCAAGCGGATCAGTAAACTGAAAGGTCGTATCCCGGCCATATAGCTTGAAGGACCGACTACCGGGGACTACTATGGGGAAGAATGGTACTCGGGCGGCAGTGGTAATGACTTCATGAAATATGCAAGTATAAGATGAAACCGAAGTGGCTCAGGACTGTACTTGTTGGCAAGCTTTGGGGTTGCCTGTGTTCAGCAACATATTTTTTATTTTCATCCAAACAATAAAGATTTCGTTTTTATTGTGGCCTGGTTGTTTCGAGTCTAATTATTAAGTTTTATTGTTGTTTCAATTTAAATTGAACACAGAATATAATAAACAGACTGATTAAATTGAATACAGAATATACAGACTGAAGTGTCGCATGCGAACTTTATCGCGATTAAATCCTTTGAAGTGCGAGATTTTATTGACAGCGAAGTGTTTTCGGCTTCGCAAATGTAAAAGTCTTCGCGCGATTTGACTACAAACTAGACATGGGACGAGTACTCGGTTTGGATTCGGTACTCGGCGGATTCGGCCTTTTTTTAGGGTTCGGCCGAACACCGAGTATTAATGGCCGAGTACCGAATGCCGAGTATTCGGTACTTAATTATATTCCAGAGAAAAATAAAGACAGAAAGCCAGTTTTTATCATTATTATTATATTAGACACATTAAAACACCAGGAACATGAGAAGTAGCAGAAATATTTAGAGCGTACATAAGAATCTATAATAGAAATTTTTATTACTAATATTTAAAATTTAAGAGAGGATGATCAATAATTTTTCTAGATGTTTTCAGATAAAACGATTTCTATAAGCAGTAATTTTCGCGCCAGATAACGAAAACTATCTCTCGAATATGAACTCATGTTGTCTCATTTGACTAGTAATCATTAATCACTCATCAACAGTATCCGTGGGTGTGTGACTGATCGAGTACCGATACAAGTACTTTTCTTTCGATACTACTTGGTACTAAGTTTTAAAGTATCGATATCCAAAGTACTTGGTATAAAAAGAAAAGTATCGAGTAACTACTTGTATTTACTCGTATCGTTCCATCGCTAACTCTGTGTAAGGGAAATAACCACACGCCGCCCGCTACCGCATTTTTTTAAAGCCGAGTATTCGGCCGAGTACTCGGCCCAATCTAGGCCGAGTACCCGGTGGCCGAGTACTCGGCGAATCACTACTCGTTCCATGTCTACTACAAACATCACAATAACTCGAATGTGCGAACTAGGCTTAAACACGCAAACGTGGCATGACCTTTTTTTAATGGTCCATCATTCATTCATTCATTACAGATTATCAACGTCTACTGTTATATTTAGGGTTTCCCATAGATTACCTTATAAGGGAAATACTTCCCATAGTTGCCACGCATGGCTGACGGGTTGGTAATCGCAGTTTCCTAATTTGTATCCATCCTGATTTGTTTTAATCAACTTAATTAATACTCGTAATCCATCGCACGGTTAAAACAATGTTTACATAAATACTTTTTATGTTGTATTGATTGACGACGCTCACACAACTGTCGTAAATCCTGTTGATATAACACCTTGGATATTATTCAAAGCAATTGCAAGCACTATTGTTCGCCAATATTGTATATTTTAAAGAATAACTCCTAAGTACTTTATGTTTGCTTATAAATTTTCATTGTAGTGTATTCGTAAAACAAGTTATGAATTGCTTATATTAAACCTGATAAGAATTATTCTTTATTAGCGACCCTTCCCGGCTTCGTCTTTATAGAATCTATTAATGTAGCCTTATTTAGATATAAGATTATTTTTGCACGTGTAGAGCCATGCTGCAGCTATATTAGTAGTATAGTTGTGCACTAATGGGTCGGCTCGACCGGGGAAGGACCACGCTCTTACAGAATACCAGTGTAAAATAGCAGTTTGAGACTGCTGTGTTTCGTATGGTGAGTGTAGAGAACCGGAGACCCTTTTTACTGAAAAAGAGGAATTCCATCTTATTCCTCACGGGTGACAATGCATCTGTATTTTGATTCGCAAACGAGGATAGATGTGGATGTCTATGGGCCACAGCAACCATTTACCATCAGGTGGACTGTGTGCGCGTTTGTCACCCTATCCTATATATATATAAAAAAATCAGGGGCCATTTATTCAATAACAAGTAGAAAGTAAAAAAAAACTGTTGTTGCTAACCCGCCTGATAGGCGTGTGGTCTATATCCAGCAGTGAGTTTAATAGGCTGTAATGGATAATAATGGACCAACGGTATCTTAGTACGGTATCTTGAGAATAATGTCTGATAAGTCAAACTGTAGGATGCATTTAGCTATGTACGTATACATGTATGTTCCACGCGCCGTATTGTGGAGGAAACATAATAGAAACAGAAACTTAAATAAGTTTCTGTTTCTATTATATTGTATATAATATTGAAAGTCACTCTTTTGTTTAATTACCACTGGTTCGAAAAAACCTCTGTGCTGGGAAGAACCAGCATGAAACCCAGCGGGACTTTTTTTTCAAATAACAGCTTACAATCAATTGTTTCATTAAATCAATCAATTACAATGTTACACAACCATATAAAACAAATTAGAAATAGCTTGGTAGCGATCGCCTCATTCCCAGGGGTTATTATCATCCATAAATTCTTTAATATTATAATAACCCTTTTTATACAAGCTTTGTTTAATAAAGTTTTTTAAACGTTGAGCAGGTCAAATTTTGTATGTTTCTGGGATTTTGTTGTACGCTTATACATAATTTAAATAAGATCTATAACATCGCAGGAAACCTGCATGTCTAGGATATAAAACATTTTGAAGACATGTTAATTCTGACAACACGCCTTAATGCAGCTCGGCCTCCCCTCTCTGAAATGGGAGGAAGCTTGTGTCCAGCAGTGGGATATAAAGGCTTTAACTTGTTCATAATTTATTACTTTGTAACTAATTTAATCAGAATATGGTCTGAAATTAATAATAATAATAATTTTGTTAACAATAGCCTTGTACGAGGTCATGAGGAAAAATAATTAGACAGAATTAAGAAAGTATAAGAAAATGCAAAACCACCAACTTCTGGTACTCCTGAGAATGAATCCTTACAGAAAAACCCAAGGAGTACTGTTTTTAGCCTCGGCATTCGAACCCGGGACCGCAAGATCAGCAGTAACGATACGATTACTAAGCCTGTCATCACACAACTTTACCACTATAATAGAACACAGACTTAAGCTTGTACAACGTAAATTTCAACCGGCTTTAATAAATTTAATATCTCCCTGCATTACTTTTTAAAGCGCAAGTTCGACCTCACATGGAATATTGTTCTCATCTCAGGGTCAAGGTCCAGTGCCAGCTCCTTCCACTTGACCGTATCCAGCGCAGAGCGGTTCGAATCGTTGACGACCGAGTTCTTTATGATCGGCTCGATACACTGGCACTGCGTAGGGATGTTGCATTCCTTTGCATTTTCTATCGAATTTACCACGGGGAGCACTCTGAGGAATTGTTCGGATTAATTCCAGCCGTCAAATTTCACGAAGGCACATCGCGTCAAAATTCACGATACCATCCTCACCATCTGGATGCTAGGCGGTCCACGACTGTACGTTTTACTAGGAGTTTTCTTCCTCGTACAACTTGGAATTGTTTACCACCGGCGATTTCCTTCAACCTTCAAGAATAGAGCTTACACCTTTCTAAAAGGCCGGCAACGCATCTGCAATTCCCCTGGTGTTGCGGTTGTCCATGGGCGACTGTTGTCACCATCAGGTGAACCGCATGCTCGTATGCTCCCTCTTATATAAAAAAAACACCAACTTCTGGTGCTCCTGAGGATAAGTCCTTTCAGAGAAACCCAAGGAGTACTGTTTTTGGCCTCGGGATTCGAACCTGGGACCACAAGATCAGCAGTCACGATACGATCACTAAACCAACGATGCAGTCATCACACGTCTTATAGAACACAGACTTAAGCTTGTACAACGTACATTTCGACCGGCTTTAATAAATTTAATATCTCCCTGCATTACTTAGAGGTCATTTGAAATGCCATGAATCTATTGAGATGATATAAAGGACAATATAGTTTTAAATCATTGATGCTTTAACTCTCACACCCGGAACCGGCACTGAATTGAAAGAAGTTGACTTTGAAAAGTTAGACTGTGGTGTAAACGAAAGCGACTTGCGGTATTATTATTTAAATTTCTTTACGTATTAGAAAGAAGTTTTATGATTTTTATATCTTGCTAGCTGTCCTTCGCGCCTTCGCTCGCGTGGAAGTTATTACGATTAGATTTCATGGGTTTTAACTTTTTTGCGCGGAACCCTAATTCGTGTTCTAAAATAAAAGTAGCCTAAGTTACTCTTTATAACATCAGTTATCTGCCAGTGAGTCTCGTCAGAATTGGTCCAGGCATTTCGGAGATTACACAGAACAAGCAGACGGATAGATATACAGACCGGCAGATCGACAGACAGAAAAAAATTTTGATAATTGATTTTTTGTTATAAGTATCTATTTTCATGTGCGATGATTTCATTTAGTAAAAAGTTGTTATTTTGACATTATATGAAATACTCAATTAGATTCTTAATTGGATGGATTTTTAAAATATATTATATAGAAACAAACAAAATTTAAAATCTTTGGTCTTATTTGCTTTTTTTAATCAAGTGCGGCAATTAATAAATTAAATTGCATGCTCTAAAATAAAAAAAACGTTGCTGAACACAACCTATGATATTAACTGGCAGGATAACGTCTGCCGGGTTCAGCTAGTTATATTATATTATAGTCAATAATTTGAAAAATTTTAGTGGTTAGACTGGTTTGCAATTTACAAAAGCTTATTTGTGCATGTTATACAAATTATGAAGATACGTATTAATTGTTATTATATTATATTAGTTTATTGAAGCAAGATCACTGCCGGTCAGACAGGTCCCACTGTTGTACGTTGAACTTTCCCCTTCCCACTCTAAAGTTATTGTCTATTCTTTCTTGCATTAATAGCTCGTCTAATACAAAGCCGGAAATATATAGAAGCTTTTAAGTTAAAGCTCTCACAATTAAATTACCGTAACGACATAAATATTCTCTGTGAAACCCCACATAGGTTGAAATGAACTGCCTCTCTAGACTACAAACAGAACTTATGTAAAGGGTTGTTTTCTGTTCTATTAAAATTATCTTTATCAAGCTTTCTTTCTAACTTTGAACCATCAGAAGATCAAATTCACGAAGTACTTAAAAATTAAAAAAATAAAGAAAATAAGCATTATTTTTTTATTGAATACAAATATTTGATATTAATAAAAATAATTACATAGCATCGTCATACTGTTCGTAAAAACGTTGTTGTTGTGTCAAGACGTTGGTGTTTTCATTTTTTATAGAATAAGTGTGACAAACGATCACACAGTCCACCTGACGGTAAGTGGATGTCGTGGTCGATAAAAAATTACGTCTATCCTAATACTACTACATACGTTTCCTTTTCTCCTTACTCTCTATACGAATTTGAGCAGCGTTAACCGATGATTTTTGAAGTGAAAACTTTTTTATCGGCGTTGTGCACTTTTTTTGTAATGGGTAAAGAATGTTAAACACGCGTCAGGTCACGTGTCCTGATCGAAAATTCGTAAGACGGACGGAGAGCAGACAGCCGGCGCGGCGTAGGAGAGGAAGTAAGTTAGGTTTAATTAATTTTCATTTATTAATTCATATAATTTTATTATTAAGATTAGGTTTCGATCGAGTCTACTGTACTGCTTGACGAAATTATTAATATAGATACACATGTACTTACACATTATAGATGTAATATTTGTAATATGTTTATACTTTATAGCATTAACCTATATTTTCATAACATCACAATAAGCACATGTGCCGTGTAGGTTTACCAAACAAATAATTTCGAATGAAAATAAATGAAATAAGATAATAATAAATAATCTCCGCCATTCCAAAATATCAAAAATGCACAACGTTAATATTCAAGTTTTCACTTCTGCCGGCACTCCCGGAGTGCAACCCGTCTTTTTTTATTTATATGTTTGCCGACTTTACAATGAGATATTCCTGAAAAGCTCCGGCTTGAATGGTTTTGGCCCAAGATCTAGAATATTTAAAAGTGCAGTAAAACAGCTTACACTTATACACACTCATACCCATATCTAATAGGATTTAAGTATTATGTATTATGAAGTTAATTATATCATAAATATTGTCTAGTGAAGAGTTGATGCCTCCTGTAAAAAATATAAAAATGATGTTTCTAAGTAAAAATGTTAAAGAGTTTTGCGCGCCGAGTTGTACATATTATACTCTTATACTGTGGTAAATAATCTCTTATAGCGACGATGTGGCTATCCAAGATTATTTTGCAATAACAAGCCAAATTTGCAGAGAAGGTTCAGAATAAGAAATATAGGCAAATGGTGAAGAAAAATAGTAAAAAAAAATCTCAAACATTCTGTCCTTTTTATCTTTTAAATTCAAAACGCGTGGTAATTTTAACTGATTTTACTGAGCATGCACAAATTCGCAAGGCTCGATCGGTGGGCAAAATGTTGTTGCCCACAAATCACATTCAATTTGAGATAATTTTAAATAAAATTAGAAGCCATATACATGTATATTTAAAAACTACAATAACGGTATATCATAACTATTCTTTGAAAAATAACCCTGTATTAAAGTTGTATCACGAATGGGTCGGCTCGACGGGGGTAGGATCCCACTTCCACGGGATACCAGCGTAAAATTGCAGCTTTGTGCGTCTACGTTTCGTATGTTCTCAGGGGTGACAACGCATTTGCATTTTGATTCTTAATCGAGGATAGACGGGCCACAGCATCCACTTACCCTCAGGTGGACTGTGTGTTTGTTTGTCACCATTGTTCCACTAAAATAATAAGACGGAATACCTTTCACACAGTCATCATTCTCATCTATACCGTTCGGATCAGATCACAGCAAAACAAGCACGTATTTAGCAGCAGAAATTGGTAAAAGGATACTATCTACCCAGACGTATTTCTAGGAAGAAAAAGAGTCTTACCATATAGTGAATGTCATTCTATGAATAAAATGACAATCTGTGAAAAATTTTCGCTTGCCCAGTTGTAATATAATTCGCTTGCCCAGTTGTAATTTAAAATATCAAAACTTAGGAGGATGACAGAGACAAAAACACAAAATCGTATACTATAACTAACAATCATTAGAAACCCTTCGAAAAATCAACTTAAAAAGAAATAACTATACTAGACAATACTAAAATCGAGTAAACTATTTACCTATAATAATTTCAACTTTCAAAATGGCGTCGATAAAGCAGCGCTCTTTTGACCCTTTACTATTTGATTGACAGATGAAGAGCTATCGTATCACAGAACCAGCTATGCAAACAAGGCTGTAGTTTTTGAGTTTTAAGAAAGTGACCATATTAACGGGATGACCATATTACGTACACGAACTATACTCATTTCTAATAATTTTGTTTAATAATGAAATTGCGTTCCTCACATTTAATTCAGAATTATAAGTTCAATTCATTTGATGTAGAGCGTATGGTGATTATAAAATCAAATGCCGTAATAGCGTGGTATTAAAGTCATCAATAACAGTTCAGTTAACTGTGCCATTGCAGCCCAAAGACTTCCGTGGGAGTTCGCCCCGTCACACGCTCGGCTGCGTAAACTCCTTGTTTTTATCCACCCACAAGGAACTACGCTAAAGTAGTTTTGGGAGCGACAAAAACTTTATACGGATTTTGTTACATCGCTCATAAAAAGATTCAAGGTTGAGTTGAACAAAAAACTATTTTTTTATTTAACGCACCTTGATTTAAGAAAGCGTTGGATAAATTGGAATATATAATGAGGTTTTTTAAAAGTCATTGTGTAAAATTAGAACATTTTTTACCTCACTGGGTGTGTTGTTTTAAATCCTATCAAAAGTCCACTGCTGATTACCCTCCTCCATAGATTACGTCAAAGGAATCTCCCTATTTATCAGTTGCGGTGCTTAGCAGGCGGCGTGCGACCGCAGATTTTTATTTTTTATTTGTAGTAGCTGTTCATTTCCCTCCAGCGCCACTTACTACACCCACGGGATGATATATGTAAGATTTATGGGAAAGCGGATAGGAAAGGTTAGATATACAGAAATTATTTTTAAAGCTTAGCGCAGTAGTATATTGGTACATATACATATAGTATGTAGTGGCCGCGGGTTCGAAATTCGAATCCCGCACGCCACAACTGTTACAATAGTTTATTATTTCTGATCAGAATTTTTGGCAGTGTGCAAGTTATATATGTAATGGCCAAATACTATAACGCTGCTCAATCTTGAGATATTGTTAACTCTCCTGGTGGCAAAGTCACTTTGACTTAAAGTAATGAAGACAACACAAGACTTAACGGCATCTTAAAATTGGGCAACGTTTGAATATTTGGGCATAATCATCATCATTACAGCCCTTCACAAGTCCACTGCTGAACATAGGCCTCCCCCAAAGAATGCCACAAAGCACGGTCCTGAGCCACCTGCATCCATCGACTTCCTGCATGTCTTACCAGGTCGTCACTCCATCTTGTGGGGGGAAGCCCTACACTTCGCCTACCGGTACGAGGCTGCCACTCGAGAACCTTTCTTCCCCATCGGTTGTCGGTTCTTCGAGCTATATGGCCGGCCCACTGCCACTTCAGCTTACTAATCCGTTGGGCTATGTCGGTTACTCTGGTTCTACTGCGGATATCCTCATTCCTAAGTTTATCACGCAGTGAAACTCCGAGCATAGCCCTCTCCATAGCTCGCTGAGCGACCTTGAGCTTCCTCATACGGCCAGCAGTGAAGGACCACGTCTCAGTTCCGTAAGTCATCACTGGCAACACGCACTGGTTGTACAATTTTGTTTTAAGGTTTTGAGGTATTTCTGACGAGAAGATGTGTCGTAGCTTCCCGAACGCTGCCCAGCCGAGTTGAATCCGTCGATTGACCTCTCGGTCGAAGTTGGACTTACCTAGTCGGACTATTTGTCCCAGGTAAACATAATCGTCAACAACTTCGAGCTTAGTGCTCCCAACAACTACCGGCATAGGTGTGACATGGACATTAAACATAATCTTTGTTTTGTCCATGTTCATCTTAAGACCTATCCGTTGGGAGACACTATTGAGGTCATTGAGCATAGTGCTTAGTTCCTCCAGCGATTCTGCCATGAGGACTATATCGTCGGCAAATCGAAGGTGAGTGATGTACTCGCCATTGATGTTAATTCCGTATCCTTTCCAGTCCAGAAGCTTGAAAACGTCTTCCAATGCAGCGGTGAAGAGTTTCGGGGATATAACGTCACCCTGTCTTACACCTCTCTGCAATTGGATAGGTTTCGTACTCTGATTCTGTACTCGGATAGCCATCGTAGCTTTACTGTACAAACACTTCAGCACCTCGATATACCGACAGTCAACTTGGCACCGCTGAAGGGACTGCAGCACCGCCCAAATTTCGACGGAATCAAAGGCTTTCTCATAGTCCACATACGCAAGACATAGTGGCAAATTGTACTCTTCGGACTTCTGTACAATTTGCCGTAGGGTATGTATGTGGTCTATGGTGCTAAAGCCCTTTCGGAAACCGGCTTGTTCGGGAGGCTGGAAGTCGTCAAGTCTGCGCGCGAGACGATTCGTAATGACTCTCGAAAACAGCACGTAGACGCGGCTCAGAAGGGAAATCGGTCTGTAGTTCTTCAAGAGAGCGTTGTCACCTTTCTTAAAGAACAAGACCACCGCACTTCTGCTCCACGCCTCCGGTGTAATGCCACCATGGAGGACGGAATTAAAGAGCTTCTGAAGGACTTCAAGTACCGGTCTTCCACCCGCTTTCAGAAGCTCCGCTGTAATTCCATCCTCGCCTGGGGCCTTGCTGTTTTTAAGGTCCTGGAAAACCATTCTAATCTCGCTCAGACTGACGTCCGGGATATCTTCGGAATAGTGTCGAATAAGACTCGCTCTTGGATCGTTACTCACACTTGCGTGTGGCTCCAACGACGACGTGTACAGCTGCCCATAGAACCTCTCAATCTCACTTAAAATCTCAGTTGCCCCGGAAACGATGCTGCCACATTCGGTCTTCAGCTTTGACAGTTGGCTCTTTCTGGCAGACAGATCTCTGGCAAAGACTTTGGAGCCTTGGTTCCGCTCGATCGCTTCTTCAATACGAGCTGTATTGAAGTTGCGTAAGTCTCGCCGCATGCATTTAGAGATCTGTCTGTTCAGTTGCCTGTATGCTGTCAAATCTGTTGAAGAATGTAGCTACATCTCCCGTCTAACAGCCAAGAGGTTTAGAGAGTGATCGGAGAGTTTTTGTGTTCTTCTGCGGTGTGTCTTGCAGAACTTAGCTCCGACCGCATGAACAGTTTTCACGACCTTGTCATTCATATCGTCCACTTCATTGCAGTCTTCTAGGCACTGAAAAGGGTTTTGTAACTCGTGCTGAAAGGTTTCGGGACTTTGGAACAGAGCACGAGGGGGACGGAGCGTTGACTTCATTAGACGAGACCTCTCCAACTTAAGGTTTAGGTTCAGTGTGCCTCTAACCATTCGGTGATCGCTACCAGTTTTCACCCTCGCGATCACGGAGACATCACTGAACAGTTGTCGTCTGGTCGTCATAATGAATTCGAAAAGTCGGGGCTCGACCAGGTACACTTCCTGTGGGGCCCCTTCTGTAAGAAAGAGTTCATCATAAAGGTCCCTCTTTCTCCATGAAGTCGGCCAGCTGCTGGCCCCTTGGGTTCCGTTGCCCTATTCCAAATTTCCCTACTTTCAGCTCACCGTTCTCTCTTGTGCCTAGTTTTGCATTGAAGTCTCCCATCAACACCGTATATTGGGTTTTGGAGGAATGCATGGCTCTAGAGATATCCTCATACATTTCCTCCACCTCCTCATCGGGGTGTGCCGAGGTTGGTGCGTAAACCTGTATGACCTTCAGCGAATACCGTTTGGTGATTCTGAGTATAAGGTACGCAACCCTCGTCGACACACTCCCGATATTTACAACGTTGTTAACGAGAGACTTGTGGATAATAATTCCGACATCTCCTTGGGACAGATGGTCGCCCTCCCGGTGATAGAGCAAGTTGCCGGATTCGAGGATTACCGTGTCCTCCCCCTCTCTTCGGACTTCGGATAATCCTAAAATATGCCAGCGCAACTTGTCTATCTCTTCTTCCAGCTCCACGATCTTCTCGTCAGTCCTCAGGGTGCGTGCGTTGTACGTTGCCAGGTCGAGTCGTCGTAGGTGGCAACCGAACCTCCACCGGAGATTCTTAGCACCCCCTGCCCCGCCGATACCATGGTCGCCACCGTAGCCAGGAATAGCGGGGCCGCCGGGGACTGGGGGCCGTGCGTTTGTTGTTTTCATCATAGGGGGGTATTTGCCATAGTTGCCACGCTTGGCGAGCGGGTTGGCAACCGCAGTTTTTTATTGTACTTTCGGCTATTATCAAGAAGATGCTGCTGCCCATCTCCCACCTGTTTCCCTTTGTCGCCTTTTACTACACCCACGGGAGGATATGGGGTAGTGGATATTCTTGACCGCTACTACACGGCTATAATTTGGGCATAAGCTTTCTATATAATACACAAGAATTTAGGAAAACGTGTACATTACCCTGTGAATGAATTAGTAACGCTATGGAGTCGAATTAACGACCGTATTTGATGTTTAGCCCAGGAATGACACTGCAAAAAAAAAATAAACAAAAGGGGTAATGCTAAGGCAACGACGAATGCTTTCATTTGTCACGTACAGGTCTAAATGCCGCTCGCTTAGTGATACTACTATAGTAGTTAATAAATGAATGTAGTTAATGACTCTTAGTGCACAAGTTATAGATCTATGTATCTAAATAGTTACTATGAATCTAAACAAATAAATGAAATTGAAGTGTCTGGTTGTAATTTCAAAATAACAGCTTTTTACTAAATGCATATTAAAGTATATACGGTACCAACTTATAACAACTTCACAATTTTTAAAATTTTTGTATGTCTGTTCCGGCCTCTCCAAAATGGCTAGACTGATTTTGACGGTACTTTCACTGGCATATAGCTTATGTTATAAGGAGGAACGCCTACGTTAATTTTAGAAAAATAAATTCCATGCGGATGAAGCCGCCGGCAACGGCTAGTAGATAATAAATTCTAATAAATATATTGGTAAATACAATTGGCCATGTCCTAAGCGCATTAAAAAACTACGTATAACATGATTATACGGAATTTTTAAAAGTAGTTTAAATACATTTCGACAGCACTATTGGCTTCAACGCCCTCGAAACCAATGAAAATGACACCCATGATGAAAAAAATCATATCTATTGCAGCCGCCACCTTGGATTTACATTTCGACAGCACTATCGGCTTCAGAACCCGCGAAAACCATGAGAATGACACCCATGCTGAAAAAATTGATACCCATTGCAGCCGCCGTCTTGGATTTACATTTCGACAGCACTATCGGCTTCAGCACCCTCGAAAGCCATGAAAATGACACCCATGATGAAAAAATTGATATATATTTCAGCCGCCATCTTGGATTTACATTTCGGCAACTCTATCGGCTTCAACACGCTCGAAAATCATGAAAATGACACCTATGATGAAAAAATTGATATTACTTACTTTTAGTACGTACTAATATTATTTATTCTGTGTTTTTAAAATATTGTAATAAAAAAATCTCTCATTATTATTATATTCAATATTTAAGAAATTTGGTTATTTGAATATTGTGTATTTGTACAGCGATCTTTTTGAGCCGCTGCAAACAACCGAAACAATGTCCACTCACGACGGCGACTGACGTCGAAGACGAACTGAGTGACGCAGTTTCTATTCTATTTAGTAATATATTTTTAATACAAGGCTGCTGAATACACCGAAATGTTGAAAATTTCGCCATTTCGCAGGCGAAAAACAATTATTATAACTAAACTAAACAACATTAAACTGCCATTTACATTCAATGGCTTCCCACATGATAGATGAAGAGTTTTAAAAATATATTGAGCTGAACAATTGATATTTTTAAAAGTTATCGTGTTTACAAGCCTCGATAGCCTCGCCTTGCGGACTTGATAAATCCACACCATAAGCCACTAAAACCCCTTTTTTTATTTAAAAATAGCAATTAATCGATAAAAAAATATGAATAAGTTTAACAATCATTTATCTTTCTGACAATGTGCTTTTTATATCACTTATATATACAATATGATTGCTAGATATGATTTCATGCGACAAAACGTTGGAATCTTAATTTATAGGCGATAGTAGAACATATGTACTTTGCGCTTTCGCTTAAGGCATGCAATAAAAAAAAACAAGTCTCTTGTACTAGGGAAATAATAGATTACAAAACATCAACGTATACATTCGTATTATTTTAGTTACATTAGTCTGATTCCTGTTAGCCTGTGCCATTAACCCTAACCTTACACTCGTATATAAGCACTATGAAGCACATATTTTTGCAAACAATGTAGCTTAACCTCTTGACCCTTCTACTTTAAAAAGTAATGAAATCTCTAAACCAACCATGATTAGCGATATGCTCTTGGCATATCATTCACGTTTTTATCATCGTTATCATTAATAATACTTTAATATAAATTTGTCATTTTTCATATAACAAAAGAAGCTTAAAGTTATATTGTTTGTTTTACAAGTGCACCTTTTGTTCTTATCCTCGGCTTAAAATTGAATAGAAATTAAAATACTTTTGTAAATAGTTATCGGGAATTATAATCTCAATAAACTATGTCAATATTGTCTAGTTGTCGATAAATTGTACATAACAACATGTTATTATTTTGTGTCCGCGTTCCATTGAATGTAAACTCTGTTCATTCCATTTACCTGGTCAATTGATGCATGTCGATGATCGTTTATATAAAAACGTAGGTATTTTAATAAACATTTACAAACTCGTAGGGCGTTCTGTAACGGATGAGTAGATAAATGTTTTAGATAGTTATTCCAATTTCCAACGATTGACTTGAAGAAATTTATAAAACGCTCTTGATCTTTAAGAGATTATTATGTTGTAAATACTAATTCAGGAAACATTGTGCGCAGAAAGTATTATCCAAATAAGCATGTGGTATTGGAATCAGTTATAATATGAATAGCTAATTCTAGTAGGTACCAAATTCTATAGCTGATCCCCGTTACTACTCCCGCGTAGAATTTATTGCGATTGGATTTCATGACATTGAATTTTTTGCGCGGAGCCCTAATTCTTTTTCTAAAACAAAAGTAATTTAAGTTACTTCTTATGACATCAGCTATCTGCTATTACAAATCCCGTATAAATCGGTCCAGCCGTTGCGGAGATTAGCCGGAACAAACAGACAGACAGAAAGACGGACAGACGGACAGACAGACATATTAAAAAATGATTATTTTGTTATAAGTATTGTACAGTATATACTTTTATATGCACTTGTAAAAACCTGTTATTTTGACATTACAAACAGACACTTTCTAATTAATTTATTTGTATATCATATTATCTTTATATATAAAAATTACGTGTTACATTGTTTGTCCGCGATGAACTCCTAAACTACTAAACTGATTGCAATGAAATTTTGCACACTGTGTGCAGTTTGGTCCAATTTGAGAGATAGGATAGTTTTTATCCCGATAAGTGACCCTTAATATTTTTTATTACGAACTAGCTGTTCTCCGCGACTTCGCCCGCGTGTAATTTAGGGTTTTAATTATATTGCTCAGAACCCTAATTATTTTTCTCAAATATAACTAGCCTAAGTTACTGCTTAGAACATCCGCTATCTGCCAGTGAAAGTCCCGTCGAAATCGGTCCAGCCGTTCCGGAGATTAGCCGGAACAAACAGACAGACAGACAGGCCGACAGACAGACATACAAAAATTTTAAAAATTATGTTTTTGTTATAAGTACCGTATATACATTCATATGCATTTAGTAAAAAGCTGTTATTTTAACATTACAAACAGACACTTCAATTTTATTTATTTGTATAGATATAGATTTAAGAATTTTTATAGGACACAGGGTCATCGGAGAGGGCAGAACAACGTTCTTTGTTTTATCGTTTAAGTTAAAGTTAGTTGAGTTTCATTATTTTTTCATTTTATAATTAAACAAATGTTTCATTATAGCTGCAGCATGGCTGTACCACGTAAAAAAATAGACATAACGACATCATCTCTTTAATCACACATCAGTTACAGTGCACCGTGCAAGTTACATTTTTAAATGGAACACATTCGGCAGAGGAATTCCTTTCCGCGGCCCCAATGATCCCATTCATGAGTGTGCGGTTAATTAGACACTTCCCGTCGTTTCCATTAGGGTTGCCAAAAATAAAGTGCATACAAAATTTTACACTAATTTCCAGGTAATAAAAATACGTTGTCACTATAGCTCGCATTTTCTACAATTAAACTATAGATATACGGGGTGGCGATAAAGTTATCACATTAAGTGAAAAGACTTATCCTATATAACGTTCATACGAACATACAAAACTAAAAAAAATATATAATAATTAACATTCTAGTCACAATAGCCCTTTTTTCGTTTTTGCCTAATTATTTATGAACGGGAAAGTGTAGGTAAATAATTACCTATGTCGATACCGCGTGGGCACTGCGTACCTGCTGCGCCGTTGCTGCTTTTACATGTCACTTCTGGCACTAAACTAATATTATCAAGGTGATTTATTTCGTGTCAATTTTTACGCTATTTATTTTGTTTGAAAGATGCATTTTTTATTTTTGGAGAATTGTTCATTTCATTATTTTAATCGACATATATGAACTTATATATACCGCTGTGTTATTTAATGTGATAACATAATCACCACCCAGTATATACAAGTTTTAAGCATATGTGCCGATAAAACAATTGCAATATTAATTCAACCCCATTAATTGTCGTAAATTAGCCTAGGGAAATGATCGCATGATCTTCAAGTTAAGCCACGAGCAGCCAACAGATGACAGTATAATTATCTCGTATTAAATCTTAATTTCAAAGATGAAACACATCTGGTATAGTTTGTCTGTGTCATGTGTAACGATTACGTAAAAACTGGAAAATCGTTCTTACTGTGGTAGAGGTCAATAGCTAAACGCGGACCGTATACTTGACGATGAAAAAGATGAAAAGTAGAGTCGCTCAGCCTCCTATAATTTCTAGGATATTTTATGGCAATAAGTAAATTAGATAAGGTAGAGCCACGCGACAGCTTTGTTGTCGCACGGATAGGCCAGCTCGAACCGGGGTGGTACCACGACCTCACAGAATACCAGCGTGAAGTAGAGGTTTACCCCTGCGTTTCGCTTGGTGAGTGCAGGTGGCCGGAGGCCCTTTTTACTGGAAATGAGGCATTCCATCTTAGTCCTCACGGGTGACAACGCATTTGCATTTTGATTTGTAATAGAGGATAGATGTAGATGTCTATGGGCCGCAGCAACCACTTACCATCAGGTGGACTGTGTGCTCGTTTGTCACCCTTATCCTAAAAACAAAAGATAAGAATATCCACTACCCCATATAATCCCGTGGGTGTCGTAAGAGGCGACAGAGGGAAACAAATCAGGACATGGACAGCGGCGTCTTTCTAATAACGACTAAAATTTAAAAAACAACTGCGGTAGCCCACCCGCTTGCCAAGAGTGACAACTATGGCAAATATCCCCTTTGTATGTATATATCGGGCTATGTTTAGCAGTGAACTTTAATTGAATGTAACGATAACGGTTATTACCGCCGCGCTGATCCAGTTCTTCACATGTCTTAGTAATATTTATCTGACACGCAGGTTTCAAATTTTATCGGTGCCGGCGGGGTTACTGCGAATTTGCAGCAAGAGCCTATTAGTTAGCCCCTATCTTAGTTACCACGACTTGCAAATAATAAAAAATAAAAAATTTTGTACAACCGACTTCAATATAAGTTACTCAAAAACTATTGATCTCACCTTGATCAAATTAATTTCAAATAATACTTTGAAATAAAAAAAAAGAATCATCTAAATCGGTTCACCCAGTAAAAAGTCATGAAGTAACACACAAAAAAGAACATACACTCGGATTGAGTACCGTCTCCTTTTTGGAAGGCGGCAGAAAACAAGAGATAGCGACATATACATATATACAAAAGAAAGGAGAATAGAAAAAGATGCATTTTTGCGTTTTCAATTAAATCTATTTTAGCTTAATACATATTTGGGTAGCCCCGATTATATGGCAATGGTACTAAGCATCTGCTCCCTAGAGAATGTTATTTCGACCACTCGCCAGTTATCGCACTTAAACCTTGTTATTTTTAAGTACACTCGAGTTAACCTCGCCTGAGTAAACATTCAGTGAAGTATCTAATTTCGTTTTGGTTTGTTGCTTTAGGATACTACATTTCGGGAATGTTAATTCATTTTAGTTGAGGTATCTCTTTTTTATAGATTGTAATACGAAGTATATCGATCGTAAATAGAACGTGGTAGAGCCATGCTGCAGCTATGTTACTGGTATAGTTGTAGCACAAATGGGTCGGCTCGACCGAAGAAGGACCATGCTCTTACAGAATACCAGCGTAAAATAGCAGCTTTTAACGCTGCTGTGTTTCTTACTGTGAGTTTAGAGAACCGGAGACGCTTTTTACTGGAAACGAGGCGTTCCATTTTAGTCCTCACGAGTGACAAAGCATCTGCATTTTGATTCGTAATCGAAGATAGATGTAGATGTCTATGGGTCACAGCAACCAATTACCATCAGGTGTTCTCGTTTGTCACCCTTATCCTACTATAGATTTGGACATTTATGTTATGTTTGTGGAAGAGTAATATGTTCCACAATCGATACGTTCTCCCAGATACGAAACGACCTATCCATTATAAGTTATAACCCGTTCATATCTAGGATACCTTGTGCACTTTAAATACTGACTACAAAACTAAATAACTAAATAATAGTTCCATGCTTGTTCTTTATATTATTTTACGTGGTAGAGCCATGCTGCAGCTATGTTACTGGTATAGTTGTAGCACAAATGAGTCGGCTCGACTGGAGAAGGACCATGCTCTTACTGAATACCAGCGTAAAATAGCAGCTTTTAACGCTGCTGTGTTTCTTACTGTGAGTGTAGAGAACCGGAGACCCTTTTTACTGGAAACGAGGCATTCTATCTAAATCCTCACGAGTGACAACGCATCTGCATTTTGATTCGTAATCGAGGATAGATGTAGATTTCTATGGGCCATAGCATCCACTTACCATCATATAAAAAAAATCATATATACATTCGTTGGTCATTTGATTCTTAATTATTTTACAAAAGTGCGGATGTTTTATTCTTAAAAAGTGTGCATTAAATTTATAACCATTTTATAACATGATTAATTTGTCAGCGATTTCCTTTGGTACTGCGTAGCTCTGCTTACGCGTTATAAATAATCAAACGCCTTGCCTAGCATTATTACAAAAGTGTTATATTTCGACATATTCGTCCATTTCGCTTGTATTCCGTTTAAGTGTTTCGTATCATAAAAGTAACAAAAAGTTGACGGGATGTTATTATGTAGGTTAATTATAGCAATATTTCATTAAATGTTATAGCTAGCTACTCGATAGATATAGTTATTGAGCGTTATTTTTTAAGTTCCCGTTAAATGAAAATGGATGTTAACTACCGTAATTACTTTTTTAAGCACTGATTCTAGCAAAATGCGACTGATAGAATAATGGTAATAATAATTGGTTTTTAGGCAGTATAATTTAAAATTAAAAATTTTGTACAGCCGACTTCAATATAAGTTATTAAGAATAACTCAGAAACTATTAGTCTGACCATGATCAAATTCATATGAGACCACACGAGAAGCACCAGCTTTCAAATAAAAATAGAATCAACGAAATCGGTTCACCCAGTAAAAAGTTATGAGGTAACATGTGATCGATGGGTAACATACATAAGAAATATACAGTCGAATTGAGTTCCGTCCCATTTTTGGAAGTCGGCAGAAAATGGGCGAGGATCGTTGGGTGATAACGAGGAACGAATTATATACTCGTATTACAGTGATAAACGACGAATGATTAAGAGAGGTTCTCAACTGGTACGCAAACTGGCGTAGCAGTAAGTGAAGTCCAACTTTGCCCTTCACTAGATGGATCACTAACTTGATAAGAGGTGCAGGAAGTCTATGGATGCAGGTGGCTCAAGATTGTGCTGTGTGGTAGCACTAAGAGAAGGCCTATGTTCAGCGGACCCGTTATGAATTCTTGTCATGACGATGATGAAAACGATCTAACCGTAAAGAGTGTGCAAGCAATATTATAAAGTTGTAATATAAATGTATACAAAATTATAACTGTTATATTAAATAAGATTAATCGAGATAATAATATAATCTAGAATTTAAATTAACTAAAGCAACTAAAATACAAACGACAGTCATGACCCCGCTGCTAACTGTGCGCGGGACCGTGACAGAACTTGTTATAATGTCGCCATGTTTACGAAACAAAATAAGAGACTTGGGAGAAATTAAATATTAATGGGTGTTTAAGTGCACAAACTCGGACGATCGCTGGGAAATCTTCTTTTTTATCTTGTTTTTGTTAAAACACGTTACCCCCACACTAGGATTTTCTCCTGTATCGTGGAGGAAGTTTACAAACATAGATTGCACGAGGACAAACATCCAGACCCGGAACAATTATTTGTAGGCCGTACAAATTCTTGTTCAGTGCAGAATTCGAACCCGCGGCCCCCAGCGCAACTCTTTGCTAAGCCACTGCGCCACGGAGCCGACTAAGATAAAATGGTTATTATTATAACTTACGAATATACAATATATTACATATTTAAATATATGAAAAATTTATTAAAAAAAAAACTGAAGTGCCAAACTAACTGACAGTCCACCTGAATGTAAGTGGATACCGCAGTTCATTAACACCTGCAGGCCTGCAGCCAACTTCAGACGAATAAGGCTGCAGATGCGTGGTCACCTTTGAGGCCTAAGAGAGAAGAGACAAGCGATGGGCAGCAGCATCTTCCTAATAACAACTTAAAATAATATAAAAAAACAGCTGTTGCTAACCGGCCTGTCAAGCGTGATAACTATAGCAAATACTATTTACAATTGATATAATCTATTGGGAAGACCTATGTTCAGCAGTGGATTTTTGATAGCCTGAATAAATGAATGAATTTAATTAGAAAATTTCAATTAATAATATCCATATGTTTCTTTTATATATCTTAAACATGTGCGGTGGTAATAAACATACATTTTAGCCGTTCATAGCAATGGTCCAACGTTTGTCAACAACAAACAAAAATTTCTTAAACGTGAAGAAACAATGGCTTGAAACGAGACTGATATTGTTGAGAAGAGACATTTTTAACACGTACTCTATGTACGTGTTAAAAATGTCTCTTAAACTGCACTGAGAAAATATTTATCGCTGTTTAGTAGGCTTATGTATAATTGAAAATGATTTGTAATAATTTTTCTACCTGTAATTTTTCTACGTGTAGTGCCTATGTAAATTCTTATATTATATTCATAAACAAACAAACCAGAAGATGGGTAGCACCATCTTCCTAATGACATCCAAAATGATTAAAAATAATCCGTTGCCATCCCCTTGGCAAGCGCGACAACTACGACAATGTAACCCCTATCAGGCAATTTATTGGGGAGGCATATGTTCAGCAATGGACTTTTGATATGCTGTAATGATAACGGTGATATTTAAACAATATCATTTCATAACTCATGTTTAATTGAAATTAAAAAGATTACTACTCGACCAATTTTTTCTCTATAAATATATTTGAAAAATATGCGTGTGTAAAAATGCCTTTCTGTAATTTTAAGTTCTTTAAGAACTGTCTAAAGCAAATTTTCAAATTACAAAATATTAAGATAAATAATGTATACATATTATTACAAACTACAAATGTCATTTAAAATAAAATTCAATTCATCATTTCAACCGGTCTCTCATAACGCAAAACTAATGGTGTCCCTACAGTCAACTCACGTTCCATTCCAACATAACTTAACGACCCATCCAAATCAAGTACGTAAAAACGAACACTTCGAATGACAAGAAACACCCCGTAATTTATTTATAGGTGAAGTGGGAGTTTAATTTAGGAACAGTGACGGGAAGCTCAGAAATTTTGTAGAAATTTTAAGAGCTTTTTGTACCATACGAATCGTAGAGAAACGAGTATTAAAGTGACGAATTTTGATGTTCGTTTTGTTAAATGAGTACTATCAATGCTATTAACACTATAGGAATCCCGTTACCACTACAGCTAAGCTAAAATGCTTGGCGGTGTAAGAATATCCAATACCCCACATTATCCTGTGGGTGTCGCAAGAGGCGAGGATGGCGGTAATAACGACTGCAAATAAACAACTGCGGTTGCCGACCGGTTGCTAAGCGTGGCAACTATAGCAAATGAGGCAATCTTTGGAGAAGGCTTATGTTCAGCAGTGGACTTTAATAGGCTGTAATGGTAACGGTACCTTATTCATTTTAATGTGAGAAAGAAATTGCTGCACAATTCTGTAGCGCCAAAGAAGTGGAAAGCAGTATACAAAATAACGATTATATGCTGCGAAATGAAATTAGGGAAACTAGGTTTCTTCTATATTCTTATACAATATAGAAGAAGATAGAAAAAGAGGACGTCGCCTAGACATGTCTGTTATTTCCTCTGGTAGACTCTTATGAGCACCGCTCGACAGGATAGTGAGAGATTGTCCTGAATGATTCATTATGTTCAATTTATTAAATATTCCCTTCAGTAGAACCAATATTGGTAAGTTTTCACCGTTAAACAGATGTATGCGAACTTATAACAGCTTAAACAATCATGACATCGACATCTTTAGCGACCCCGAACGTGTATTCAAAAGAAAACGTAAAGACTTACTATTACCTACCTTGCCCGATTAATGATTCTAAACTATTATTTATTGCAATTTTTTTTACTAGTAGTGGTGCTTTTGCTCAATTAGTTTGATTTGTGTTTGTTTAGAGTTTATTTGTATGTTGTTTAGTTTTATTTCATATAATGTTGTATACACCTGTAAAGACATATCCTTTGTCTAAAAAAATTGTATTTCGTTCGTAACAATGCATATTGATATTGTCGATGGTGTATCTATCTAAATAAATAAATGAGTTGTTGCTACCAGATGGCGCTATTTTATCATATGGTAACTTTAACGTGGTAGAGCCATGCTGCAGCTATATTAGTAGTATAGTTGTATCACGAATGGGTCGGCTCTACCGGGGAAGGACCACGCTCTCACAGAATACCAGAGTAAAATAGCTTAATGCTGCTGTGTTTCGTATGGTGAGTCTAGAGAACCGGAGACCCATTTGACTTTTTTTTTATAGGATTTGGGTGACAAACGAGCACACAGTCCACCTGATGGTAAGTGGTTGCTGCGGCCCATAGACATCTACATCTATCCTCTAGTACAATTCAAAATGTAGATGCGTTGTCACCCGTGAGGACTAAGATGGAATGCCTCATTTCCAGTAAAAAGGGCCTCCGGCCACCTGCACTCACCAAGCGAAACGCAGAGGTGAACCTCTACTTCACGCTGGTTTTCTGTGAGGTCGTGGTACCACCCCGGTTCGAGCCGGCCCAACCGTGTGGCAGCAAAAGCTGCCGCGTGATTCTACCACTGTTAAATTTGACTGTAAAAGAGGCATTTCATCTTAGTCCTCATGGGTGACAACGCATATGCATTTTGATTTGTAATCGATGATAGATGTAGATGTCTATGTGCCACAGCAATCACTTACCATCAGGTGGACTTTGTGCTCGTTTGTCACCCTATCCTTTAAAAAAAATGGTTAACATGCTGAACGAAATATTCGGATGCTCATAGCAAGATAGTTACGATTAATCACACCCTAGTAAATTACCATGCTTTACAACTCCATGCAAATGAAATCAACACGCGCCATGTAAATTAATGATTAGTGATGAACTTCATGCTAATTACAGCTTTTTAATACTTTCACTGTTTAATTTGGTTAATGAGGGTGCGCCAATATGTTTAACAGGCTGGAAGTGTATTTCTGAGTCACCAGGCGTTTCACTCGTTGCTTTCCTTCTTTAGCTGACTCCAAAAACGAAAGGGTTTCTTTAGAAAGATATGTTTGTATGTGCGCTATTTTTTCAAAAACTAAACGATGATTAAAGTGATTCTTGTACTGGGGTGATATAATATACATTAATAAGTTCTTATAGGAAAGTTTTAGTATAGGTTTTAAACGGTTCATATTTCAAGTTGTTACGATTTACTGACACGACGGGTACCCTAACTGACATAAAAATACAATTTTATTTGTTCTCATGCGCTTAAAATTTAAATTATGTGTATTATATGTGCCCTGATTATTTAATGTTTAATTTAATTAATTTTTACATTAGCTACAAGGCCTTCAGTCAAGAAAAATATTATATCCAATATACAAAATACCTATAATTAACAAACTACACAATAATATGTTGATTGTAATATGTTTTTAAACGTGGTACAGCCATGCTGCAGCTATATTAATTGTATAGTTGTAGCAAGAATGGGTCAGCTCGACGGTGGAACGACCACCTCTCACAGAATACCAGCGTAAAATAGCAGCTTATTGCTGCTGTGTTTCGTATGGTGAGTGTAGAGAACCAGAGACCCGTATAGTTGTAGCAAGAATGGGTCAGCTCGACGGTGGAACGACCACCTCTCACAGAATACCAGCGTAAAATAGCAGCTTATTGCTGCTGTGTTTCGTATGGTGAGTGTAGAGAACCGGAGACCCTTTTTACTAGAAAAGAGGCATTCCATCTTAGTCCTCACGGCTGTCGACGTATCTGCATTTTTATTCGCAAACGAGGATAGATGTAGATGTCTTTGGGCCACAATAACCACTAACCATCAAGTGGACTGTGTGCTCGCTTGTCACCCTTATCCTATAAACACGAAAGAAAAAAAAAGATATAATGATAGGCAAAGCGAACTAAATAATTTGTGGTTTATATCACCATCGGAGCACTTATTTCATCATTTCCAATAATAGTTCACATGCGTAGACATTTAATTCGTAAAATCTCACAACTTTTGCTTCTAAAAATTGCTTATTCGATAATACTGGAGCAGCAATACGCTTCATTTTTTTGTTAGAAAGGGGGCATCTCAGGTGGTATTTATGCCACCAAATAGCAGGGCTTGCTTTGTTGTTCCGATGTAAAGGAAATAGAAAGCCAGTGTAATTACAGACTGTAAGGCATTCCATCTTTTTCATGGTAGATGGGCAAACAAACATGCGGCTTACCTGATGGTAAGTGTCAACCGCCGTCTATGAACAACTGCAACACCAGGGCATCGCAGGTGCGTTGCGAATCTTAGTCCTCAGGGGTGACAACGAATCTATAGTCTTTTTTGTATTAAGTTGAGCAGATGTCCATGGATTGCGGTGGCCACTTACCATCAGGTAGACTGTTCGTTTGTCACTTCAGTTCTACATAAAACTAATTGGTCAATACTCCATGATGCGATACATGAGAAAATCATCTAAATGTTTAATTTGCAAACACATCTGTGCGGTGAAAAATTCTTTTATCGATTTCGGTGTTTATATTATTTTTTGTTCATTTACTTTTTTAAAGAATGATTATTTTTCACATAGTTTGCGTTTGCCAGTTGCAATTACCGGATTAGAGATAATCAGCTATAGAACTTCTATAGTTGGATAAAAATTAACAACTCTTTTAAAGTGAGTCACTCTTATTAATATGTACACTTAGGTAATTTGTTAAGTACTTTTAAGAGTGTCATTTTATTATTTGAGTGAATTAGCAAGTCGTAACTTTCTGCGTTACAATAGATTTTCACTTTCGCTTAATTAGTAGGGATTAAGTGATTTAGGCGAAAGTTTTCTTATCGCACTTTCGAGCAAGCTTGTTAGTTGTGCTGACAAAAGTGATATTTTTTTAAATGTCACCCACACTATGACGTATTGTGGTGGCAGTTTACATACGTACGTTTTACAAAGAAAAACATTCAGATCCGGAACATTATATCAGGTTTAATTGTAGACCATACAAACAAATACTTAACCATTACGCCATCGGAATTTAAAGAGATGGAAGGAATACTTTGAAAGCGTGTTTAAGAGTGAAGGGTCGTATGAATTAAGTGAAATGGAAATTCCAAAATAAGTGGAGAGAGGTAGGGAGATAAGTGTAGATAATAATAATAATAATAATCGTTTATTTCCAATCACAATGGTACATTGAATAAAACATGCTTAGTTTATTGTGTAATTTCTATGAAATACTTATTTCAACATTTGACCATTGTGAGAGAGCGAAAGTGAAAGATGAAATAATGAAAGCAATGAAAAGCATGAAAACAGGTAAGGCAGCCGGATATGATAGAGTATCATCACTCGAAATGCTAAGGGCTGGAGGGGGTGTGTTTGCAGGCCTCCTGTATACCTTGTTTAATTTAATTTGGGAACAGAAGCGGGTACCGGAAAACTGGTGCAAAGCCGTTATAGTTCCAATATATAAGGGAAAGGGGTCACAGCAAGAATGTAAAAACTACCGTGGTATCAGCTTGCTTAGCATTGTGGGTAAACTGTATAACTAAGGTATTAATTGAAAGAGTTATGGAAGAAACTGATGGAAAAATTTGGGATGTGCAAGTTGGATTTAGAAAGGGGATGGGGTATACAAATGAAGTATTTTCCATGCGCATGATTGTGGAGAAGTTTTTGGCCTAAAACCAGAAAGTTTTTTTGCGTTCATGGACTTGGAAAAAGGCTTATGACAGAGTGGACAGGAATGTGTTATGGCAAACACTGAACTCATTTGGGTTGAGCGCTGGTTTGATACAGGTATTTTTAACAGTGGTAGAGCCAGGCGGCAGCTTTTGCTGTCGCATGGATGGGCCGGCTCGAACCGGGGTGGTACCACGACCTCACAGAATACCAGCGTGAAGTAGAGGTTTACCTCTACGTTCCGCTTGGTGAGTGCAGGTAGCCGGAGGCCCTTTTTATTGGAAATAAGGCATTCCATCCTAGTCCTCACGGGTGAAAACGCATCTGCATTTTGATCTGTAACAGAGGATATATGTAGATGTCTATGGGCCGCAGCAGCCACATACCATCAGGTGGACTGTGTGCTCTTTTTTCACCCTTATCCTATAAAAAAAAGGTATTGAGGTCTCTTTATAGGGACTCTAGTGCTTGTGTCAGGATCAACGGGGTCTACTCGGACTGGTTTGGCATTCAAAAAGGTATCAGACAGTGCTGTATAGCTTCCCCGTGGCTATTTAACCTATTTATGGACAGTTGTTTGCAAACTTTGAAAGTTAAAGAATGTGGGTTGAGAATGGGTGAGTTAACCGTAAAATGCCTTTTGTACGCCGATGATCAAGTCATATTTGCATCGCCGGCGGCCAATTTGCAAACGATGGTTACTTTAATGAACTGGTCATTAAAAGAAAGGGGTATGACAGTGAACGCAAGTAAGACGAAAGTGATGGTTTTCGAAAGAGAAGAAAGTAAAATGTTATGTGAAATAAGAATAGAAGGGGAGTTGATTGAGCAAGCTTGTATATTTATTATGAGTTTGTATATTTGGGATGTTTATTTAGCAGGGATCATAGATATAATAAGGATATAGAACGACTAGTGAACGCAGAAACGTGACGTGAAAACGTGAATAGGGCTCTTCACGCTATTATGAAGAGCCAGAATGTGTCAGATAAGGCACGTATGGCAGTTAATAATTCTGTGTTAGTCCCTACTTTAATGTATGATAGTGAAAGTTGGGTCTGACAGAAGAAGCATGAGATTAGGATAAATGTTGTAGAAATGCAGTAATTGAGGAGTATGCTAGGGCTGAATCTGAATGACAGGGTGAGAAATAGTGTGATAAGAGAAAAGTGTGGCTTGCAAGATGACGTTGTGACCAGGATTAAGAAAGGAATGCTTCGGTGGTTTGGTCATTTAGAAAGAATGAACGAGGAAAGAGTGATAAGCAAATTTATGTTGCAGAAGTAAACGGCAGAGTCGGGAAGGGACGCCCTAGACGAAGGTTTATTGACCAAATCGGCGATACATTGAGAATGGGCCAGATTAGGAGTACCCTTAATCGACGAGCGTGTATGCGTAGATATATGGATGTAAATGAGGCGAGAGAAGTGTGTCAGGGTCGCATCAAATGGAAGTCCGTAGTCTCTGCCTACCCCTCTGGGTGACAGGCGTGAGTGTTTGTGTGTGTGTATAATTTTTTCCGTTGTTAAATTAAATCTGAAGCTCACACTAGGAATTTCTCCTCTCGACTCAAAACAATAATTATTTAATAGGCCAAACATATAATTGTAACGTGCGAGATTCGATCCCCTGGCCCGCAGCTTCATTTCATTCACCTCTTAGCCACTGCGTTAGCGAGCCGTCGCTCTCTCATTTCTCTCATTCATTATTAATAAAAACAGTAAACAGCCTACATACGTTCTATACACACTCTTCATCATTTGTTAAGTGCCTTGATGTTTTAGTGGTCGTAAGCAAAAATTGTCTAGCAATGGTTATTATATTACACAAAGAGTACATGATTGATAACAACCCCTGGAAATGAGGTGATCGCTACCATGCTGTTTTCAAATGTTTCCATACTTAATTATATAAAATATTATATTATGAATAATTTTATTTCAAAAGTCCTGCTGGGTTTCTATCTAGTTCTTACCGGGACAGAGATTTTTTGCGAACAGTACTAAAGCTTAAATGACTTTAATCTATATTAAATAAAATGATTATTTTTTATTCTATTCTATTGTGGCGTAACCTTTAAGTGTGTGTTCATATCTACAACTATTACTTTCATACGTTTGCAAGACACTTGACGCATCTGATATTGCTCAATGCCCGAAGATACTATTGATAGGTTATCGCGTGCGACGTGTTCGTTGAACAAATAATTATTTATTTAGAAATCAAGATTACTGAGGGTTCCCATAGCTGCAATCTTGAAAGTCTGATCTTTAAGTATGCGTTAGGCGTGGTTTCATGATTAGGATACGATAATTTTTACGGTATCTACGCTTTCAAAAGAGAAACCATTCGTATTGAAAACGTCTTAAAATTTGGCGCCCACTTTGGTAGCTTCTCCTTGATATATGTTTATTTTTTTTTGTTAGGGTGACAAATGAGCACATTGTCAGCCTGATGTTAAGTGGATGCTATGGCTCATAGAGATGAACATTCTACCATCAATTAAGGATCAAAATAAAGATGCCACAGCTATGCTAGCAAAGTGCTGGCTGCATCACAAATGGGTGGGCTTGAAATGGTTAGGAGTTAGGACCATGATCTCACACAATACCACCGTGAAAGAGCATAATAATGCTTCTATGTTTCGTATGGTGAATGAAGACCCTTAAACGTATGACGACTTACTGGTAACGAGGCATTTCTCATGTTTATTGCAGGTGTTCATAGACTCGTACTTACCATCAGCTGGACTTTATGTGCGCTTGTCACTTTAGTTTTATAACAAAATGCTTTTAAAATAAGTTAATAGTAAATACTGAAAGATTAACTGAAAAATGTTTTGTGTAGTGGCGGTGTAAGAATATCACTGCCCCATATCACCCACAGTGATAACAATAAAAATAATAAAAAAAACTGCAATTGTTGACCCGCCTGCCAAGCGTAGCAACATTCCTCCTTAGAGGCAATCTACGGGGGAGGCCTATGTTCAACAATGGACGTTTAAAGGCTGTAATTTCTTTTTTTTAAGTCTATTTATGGCAAGTAATATGTAAACTCATAGTAAAAGCGATCAAAGAACAAACAAAAAAGATTGAAAGTTACCTTTTATAGCATTATTTCATAAAGAAAATAATATTATATTTTTAAAGGCAGATTTGGAATGGACTATTGGTATTACTAAGGTAAAACAACGTTATAAAGTTGTTGGATTTCGAACCCTTTGACTGGAGTCATAATAGCCAAGTTCTTGTTAACACTAGTTCACGCAATAATCCAACTATATAAATAACAGTACAGTTATGTGTTTCAAGTAAAACGAAGAAAGATTATTACTGTATATCTATTACTGAGAATCTGTTTTTGGGTAATTGTAACATGTTATTTACTTGTGGTGCGTTAATAAAATGCCAGTTGGATCGAGAGTGAGCGAGAGGTTGCGTCACTCTAGCGGAGTGTCATATCGATGGTGACGAGTTGGAATTTAGGGTATATCGAGAAAACCCCTACTCATTTGTGCAGTATAAAGTTCAGTGTAGGTGACGAGAGAGATTCTTCTTGGGTCATTGAGTGAAGTCATTCTACACGTGCTAAGACTGAGTCGTGGTTTTGTCCGGTTAGGTGATTCTTCTGGCGCAGGCAAGGAGGATGGTGTTGCTGAGAGGCTGTCCTGTATTACAGCTGTTACAGTTGCCTTGTGTTGAGATGTGTAGTGTTGCTGTTGGTTATCATACTTTGGTTAAATCATGTAATTATGTCTTTCACGTTACACCAGTGAGTAATTGTGACAAGGACGTATTACGGTATGGTCGAAATGTGGTGTGAATGTATAGTAGTTTCGTTGTTTTATTGCCACTAATGATTAATTGCGTAAGCAAGAGAGCAAGTTGAACATCCGCTCTCACACTTTTACTATTTTTAACAATTATCCTTTCCTGACGACTGCTAATAATGATAGAATTGTCAAAACAAGGTCAATGTTCAAAAAATATGGCCTTCTGTTGACTGTAAAGTAAAACAAAATTACAGCATTATATATCCTATTGCTAGGCAAAAGCCTTTCTTATCGAGTAAGCGTGACAATCGAACTGATATAACTGACATTATCATAAAGATACTATTTTACGCTGATGTTCTGTGAAAGAGGTCCTTTCCCAGTCAAGCCATTCGCGCCACAACTATAATATTAACTGCAGCATGGCTCTACCATGTAGAGTATGGCTCTACCATGTAAGCGAGAGGTTTCCGGTTCTCTAAACTCACGATACGAAACACAACAGCATCAAACTGATATTTCACGCTGGTAATATGTGACAGCATGGTCCTTCCCTGGTCGAGCCGACTCATTTGTGCTACTGATATAATATAGCTGCATCATGACTCTACCACATCAAAAATGCCTCCTCTGAATTCAGACTGAATTCAAACTGAATTCAGGGGGTTATTTTGTAAAGGATAAGGGTGACAAGCGAGCACACAGTCTACTTGATGGTAAGTGGTTGTGGCCCATAGACATCTACGTCTATCTTCGTTTGTAAATCAAGATGCAGATGTGTTGTCAGCCATGAGGACTAAGATGGAATGCAAGAGGCATTCTAGTAAAAAGGGTCTCGACTTTTCATAAAAAACACAGCAGCATTAAGCTACTATTTTACGCTGGTATTCTGTGAGAGCACGGTCATTCCCAGGTCGAGCCGACCCATTCGTGCTACAATTATACAATTAATATAGCTGCAACTTGGCTCTACCACGTGCAGTTATGGAGCAGCTAGTGCGCGCTGTTGTTCCGAAGCCTGTTGGTGGACCTCGAATATCTTCAAAGATATTTTTATCTTTAGACAGCCAGGTTTCTTCACTATGTATTCCTTCACCGCCAAGTCTGTGGTAAATTATTAATTTATAATTACTGCAATTAACGGTTTCATTCTTGTCGGCTTGGATCGGACCCAGGTTGCTCGCGTACTGTGAAATTTGTTGAGTGCTTAGTGAGCTATTACGTTTCTTGACTTGTTATGGTTATTGACTGTCCCATCGAAAAAAATTGCAAAGAGATAATTTCACACATTCAATTCAAACTAATAATCCAATTATCTATTACGACAAAATATTAATAATCTGATGAATAATCTATTATACAGCACCGTAAAAGCGTAGATCTACGCGCATACGCGTAATTACCTTATCTTGCAAATCATTGCTTTTTATGCTTTCCCAGGTTTTATAACCAAGTAACCAAGTATGTCGAGGCTATAACGGCACATATAAGTATAGCGACATCTATACATACATGTTATAAAGCTGAATGCACATTAGTTTGATAAATACTTTAATAGATGGCGTTTACGAGCAACTTCGCTCCAACGGTGATTTTTTTAATTCTATCAAAGCACTTTCATAGACAATATATTATCTATTAAATAGTACGTGCTAATGAAATTTCATAATATTCAAAGTGTTAATTATTCCCGGGAATTAAGGAAAAACATGTTTTTACGTGGCTAGTCATATGTGGAATTTCGAACTCACAAACGATGGAAAGGGCCATAACGATTTTTTTTATGGAATAAAGCCTTGGATATACTTGGGGACAAAAGGAGCAACACGTTGCGCAACATGTCGCTCACCAACTACGTGGAATGTCCCGAGACATATGTCGCGGAACATTTTGCAGGCCACACTAGTCAGTGGTTATAGAAATGTCGCCCAAGAAAGTTGTGGCGATTAGTGCTGCGTACATTGTCCTTATTAAGTAAGCGAAAAAGAAGGTGGTGGATGAGGAATTTCTTACTATAACGCGAAGATAGAAGAATTAATATTTCAAGTGATTTCCGAATGTCTTACGGATCTTTTGTGAATTTACTCCAATGTCAACATCTAATTTTGAGACTTTATTACAAATGATCGGACCTTCCGTAGCGAAACAGGATACAATGCTACGGAACGCTGTTGACCCTCATATCAGACTTGTCATTGCATTAAGATACTTGTCGACTGGAGATTTTTATGCTTCCTTGTCGTACACTTTTCAGATGTCGAAACAACTGATCAGTATGACGGGAGTATGCACTTTGATTTAAATTTTTCTCTGTAATTTAACCGCCTTGGCAATATCCTGCCACGCGTAATTTTTATTTATTTTATTTCAATCATCACGGTTTGAAGTATCCCACAATAAAAAATGACTCTGGTAAAGCTCAAGAAGTTAAAGCACGGTTTCGTTTCCCCACACTACTGCCATGGCCATACCCGGTAACAAACTGGTGCAACACTGACGCGGGACACGTGCGCTCGCTCCAGGAGCGAGAGCAAGCAACAGGTCCCGAGTCACGTAAAATGTTGCGGGTCATGTTGCGGGTCATGTTGCGGGACACTGTACAACGTTGCATCGTCACGTAGATTGAGTGTCCCGCGTCCTGTTGCGGGACAAAATGTCCCCTAGTGTATCCAGGACTTAGGGGTAACAAACGAGCTTACAGTTCATCAGATAGTAAGTGAATGCTGTGGTCCATAGACATTCAATTCTCACTTGGACGGAGAATCAAAATGGAGAAGCGTTGACACCCATAAGAATTAATATGGAATACCTCGTATCTAGGGTAGGACCACACTCACGCGTGAATGTAGAGAACTGGAGACGCTTTTTACTGAAAAAGAGGCATTTCATCTTAGTCCTAGGGGTGACAACGCATCTGAATTTTGATTCTAAATCGGAGATAAATGTAGATATCTATAGCCTTTTTTACGTGGTAGAGTCATACTGTAGCTATATTGTGGTTTCAGAACGAATGGGTCGGCTCGACCAGGGTAGGACCACGCTCTCCCAGAATACCAGCGTAAAATAGCAGCTAAATGCTGCTGTGTTTCGTATGGTGAGTGTAGAGAATCGGAGACCCTTTTTACTGGAAACGAGGTATTCCATCTCAGTCCTCATGGCGGCGCATCTGCATTTAGATTCTTAATTGAGGATAAATGTAGATGTCTATCGCATCCACTTACCATCAGGTGGATTGTGTGCTCGTTTGTCGCCCTTATTATATATATATATATATATATATATATATATATATATATATATATATATATATATATATATATATTTAGCTTGTGGTGTCGGGAAGATGCTGCTGCCCATTTCTTGTTTCATTTCCCTCTGTTGCCTCTTATAACACCCACGGTATAATTGCCGCATACATTCAGGTTCACGGACCCTGACACAACGGAATTCCAGCTCCCATGTAAATTACGATGAAGGCATAGGGACGCTGCTTTCATCCTAGATCATCCTTGATCCTATATAGCATGCCTCTTACGTACCACGTGCACTTAGTGGTAAAATATCCCATGTACTGCGTTGTTGATGGTTTTGGACACGATCTGAATGCTCTTTCAATAGACATCGGGTCTACACTAACAGGTCGGATTCAATAATGTCTTATAACATTTTTTGCAAGGTGGCCTTGAGGGAAATTGCAAAATAAATTGTGATTAAAAAAACTATGTAAACTATGTTGATAGCCGAATAACTTTTAGTAATAGATTTCTTTGGTTGTTTATGGGGTTCCGTACCCAAAGGATGACCAACCCTACTAAGCCTCCGCTGTTAGTCCGTCTGTCTGTCAGCGTGCTGTATCTCATGATCCGTAATTGGTAGACAGTTGAAATTTTCACAGAATGTGTATATCTGTTGCTGTTATAACAACAAATAATAAAAATAAATTAAAACTTAAAGGGACTCCCCTACTAGAAACCTGTTTCTTTTTACATAGTATTAAATCTTGTACGATGGTACGGAACCCTTCATGCGCGACTCCGACTCGCACTTGGCCGGTTATTTTTTTATTATTGTAGCCGAAATTTATTATTTTTAAAATACATTCACTATGTGGACTTTGCACTAGTTTTTCACTTTTACTTGTACAAAATACTGTTTAAATAAATACGTTGTGATATAAACTTAATAATAACTGTTCATTAAGATATACTGCTTTCTGTTCATCCTAGAATTAAACGAGACAAGTGAAGGGAAAATTGTGATTTGATCTAATTGCATAAATCACCAAGACTTACCATATTATTATATATTCACCTACCATTTATGGCAAAAGGTTAAAGTTCAAACTCAGAAACTTAGACCAGTATTAAAATTAAAATAAAATCAGTTATATAATCCGGTTGATATACCATATTATACAACTGATTTTATTTAAATTTTATATTACGAAATCAACTATGGCGATTATGTTTTAATGTATCCATCATCATCATCATCATCATTATTACAGCCCTTCACAAGTCCACTGCTGAATATAGGCCTCCCCCAAGGAATACCACAAAACACGATCCTGAGCCACCTGCATTCATTGACCTCCTGCATATCTCACCAGGTCGTCACTCCATCTAGTGGGGGAACGCCCTACACTTCGCCGAACGAAATTAAATATGACGATTATGTTTTAATGTATTCAATCAATGTTATTCACTAAAAACGTGAAATAATTAACTTTTAATAAGTTTGAAACCGTATGGTGGTGTATAAAAATATGTACTATATACCCATTATCGTCCCGTGGATGTTGTAAGAGGCAACACAGTGAATCAAACCAGGAGATGAGCAAAAGGGTCTTGCTAATAACAACTAAAAAACTTGCCACCCCCCTGCCAAGCATGGCAACTGTGGCAAATATCCTCCCCATGAGGCAAGCTATGGGAGAGGCAGAACAGTGGACTTTTGTGGGCTGTAACGGTAACAGAAATAGTTATAACTTTTAACAAAAATTAAAAAAAAGTTATTTATTTGCTACACTTAGAGTGGAATTTTTTCTCCAAATTTAAATTTAAATGGGACCATCCCCCCCCCCCCCCCCCCCTTGAAGTATAACCTATTTAATAAAGAAAAAAGAATCATCAAAATTGGTTCACAATCTGCGAAGATATCGCGTAACATACACACAAAAAGAACAAAAAAAAGGTTTAAAAGTAAAAGCCTAATTCAAAGAAATAAAAGGAATAAAATAATTTCGCATTCTAAAGTCAGTACTAAGACAAACTGAATAGAAGAATCACAGCCCCAGGAATAAATTCTATAACCTGAGAAACTAAGTAATACCTACGTATTACTTAGTTTGAATAGCACTTCTTCTCTTTCAATTTAACTATTTAAATTTACTTTAACCGTACAGTGGCGGTGTAAGAATATCCACTACCCCATATCGTGAGTGTTGTATGAGGCAAAGGGAAAGAAATCAGGACATAGGCAGCAACTTCTCCCTAACAACGACTAAAAATAAAAATAAACTGAAGTTGCCAACTCGCTTGCCAAGCGCGGCAACTAATGCAAAAATCCCATCTATGAGGCAATCTATGGGGGAGGCCTATATAAATTAAACTGTCACTGCCATCACTAAGCCGAACATCACTATATTAGAAAACGTAATGCGATACGTATTTCGTCTCTACACGAGACATCATCAGACTGAAGAATCCAAGCACTAAGTGATTGTAATTTTTTAATATAATTTTAACATACTTGGAATAATTTTTAACGTAGGGAGATTTTTGGGAGTATATGATGAAACAGGTATTGCAATAAAAAAAAACGACGGGTTGCACTCCGGGAGTGCCGGCAGAAGTGAAAACTTGAATATTAACGTTGTGCATTTTTGATATTTTGGAATGGCGGAGATTATTTATTATTATCTTATTTCATTTATTTTCATTCGAGATTATTTGTTTGGTAAACCTACACGGCACATGTGCTTATTGTGATTTTATGAAAATATAGGTTAATGCTATAAAGTATAAACATATTACAAATATTACATCTATAATGTGTAAGTACATATGTATCTATATTAATAATTTCGTCAAGCAGTACAGTAGACTCGATCGAAACCTAATCTTAATAATAAAATTATATTAATTAATAAATGAAAATTAATTAAACCTAACTTACTTCCTCTCCTACGCCGCGCCGGCTGTCTACTCTCCGTCCGTCTTACGAATTTTCGATCAGGACACGTGACCTGACGCGAGTTTAACATTTTTATCTATTACAAAAAAAGTGCACAACGCCGCTAAAGAAGTTTTCACTTCAAAAAACTTAAGCGGTCTTATTAAAATGTGATTTGTGAGTCAAAGGTTTAAAAAAAGAGTCTTTGTCGCGTAAAACCCTTAGTTCGTTACTATTCCCTTACTACTATATCCTTAGTTAGTAATTATTCCCAGTCTTCGCGAAATTTAACATTTGCATAGTCAAATTCCATACTTCGCATTTTCGTTCGCATAGTTTCAAATGTACTGCTTTTTTGGCATAGACTTTAAACCTGATACTATAAGTCATTTTATATAATATATTTTATAACGTTATAAACGTAGTATGTTCATTGAGACTGACGATTTTCCCCCAATTACTTAATCAAAATATTTGCAATCTTCCAATTGGTCTCATTTTGTAGTTGTTGGTGGATGATATTTAAATGGCGTAAGATAACTCCATTTCGTTCCCCATCCCGATGTGGGGGGTTATTGGATTTGTCAAAAATACTTTATGGATTCCGATAGAGATCGTGCGTGGTCTGTTCGGGGATGGGAAGCTTCGCCAAAGTTCCAAAACGTGGTACTTTGATAATTGTCATTGAATGCCGGCGGGCAAGGTGTTAACCCCTAGAAGCAGACAGTACGAAATGTGAACGGGACGGTAGTCAGGCGCTTATTTAATTCATTTAGAGTCGTCTGGAAACTTGAATAGCTTAATTTAGGGTTTATTTTTTGAAATAGGAATAGAAATAAAAAAAGGAAAGGTTTTTTATTCAAAATTGATTATAAATAATATTTATTGACAATCATTTTTGTTTAATTTACTACTCGTTCAGAACAACCGCTGTCCTGGAAAGAACCACTAAGAAACCCAGCGGGCCATTTTTTTGAAAAAGGGAACAGTTTACAATATCTTACATAACTATACATACGTATAACGTATCATATTAGAAATGGTTTGATAGCGATTACTTCATATCCAGAATTCCTGGTGGCGTATACATAAATTTCTTATTTCATTTATTCGGATCGTTTACGCTTATGTGGCATTATGACGGGCCACATCATTTTTCGATTTGGTCATACAGAAAGAATGAATGAGGAAAGAAGGAAAGAGTGACGAAGTAAATTTATGTTGCAGATGTGAGTTTTAGTGTAGACTAGGGAGGTCCTAGAAGTTTATCGACGAAATTGACGATATACTGAAGATAGGCCAAATCAAGAGTACTCTTAACCAACAAGCATGTATATGGACGTGAAGGAGACGTAAGAGGAGTGTTAAGATCGTGACAAATGGAAGTCGGTAGTCCCTGCATACCCTTATGGGTTACAGCCTGAGTATTTATTTATGAATGTACATATATAATATTAGCTTACCGTATAGAGCTCTACCTACTTGATTTAATATAAAGGATACAATGTAATTAGCATTTCTATTTGGTTTGATCGCGAACTACATCAATATTAATGGATTGTTTCAAGCATGGCCAATGAGGGCTAAGGTCATCGGATACGAGCTCCTACGTAACATTTTATTGTAACATCCTCGCGTATAGATCGACCTTACATTTACTACGGTTTTATAAATTGATAACAATTTACTATCATATTTTTAAAGTATCCCCAGACTGAGATTTTTTCCCATATCGCGAAGGCGCTTACTAACGTAAATATATGAACAAAAATCTAGAAACAAAATAATTTTTTGTAGGCCATACAAACACTTATTTCGTTAGTTCGTTAACCACTTACCCCCTGTATTACCTAGCTGTAACATATTAAACACGTTGAATGTGCATACTGCACATTTATTTAATACATTGTTGGGAAACGAGTTGTCCACCTTGTGTGTAGTGACAACAATTTCTGATTTTTAACCTAGAATCCGAATACAAGACACAAAACTTATTAAATATGCTGCTACTAAGTCATTTAACTATCATCAAAAAAACGTCAATATTGAACGGAAATCTGACGTTTCAAGCGATTGACGGGTGGATAATGGGTACTGCAAGCTATCTTTTAGAAGTAGCAAGAACGGATCGGCTTGACCGGGAAAGTTACATACGCTCTTGTAGAATATCAGCGTGAAATAGCAGCGAAATGCTTGTGTGTTTCATAAGACGAGTGACAAGAACCGGAAAGCCTATTTACTGTGTGCGATGCAACGCATATAATAAATTATCAGAGGAAACGCATCTAAATTTTTATTTAGATTGTGCTGCAGGGCAGTGGCTAAGAGTATGGTTGTGACGCTGTAAGGCCAGGGGTTTGAATGCCGCACATAGCAAGTGTTAGAGAGAAAATTATAATAACTAATCGAATCAGGCGTTACTTTGCGGAAATCCATTATAATGGGGTTGTTATAAACTAATTTGCACTTACTATCAGGTGGGATCGTAGATAAGCGCTGGCTTAATAGAATATAAAAAAAATGTAAGAATCAGTATCCATTCACTATCTTATGGAGAGTGTGATCGTTTGTCGACCTTAATTGTATAAAGTGCACTAAATTACTTTAAAAGGATTTCATATGGTAGATTGGCATTTGTTCTATAAACTAGAAACAGTCTAGGTCTTTCAGTTTATTGGTCTAGTACAGTTACATGCTCGGACTGCATTGAATTTTGATGTAGAGTCGAGATGACCCACATTAGTCCATCTGCACGATTGTAAGGCGTTGTACACATACGAGAACAAGTTTACTTACTCGTGAGCAATTAGATTGCTTAGAAAAATAACTTGACTTTTCAGAACACAACTAGTTGACCCGAAAGACGTTGTTTTGCCCCTACCAATAGGTTGCATAAAAAAGTCTAATTATTTAAATTATTTTATTAATTTATAAAATTAAATTTGGTTTTTCACTATGAGCGTAGTTAGATAGAGTGACGAGGAAGAAGTCTCCAACTCTACAAGATAAAAAATCCTACGCTGTTTTAACAATGCTTCAACAGGGTATACAGACGGCTTACCACGGAAAATATAAAAATAAGTCGCCTCGTATATCACTTTTCCCTAAATCCGTTTTAGATATTATTAATATTTTTTAGTTCTGATTTTTTTTCTTTATTTGAAAAACAAAAATCACTAGGATTTTCTCCTGTATCGCAGAGGCAGTTTACAAACACAAATTGCACAAGGACAAACATCCAGACCCGGAACAATTATTTGTAGGCAAAGATAATCTTAGTCTATTTTGTCCATTTGTATGTTATCATTCGATAGGTTCAATGTCCATAGGGTAATTAAAGTCTCATGTAAATAATCAATTTAAGTGTTACATAGAGCTGACGTTAAATCTATTTTCGGTGAAAAGTCAAGCTCTAGTTGCTAAGTTATTAATAAGTTGCGTGTTTATATAAAATTATGTGCTGTAGTTTTGCTTCAATAATCATAACTACATACTTTATACTACAAAAAGGTAAAAAGAATCATTTTAAATTATAGGAAAAGAAAGAAAGTAACTTTATTTTGACACATACCATTGACGCTCACAACAATTTAATACTCAGAATGTGTTGGTGGTGAAACCACAACGATGTTTTTCAGTGATGACCGCATGTTTTGTGGAATACAACCCGGAGAATAAATTAATACAGGGAGAAAAATAAAATCAAACAAATTCTTTACTTGGAATTGTATCCATCAAGCCGGAAAGTGCGTGGCCGTCAGGCATGTCTATAATTTTATCAAAATAATGAAAAAAACATCACAAAGAGAAAAATAAATAAGTAAATAAAGGGAATAGTAAGCTAAAATGTCGCATATGTTACTAAGAAAATATGTTCACTTTATAAGGAGCTTAAAGTAAGCCATAACATTGTTCTCGGACATTCCACCCGGATAAAGTCCACGCAACGGTATTGCAGGATCGACCTACTTTAATAACGGAGACGGAATTCTAAATACAAATATGGCAAAGCCGTAGTTTATTTATCGAATATATTCATTCATTCATTCTTTGCAGCCTATCAAAAATCTACTGCTGAATATAGACCTTCCATTACATTGCCTCATATGGGCGATTTCACCAGGGACTTTGGCAAACGTAATACATACCTTAATATTCTCAGTTGTTATCAAGAAATCTTGATGCCTATCTCTAGTTTCCGATTCCCCTGTCGTCTCTTATGACATGCACTAGAAGATATGGTAACCCATACTGGGTTTTCTTACGTCACCACTGTATAGTGATTTATTGAATAACTTATAGAACTACATTTTATAGAATTCAAAATTGTCGATATAATATTCCAAAAACCTGTCTCTCTTTTGATCCGTAAGTCCGTGAAGTTAACTGTTGAACATGTGTCTCTCCCGTTATAGGGAGAATCTGACTTAATCATCACTCATTATGTGGTAGACGCTGCAGCTATGTTATGGTTGTAACACGAATATGTCCGGGGAAGGATCACTCTTTCACAGAATACCAGCATAAATTCCTTTATGTGGACAATTGACTTCGTCTTTCAAACACGATCGCTCTGTAAGCCGCATATTTCTGATTTAAACTGGTTTCCTTACTTTCTTACTATTTCATCAGACATTATTTGGGAGAGACATGCTGCAGCTATTATATGGTTGTAGCTCGAATGTGTCGGCTCGACTGGGGAAGGACCACGCGCTCACAGAATATCAACGTAAAATACGAGTAGCAGCTTAATGTTGCTGTGTTTCGTATGGTGAGTGTAGAGAACCGGATACCCTTTTTGCTGGAAACGAGGCATTTCTTCTTAGTCCTCAGGGGTGACGACGCATCTGCATTTTGATTCTTAAGCAAAAACAGAAATGTAGATGTCTATAGGCCACAGTGTGTACTTACATTGGTGTACTGTGTGCTCGTTTGTCACTCTTATTCTATAAGAAAAAACTAGGCAGGCGGATTGACAATTGCAGTACGAGACGTCTCGCACCTTTGACGCTTTTCTCTTTACAGGTCTGAGGGATCTGCACCTGACGTGAAATAACTACAGTAGCCGCTTACCATTAGGTATATTGTAAGTTAATTTGTTACTTTAGTTTTATGATAAATTAAATTAAAAAATTTTATACAACCGACTTCAATATAAATTGTTAAGATTAACTCAAAAAATATTTAATTAATAGAGTCAGGCGTTACTTTGCGGAAATCCATTATATAAAAGCTTTTAGACAAACTTACTTCGCAAATATCCGCGTTATAAAATAAAATGATGTGTCTTACCTAGTATGAAGAGCACCTCCCGCCCTCCCCCAATTGCGTGCACTATCCCCGTCACCACTAATCCCAGCACCGCCACTCCCAACACCACTACACTAGGCAAGACACACCACTGACGATAATACGACACGTGTTTCGCCTCTACACGAGGCATCCTCAGGTGATATAAACTCTACGGTGGCTAACCGCTAAGTAAATAGTAAGTAGTAACACTAAGGGGATAGTGCACGCAATTGAGGGAGGGCGGGAGGTGCTCTTCATACTAGGTAAGACACATCATTTTATTTTATAACGCAGATATTTGCGAAGTAAATTTGTCTAAAAGCTTTTTTTCAAAAAATATTGGTCAGACCTTGACCAATTTATACCACCACATGTGAAGCACCAACTTTCAAATAAAAAAAGAATCATCGAAATCGGTTCACCCAGTAAAAACTTATGAGGTAAAACGCATAAAACACATAGAGTCGAATTGCCTACTTCCTCTTGTTTGAAGTCGGTAGAAAAGAAGTATTTTACTTTAGTATTAATATTAGAAATATGTTAGAATTTCTGATATAAGGCAATATATTAATTTAACGTCAGGTGCAAATTACTCAGACCTGTCAGAACAGCGACGTTTTTTCAACAGAAGTTTACAAAAATGATGATTTCGCCAATATGTCATAGGTACAATCAATCGCAGATTCAGTTCTCTCTTTTGGTTGTCTAACTCGGCCGTTCGGGCACAGCGCGAAAACTTTTGATCGTCAAAAGACTATTTTTTAAATTTATTGCAGCAAGGATATCTTCTTATGTAACTAAGTATTTATACACGTTCTGCATTTTTTTTTGTTGTGATGTTATAAATCTCTCTTATTAATCTCTGTTATTAATTAAGTAGTAAATGATAAAAACTATTGCGCAACGTCGGGTCCTACTAGGGCGTTAATCCGGTCAGTGACCTCAGATACGACTGCTACTATTGCCATAATATGCTTAATGAGTATCGATTACCAGCAAACCGTATGAAAACTACAGCTGCGTATATAATCACTATCTCTAATAGAAGAGAAGGAACAGAAAAAAGGATAAAAATATGGGTTCAGATGTAATTATAACAGGCGATAGGAAAACATTTCAAAGGAAATTAATATTTATTTCCATTTCAGAACATGGGAAAAATCAGAAAGATTTCAATCTTAAGATCTTCAACCTTCGGATGGTGTGTACTAAATTATTATATTTCGTATGGTATATATATAAAATATCCAGGGCATCAAAGTCAAACGTGACGTCTGTTACTATAGTTGTTTAGCCGCTAGAGGGCATTACGTCATCATTAGAATTATTGTGTCAAAGATATATCACCTTATATTCTTTTATAAACTAGCGGTACGAGCAACCGAGCGAGGCAAAAGCGCCACCTACCGGGTCCAATTGTGAATCTAAACCGTTCTTAAATCAATTTAATCATACACACAACCGTTCAGCAGTTTAGTAAGAATTTACTGCTTAAAAATGCTTGTGTTGGTAGTGGTTCAAGACAGTAGTCGAATAACATATTTGAAATCACGAGCAACGAACGAACAATGAACTTATGAGTTCGCACTCCGTAACCTTCACCATTAGGCTACTGAAAAATGTTAAAACGCACTAGCTTAGAAAATCTTACTCTTAATCCCTCCCTCTCTTGAAAACACCCACATTATTGATTTTTATTTATTTATGTGTTGAAACCAAACATCTTTTACAGAAAAAAAGTACGAAAATAATATTGAAAAAGACCTAATCTAATTCTATAAATATTGTATTCATATGAAAAGATTGATTTTGGCAACTCGATCCAGTGCTTTTAAGCGTTACACATGACAATATTTAGAAATATATATATTTGTGTGTGCAAAGCTTTAGTTTTCCATTAAAGGTAACATATTACACTACGGCGGTGGCACGATTGCGTCCACGTCACAATCGTATAGATGGCTCTGTTTGAATTTACCTAATAACGTGCGGTAAGGATTGCGTTGTGTGCGATTTCAGTTTAGTTGCACAACTTACTCGTATTTAGCGGTCGATGTAATTTGATGCGTTTAGATCAAGTGATTCATTTTATTATATATTGCATTTCCTTTTTTCCTCTTTTATTACAAGAAAGGTTCATATTGAAATGTCTTATTTACTTTGTTAATTCCGTGGACTGAGGGATATAGTTTCGTCTATTTTCAAACTTATTTCTACACTTATTGCCTTGTAAGCAATTAAATAAAGATACGCAACCAAATCAACTACTGAAACTACTAAAACAGAAAACAAAACAATACTAATTTTGTTTAGAGTTTTAAATCTTTATTGAATTTAAACATGAAATTGTTACTCATGTCACTTTAAATCATATTCACCTGACAAATCGAATGTAAACGAACGTAAAACGCTATTAAATCCATAAAATTAGTTTAATTTAACGTGTAGAACGCCGAGTAGAGGCGGCGTGAGAGAAACTACTAATCCTTATCATTCCGTTGGTATCGTAAGAAGCAATGGATATCTCCATTGCTTCTTCGATACCCACGGAACTGAAGCAAGAGATGGGCAGCAGCATCTTCCTGATCACAACTCAATAGCAATAAATATACTGCGCTTTTGGAATGAAGTTCCTTATCGGACGGTACGAATTTGGCGGATGGAGGCTAGGCGAGAAAAAGATAGTAAGATTTTTCCGTTACGGAACAGCCTTGGCGGCTATAAGGAAGCGAGATGGAATAATATCCATCTCCCACGCACTTTTTCTTATCTTGCCATGAAAGAAATATTATTTTATTTTAAATCATGCTTTATTTGAATAGACGCTAGTAATTAATTTTTATTTTTTTTATTTGTTAATCAATAACAATACGTTTATCAATTATAATATACTCCGTAAGGAACTTAGTTCCAACCGAGTGTTCCACGGCACTCACTCATGTTTTTGTTTACAAAATTGAAGTGATAGCAATAAGTTTAATAAGTAAGGTAAGTTTCTACGGCAGTCCATGGTGTGTTGTCATCTTTAAAGACCAAAATATATATGGAATGACTCACCGCCTGTAATTTGTACTGGTTCTCTATATCCTTCCGACCGAAATACAGCAATACAAACATAGGGCGCCAGAAACAGGAAAGACGGTGGCACTTATCTAGACCATTACGAGTACCATCACCTTATGAAACTCGCGCTAAGCGTGGCACTATGGCAAAAACTCCAGTATGAGTCAATCTACGGGGGAGGCCTATGCTCTGCAGTGGACTTTTGATGGCCTGTGATGGAATGTTCTTACATTGTGTAGTATTCAAGTAAATATAAGAAGTCATTATATAAACAATAATTTAAAATTTAAAATTTTGTACAGCCGACTTCAATATAAGTTATTAAGAATAACTCAAAAACTATTGGTCTGACCTTGATCAAATGTATATGGGACCACACGAGAAGTACCAGCTTTCAAACGAAGAAGAATCATCGAAATTGGTTCACCCAGTAAAAAGTTATAAGTTAACACACATACATAGGCTGCACTAAAATTATCGGGAATGGAATATTTCCACTGTTCCTGTCATATTAAAATCTTTTATATTGAAAACTATTTGGTTTTAAAAATCGAATACCATTTATTTATTTAAAAAAAGATTCTCGGTCTTGTCACAAGGTTTTGTCAAACTTTTTTAGTCGTTGAGAAAATGGAATTGACTCGAGAAAATTCAAGAGCGATGATTTATTATGACATTCGAAGTGGTTTAACACAAAAACAGTGTGTTGACTAGATGATTTCTGCGTTTGGTGATGAAGCCCCATCCAAAGCCACAATTTATCGCTGGTTTGCTGAATTTCAACGTGGACGTGTCAAGCTCAGTGATGATCCCCGTCAAGGTCGTCCAAAAACTGCAGTCACCCAAGAAAACGTTGATGCTGTGCGTAAGCTGATTGAGGAAGATTGACATGTAACTATACCGCGAAATTCAGGCAACTTTGGACATTGGCATGAGTCAAATACAAATAATATTGCATGAACAATAAGGTGTAAAAAAGTTGTTTTCCCGATGGATGCCGCATTCGCTCTGTGAAGAGCAAAAAGTGGCTCGCGTTACTTGGTGCGTCAGAACTCTCGAAAGATTTCACGCAGGATCCTTAAATGCTGTATACAACATAGTATCAAGTGACGAATCCTGGATATACGCGTACAAACCCGAAACAAAAAACCAGTCACGAGTTTGGGTGTTAGAAAATGAGTTAAAGCCAACAAAAATTGTTCGTTCACGGAGCAAAAAAATGGTGGCCACGTTTGTCTCCAAAACCGGCCATGTTACGACTATTCCTCTTGAGGAACAAAGAACGGTTAATGCAGAATGGTATGCTAGCATTTGTTTGCCACAGGTCGTTTCTGAACTCCGTAAAGAGAACTGCAACCGCCGCATCATCCTCCATCACGACAATGCGAGTTCTCACACCGCACACAGAACAAAAGAGTTTTTAGAGCAAGAAAACATAGAATTATTAGACCATCCGCCGTACAGCCCCGACCTAAGCCCTAATGATTTCTATACTCTCCCTAAAATAAAGAATAAATTGCGTGGACAGAGATTTTCATCACCTGAAGAAGCTGTGGACGCCTACAAAACGACCATTTTGGAGACCCCAACTTCCGAATGGAATGGTTGCTTCAATGATTGGTTTCATCGTATGGAAAAATGTGTCAAATTTCGCGGAGAATACTTCGAAAAGCAATAAATACATTTTTAAATAGTAATGTTGTGTCACTTCCTTGATTCCCGAAATTTTCAGTGCCGCCCTCGTAAAAAAAAAACAAAAAAATACAGTCGATTTGAGTACCGTCTCCTTTTTGGAAGTCGGCAGAAAAGATTACAGAAGGTTATCTTATTTATTTTACTATAGCAAATATCGTAACTGTTTTGCTTAATTCTTATCTCTTCTGCTGAGGCTGCTTAGTGCTTAGGAATTTTTAACTTCCTAGAAGGGGTGCTGGAATTTGACTAGGGCGCGTATAGTGCTATTTGAAGTTTCCCTAATGCTATTGGATTCCAGGATCCACCTACCACCTAAGCCGTGAGCTAACGGAGTGTTGGCCTACCATCCTACCAACGGCCATCATCACGGTCGGTGTTGGGTATCATCTGCTTTTTCTGCTAGCTGGCTGTCTACGACCCTGAAGGAACAGCGCTTGGACTTCGCCCCTACTTTGTACGGTGCGGAAGTAAGATAAATAAAAATAATTAACTATAAACCTTGACTTTTTTAAGAACCCAGCTAATACTGAACCACCTAACGGTACAGTGGCATTAACATTAGAGTCCATTCTTATCGATGATGATTGAAAACGAAGTAGATTCTAGTAAATTTATTGACCTAGAAAAATAGTTCATAGATAAATTTGTGGGAGTGGAGTCTCATTCGATAAACTAGCACGCGATAAGGCACTTCTGAGCTTGATAGAAAGCGGTAGAAATAAACAGCCTAGGCGCGTTCTTATGACCTTAATATGGTGGAAAAAGTTTATTTGTGGTGACAAGAGGGCTAGTTTTTTCTCCCCGGGCGGTCAAGTATAATGATTTCGGCACAGAAATCTTATCTTCGTCGCATTACGCAGCGTGATGTAGGTTTAATAGTTTTATATAATTACTAGCTGTTCCCTGCGACTTTACCCGCGTGGAATTCACTACGATTTGATTTCATAGATCTTAATTTTTTGCGCGAAACCCTAATTCTTTACTTAAAATAAAAGTAGCCTAAGTTACTCCTTATAACATCAGCTATCTGCTATTGATAGTCCCATCCAAATCGGTTCACAGGTTTTTGTATAATGAGTGTTCAGACAGACCACGTGTTAGAGTTTTGTTATAGTACTATAATAATTATAGTATAGGTAGATGCTGTTTTATTACATTTTGGTTGGCAGCGTAAGTAAATCCAATTTTTTTTTGTTAGATAGATGCGGAGTCTGTGGAAATAAACTTGGCTAACGCCGCTAAACAGGAAAGGCGTTCTACCGTTTAGTGAATCAGAAAAGTTAGTAACCTTATAATATACTTTCAGTATAAAATACGCCGCGATATACAGTACGTGTTGCCGGTCTTCATGTGTATTTAAACGTTTTTTACTTTCTCAAACATGCAAATTATATTAAGATGTTTCCATCAACGTCGGGTACGTGGTAAATCGGCACTTAAAATTTAAAATAAACTAGTTTAATATTAAACCCAGCTAGTTTAGGCAAATCTTCTCAGAAAATAATGCATGCTAAATTGGCAGTTACATAAAGTCTACTTCCAAGTTTCGATTTCAAAGCTCAATGACGAAGAATTGAAATATCAAAGTATTTTAATGAGTACTATTAGACGAATATAATGACGGTTGATTTAGATAATTGAAAGGTACACCGCAAGTCGATCAGATATGAACTGATTTATGGTTGTCCGAATGTTCTGTGACTATAAAAAGATGGCCGGTCGATACGAATCGATATGTGTCACGACAACGTATCGGTATTTAACAACGGATAATAAATTCTTAGCTCTTCATTCACAACAGAATAACCTCAAATCTTGCGCTGGCTTTACCGGTTAATATATTTTGGCTTTCTCATCATAAATATATTATATTATTTCTAATCATAAGATATCACTATGATTTTTTTATATAAATAAAGTGCAAAAGAGCACACAGTCCACCAATGTTATATCCATGCGTGCGATCTATTGTGTGACCTGAAATTAATGTCCAAAATAATGTCAATCATGCCATTAACGTATGTAAAACTGTACTTCTTAAAGATAGATAGAGAAAATAGACATATACTCTGAAAGATAGAAGATAAATGGATATCGGTCAGCATAATATAATCTATAGAAACGTTTTACTGCTTTCTCCTTGAATAATGACACTAAAGCAAATATTTTTTACGATACAATCTATGAGTAAATCTACGACTGTCATAATCCTATCTTTTGTTTTTTCATAAATTAATTTCAGATCAAGGTCCAGTTTTGACGGAGGAAACAGGGGACTACTGAATGATGATATCGTAAGTTTTTCGTAAGGTATAAAATTAGTCCGAGCTGCAGTCACAATTCGATTGTATGTTTTTTGTGTGTATGTTACGCGATATCGTTGCCAATTGAAACCCCCCGATTTTGAAGATCCTTTTTATATTTAATAAAATATAACACTTCAGGGGTAGGGGGATTGCATTTTAGAGAATGAATTATAATTAGATGTTAAATCGATAGAACAAGGGAGAAAAAATTTCACCACTAGTGTTGCAAAAAAAGGCGACATTAAGATTGTGACATTAAGAAAGTTTAAAAAATAACTTTTTTTTATATAGAAATAGGGTGACAAACGAGCACACAGGTACACGGTATACCTGGTGGTAAGTGGTTGCTGAGGCCCATAGGCATCTACATCTCTCCTCGCTTGCGAATCAAAATGCAGATGCGTTGTCACCCGTGAGGACTAAGATGGAATGCCTCTTTTCAAGTAAAAGGATCTCCGGTTCTCTACACTCACCATACGAAACACAGCAGCATTAAGCTGCTATTTGTGAGAGCATGGTCCTACTCCGGACGAGCCGACCCATTCGTGCTACAACTATACTACTAATATAGCCGCAGCATGGCTCTACCACGTAAAGAACTTTTAACGAAAAGTAAAAACCTTTAATTCTTCTATACACACTTTGTTTTATTCTATATAATCGATCACTAACAAAAAAGTAAAAAACTAAATACACAATCCCATACAAAGTCCTCTAAAAATTGTCGCCAATTGTTTTGACGTAATACTAGTTGAAATACGTTAATGTAAATTCAACCTTAAATGCATTGCCTAAAGTTGTATTCACAAAGCTACGTACGAATTAATAGCGCACCCAAATGCTCGAGTGGGCGCTCATTCGGTAAAGACATTTTTTGTCACTGATTGTGTATCTAGTTTTTTTATTAGTGATTGATGTTCTATACACTATGGCTCAACACTGACTTCAGAATGTGAAATTACTTTATTCTTTTTAGTTATTTGGAGTCTGCTTTTACTTTTTGTATAAGTTATTTTTTATTTTCTAGCTAGGTAGTTCGAGCACAACGCATCGGCAATAGACTGGTAAAACCTACTCTTTAAATATCGTGCATTACGAATATCCTCTGTAGCATATCCCATATTGTGATAGGAAGGGTCAGAAAAAGAGACACACAACATGTTGAAGAAAAGACACATGTTGACTTTTTTTATTTATGGCGATAATTCTCAAACCTAAGTTATAATACATACATGATTTAGATAAAATAATTTAAGTTTAATGAAGTGAATCTAATTACATGGGTAACAGTTTAACCGGCCGTTTAATGTGGTACAATGTTTTGCTAAACATGTGTGGCTTCAAGCCAACGAAGTATTTAATGGTTGATTGGCCACATTTATGATTGTAAATTACATGTTGTTTGAAGTTAATAGTTTTAATTTATGTACCGTTTTAACTAAAGAGGCATTTTAAAAGATATTCGAACATTAATCTGCGAATTGACTGACACATCTTTGAACCTGAGTATTTACTGTTGATCACGTTCAATCGTAACATCTGCTACAATACAAATTTAATGGACCCCAGGTTTATGAATTTGTATTAATTGCACTAAAACAAAATTTATAACTATGTAATATCACACTAAACAAATCTCTTTATATATATATATATATATATATATATATATATATATATATATATATATATATATATATCTACATCGCAGCGATTCCATAATAAAACCGTATAATTCTCATATTAAATGAAAAGGCTTATTATTTTTTAGGTTATGTTGAGAACACATTTTACAAATTAGTATTTATTTGATTTCAATGAAATAAATAAACAAAATCGAAGAGTTGAAACGCTCATCGCTGCTTTGATGATCTTGATGAGGTTGGATGGTTTTTTTTAGTGGGTATGATGTTACTGTACCAGTGTGATTTGTCCCAACAAGAAACGATTGGTGAGGAAAAATAGCCAACATAATTTAAGGATTCCACTTTGTCCGAACAGTGGGACAGATGGTGGGGAAAAAGTGGCATTATCCGTAACCGCAACTGTTGATAATGTGATATCAGGTCGGGCCAATATCAGTTAACAGATTTATCTGTTAAGAAATTCTCGGTAGCAGTCCGGAGTCAGGAAAGTTTCCGGTGTTTCGCGAATGATCTCCAATCGTGTTCGTGTTTGATTGCCGTCCCATCAGATAATGAGAGTGAAGGAATACAGAATGCAGTGTCTTTACGCATACACTAATGCACTATAATCCTGTCGTACACAGATGTCTACTTTCCGTTGAGACTAGCTACCGTGATCGAAATTTGGTCTGAGGGACATTATTAGGTAGCACAAGAAGGCCTTAATTAAGATACACACTCATGTCACAAATTTTGCATTGCAGACAGATTACGCATGTGTTTGTGACGAAACAAGGTGATTTCCATACGAAGTGTCGTAATTCGCAATGGAGCCACTTCTGTTCTGCGGTGATCACAATCTAATACGTACATTGTATCAAGAACAACTTTTAGTACGTAAAATATAACATTTAATAATAAGATAAGTTACACGTGGATCAATTATATAATAATAAAATCAAATTGAAGAACTAAAACGTTGTAAATTGCGTGTTGCTTTGATTTAAGCGCTGTGATGATCCCAGTGAGAATACTAAGTTGTACCCATGAAGCTATTGTACTCGTATTGTAATCGATTTGTAAAATTTCAACTAATTCATATTTCTTTGAAAAGTGAAAACTGAATTAAAGAAGTAAATTACACTCATACATAAATATATAAACACATAAAAAATAATTAGTTTATTTCTCTTTATGGTCACAGAATTAAATTGATATTTTTAAAACGTCTGAAAACCAAATTTATAAGAGAAACTACATTATCGTCTTTTATTTATAGTGTACACTTATTTAGTACACTTAATATTGTAAATATTTTTTTACATAATTGCACAAGTTAAGAATACGTAATGCGAAACATTATAAGTCGTTAAACGCTCTTATTATGCGTCCAATATAAGATTTTTTAATATTTCCCATAACTTACAGAACTGTACCGCTAAAGGTATCTGGTTTGTTGTGACACCAACAAAAATATGAGTTTGGTTTTTGTTAATGAATTAAAAATATAATTGAAAAAAAAAAACGATGGAAACCAAGTAAATTTGTAGTATTTGTTTTCAGCTGTGATTACACGAATACGAGACGTTATTTGTGGTCGTTGCTCATTTATTTCACGTGTGGCGTAATATGACCCCGTACCAAATACACAGCGTTATTCCAGTTATTCTGCCGACTTAATAGTTATACATACAAGTACTTTAATAACAATTTAATTTAAAACGCTTAAACATCGTGCATATTTTGTTTTCGGTCTTGATTCAAAATGACATATTATGTAGTAATAGCAAGTATTGTGGAGCGAAATATTCATATGTCCGAAAAGAAGAAGAAAATGTTTGTTAACCAATTTCAAAAAAGAGGATGTTCTCAATTCAAGTGTATATTTTTTGTACATATCTTAAGCGATATCTTCGCAGATTGTGAACCAATTTTGACGATTCTTTTTTTATTAAATAGATTATACATCAAGGGTGGTCCCATATAAATTTGGGAATAAATGTCACCCCTAATGGTAGCAAATAAATAAATTTGAAGTAGTAAACAATTTAAAGTCGGTTTTTACTTTTTGTTAAAAGTTATAATTATTTTTATACAGTGTACTAACAGCGTACAAACGTCCCTCTACAGGTCACTATCGTATCGATTCACGATCGTTTATTTTATTTACTTTTAAAGATGTAGCCCATATTCGTTCCACTCGCAGGCACAGGCCAGCCTCCGCTCGTATCTAAAGGCATTGAGTTATACAAGAAATCAATATCTAAAGGACAGTTTTTTGTTAGGGCAAGGGCAATTTTTACCGTACTGCCACGATTCGTGTACTTCACAAGTTTTCGATTTTTTTTTAATTTCTCAGACTTGAACGTCTCCTCACGATGTTTTTGTTCACCCCGAGGATGTGGTAAATCAGCGCATAAAATTACGGTTATCAAATTTCATTGTCACCGCCGGGGATTGAACCCAATCTCGATTCGCTCACATACAGCGAATGCTAAGCCCCTAAAATAGATTTTAAATAACTTGTGCAAATTATTAAAACTATTAGTAAGTATAACAGACTTTAAAATTACTGCGTCATATTTATTCTCATATAAGTCTCTGACATTGTGTCTGTCATTTCCTTAGATTTTATCATATATTTAGGCGTTACCTCGAACATTACGGGAAGGGTAGAGCCACGCGGCAGCTTTTGCTGTCGCACGGATGGGCCGGCTCGAACCGGGGTGGTACCACGACCTCACAGAAAACCAGCGTGAAGTAGAGGTTTACCTCTGCGTTTCGGTTGGTGAGTGCAGGTGGCCGGAGGCCCTTTTTACTGGAAATGAGGCATTCCATCTTAGTCCTCACGGGTGACAACGCATCTGCATTTTGATTTGTAATAGAGGATAGATGTAGATGTCTATGGACCGCAGCAACCACTTACCATCAGGTGGACTGTGTGCTCGTTTGTCACCCTTATCCTATAAAAAAAAGGTAAAGTTGAGTGAGTACATATATTATATATCACTAACGTCATTGCATTTAGTTGACAACTTCTAGTTGAAAATACTATGATCGTCTATAAAAATGAAATTTTGGATGACGTTAAATAAAGCTTAATGTTTATTAAAATGTAATGAAATGTAAAAGATGTTAATGTGGACTTTCCAGATACCAATCTTTACAGATAAAAATTGTAGTTTACGTACCGTTAACTCGATTTTTTTTAACTTTTCCTGTATAAATATAATGGCCGAGAAGAAACTGCACGATAAAGAAGATAGGCTAGAAAGGTAAATTTAAGTTACTTTGAAACTTTTTAGCTTCCAAATGGATTTTCAGTTTCGAGAACTCTCTAAATAGACTTTACAAGGGCTAAATTGTAGACAGGGCTAGTTTTTAATAAATAACAACCATAAAGGTTATTAAAAAACGCGACTGCGTAAAAAGTTTATTGAAGAGAGAAAAGTTTTACACTCTATGTTACTTCTGTAACTGAAAAGAATCCAACTTTACCTCATATTATGTTAAAATACATTTAGGCATCAGAGCGTTCCAAAGAAACGGATACTGACATACGGACATACATAGATACATATTTTCGAAAAACATTTTTTTATAGATTTGGGGTGACAAACGAGCACACAGTCCACCTGATGGTAAGTGGTTGCTGTGGCCCATAGACATCTACATCTATCTTCGTTTGCGAAGATACGTTGTCGCCGCTGATGCATTGTCAGTCGTGAGGACTAAGATAGAATGCCTCTTTTCCAGTAAAATAGGTCTCCGATTATCTACACTCACCATACGAAACACAGGAGCGTTAAGCTTTTATTTTAAGCTGGTATTCTGTGAGAGCGTGGTCCTTCCCCGGTCGAGCCGACCCATTCGTGCTACAACTATACTATTAATATAACTGCAGCATTGCTTTACCACGTAAAAACACATTAACCTTAAATAACATTACCCTTTTCCTGAGGCAGTCGGGTAAAAAATATTTCGACATTGCGTTTATTAACCAAAATTAATCAATGTACTCAGTATTAACTCAAAATTTTATCAAAATTTGTCATTTTCGATCAATAATCTACGCCTGTAAAACCGCTATAAAGCTGATTGCTTCGCCACTTTGCTATGCTGTTAGCTTGCTAGGTTTATTAAGTGGCGAAGCTTGCGAAGACACTTATTGATTTCACGATGTCTGTCCGTCTGTCCGTCTGTCCCACGATTATCTCGAGAACGAATTTTCAAATTCTGTTTTCAGCAATCGATTACTGATCATCCAGGCATCTGAACCTACCATTTTGAAACTGATTGCTCAGCGGCAACCGTTAGAAACCGCTACAAAGCTGATTGCTTCGTACTTTGCTATGCTGTTAGCTTGCTAGGTTTATTTATATTGAAGTTGGTTGTACAAAATTTTTAATTTTACCACTTGTTCATTGGTAGCTTTGTTATTATCGCTATTTTAGGTAAGCAGTTTGCGATTGTAGTATAAAATGTCCTACAATAATTTACGCTACTTTTCTATTATCATTCCATTCAGTCGCCTTTAACAACGTGTGTGGCAATAGTGATGAATTCTTTCACTCTATAGCAGCACTGCAATATCAGGTTAATTCAAATAGTCTTTTGAAGCTGATATAAGCCGTCTGATAGTACGCAGAATAAGTATGAAAATATTACTTTACTCCCCGTAATTGTCGAGTTAATTGGGTAGTACTAAAGCCTTCTATCAACAATTCCATAATACAATACAATTGGTATTGTTGATCGAAGACTAAAGCGGAGATAATCGTGGATCTGAAACGTGGTCATTCACTGCTGACCGTATGATGAAAATCAAGGTCGCTCAGCGAGCTATGGAGAGGGCTATGCTAGGTATTTGTCTACATGTAGAACCAGAGTAACTGTCATCGCCCAATGGATAAATAAGCTGAAGTGGCAATGGGCGGGCCATATCGCTCCCAGAACCGACAGCTGATGGGAGTAAATGGTTCTCGAGTGGCAGCTTGGTAGTGACAAGCTGGTAAGAGATGCAGGAAGTCAATGGACGCCGGTGGCTCAGGACCGTGTTTTGTGGCGGTCTTTGAAGGATGACTATGTTCAGCAGTGGACTTGTAAAAAGATTTAATGATGATGATGATGAAAGCGTGAAGAACTTTAGAAAAAGCAACGAATGTTCAACCTCGAAGATGATTCTGCAAGCAATGGCAGAGGCAGCCGTGAGCAATAAAAGGTATTGTTCGATTTTTGAAATTATACTTCTTTTGGCACTTTTGAGAATTATGATGAGGCCCGAAACCTAAAAGCGACAACATTAGTTGTCTGCCACCTGTCAAGTTTTCGTGAGTACTGATAACTATATTTAAGGTAGTTATTTTTGTATCGTTACGCTAAGAAGTATAACTTCTTACGTCCGGACATAATACATAGGCTGCACTAAAAGTATCGGGAATGGAATATTTCCACTGTTCCTGTCGTATTAAAATCTTTTTTAATTAAAAACTCCTTGGTTTTAAAAATCGAATACCATTTATTTATTTAAAAAAAATTCTCGGTCTTGTCACAAGGTTTTGTCAAACTTGTTTAGTCGTTGAGTAAATGGCATTGACTCGAGAAAATTCAAGAGCGATGATTTATTATGACGTTCGAAGTGGTTTAACACAAAAACAGTATGTTGACCGGATGATTTCTGCATTTGGTGATGAAGCCCCATCCAAAACCACAATTTACCGCTGGTTTGCTGAATTTCAACGTGGACGTGTCAAGCTCAGTGATGATCCCCGTCAAGGTCGTCCAAAAACTGCAGTCACCCAAGAAAACGTTGATGCTGTGCGTAAGCTGATTGAGGAAGATCAACATGTGACATACCGCGAAATTCAGGCAACTTTAGATTGGCATGAGTCAAATACAAATAATCTTGCATGAACAATTAGGTGTAAAAAAGTTGTTTTCCCGATGGATACCGCATTCGCTCTGTGAAGAGCAAAAAGCGGCTCGCGTTACTTGGTGCGTCAGAACTCTCGAAAGATTCCACGCAGGATCCTCAAATGCTGTATACAATATCGTATCAGGTGACAAATCCTGGATATACGCGTCCGAACCCGAAACAAAAAACCAGTCACGAGTTTGGGTGTTCGAAAATAAGTTAAAGCCAACAAAAATTGTTCGTTCACGGAGTGTTGCAAAAAAAATGGTGGCCACGTTTGTCTTCAAAACCGGCCATGTTACGACTATTCCTCTTGAGGGACAAAGAACGGTTAATGCAGAATAGTATGCTAGCATTTGTTTGCCACAGGTCATTTCTGAACTCCGTAAAGAGAACTGCAACCGCCGCATCATCCTCCATCACGACAATGCGAGTTCTCACACCGCACACAGAACAAAAGAGTTTTTAGAGCAAGAAAACATAGAATTATTAGACCATCCGCCGTACAGCCCTGACCTAAGCCCTAATGATTTCTATACTTTCCCTTAAATAGAGAATAAATTACGTGGACAGAGATTTTCATCACCTGAAGAAGCTGTGGACGCCTACAAAACGGCCATTTTGGAGACCCCAACTTCCGAATGGAATAGTTGCTTCAATGATTGGTTCCATCTTATGGAAAAATGTGTCAAATTTCGCGGAGAATACTTCGAAAAGCAATAAATACATTTTTAAATAGTAATGTTGTGTCACTTCCTTGATTCCCAAAATTTTCAGTGCCGCCCTCGTAATGTACACACTCACGTTTTTTTAATAAGATTAAAATAAAATCAAATTAATAAAATGTGATCTCTACATTACCTTAAAAATTGTGTTTTTCATTTTATATAACTTTTACACGATTTCATTAAGAAATTTTTGAAAAGCACACATTTCAATAGCGTGTCATCCTTACGAGTTTTTTTAGCGAGCCTATTATCATGAATAACGCTTTTATGTGCACACAACACTTGTCATTATATTTACATTTCGTCAGACTTACAGAAATACAAATAAGTCAAAAATTACTGCAACTTCACCTTAACAATTTTGGCCTCGGTCAGACCTGTACATCGAAAATAACTGACAAAAATTGTGAATATAATAAGTAACACAATATTATCATTAAATCGTGCAGGTGCAAATTAATAAATAAAAGAAAATTATGATATTATGATTATTTCAATATTTTCAAAGAAAATAACGCAGGCAAATAAAATAAATAATATGATAGTTTCATCATTATGATAGTGAATCTAAAATAACTTAAAAGGTTTATGTTAAATCATTGTTAAATGCCACAGTAAAAATCTTATTTTCTTTTTAAATTTTGTGTACAAAGTTGCAGCGCATTGTTTAACTAGCATAGCTGCATGTAGAGAAACCAGATACTTTTGTGAGAACCGGTCCCTGCAGGTGTCAGTTTCGGTCACGCTAAAACACGAGTGCTTGCGAATGACCTCCAGACTAGATCAGTTGAAATATTTGGTTGGAAGATCTTTGTTGTCTCTTAATTTTCTGTTGATGTACAAAAGTAAGTGACGATAACTAAAACTAAAACTAACTATAACTAAGGATAATTTATAAGTATGAACTAACTACTCGTTTTATTATTTTGATATTTTTCTCAATATAACATACATAATAAAATAAGTTGTATTTTCAATTTGTAAACATTATTTAGTTGGTTTTTATGAGTGGCTGTAAATTTTGCTTTATTATTATTTCTTTCTTTATTGTATCGTGTAATTGGGTATGAAAATCTGATATTGGAACTTCTTTGTTTATATGTTTCTCCGTACAATCGTATTTAAAGAAAAATCTAATAAAGCTGTTATATGAAGTAGATGGGGAAATATATATGCACGTGGTGCGCCTTGTTAAATAACGAACAAGACTCTTTCGGTTGATGGATGGAATGAACCATATAGAAGATCCATAATAATTAGTGCAAAACCGTCGCCACCACGTATCCACTGCTGATCATAAGATTCTCTCATAGATTGCCTCATACTCATATATTATTATTACTTAGGGGATATTTGCTACAGTTGGCGCGCTTGGCAGGCGGGTTGGCAACCGCAGTTTTTTTAATCATATTGAGTTGTTACCAGGAAGATGTTGCTGACCATTTCCTGCTTCAGTTTCCCTCTTTCGTCTTTCACGACACCAAATTGATAATAAGGGGTGGTGGATTCCCTAATGCTACCAGTACATGGGGCACATCGCCTACATTGGTTTGGCATTGGCATTGGTTAGAAAAGAAATATAAGACCGATATCAAATACTTCAAATGTACAAAAATTAATTTATAATAAATCAAATGTGATAATGATAACAAAGCAGCATAAAAAGCTTATTAGAACAATGGTAAGTAAAAAAATCCTTTAAACTTAATACATATAATTTGTTTAAATGAATTAAAACTCCCTTCATACAAAAGAGTTCAACGCAGAAACTATATGTAACAGTTAACAGAAATAAATGTTACAAAATGATATAAAGGTTAAAAAAAAATTATTAATTTAATATATGACTTTTCAATAAATTTGGTCGTAACGATAAGCACGCCATCTACTGTAAGTTTATTGTACTGTACCTATAACCATCGCGCAAGTGCATGCAATAAGTTGACAAAGTTTTAGCGCAATCTGATGAACCGTATGCCATAATGTTCATCAGATAAAATACGAACAAACAAACTATATATATATATATATATATATATATATATATATATATATATATATATATATATATATATATAGAAAACTTAATAAAGCCTATTTTATGTTATGTTATAACATTAGGTACAATCTATTTTCGTTCGAAAACGAATATTGTTGCTAATAGTTTATTTCAGGTAAATTAATATTATAGTTTAAATGGTAATAAGGGTGACAAACGAGCACACAATCCACATGATTGATGATGGTAAATGAATGTGGTGACCTATAGGCACATACATATAAAAACGTAGTTATGTTGTCACCCTTGAATGCTAAGATAAAACCCCTCGTTACCATACGAAACAGCAGTATTTATTGCTCTGTTAGGTATATATTTTAATATCCGTGTAGAGGTGGCACTACCCCATATGATCTCGTGGGTGCCGTAAGAGGCAACGAAGGGAAATTAAACTGGAGATGGGCAGCCGCATATTCCTGATAACTTGAAATAATAAAACTATGGTTGCCAACCGGCCTGTCAAACGTAGCAACCATGTAAATATCCCCCCTATGAGGAAGTTTAATGGCCAAAGCAGCTGCAAAGAAGCTGGGAGTCTTTGCAAAGGTGCGGCGATACTTCACGCCGGGACAGCTGCTTACTTTATATAAAGCGCAAGTCCGGTGGTGCATGGATTATTGATGCCATATATGGGCTGGTGCTGCAAAATGCCACCTAGCAGCTTTGGACTCAATGGAAAGGCGGGCTAAGAGGCTTATAGGTGATCCGAATTCGGTTAAAACAAATCTTACCAGCCTCGAATACAGACGCAAAGTAGCCAGCCTTTCGGTTTTCTACCGGATCCATTTCGGAAAGTGTGCTTAGGAATTGCATAATTTAATTCCTCCCTCTCCCTTCCGCCATCGGAAAACCACACATTCGGCCAGTTCGTTGTTGACTTAGTTGTTGCATTCGAACCAAATGGTTCGCTATGTCGTTCATCATGAGTACAGCAAAGGAGTGGAATAAGTTGCCAGCATCTATCATTCCGTCCGATTACAGTGTGGGTGTCTTCAAGGCAAGAGTGAATAGGCTTTTGTTAATTCATTGCGCTTCATCATCTCGGGCTACATCACCGCTTATCATCAGGTGGGATCGTAGATAAGCGCTGGTTTAGTAGAATATAAAAAAGAGGCCCATGTTCAGCAGTAAGCTTTTGATAAGCTGTGACTAATAGATGAGTGCAATATATTTAATTAATATATAGATAATAGATAAAAAAGCCCCTGGCCCTGTAGGAAATTTTATTGAATATATTTTGGGTCTCGTTAGAGTCAGGAACGGTAAATGCCAGACAGGTCACAAGGTCTCCGAGAGGTAGCGGTTAAAACATTTCGTACATGTTATTTACATCCAACCCAACTACGGGGTTTTCAGCGTTAAAGGTGCGAGATACCTGGTACTGCTTTTGCCAGTTTGTCTGCCAATCGTGATGATTATGCCAAATGCAAGATGTATTAATAAAGACTCGTGTCCAGTACTGCAATGAAATCAACAACCAACAATAATACAGTCAATCGTCGTTTACCTTTTGTTTATATTATGTATAAAATCCTCGTGAAAAAACGCGCACTGAACAATCTTCACAAAAAAAAGCACAGCACGTTCACAAAAGAGATAGCAATGAGATGCCTCGTAACAATAATTCAATACGTTGCACTAATACGGAAATAGCCATTAGTCAAATTTCAGAACGTAACAAAAGCTGTTTATACATTTTAAAAGTTGCACTCAACGGGCACAACGTCTCGAGCCATCGGAGCGCGTAGAGTCACTGTCACTGAAGTAAATGTGGATAGATGTAGCGGCAAAGATTACATTCTGTTTATGCAGACACAGAAATCGCATGCAAGTTAACGATCATTAATTCCACAGATAAGTCAATGACCCAATGAATTAATTGGATACTATCTTTTGATTAACTTGAATGATGCTCGGCAATTAACTACAGTTCCATTCTTGCGAGATGTATATGATAGATTAAATAAACATTATGTGACGATTCTCATTATAAAAAGTTATGGAAAATACTATACAATTTTATTTGTAAAAAAGTTAAATAATAATAGCCCTGGTAGGTCAGAAGTTAAGCGCTCGCCGTAAATATCTCGCGAGCAACCCGAGTTTCGACCGAGAGGTTAATCGACGAATTCAACTCGGCTAGAAACTACGACACATCTTCTCGTCAGACATACGTCAAAACCTTAAAACGAAATTGTACTTCCAGTGCGTATTGCCAGTGATGACTTACGGATCTGAGACGTGGTCCTTCACTGCTGGCCGTATGAGAAAGTTCAAAGTCGCTCAGCGAGCTATGGAGAGGGCTATGCTCGGAATTTCTCTGCGTTATAACCTTAGGAATGAGGATATCCGCAGTAAAACCAGAGTAACCGACATAGCCCAACGGATTAGTACGCTGAAGTGGCAATGGGCCGGCCATATAGCTCAAAGAACTGACAAGCGATGGGGAAGAAAGGTTCTTGAGTGGCAGCCTCGTACCGGTACGCAAAGTGTAGGGCGACCCCCCCACGAGATGGAGTGACGACCTGGTAAGACATGCAGGAAGTCGATGGATGTAGGTGGCTCAGGACCGTGCTTTGTGGCATTCCTTGGGGGAGGCCTATGTTCAGCAGCGGACTTATGAAAGGCTGTAATGAGGATGATGATGATGAACCCGAGTTTGATCCATGCATGTACCTACGATATTGTTAATTGCAATTTTTAAGTTGTATGTTTTTTTTATAGGATAAGGGTGACAAACGAGCACACAGTCCACCTGATGGTAAGTGGTTGCTGTGGCCCATAGACATCTATATCTATCCTCTGTTACAGATCAAAATGCAGATGCGTTTTCACCCGTGAGGACTGAGATGGAATGCCTCATTTCCAGTAAAAAGGGCCTCCGGCCACCTGCACTCACCAAGCGAAACGCAGAGGTAAACCTCTACTTCACGCTGGTATTCTGTGAGGTCGTGATACCACCCCGGTTCGAGCCGGCCCATCCATGCTACAGCAATAGTTGCCGCCTGGCTCTACCACTGTTAAAATGTAATAAGAAGATGCATATGCTAAACTGTGGATATACAGGCTATAGATTCACTTAAGTTTTTTAAATGATTACAACAATAAACCAGGTTTATAATATTTTAAATCGCCTATTAAAATTCAGTTTATGATTTAAAAACTAGTTATTATAAATAATAATTCTGTAAGTTTAGGAAAAACTGAATTTAAGAAATTATTTCAGAATGTACAAAAATTTGGGGTCTGAAATTTTTTTTGGTTCTTTTGAAGGCTAAAGATATATTAAATCTTTATTCTACAAAAAAAACTTTATATTATATATAAAGCATACAGTCCACCTGATCCTTGATTAAGAATCAAAATGCAGTTGCGTTGTTACCCCTGAGGACTAAGCTGGAATGATTCGCATCCAGTAAAAAGAGTCTCCGGTACTCTACATTAAACATAGAATAGAATAATTTTTATTCAATATTGATTACAAGTAATTCTTATTGAAAGTCATTTTTTAATTTACCACTAGTTCGAAAAAAAATCCTCTGTCCTAGGAAGTACCAGCCAGAAACCCAGCTAAACTTTTTTTTAAAATAAATTTTACAATATAAATAATTACCAACTATTTACAAAATTTATTTTAGAAACAGCTTGGGAGCGAACTATTCATTCCCAGGGGTTATTATCAACCATGTATTCATTTATATTATAATAACACTTTTTATACAGTTTTTGTTTAATTAAACATTTAAACTTGGTAATAGAGATACCTTGTATATTTTCTGGGACTTTGTTGTAATAGCGTATACAGTGCCCTAAGAATGAATTACTGATTTTGTGGAGTCGAGAGACTGGTATCACTAGCTTGTGTTTGTTCCGAGTGTATATCACTTTTTTTTACTAAAACTATCTTTATTTCTGTGAACATACTTATATTATATAGGTACATATTTATTTCTTTACATTCATCTCTAAGAGACTCTCTCGGTTTAAGGTTGTAAATAGCTCTTAGGGTCCTCTTCTGCAAAATAAAAATAGTATCTAAATCAGCCGCATTTCCCCAGAGCAAAATCCCATAAGACATTATGCTATGGAAATAACTGAAATAAACTAACATTTCTGTCTCGAATTTACTGAGATCTCTAATCTTTTTTACAGCATAAGCTGCAGAGCTTAGTCTACTTGCTAGTTTGGATATATGGGGGCCCCACTGAAGCTTTGCATCGAGCGTGATACCAAGAAAAACAGAGGATTCAACAGGGCTCAGTTCTTCCCCCATTTATAATTTACATTTATATTCAGATTTTTAACGTTAGTTGTTGTAAATTTAACATATTTAGTTTTATTGCCGTTTAAATGCAGATTATTAACATTAAACCAATGTAATAATGTTGATATGATATGAAACACAGCGATATTAATCTGCTATTTTACCCTAGCATTCTGTGAGAGTTTGTCCTTGGTCGAGCTGTGCTACGATCATATAGCTGCAGCATCGTTCTACCACGTAGGTATGAAAATCATTTGAACTTGTCTAGTTTTCCTTTTACAATATAAAGAAATGTTAAATTTAGTACACTATAAGAGTTTTACAAAATATTACTATACACTAAACTTACATTCTGTGATTACAAGCAGCAGGCAGTAGTTAAGAGCTAATATTATAAGTTTTATGTACATCGAAGCCCTTTTGTTTGAGCACTGGGAAAAAGATGGCATTGGTTTCTTTAATACACCGTTCTTCCGTTTCCTTCTGCACACACGATGTTATCGTGGGAATGTTGAACTAATTGTACTGTTTAAATCTTAATTAAAATAATAATGCACTTCAAAAACTTTAAGACTGTGTGCGATATAAATCAAACTAAGACTCTTCTGCCAGAGAATTAATTTATTACTGACGCATTATGTCGAAGTACCTGTGCCTGAAACTAATAACGTTAAGAAGATTACTAATTTCTTTTTGTTCTTGACTTTAGATTATAACGACAGCAAGGAATGCTTTTTTCGGTGTCGTCAATTGGCGGGAAGGGATCGAAGTTAAGTGCAATAGATACAGCTCTGGTTGTTCCCTCCATCCTGTCGATCGGTAATCCCCTCCACCGAGATACTCTTCCGATCCACCACTACCGCCTCTCTTCTATTCGCATCTAGCATTAAAGTTGGCTGAAAGACAACATTAACATTACAGAATATTAAAATTTTACTGCAGAAACAGAAGTATAGATCTCCCCCCTCCCCCCCCCCCCTCCCCCCGACCAGTAATGATGGCCTTATAGGGAAATAGCCATATTTGGCAGACGAGTTGGCAACCCAGTTGTTTATTTTTATTCAGCTGTTCTTGCAAAGACGCTACTGCCCATATCCTGGTTCATTTCCCTCTGTCGCGTTTTAAAACGTCCACGGGATGATATGGGGTTGTGGATGACGGTATTGGCGGTCTAAGAATACTTTACACAACACAAGAACATTTAACATAGGCATTTTTAAGAGATCCATTACAAAATAAGTTTCAAATATACACTTTCCTAATATTGTTATTAACGTCAAAATTTTAGCGATGGATTTTGACAGCAGAAGTTTTTCGTTTTCGAAGGAACTTAAGAAAAAAGAGTAAAAGCCTTTGTGTCTTTTTTTTCATATGTTAACTCTATGTTAGCTCTACTCAAGATAATGATTACTTTCATCCACTAGAAAAAACTAATACACATTAGCGTGAAGAGTATAATATATAATATATATTAATAATAATAATGGCAGCACAGTATGAAGTAGTCAAATAGCACGCTGGTATATTACGTTTGATAAGTGATAAGAACCGAAGACCTATTTTTCAGGTAGGCATAACAACGTTGTCAGGAGTGACAAGCCAATTGAGTTTTGATTATTAATCGAGTATAGATGTAGTTGTTTGTCGGCTACAGCATCCACGTAGCATTAGGTGAGATGTGTGCTGTTCGTCACTCTTAGATGTTTAAAACAAAAATGTGGTTATTAACCTCGTCTATTATTCGATGTGCGTTGAAAAATCCATCCACAAAAGGACAAAACGAGTTCTTGTTGGAGCAAAGAAATTCATTATAGTTTTTGGAATGTATCTAACCAAATTATATTTATTTTAGTCTAAGGTTATACCATCACTTTAATATAGTACTTGGTAACTAAGTTAAGAATGTTTTGCTACACGTAAACAGGTGCAGACATCACTGACTGGTTGAATGATCTACGAGTATATATTAATACGCGAAGAGAAAACTTTGTACCCTTTTCTAAGCATATCGCGCGCCCTGGTCGTTGTGAGATTTAGTATAGTTGTAATTTACATAGAGAAGGCGTGCAAAAATCTAAAATTTATTTCTAGTGTTACAAATACATTGAATTCGAATAAAATACAGCATAATTACACTATTTACGCTCATACTGCCATTGTCAAACACATTAACTGTCGTTTGTTAACGTTCATATTGTCAAATAGTAAAAGAGTCGCACAGATAGAGTTTATCACCAAACAATAAAAGCACACAAGCGTTAATTTTATATTTTGTTTAATTTTATATTATGTTGTGTATTTTAGTTTGTATTTCTGTTTTATGTGCAGTTGAAAGTGATATACAACTTACAGACCTAAAAATTTCTACCACTACGCGACCATAAATATAAAAATAGGTAATTAATAAGTTAAAGTTAAGGACTATATACGCCCCACTGCTGGGCACAGGCCTCCTCTTTTGAGAGGGTTTTAGGGCAAGGAAATGTCCGCCCCGCTGCCCCAATGTGTGTTGGCGAACTTCACGTGTCTTCGAAATATATTTTTCTTATTTCTCAAGCATGCATGTTTCCTCACGATGTTTTTATTCACCGCTGAGTTCGTGGTAAATCAGCACTTAAAATTTTAATTAAGAATTTCATTAGTGTCGATGAAATCGAGTCCGAAATGATGCCCGAAGCGAATCCGGGTTGCTCACGTTCTGTGAAATTTACCCCTTTACAATTTAAACCTAAACTACCCCTAACTAGCCCCTGAACTACCACAGCTTATACAATGACTTTTTCTGCCACCAGGGCGGCGCCACTAGAAAGTGAGGTATAATATTCGACAGATTTCATAGCGGGGAAGTTCATTTGTTCGTAAAATGTAAAGGTTATTGTCTCTTTCTGTAATATTACCTATATTTTATATTAATAAGATAAAAATAAATAAATCAAACCAAAGATTGTCATAAGAATAGGAAAAAAGTTAAAAATGTGCAAAAAAAATAAAGAGCAAACTACTGACTTATTCTTTTGTGTACTAATATAATACTCTAGAAAGTGATGAACTTTTATTAAAAACCAACTCAATTAAATTACATTGTGTAACAAAAAACTTTACCTCAGTGTCAACTAGCGACATCTGGTGATCAGAAAATTATTAACTTTTTTAAATAAGAAGTTTCTCGCTGAATCAATCTGAAAATCGCTATACTTTGCAATTAGGCTTAGTAAAGATAGTAATAGATGGCGTTCTTAGCACAATACCACGGGGAGTCTAAGGTTTTTTATTATAGTTTTTAATATTGTATATATTTTAAATACTTATTACTAATTAAAATAAATATCACATAAACTTATTTTATTTAAAATAAAATAAGTTTATCTGATATTTGTTATAATAATCTTATCTTTAATATCTATTACTAATTATAATAAAATATAAATATAACGCTTCTAAATAAACAAGGACCTTGATTGCTCTCACGTAGTCTGCAATTTACACCGATAAAGGTGGGCTATAAATAAAAAAAATAAACAGCTGTCGGCGACTATTACGTAATAATACCGTTTGAAGCGTTTTGTCCGCAAAATATTGCTATATGGAATAACAACACAACAACTATTACACGCCCGCTGGAATTTGCAACGGTTCTCAACGCCACAGTAATAAATACTATGAACGTATATTGTTGGATGTACCGTGACATTTTAGACGTATTATGTAGGGAAAAATTATACATGTAAGTCGGACATATATAGACTAAAATGATGTTCTACAGACCGTATATCTAGTTCTAGAAGACCTTATTCTCATAGATCGATAGGATGGCAATCCGGCACGAGCGGAGTGGGATTGGGCGCAGGACCAAATACTACGTTTCTTCCGAGACACGGGGGTGAAAGACCTTTAACTACTTGACACCGGGCTGCTATTTAAAATTTCTTGACATAAAAACTCAATAACCAATTTTGGCCCGACCTAGGTTTCAAACCCGGGACCTTATTATCTGCAGTCGAGCTTACAACGAATACACCAAGGAAGAATTCAAGGTTTAATAGTATGCAAGCGAATCGAGTTCAATTCTCACCGGTATCAATGAAATTGTTAATTGTAATTTTAAGCCTTGATTTGTTACCTGTTCGGTAAAAAAACTCGTGAAGAATTCTGCATTACAAAGAAATTAAAATAATATTTCGAGGATATGTTTTCATATATCACCCAGAGGGGTTGGGAGAGACAGGGGGCTTTCATTTGTCACGATGTACGTCTCCCGTTTCTCTCTGTTCTCCCGGTACTCTTAATTTGGCCCATCTTCAATATACCGTCAATTTGGCCTATAGACTATTAATAACTTAATAACATAATGATAAATCTATCTATAAACATAAGGTAGAGAAACGAGCTGAAACCTGGTTACTACTGATGCGCATGACCACATACAGCCATAGACGTAATAATAATTTAATAAATAATAAATTATTTATTTGCCACACATCTCTTAACAAAATGAAGGAAGCCTGGCTTCTAAACTAATTGTAAAAATTGTATTTTAGAAAGTGTTAAGAGAAAACTCTTTTTAGTAATACAATTACAATAGATTTGGGCGGCTTGAAACTAAATAAATTAGGTAAAAATAATGAATAAATATGCAGAAAACGACATAAATTTCACCTTTGAGGCTTTCCATACTCTTCTCGAAGTGGAACAGCTACTTCTTAGTAAAATTATGTCATTATTGATAATCTCTTAATAAACTATACATAAGTAGCTGTTCCATGTTGGTGTGGGACTTATAGAGCCCATGTTTATGTGGAGCTTATAACAAAAAAGAATCTGCCAACTGTGTTATTAGCCTAGTATTTTATAAAAGATACCATAATGTGATATGTGTGTGATTGTATAGGCGATGAATTTCACCTTACATTCTTAATTACTACTTTTACATTTTTTCATCTATACCCACACTTTTTGTGTAAACGTGTTCCGAATAGTTCGCTGCTTTTTGGACTCTGCCTACTACCTTGAAAATTATAGGCGTGATATACGTGATATACACGACCATGCAAACCAATTGTATAAACTAATATACGTCAACGGGCAAGCAAATGAATCAAAGAAAAAATATAATTTGAAATCACGAATAGATCAGACACATCTGCTAAAAATTATGTGTATACTAGCTGGCTAGACAGACGTTGTTCTGCCCTTTCCGACGACCATTCCTATGAAAAAATCTTTAAATTCGCAATAAAAAAGATTAAAGGTCACTTATCGAGATCACTATCTAAACTATCCTATCTCTCAAGTTGGACCGAACTGCACAGAGTGTGCAAAATTTCATTGGAATCAGTTTAGTAGTTTAGGAGTTCATCGCGGACAAACAACGTGACACGTAATTTTTATATACGAGGGTGGATTGAAAAGTACTCGGCCTAACCAAGAAAATAAACACATACTAAATCAGTTATATTTTTATTTTTCTACATAATCACCATCAAGTTCAATACACTTTTGCCACCTCCCCTTCCAAGCATTTAGACCGTTGAAAAAAAATGATTCTTCCTTAGAGTCAAAATATGCGTCTACAGCTGCTTTGACCTCGTCGTTTGTCGAAAATCTTTGACCTCCCAAGTTCTTTTTTAGGTTAGGGAACAGAAAGAAGTCTGATGGTGCCAGATCAGGTGAATACGGCGGATGCGGTAACAGTTCAAAGCCACAGTTGTGAATTTCAGCCATTGACTGTACTGACGTGTGAACACGGGCGTTATCTTGATGAAACAGGACTTTTCTTCTGAGCATTCCTCGACGTTTTTCTTTTATTTCCTCTCGTAAACGACGTAGTAAGGTGCAGTAGTAATCAGAGTTTTTAGTCTGACCCCTTTCAAGATAATCAATCATAATCACACCTTTCGAGTCCCAGAATACTGAAGCCATCACCTTATTTGCCGACAAAATCGACTTAGCCTTTTTAGGGGGTGGTGAACCAGGTCTTCTCCACTGTTTTGATTGTTGTTTTGTTTCCGGTGTACAGTAATGAACCCATGTTTCGTCTATAGTAACAAAACGATTCAAAAAATCATCTGCATCGGCTTCAAATAACTCCAAGCAGTCGCGTGAAATAGTCAATCGCGTCCTTTTTTGTTCAACTGAAAGCAGTCGCGGAACCCACCTCGCAGACACCTTGTGGAAACCCAACTCGTTGACAATGATGTTTTGAGTTCGTTCATAAGAGATGCCTATAATCTCGGCTATCTCTCTATTGCATACCTTAAGCGAAAGCGCAAGGTAATGTTCTACTATCGCCTAAAAATTAAAATTCCAACATTTTATCGAATAAAATCGTATCTAGCAATCATATTATACATATAAATGATATAAAAAGCACATTGTTAGAAAGATAAATGATTGTTGAACTTATTAATAATTTTTTTAAATCGATTAATTGCTCTTTTTAAATAAAAAAAAGGGTTTTAGTGTCTTATGGTGTGGATTTATCATGTCCATGTGGCTTGTAAACACTATAACTTTTGAAAATATCAATTGTTTAACTCAATCTATTTTTTAATCTCTTCATCTATCATGTGGGAAGCCACTGAATGTAAATGGCAGTGTAATTTTGTTTTGTTTAGCTATAATTAATTTTTTTCGGCTCCAAAATGGCGAAATTTTCGTTGATTTGGTTACCTCGTATACAAATTGATTCTGTAAATGGGGATCTCAAGCCACAGAGTAGTTTAGTTCACAGAGTACCTTTGTATTAAGTTTAGGTTTAGTTCGGCTTCAGTCGCCGTCGTGAGTGGACATTGTTTCGGTTGTTTTCAACGGCTCAAAAAGATCGCTGTACAAATACACAATATTCGAATAACCAAATTTCTTAAATACTTGATTATAATAATAATAAGAGATTTTTTTATTACAATATTTAAAAGCACAGAATAAATAATAGTAGTACGTACTAAAAGTAAGTAGTATAATTTTTTTTGTCATGGGTGACATTTTCATGCTTTTCGAGGGTGTCGAAACCGATAGGGTTGTCGAAATGTAAATCCAAGATGGCGGCCGTAATAGGTATCAATTTTTTCATCATGGGTGTCATTTTCATGGTTTTCGAGGGTGTTGAAGTCGATAGTGCTGTCGAAATGTAAATCCAAGGTAGAGGCTGCAATAGGTATAAAATTTTCATCATAGGTGTCATTTTCATGGTTTTCGAGGTTGTTGAAGCTGATAGTGCTGTCGAAATGTAAATCCAAGATGGCGGCTGAATTAGGTACCAATTTTTTCATCATGGGTGTCATTTTTATGGTTTTCGAGGGTGTCGAAGACGATAGTGCTGTCGAAATGTAAATCCAAGATGGCGGCTACAATAGATATCAATTTTTTCATCTTGGGTGTAATTTTCATGGTTTTCGAGGGTGTTAAAGCCGATAGTGCTGTCGAAATGTAAATCCAAGATGGCGGCTGCAAAATATATCAATTTTTTCATCTTGGGTGTCATTTTCATGGTTTTCAAGGGTGTTGAAACTGATAGTGCTGTCGAAATGTAAATCCAAGATGGCGGCTGCAATAGGTATCAATTTTTTCATCATGGGTGTCATTTTCATGGTTTTCTAGAGAGTTGAAGCCGATAGGGTTGTCGAAATGTAAATCCAAGGTGGCGGCTGCAATGGGTATCAATTTTTTCATCATGGGTGTCATTTTCATGGGTTTCGAGGGTGTTGAAGCCGATAGTGCTGTCGAAATGTAAATCCAAGATGGCGGCTGAAGTAGGTACCAATTTTTTCATCATGGGTGTCATTTTCATGGTTTTCGAGGGTGTTGAAGCCTATAGTGCTATCGAAATGTAAATCCAAGATGGCGGCTGCAATAGATATAAATTTTTTCATCATTGGTGTCATTTTCATGGTTTTCGGGGGTGCTGATGCCGATAGTGCTGTCGAAATGTAAATCCAAGGTGGCGGCTGCAATATATATCAAGTTTTTCATCTTGGGTGTCATTTTCATGGTTTTCGAGGGTGTTGAATCCGATAGTGCTGTCGAAATGTAAATCCAAGATGGCGGCTGAAGTTGGTACCAATTTTTTCATCTCGGGTGTCATTTTCATGGGTTTCAAGAGTGTTGAAGCCGATAGTGGTGTCGAAATGTAAATCCAAGATGGCGGCTGCAATAGGTATCAATTTTTTCATCATGGGTGTCATTTTCATGGTTTTCGAGGGTGTTGAGGCCGATAGTGCTGTCGAAATGTATTTAAACTACTTTAATAATTCCGTATAATCATGTTATACGTAATTTTTTAATGCGCTTAAGGTATGCCCAATTGGATTTACCAATATTTTTTTAATCTGCGGTCTCCCATTATTAAATCAAGTACTTTTTTAATATTTTCGTCAGTAGTTGACGTCCAAGGCCTTCCAGAGCGGGGTTCATCTTTCACACTCTCTCTACCACGCTTAAATTCTGCTATCCATTTTTTGACGGATAAATGTGACAGAGCACAATCGCCTAATATACTGACCATGTCATCATGGATGGCTTTTGATGATGATGGCTTTTGAGGTACTTAATGACGGCACGCTGCTCGATTTGCTCCATTCGCGGAAATTATGTCCGATTACTTTGTTAATAAATTTATAAAATCACAACTAATTATCGCACACGTTTCGAACTTCACACAATGAACTAGTCTGAACTGAACTAAATAATGTGGGTAGATTTGATTTTTAGAATTGAATGGATCTGTGTTAGGCCGAGTACTTTTCAATCCACCCTCGTATAAAGATAATTCACTGCGTTTTAAATCCATTATGGATTTAGACGGCGTATTTTTTGTACTTCCTGTAAAGCCTTATTCAATATTTTTTAACATTGGTGATCATTTTACAAGGTATTTATAAATAGCAGCACTCGCATAGAGCTTTTTTTGTCAGGTACACTTAAGTTGCGAACAGCAAAGGAGTGGAATAGCCACCGTCTTTCCATCCGATAATAATGTGTGTCTTCAAGGCAAGAGTGAATAGGCTTTTCTTAAATCAGTGCACTTCACCACCACCATGCATCAGCACTCACCATCAGGTGTGATTGTAGTTAAGTGCTGGCTTAGAATAGTAAAAAAAAAGTAACAATAAATTGAAAATTAGGTAAGAGTTATCACGAGGCAAAGCTCATTTTCGTTTTTTTTTTAATTTAGGTATTTTATAATGGTTTCTTATATTTACGCGAATACTACACGTGGAATAAAACAAATTTTACGGATTTTATCGCGTTTGCTATGAACTTTTTTAATTTTCGACGTTTCGGGCACTTTACAGTACTCGTGGTCACGGGGGGGGGGCGTAAGGGGGGTAAGGCGTTTCGTCTCAATATCATAGTTACCGAAGACATCTTCAACAAGATGGCTGGATGCTACCATCTGCGTTGGATCCTATATAATTATTAAAATTAATCAGCAGTCGCCTTGACATGACAGCCTCTTAAACAGCAACACACTTGGTGGGTGGATTAGCGAGCACATAGACGTCTCATAACTTAGACGCTGCATTTAGTTCTTCCGATGACGTTCCGAGAATTGCATATCTGATATAAATATCAGATCGTGGTACGCCATCAACCACCCGCCCTTTATTTTATTAAGGTGTTAACAGTAAAGGTTAAATACATAAATAAATATATACATCACGCCTGTAATCCCCGAGGGGATAGGCAGAGTATATAGCAGTGAGCCACTCAGAGCACGTTTAGTATATAAATATAATAGATAGAAAATTGTGAGGGAAGAGATAGGTCGCTAGACCATTTTTTCATAGAAGTGAAAAAGATGATAAACGAGAACATAGTTCATGTGATGGTAAGTGGATTCTTTGGCCAGTAGACATCTACATTTATCCTCGATTAAAAATCAATATGCAGATGCGTTGTCATTCCTCGGGACTAAGATTTAATTTCTCGTATCCAGTCAAAAGGGTCTACGGTTCTCTACACTCACCATACAAAATACAGTAGCATTAAGCTGCTATTTTATGCTGTTATTTTGCGAAAGCGCTGGCTCCTTCCCGGTCGGGCCTACCTATCCGTGCTGTGATCATATTAAAGCTACACAATCACAAAGGTATTAACCTATTAGTCGCCTTTAATCTTAGAGTATACATATTATGCAAGTTATATTTTTTTTATAGGATAAGGGTGACAAACGAGCACACAGTCCACCTGATGGTAAGTGGTTGCTGTGGCCCATAGACATCTACATCTATTCTCGATTACGAATCAAAATGCAGATGCGGTCTCACCCGTGAGGACTAATATGTAATGCCTCGTTTCCAGTAAAAAAGTTCTCCGGTTCTCTACACTCACCACTACAGCGTTAAGCTGCTATTTTACGCTGGTATTCTGTGAGGGGGAAGAACCCCTGCAGCATGGCTCTACCACGTATATACGAGTACACTCTAAGCTTTTTACTGAACTGAAACTTTTTACTGAAAGCTAGGCAAATGAACACAGTAAGCACTCGTGAGCACATAATTTTTTGCTAACTGAACAATGGATGGGGAAAGAAGTGTCTAGAGCGGCGAAACATTTCTTGTTTGTCAAGACTGTATGAAAGCCCCACTAGATGAAGTGATCGTGAAGTGAGGGTCGCACTGGATCCTGTTCTGTGACATTCCTTAAGAAAGGCCTTTGTTCAGCAGTGAACTTGTGAACGGATGTAATGACGATAATGATGTTGATGATAATATGTTGAACAACTTTCAAGCCTTTCTTTCACAATAGATCATCACGCTTAACCATAGTGTGTGACTCTCCTAAAACAAAAAAATATGACTAGATATAATGGGATACCGGGCAGTCCATAAATAAACAACTTTTACGAATTCTTTCATACCACGCATTACTTCGGCTACCGCGTTTTTAACCTAAAAACACTATTATTAAGTGGTTATAAACTATCTTATACTTGGCCGACGAAGCATGGTTAGAAACTCGGCCGATCTCAAAGATATTTATTGCAGTTAAAAATTAACATTGCGTTATCTAGCCTGCTTGAAGTATTTTTTGCCTTGCAAATTTTAATTACATGTTAATTTAGCTTTAATTACAAAAAAATTATTTCATCATGACAGTGTTCTTCGTTCTAATCTATACATATAATAAATCTGTAGAAAAGTCGTGTCTGTAATTTTAATATATTCTTGAAAAAACAATTCCAGGGGACTAAATAAAGGGTTCTGAAGCCAAATTAGTGGTTTTTAGAATTTTTGTCTGTCTGTCTGTCTGTCTGTGTATTCCGGATTCACGCAAAAACTACTGGACCGATTTACATGAAATTTTGTACATAGGTAGTTAGTAACCCGGGGCAACTTATAGGCTACTTTTTATCCGATTACGGAAATTCAAAAAAGAAGTATTAGTATTTTCGTTCCTTTAGATGTTGATTTTCTATTATATCTTAGTTATAGATGGAGTGACGGATGTTTTTCAAATAAATACCATATTTATAAATAAAGTATATAATATAGTTATAAACTTGGTAAAATAATTTGAAATTACACCGATTTAGTTATGAAAACAGCGCCATCTATCAAATCAAATGTAAAATTAGTATATTTTGCCTTCAGTTACTAATAAATTAAATAATATAAGTAACTTACATTTATATGTTTAAATAATAAGATAGATTTTTAATATTATTTAAAAACTGTAACGTTTAGTTTTTTTAGTATTTTGTTATTTTATTTTAAAAGTGTAATAATTTCAATAGAAGGTCAATCAAAAATATGAAAATTGATAAGGTTTTTATTTCAATTACTAATCTATATGTAAACTGATTAAAACTGGCCTGTCTGCAATTATTGCAAAATTTTCATTATCATTATAGTTTTATTTAAGATATTTTTATATATGTCGTGGCCAGATCGTAGAATAGATGATATAAAGTAGTCTATCATTTCTTGAAATGGTGTGGTCATTTCATGATATTTAACACTGTTTGTTGACCATCTCATGATATAGCTTGACGAAATCAATGAATAGAAATCGTTTGAAGATATTAATAACTAGAAACGCTGCTATTTCATGATATGGTCATATGATGATATCATTAAATCGTTTTTCACCGCTACCGGGCGCTGATAGCGTATATTTTTAACAGAAACAGAACTTTTAACAGAATAGACATCACTTTATGCCTTATTGATAAAATAAATAAATGTTCACTTCTATTGCTGATATTATTAGATAATATAGTTTTGGCTTTCATTATTTCATCTAATAATAGCACCATCTACTTACCACTAAACAAACTAAAATGGTAAGTATCTGATATAATTAAATAGTAGAATGCTACTGAATATACGATGTAAATAATTGAAAATTCGTTCGTGGCAACGTTGGATGTGTAATTACTAGGTAGATGTGGTCAACAATCATGCAAAAGCTTAGTTTTAGTTTTAATGAATTGTATTTAAACAAAATATGAGGGCCGTGTAGCTCTCGCCGTGAGATTTTATCATGGCATGAGAGCAAAGCGTGTACGATTCCCTCGAGGATGTTCTGTTATAGAAAACTTTACGTGCTAACTTAGCACGTGTCCGTTAAAGTGGTGAAGAATAACTTCGTGGGGAAACCTAGATGTCTGACACCTGCATTAAAGCATTGCAGCGTACTCTATTTTTCTGCCAACAAAACACTATAGGTAATGAGGCGTCCTGTGCACAGTAGTGAGACGTATGTTAGCTGCTACTTTACTTTTTTACCTTTAATGAAATTTATAATCAGTTTGTAATTTAAGGTAGCTTTCATATTTTGTCTTGGTTTCATAGCTCATATGAGTATTTGTAAATTAACAGGCTCTTTTTTTTAAAGCAAATTTTAAATTAAACTGCTTTAAACAAAGGTTCTTTTTATTTTACTTGTCAAAGGCGGTAATCCAACTGATAAAAACTTAAATTTCATGGTACGTAAGCATTATTAAATATTTCAGCATATTATATATTAACTGCAATTTGAAGTGTCGATTTACCACGTTCTCGGTGGTTAAGGAAAACCTGCATATCTGAGAAGTTTCCCAGTTGAGGTCATCCCGCATTGGAATTAGCGCAGCGAACACTTTTTTGGCCAAAATCTTTATTATGATTAAATACACGTTACTATTGCCATTGGCCATTGCCCAGTAGTAACGTGTATTTAAGCTCCAACTTTTTACTTTTCATATATGCAGTTTTTATTTCAATCATATTTTCGGGTATGTTACTTTTTTGTTTTCACTCTAAAAAAAGTCCACTGAAATAAACATAGGCCTCCCGCATAAATTGTCAAGTAGCTGGATATTTGCAATAGTTGTCACGCTTTTTAGGCGTGTTGGCAACCACAGCTATTATTATTTTGATCTTTTGTCAGGAAGATGATGCTGCCCTATGTCATGTCATGCCCTAGGTCCTATGTCACCTCTTACGACAGTACGATATGAGGTGGCGGATTCTCTTTCACCGCCTTCCGCTTTCAACAACAAGAACATTTTTCTACTCCCGTTCATGAGTGTAGTGCTTCCCACGTTCACTGTGAATAACATTTATAAGGAATAAAACTAATTTTAAGGTTCTTATCGCGTTTAATTTTAACTTTTTTAATTCCCGATGTTTTGGGCACTTTACAGCACTCATGGTCATGGTAGGACTGAGGTTTTTGACGACCTGATATCACAGTTAGAATGGAATAGAATAAGAATAGAATAGCATATAATAGAATAAATGCAGAAGTATGCTTGGGTTTGAATTTTATTTTATTAACTATGGGGCTCTTAGCAAATCTTACCACTCAGCCACCTTCCCTATTAAAATTAGGATGTGTTTTTTAATTTCAATAGCCCCGCGAATTATCATTGGTAGGAATTGGTGTTCTATTACAAGGATTTGTATATCAGACCCGGTATAATGGTTGGGACGATACTAAACACGTTGACATACTTTAGACTTCCTGGAGCGACAGTGTTTCACATAAACTATATGTTGTTTTACGCGGGTTTTTATGGAATTTTCATCCAAAGATGCGTAAAAAAACGTAAAAAAGTTAAAATTAGACGTGATAAAATCCGTGACATTAGTTTTATTCCATGTGTAGTATACTGTATACTAAATTTTGAAGTCTACTCGAACGTAAAAAAATATTTACATCTATTTTATGGTGCCAATCAATATTAAATAGGACCAATGATAGATATGAATAAAATATCTCAAAGAAACAATATGCCGTAAATTGATAGAAGGCCGCAAAACTCATCATTATTTTGTTAAAACTAAATTAATTTTCATTATAAATGAAGGTAAAGAGTAAAATGTAAATAACAGATAATAATACATTTTGATTACGAGACAATTTACCTTTCTTATGGATACATCGAAAGACACGCCCGATATTAAAAATAATAGATGTTTGTGTGTTTGTATCTATGCCAAATACCTAATCTACGTCTAATAGTCTTTTAGAATTCAAAAAAAAAATCTTTAACTGACATAGAGACACAGACACCGATGTGACTCTAAAAGTGGTCGAATTTCGCTAAATTTGCCACGCGAGCGAAGTCGCGGGTAAAAAGCTAGTCTACTATAAAAATTATAATACAATTGCACTACAATTCACCGGTTCTTTTTGCCACGCCTTTGCTGTTAAGGCTTCATTATTTCTCTGGTACTTTTGGACTCACTAGAGAAGGTTTTTTGAAAAACTTTACTGGAATTAGTTAAACAAGGGTGTATTAATGTATTTATGTTATACATTATAATGTCTCTATGTATACAAGATTTCTTGTAATATGACTGTAATGAATTAAGAATGCTTGGTCATTAGAAACATAATCGGGCAGCGTACCATAGTCGTATAATTGTGACGGATGAGAGCATTTACGACTTTTTCTGCCACCAGAGCACCACTTAGAAATAAGATGAAATATTTGTCTCATTATATTTTCATAGCTAATTTGTTAGAAAGGTGTAGATATTAAAATGTTTCTTTCTTAAATATTTGTTGTATTTTATATGATTAGATTTATTAGATTAGAGAATTAGATTAGAAATGGAAAAATTAAACTACGAAATCCTAAATGCAGAAGAATTTAAAAACAGTTAAAAATTTAAAAAGTAATACATGAGGCTTTATTGGTTTTGTGTATATATGTCACAGTTAAAACTGATAACCGGTCAATACCACTTTTGACTGCAAAAATGGTTTTGACCGATGCCCTTAGTCAAAAACAGTTTTCACTGATTTTTGTAGCCAAAAGTGGTTTTAACCAACGTTCTTAGTCAAAAATGGTAATGTTTGATTTAAACTTGAGGCTATCGGTCAAAACTCGCAATAGTAGTAACAGTAGGTTAAGGTACGGCTGGGGTGGCCCTTGAGAAACCATAAAGCCGCGTACATTATATTGATATAAAATATAATATTGAAGATATAAAATATAATATAAACTTGATAAGAGGGTTGGTTATTTTCTCGCTCAAAGGCTCAGTATAGCCATTCAGCGGGGAAACGCAGCTAGTGTTCTTGGCACGATACCGCGGGGAGTAGGACTATATGATAATTAAGTTTCTAGTTTTAGTTTTTTTTTATTATTATAGTTTTTAATATTGTATATAATATTGAAGAAATTGGTCCCTCTTTCGCCTTTATACATTTTGTAAGGGCAAATGTAACACTGTTGGGAGAAAAATAGTCACAAGTATTGAGTTTCTTGGTGCTTCTTCTCACAAGGTCTCCCGCAGTAAGGACTAGAAGTGATGGCGCAGCTTTATTGACATCAAAAAGTGCTTTATAAAGGTCAATTTCGAATAAAAATATTTTGAATACTAAACAACGCGACCGTAGTTTTGAATAGGTAGTTTATAATGAAATTAAAGTGAAATTTGTTATTTGTCAAACAAGATAACATATTATATCTGAATAATTTAAAATTAAAAATTTTGTACAGCCGACTTCAATTTAAGCGACTTCAATATAAGTTATTTAAAAATAACTCAAAAACTATTGGTCTGACCTTGATTAAATTCATATGGGACCACACGAGAACTATCAGCTTTCATATAAAAAAAGAATCATCGAAATCGGTTCACCCAGTACAAAGTTATGAGGTAACACACATAAAAAAACACATTCGAATTGAGTACCGTCTCCTTTTTGGAAGTCGGCAGAAAATTAACCAAATTTATCATGTAGCTGAGCTGAAGTATTACGTTTGCTTGATACTGTATCGAAAATATCACTCTAAGTTCATTGAAATAAAGGCGATAATAGACCAAAATAATGTTAAAATTTTTCGAACTCAACTTTTTAAATACTATGCTTTTGAGAAGTTATGGTTTAGAAATAAGCAAGGTATTTGTTGAAGCGAATACATGACATACTTTATTTCATCATCATCACCATCATGATCAGCATTATTACATCATCAGCATCTTCCTTACAGTCCATCATGAATTCAATACTGAGCGTTCTGAGCCACCTGCAATTATGAATGAGAGTTTCATCAGTTAATTGCTCCATCTAGTGGGGATCGCCCAAAACCACCTGCCAGTACGAGGCTACGACTCAAGAACATTTCTTTAAAGCCACGTCTCCACCAAAGTTTTGTTACCAATTGTTATGTTGCCAACACGTGTTGGTAACAAAAGTTTCTGTAATTACCTAGTGTAGGCAACAAAACTTGAAACAATGTCGGAAACCGTGTTTCCATATTCGGCGGCAACATCAAAGGAATACGCTTGTTGCAAACATTTGTTCCCTTGGTGGAGACCCTTTTCGAAACATTTGTCGGCAACATCGGAAACTAATGTTGGTAACTTTTGTTGAGTTGTAAACAGTTGGAAACATACATGTTGTCAACATTTTTGGTGGATACGCGGCTTAATATCGGTTTTCAGTTTTAATTATATACACTGATCTGCTGGACTTTTCACGCACTATCTTGACTTTTTCTTGTTACCGATTTATTCTTGCAGAGAAATTCGAATTCGGGCTTCCTCATATGACTTTATCTTACATAATATGTATCTACACAGTAAAAACAGTATCACAATACAAGGAATACAAATAACAATGAATTATAAAGAATTAAGATTCCAGGTTCGAATCCTGGCAGGATCGCTATGTAATGTTGGAAATGGTGCCAATGAGAAAGCGTGCTGGTCTGTTGATGACTTTAATTGGACTACTCCTCATTCTAAACTTAACTTCAATTTATAATTATGTCGTGTGGGCTACAATACTACATCACAAGTATCTCTTAAACGACTGCATTACTCTTAAAAGCCAACTGTCTTTCAATGTCAATTTAATCTTTTACAATCTGTGCTTCATTCGATTGTCAATTAACATTAGTAAAACGACAGATGTGCTGGAGGTGGAAAGTGTTGTGGAAGTTGGCGGAGTAAACAGGACGAGACGAGCGTCATCGGCGCTTAAATTTAAAACAATGTTGGTGAAAGCGATGAATTTCACTTTAACAATCAACAATATTTGCTAAGCAATAAACTGTTTTCAAACTAATTATAAAATCGACTAAGCAATTTATTTTAATAAGAACTCATTGTCTGTATAAACAACATTAGAATTTAGAACTAAGAGTATTTCAATCGTGATTAACTCATTTTGTGTGACAGTACTACTAAATACATTATGTAACGCTAGAACAAATCCAAATTCTAATTCGTTACAAGTTTTTATTAAGTTCAAAATACGTACAACTACATTCTTTTTACATTCATTGTGCACAGTGCACACATATTAAATAATATTTAATATGTGTTATTTAGACGAATTGTTATTGTAGAAAATTCTAATAATTCGTCTAAATAACCTATTCTTATACGTTTAACTAATATCATAATTGTTAAAATTTAATGTTAAAGAAATCAATAACGTGTTCTTTTTTATACCATGCTTGTGAGCAAAATAAAATTATGTAATAATATCTAGAGTAACATTAAGAATTTCTTTTTGTTTATTCATTTTTGCTCTAGCCCCATTGGTTTATTCAACATTAACGGTAACAAAGATTTCATAATGGTTTCTTATATTTACCCAAACACAACAAACATTTCATTTTTTTATTAGTAATTGGAAAATGCCGATACTCGAAAATCAAAAAAATTGTGAGACCAATAACAATAATAATAAAATGTATATTTTTTATAATATATTATATTTATTATTAATATTTGATTTGTTAATTTAGAGTCACAATAAATTTAGAAAAAAATAATTGTTGAAACCTAACCGCACGCGGATCATTTATTCTGTGTTGTTGTACAAATAGTTGCTTGAAGTTGATTTTGCATAAAACAATGCCATTTTGCGTGTTAAATGTTTTCACGTGTAAGCAATAGAAACGAAAGATGATGAATGATGTTGTGATGGTGATAAAAACATTTAAAATACGGAAATATGATTTTAATAATGAGCGTTTTTTGATGTATAACTAGCTGTTCGCCTGAGTGTAATTTACTACGATTGGATTTCATGGATTTTATTTTTTCCGCGGAACCTTAATTATTTTTTAAAAATAAAGGTAGCCTTAGTTACTCATAACATCAATAATCTGACAGTGAAAATCCTGTAAAAATCGGTCCAGCCATTTTGGAGAGTAGCTAGAACAAACAGACAGACAAAATTTTTATAAATTGTGTTTTAGTTTTATGTACCGTATATACTTTCGTACGCATTTAGTAATAAGGTGTTATTTTGACATTACAAATAAACACTTCAGTTTTATTTATTTGTATAGATATGTACGTCAAACGTTATCAAAACGATACGATACTTATTTACAAGTTTTTTTTATTAACTCGCTTTTAGTGCGTGTTTCCGGTTTAAAATTTGTAATCAATTTTGAAACAGTTGCTGACATCCGATTGCAATAAAATTTGGCATACTTATTAAACTTAAATACCTACAACTATCTGATCTGCTGATCTGATGGATCCGGATACTGGCCTTAACAAAGCCTGTTTAAACTTGTTTTAAAAAGATTTTGAATTTCGATTGAAAGCCTCGTAGCCATATTTAATAAAAACACGACCAACTTATGTGTTAAAGAATGGTAGAAAAATTTTAAACCAAATTAAAACGAATTTTACTCAAGCTATGAACTTGTAAAGAAACTGAAAATCAAATCGTTGTTATCAGAGCCATATAAATGGTTAAAGAGGAAAGAAAAAATATTTAAGAAAGATTATCTAATATCTTTCATGTTTGTATTTCATCTACTATAAAATAAATTTGTTTGAAACGGATGTTTGCTATACCATTATATTGAGCGAAGTTTGACTTTCGTCTATTACAACTCACAGCAAATCAATAAGCAGTCAAAACAACGATATGGTACTCGAAGTTTATGTAATGACATATCATTATTTGAGAGACAGTAAAGAATTTGTTTAGTCACGTGTTTCCAAAAAGAGAAATCTTTGTGTTTTGTAAGCTGATATAACTGTACGTGATAGTATTCGGCCTTTAGGACGTGGTCCAAGTTATAAAAGAATGCGTAGTGAAACAGTAAATAAAAAAAAAATTAAGGAAATAAAAGTATAACAATAAAACATCACATAAGCTAATAGTCGACAGGGTTGTATGTGGCTACTTCAGCACGTGGACACCTAAAGCCGACTTATAACAAAAAAGGCTGCAATAATCTATCAAAATACTAATCATACAAAAGCTGCATTAACTCGCAGCCCGTAATTACCTACATGTACATACATGTACTGTAGCTTAGCGGCAGAAATAGGTAAAATGAACCACCATTTCGACCTAAAAACACTTGGTGACATGTAATATAACATCTAAATTATTTGCTTAAGGGAAACAATTTCGATTATATCATCAATCCGCCTGCACGACAATTAAGACGTAAATCACGTGACAATTAAGGCGAACCCTTGATTCAACCGATTAAGAAAAGGTACATGACAATTGATGAAAAAGAAGGTACACTTACGTCGTTACCAAACCTTTTTTATTATTTAATTTAGTACGATAAAATCTGCATAAGAAATAACTTTGAAAATTACCTGTAGCAGTGACTTGCACAGTAATTTAGTCTTTCAAACGTTTTGGAAAATTAAATGAACCCACGCGTTCATTGAAAATGTACAGTTTAGTGTCCTGTGCATTACTGTATCAAGCGTCTCCATTATTGCGAGACGACAATCGCGTCCATTATTCCACGTTACAAGGAATTTATAATTCTATTAAATAGCTGCATGGAATTTTTAATAATCAAACATAGAAATGATTCCAAATTCAAAAGTACTAAAACTCCCACTTTAGGTCACAGTCTTCTTTTTTGAAATCTATAACGAAGTAGTCGTTACAATGCTGTAATGCGTTCTTTCTCTATTGTATTGTTATTATCTGATCTGTCTATAAGATATTTACCCACATTATAGCATAGATTGCGGAGGCATTACTCAGACAGGAATTGCACACGAACAAACAACAAGACACTGAACATTTATTTGTAGGTCATACAAATACTTGACCCATGCGGGAACATAAACTATACCGCAGCAAGGTAGTGAAGTAAGGTTTTGAAGCCACTATTCTGCCAAACTGATCCAGTGCATGTAAGGGGACTTCACATGTCCTCGAAATATAAATCTAATATTAAACTAGAAGTTGTCATTGTTTTATAATGTCGTTTTTTATATTAATTTAAAAAATCGCTCTTAGCTTATTACTTGGATGGCCGTAAAACAATTACATAAACATTTCACCTCTCTCACAACTCACAACCTTTATACCAAATTTCAAGCTAATTATTTCCGCTCAAATAACTATGAACAGTACTATCACCTTGACAATAAAGTTGAAATTGGTTCAAAACAAAAAAAAATACGCTATCATTTTGCTGTTTAAAATTTAACAACTGATGGAACCATTCATAACAATGACAGGTCACTTTCTCAGCGAAAATATAATTACCGAAACATATTGTAGACATTTGTGTTCACAATATGGACCGGCGCGCTCATTACTGTTATTTCTTAACATTAGTATCAATCATGGTCATTATCATCATTACAGCCCATCACAAGAATGCCACAAAGAGGAAGAGAGAGAGAGAGAGAGAGAGAGAGAGAGAGAGATAGAGAGAGAGAGAGATAGAGAGAGAGCGAGAAAAAAGCCATCTGCATCTATCGAGTTCCTGCCTCTCTTACCAAGTCGTCACTACTTCTATTGAGGGGCTATCCTACACTTCGCTTACCTGTAGGAGGCTGCCGGTCTTCCTTCTTTCTTCCCCATCGGATGTTGGTTCATCGAGCTATATGGCCAACCCATTGCCACTGCATATGAGTATCAAAGAAATGAAAATAATATTTTAAAGAAATGTGTCACTTTGGGACAACGAGGCGGACTGTTTGCTGGACACTCTCAGACATGAGAGGAGGCCTTTCCCTTCTCTTGGACTTATGTTGACTGTTAATGGCATGTAGTACTTTCGTCTAACTTTGAAGTAACTCCTTCATAACACCCTATCAAAGTCCACTGCTGAACATAGACCTCCCCCATAGATTGCTCCATAGACAGAAAATTGGGAAGCAGGTTAGCAACCAATATTCTATTCCGTCATAACTTAAGAGGCGTATTACAAAAAAACGCGAAAATACAAGGTTTCCTCGTTGAAATTTTATGTTTATCGTTCATTTCTTGAAATAACAACTACTTGGTAAAAATAGTTCGTTTTCTCTCCTCAAATAAGCTCGGAATGGATTTTAGATAACTTATTTATTTAATCAGTAATAATCATTCTCCCGATGCATGTTTAGGCAAAAACTCTCGAAGACATGATTTGGGAGCTCTAATTTGTAGATTCTATTGAATATCGACCATCAAAAAAAATATTTTTATCTCCCAAATATCCTACACTTTAATAATAATGGAATACATTTTCGTTATATGCTTTTCACACTAGGAAAAAAAATTCGACATAATTCAAAAAACGACCAAAAAAGCTTCGATGCAAGCCTCTATATTTCCGAAGTTCTACATCACTTAGACGTAAAATTTATACCAAAATAATCATCAACATTTGCTTAAACTATGCTATTATTTTTACTTTTAAAATCGTTACTATTATATTATAATTAATTAAATAAAAGTACTATATATTTAACTGCGCCGGCCATCTGAGATCATTAACGCGCGAGCGCTTGCCGAGGGTGGACCTGCGTCAGTTTATTTCGGGCGCTGCATGGTTTCGATACTACCGTAGTGTGCGTCGATTGCCTGCATACTAGAACATTGTCAACTACGACCGCAATTTTTGATCGATCGGTTTAAAACTATTTTATATAGTTATAATTTAGATCACGTCTCTTCCATTAAACATGGTAGGGACAACGAGTCTGCAGCATGTGCACAATTGAGCAAAGAAAAAAATATTATTATAGAAAAATGTGGTCTATTCATTGACTTAGATCATTGTTATTTGAGGGCTTCACCTAATGGTTTATACAGCAACGGTCTTATTGAAGTTATATATCCTATTTCAGCTTTCGGAATAGATTTTGATACGGCCTTTCGACAAAAAAGAAGTTAAAGGTTATAAATTCAGTGATTCAAGTGTAACATTAAATCAAAATAATGACTGGTTTTACCAAATCCAAGGCCAGCTTCATTTAGCAAATAAAAATGTCTGAATACTTGCCATAATATGTATTGGCCCAGATTAATGCAGTAAAAGTACTAAAAATTTACAAATACGACCAATTTTAGATTTTCAATATGTTACCCAAGTTACAAGCTTTTTATGAAAAGTGTGTACTGCCTGAAATTATCGAATCGAGAAAAGTTCGGTCAATGCCGTCGCAGCAAATATTTTTCTTATAAAATATATATATATATTTTTTTTTTATAGGATAAGGGTGACAAACGAGCACACCTGATGGTAAGTGGTTGCTGCGGCCCATAGACATCTACATCTATCCTCTATTACAATTCAAAATGCAGATGCGTTGTCACCCGTGAGGACTAAGATGGAATACCTCATTTGGCCTTTGCCTCACATGGAAGTAAAATAGGGCCTCCGGCCACCTGCACACACCAAGCGAAACGCAGAGGTGAACCTCTACTTCACGCTGGTTTTCTGTGAGGTCGTGGTACCACCCCGGTTCGAGCCGGCCCATCCGTGCGACAGCAAAAGCTGCCGCGTGGCTCTACCACTGTTTATAGTAATTGACTGTAAGTACCGATTAAAAAAATATTAGTTACATTTGGTTGTTATATTTATTAAAACAGGTTGCAACAGTTTATTCATTTATACCACTATTCTACCGGTAGTAGACATAATCGATTATTAACATTCGATTACAGCGTAACAATTAAAATATTTATGTGTACTTATTTTGACACTAAATTTCATAAATAATGAATAATATATCAAAACGGTATATAATAATAAATAATAAATTATATAATAATATAATAATAAATTAATAAGATAACATTAAAATGAAATTTTTAACAGTGGTAGAGCCACGCGGCAGCGTTTGCTGTCGCACGGATGGGCCGGCTCGAACCGGGGTACCACGACCTCACAGAATACCAGCGTGAAGTAGAGGTTTACCTCTGCGTTTCGCTTGGTGGGTGCAGGTGGCCGGAGGCCCTTTTTACTGGAAATGAGGCATTCCATCTTAGTCCTCACGGGTGACAACGCATCTACATTTTGATTTGTAATAGAGGATAGATGTAGATGTCTATGGGCCGCAGCAACCACTTACCATCAGGTGGACTGTGTGCTCGTTTGTCACACTTATTCTATAAAAAAAAAACACCAAAAAATATTCCATCCACTGAAGTCCATCCTAAGAAAACTTTGTATTATGGAAGATCAAGATCGTTTAGTCGCCATACTCACAGTATTATAGTGCGAGCGAGTGAATAGATATGAAAGAAAGTATCGGTCGCGTAGTTCGCCGCCCGCTCGGTGCGTAAAATACCTAAATTTGCGAAACGCCGAAATGTAAGAGGGCTCTTAATACTTTTTGGGGTCGATTTTTCAATCGTCGGAAAATTATACATCAAATAGTTTATAACCTGAGTGAATATAAAAGTGAAGCAATTGAAATTCTATTAAATACAACTGCAATATTTAATTTGCTTAAGTTGTATTTTATGCTATGATTTATCTGCCGATTGAAAAATTTGAAAATTAATATTACTCCTGTTATTATGTTACCATATTTTAAGGCAAGAAACACTCTATTATTAGGTTAACAAAATAATAAAAAGTACTTTTAGGGAAATACTATTTTTTTTATAATTGAATAACTTAGATTAATGATTGGTTTCCAATCATTATTTTAAGTTGAATTATTAATATTTATTTGGAGGACTTATATTAGTTTCTAAGGTAATTCGAGTGAATTATAATTCTATAGAATATTACGTTGTTTACTATATAGTATTTTGATTACTAAACCGTAATTTTTAACGGTAAATCGGAGAGAAATAAAATAAAGTTCACTTAATAATGTTAAAAACTACGTGAAAGCAACCCTATCTGTCTATTTCACACATGTGTCAGTAAAAATACACAAATGTGAAGGGACTATTACAATGACGTAGCTTTTGAATCTAATTATAACAAATGTAATTATCTTCGAGTTATTTTCGAACAATGATATGTATTAAAAGGGAGATATGACGCAAACCGACTTATCCGTACACGTTTGCATGGACCCTTATCATTGAACACTCGAAATGGCCGGTCAATGACAGGCAACAAAATGGCCTGCAATAATTTAAAAGCCAATCATTTATAACGAATATTTAATAAATTTGCTTAACAAAACATATACTTATTTTTCCATAAGTTATTTCAGTATATGATAATGATATATCCTATTATAGTTCCTATATGTATATGATAGTCCTCTAGACCGAATTTTGAGCACGTCGGCCAGTCGCAACAGAGACTTGCTATATGCAGGGCAGGATTTGTACGTGGTAGAGCCATGCTGCAGCTATATTAATAGTATAGTTGTAGCACGAATGGGTCGGCTCGACCGGGGAAGGACCACGCTCTCGCAGAATACCAGCGTAAAATAGCAGCTCAACGCTGCTGTGTTTCGTATGGTGAGTGTAGAGAACCGGAGACCCTTTTTACTGGAAATGAGACATTCCATCTTAGTCCTCACAGGTGACATCGCATCTGCATTTTGATTTGTAATAGAGGATAGATGTAGATGTCTATGGGCCGCAGCAACCACTTACCATCAGGTGGATTGTGTGCTCGTTTGTAACACTTATCCTATAAAAAAAATTATTATAGTGGACTAGTGTGTGCGCAAGCACAGGTGAACTCTCTATTCCTTATTCTCATAGTCCGATGTGACAGCAAATTCGACACGACTAAAACGAGATCACGCGGTGTATTAACATCGCCAAATTGACTCCAGGTTGCTACTCCGTAGCTTAAAAGAAAACGCAATAATTGATTTTGTCCCGACCCGGGATTCTAACCATCGACCGATGATAGGAATATGGGCCTCTACCGTTATAGGAGGATTTAGTCTGGCACAGTGGCGTAGCGTGCCTTCGAGGGGCCCTGTATCAAAATTTGTTGGGGGGCCCCAATGAAGAGTAAAGATTTCATAAAAGGAACAAAAACGCTTGCATTGAATTCAAATTATTATATATTGATTTTAAGTTATTCATCATCATCGTTACAGCCCTTCATAAGTCCAAGGAATGAAAAAACGAATAAAGGAATAAAAAACATATACATAAAAATGGTCTTCAGTTCTCTATGTACACATAAATTATCGTCAATTATCACGACAACGGCAAAAGTACTAATTCCACTAGTTCATCATCATCATCATCATCATAACAGCCCTTCATAAGTCCATTAAAGAGCATAGGCCTCACCCAAGGAATGCCACAAAGCACGGTCCTGAACCACCTGCATCCATCGACTTCCTGCATGTCTTACCAGGTCGTCACTCCATATAGTGGGGGGACGCCCTACACTTCATCCGCCGGTACGAGGCCGCCACTCGAGAACCTTTTTCCCTATCGGTTGCCGGTTCTTCGAGCTATATGTCCGGCCCATGGCCACTTCAGCTTACTAATTCGTTGGGCCATGTCGGTGACTCTGGTTCTACTGCGCATATCCTCATTTCTAAGTTTATCACGCAGAGAAACTCCGAGCATAGCCCTCTCCATAGCTCGCTGAGCAACCTTGAGCTTCCTCATCCGGCCAGCAGTGAAGGACCACGTCTCAGTTCCGTATGTCATCACTGGCAACACGCACTGGTTGCACAATTTCGTTTTCAAGTTTTGAGGTATACCTGACTAGAAGATGTGCCGTTATTTCCCGAACGCTACCCAGTCGAGTCGAATCCCTCGATTGACCTCTCGGTCGAAGTTGGACTTACTTAGTCGGACTATTTGTCCCAGGTAAACATAAACGTCAACAACTTCGAGCTTAGAGCTACCAACAACTACCGACATAGGTGTGACATGGACATTAAACATGATCTTTGTTTTGTCCATGTTCATCTTAAGACCTATCCGTTGGGAAAAACTATTGAGGTCATTAAGCATAGTGCTTAGGTCCTCCAGCGATTCTGCCATAAGGACTATATCGTCGGCAAATCGAAGGTGAGTGATGTACTCGCCATTGATGTTAACACCGTATCCTTACCAGTCCAGAAGCTTGAAAACGTCTTCCAATGCAGCGGTGAAGAGTATCGGGGATATAACGTCACCCTGTCTTGCACCTCTCTGCAATTGGATAGGTTTCGTACTCTGGTTCTGTACTCGGATAGCCATCGTAGCCCTACTGTACAAGCACTTCAGCACTTCGATATACCGACAGTCAACTTGGCATCGCTGAAGGGACTGCAGCACCGCCCGAATTTCGACGTAATTTTGATTGAAAGTCTTTGGGCTTTCTCATAGTCCACATACGCCAGAAATAGTGGTAAATTGTACTCCTCGGACTTCTGTACAATTTGCCGAAGGGTATGTATGTGGTATATGGTGCTAAAGCCTTTTTGGAAACCGGCTTGTTCGGGAGTAATGACTCTCGAAAACAGCATGTAGACGCGGCTCAAAAGGGAACTCGGTCTGTAGTTCTTCAAGAGAGCGTTGTCACCTTTCCGGAGTAGTGCCACCATGGAGGACGGAATTAAAGAGCTTCTGAAGGACATCAAGTATCGGTTTTCCACCCGCTTTCAGAAGCTCCACTGTAATTCCATCCAGCCTGGGATCTTGCCGTTTTTAAGATGCTGGAGAGCCATTCTAATCTCGCTCAGACTGACGTCCGAGATATCATCGGAATAGTGTCGGATAAGACTCGCTCTTGGATCGTTACTCACACTTACGTGTGGCTCCAACGATGATGTGTACAGCTGCCAATAGAACCTCTCAATCTCACTCAAAACCTCAGGTGTCCCGGAAACGACGCTGCCATACTCGGTCTTCAGCTTCGACAGTTGGCTCTTTCTGGCAGACAGATCTCTTGCAAAGACTTGGGAGCCCTGGTTCTGCTCGATCTTTTCTTTAATACGAGCAGAATTAAAGTTGCACAAGTCCCGCCGCATGCATTTGGAGATCTGTATGTTCAGTTGCCTGTACGCTGTCAAATCTACTGAAGACTGCAGCTATATACCCCGTCTAAAAGCCATTGAGATTAGAGTGTGATCGGAGACTTTTTGTTTCTTCTGCGGCGGGTCTTGCAAAACTTAGCTCAGACCGCATGGACAGTTTCCACGAGCTTGTCATTCATATCGTCCATTGTATTGCAATCTTCTAGGCACTGAAAACGGTTTCGTAGCTCGAGCTGAAAGGTTTCTGGACTTTGGATTAGAGCACGAGAAGGACGGAGCGTTGACTTCATTAGACGTGACTTCTCCAACTTAACGTTTAGGTTCAGTGTGCCTCTCACCATTCGGTGATCGCTGCCGGTTTTCACCCTCGCGATCACTGAGACATCACTGAATAGTTGTCGTCTGGTCGTCATAATAAAGTTAATCTCATTTTTTGTCGAACCGTCGTGGCTCGACCAGGTCCACTTCCTGTGGGGCCGCTTCTGGAAGAAAGAGTTCATCATAAAGAGTCCTTCTTTCTCCATGAAGTTCGCCAGCTGCTGGCCCTTTGGGTTCCGTTGCCCTATTCCGAATTTCCCTACTTTCAGCTCACCGTTCTCTCTTGTGCCTAGTTTTGCGTTGAAGTCTCCCATTAACACCGTATAGTGGGTTTTGGAGGAATGCATTGTTCTAGAGATATCCTCATACATTTCTTCCACCTCCTCATCGGCGTGTACCGAGGTTGATGCGTAAACCTGTATAACCTTCAGCGATTACCGTTCGGTGATTCTGAGTATAAGGTCCGCAACCCTCGTCGACACACTCCCAATCTTTACAACGTTGTTAACGAGAGACTTGTGGACGATAAATCCGACACCTCCTTGGGACAGATGGTCGCCCTCCTGGTGATAGAACAAATTGCCGGATTCGAGGATTACCGTGACCTCCCCCTCTCTTCAGACTTCGGATAATCCTATGACATTCCAGTGCAACTTGTCTATCTCTTCTTCTAGCTCCAGGACCTTCTCGTCAGTCCTCAGGGTGCGTGCGTTATAAGTTGCCATGTCGAGTCGTCGTAGGTGGCAACAGAACCTCCACCGGAGACTCTTAGCACCCCCTGCCTCGCTGTTACCATGGTCGCCACCTTAGCCAGGAATAGCGGGGCTGCCGGGGACTGGGGGCCATCTCTTCGTTACTTTCATGGGGGTATATTGCCATAGTTGCCACGCTTGGCGAGCGGGTTGGCAAGCGCAGTTTTTTTATTGTTGTTTTGCTGTTATCAGAAAGATGCTGCTGCCCATCCTCTGCCTCAGTTTCCGTCTGTCGCCTTTTACGACACCCACGGGAAGATATGGGGTTGTGAGTATTCTTACCCGCCACTACACGGGCTTATGAGTTATTACTTACAATAAATACTCCTAGGAACAACAATTTAATTTTCGTGCCTTTTGTTCGGCGAACATAGCTGAAGACGATTTCAGTTTTACTAAATTCTTTACTTCTTTAGAGAATAGTGATAGCCTTTCCTGTCCCATTAGAAGTCCTTGGAGTTTTTGCTTACACACGTTGGGGGCCCCTGTAGCCCGGGGGCCCCGTATCATTGATACGGCTGATACGGCGGTAGCTACGCCCCTGTCTGGCAGGTGGATCGATCTTGTCTCGCAACTTTGAAGCCGCTGCTCATCACCGAACTTGGTATTTTACGCCTGGTGCAAACGAGATGGTTACACCGCCATCTGTCGGAAACCATAGGATTTTTCTCGCATTTCCTATGATTACCACTTACTATGAAATAGGGCGACGGATTCTCCTACAACGCCACCACAGGCCAGAATTATACAATATTCAATGTGTTTTTGCTCCGTCACGATTTTTTTTGCCAATAACTATTTTTATTTTTGATATCAACGACAGAGATAGTCCACGTCGGCTATGTTTACTCACATAACTTGAGTCCAACATGTAATTTTGGATAGTGTAATTAAGCAAAGCCATTTTCAAAAAAGGTTTTAGATGCATTGTGTGTGAAACAAGGTCACAACATTAAAAAAAAATCGTCAATAAATTGTATTTCGCACAAATAATGATTTCAATTCTGAATAATTTGTTATTAAATTATTTGAACGGGCAGCCCTACATGAGAAATGTCTTTTACATTGACAAATAGGTCAACGAAATATTGGCCCGTACAATCAATCAATGACGCATGCGTCGCGTCGCCTAGCGCCATCTCTTGGCGCCAATGATAATTAAAGAAACTGCATAAAAGCGGCTACTGACCTGCCTGCCGCAGGGGCAATCTAGGGAGCACAGCGATCGGAGCAATATCGGAGCTGTCTCTACCAACCAGTCTCTACATACACGCCTGCCGTTCAGCATAGATAATATACTATATAGGGTATAGATGAGCCACTCTGACAAATTATTAGGTGACGAAAAGAGGAAAGTCTCTTTAGCGCTCTTATAGATGGCGTTGGGATTATAAATTACTGAAAATTACACTAGAGGGCGCTATTAACTAGATTCAGTATTATTTCGTACATATTTCAATAAAATGAAAAGAAAATATATTTAATTTTAGTTTTAATTCCCGACTAATTTGTATCAAACATGTCTTCATTTAGTTTGTTTTTGATGAGCATGGTTTGAATTTATTCGTTTATTCTAAGAGAATTATTCTATATATATACCGCTGTATTTTAAAACTTCGATAGCATGATTTAGGCTTCGGTATAAATAATGAATACCAGCAGTGGCGCCATCTTGTAATAAAATGTGTAAAAATATTGGGGAAAATAGTACTTTAGCTGACTATGAGATGGCGCTAGTATCAACGTAAAAGCAAGCTGCTGAGGACTTTCATACCCCTGCCGTTCAGTATGAGAGTGTACGTCACAGAGTACATTATATATAGGGAAGTGTACGTCTCGCTGGACGCACGCGTTGAGAATGGCGCCAGTTTATATCGAAATATCAATGAATAAGGGTGACAAATGAGCACAATCCACCTGATGGTAAGTGGACATTGTGGCCCATAGACACCCACATTTATCAATGAAACAACTAATTAATTAATAATTACAACTATAATATAGTGCTTATAAGCTGCAGCATAGCTCTCTGCCACACTATTTTTAGGCTATCAAAGACAATTAAATATGACTAACTTCACTCGTCATAATTTAATATAACCAATTTATTCCGTGATATAACTTAACCAACTAGTGCTTAGTAGTGCAACGAAGTGATTGAAATTGCTCCAATTTCGCTGCACACGCGACAGCGGCAGGGCCAATCTGGGGAGCAAGGAAGGTCTTGCGCTCCTGCCGCCCTGCCGCAGGGCCGAATTAAAAAACTGCTTGCCAACACACACATGCGGCAGGCATGTCAGTATGCGCCTTTAAGGCGCCTACTGACATGTCTGCCGCAGGGGCAATTTAGGGTGTAGGAGTGGGGATGACCCTTAATTGCCTCCTTAATTGTGATGTGTGTAGGCAAGCAGGGGCAATTTTTTAAGTCAGCCCTGCGGCACGGCGGCAGGAGCGCAATACCTTCCTTGCTCCCTAGATTGGCCCTGCCGCTGTCGCGTGTGTACCCCAATTGGAGCAATTTCAATCAGTTCGTTGTGACTTTCGCGTGGAGCACACGTATGAGTACAAGTCAGACCCGCAGAAAGAACGTTATTTGAACGTTGTAACTTAAGTAACATTACTGGGATTTGTTACCTAACTTTTCATAAGGGCTACTATGGGGAAGAAAATATTCCAATAGTATTAAAATTGCTGGAATAAATAAAATGTCATTAGCTAAATAATTAAACAAAAATACAAATTTTAGTTATTAAATTTTATTAAAATCATTGTTCGCGCCAAAGCGCTAATGTCAAGAATCGACGCTAGATGGCACTCGGCTCGGCGCGATACGGGATGAAGTTCGGCCGAGCGTGTTGAGCGGTGTGTGTCGAGAACGCTCTAGAAAAAAGGGGAGTCAAAATTCAGCGCTGCGATAGATAACACGCTGTCCATTTTGTCGGGAACTCGGAATAGTAGGCGCGTATAGTAAATATACTGTCTAGGAATTGTAGCGCGTATTCCTTGCTGAGAGCTTCACCCGGGACTTTTGGGTTTAACGCTGAGTCCGTATAAGTGGATTCGACTGTATTAGCTACTAGTGCGGTATTTGATATTCTAGATATAACTGTGGCCACGCGAAACGGTAGTGACCTTTGATCCGTACGTTCTGTGTTCGTTTCGCGGGTTAGGCGTCATAACAAACGAGAGTTAGTAGCTTCTGTAAGGTGGTTAATCGTACGACGGAGTTACTGGACTGTCATCGTGACTAACGAAGAAGTGACTGTGGTCAGCGCCTTGGAAGGATACCGCAGTTTGGAGAGGTGCTGAGGTCCGAACTGCTGCAGACGGTAACGATCTAATAAGGTCAATAACACTACCAGCCACACCCAGATACACATCACTGACCCTTACTTTCCTAGCACTATACAACCACATGCGACCTGACCGAATCCTGAGGGACCAGTCGCCTTGGATAGAGGTAAGTAAGCTCGGTTTAATAGAATAGAACGCCCCCCCCCCCCTGATTGTTTATTGTAATTAGAAACTTTCCACTTTGGCCTGTAGGAGGCCCGACCAACATCTGCTTGTAGGTTCTTCCTCTATGGGCCCGGGAGACTCTACTGTTAGATAAGCAGCTGCTGGCCGTAATAACCATCATTAGAAAACTATCCTGGCTATTTGTAACACTAGTTAAATTATAGTTACTAAGCACTAGTTAGTTAAGTTATATCACAGAATAAATTGGTTATATTAAATTATGACGAGTGAAGTTAGTCATATTTAATTGTCAATGATAGCCTAAAAATAGCGTGGCAGAGCTATGCTGCAGCTTATAAACACTATATTATAGTTATAATTATAAATAATTAGTTGTTTCATTGATAAATGTGGGTGCTTATGGGTCACAGTGTCCAATTACCATCAGGTGGACTGTGCTTATTTGTCACCCTTATTCTATATAAAAAAGACCCAAGGATATAATATACACCGATTTATTGATATTTCGATAAAACTGGCGCCATTCTCAACGCGTGCGTCCAGCGAGACATACACTCTCATACTGAGCGGCAGGCGTGTGTGTAGAGACAGCACCGATATTGCTCCGATCGCTGTGCTCCCTAGATTGCCCTGCGGCAGGCAGGTCAGTAGCCGCCTATAGCAAATTTCACTTTATGTATAACAGAATGCTACACATCTGGATCTCGATACTCGCCGCTGACTTTAACAGAAAGTAAAAGCTCTTTTTATACTTGATAAGATTTAAAAATTCATTCTCCTTCTACATCAGCCCGAAAAAGCTCAAGCTCTAGCACATTGGCCTCTCATTAAGGAAATCTTTTGTCACGTTTAGCCCATGAGATTTTTTCGGCTCCTCCTATAGACACCTACCGGAAGATATAATAACCCCAGTGAGTGTCAAATCTCAATATCTAAACATTTACATCTATACAAATAAATAAAATTGAAGTGTCTGTTTGTAATGTCAAAATAACAGTTTTTTATTAAATGCATATAAAAGTATATGCGATACTAATAACAAAAAAAAAACGATTTTTAACATTTTTGTCTGTCTGTCTGTCTGTTTGTTCCTGTTAATCTCCGAAACGGGTGGACCGATTTTGACGGGACTTTCACTGGCAACTTTTATTTTAGAAAAATTAGGGAACTGCGCCTTAATAAATTCACGCGGACGAAGTCGCGGAGAACAGTTAGTTATAAAATAAAATTGATTACAAAATTTCGTAATTTACCTAAAGTGTCTATGAATAGTGCCTATAGTTACTTTGCGTAGGTAGAACAATAATGTCGACGAAACAAGTCATTACTGGTTCCTAATTATTAAAGAAGACTTCGAGTGGGTTTCCTCCAACGTTGACTTTGCGTAATAAATCATCGCAATTCGCACCACCTACTATATACATTGCAGACGTAATGTAATGTATTTGTCAGTGTTGCCTGATGGATGTAATTTGCAATGTTCAAGGCTACGGTTAATGGATAAATCTCTAGATAGGTCAATTAACCTTTAAGTAGTTATGACGGCAGCCTGGATGAATCGGCTCGACAGAATATCAACACTCGCAAAGAAAACCAGCCTAAAGTTAGAATCATAATGCTGGTGAGTAGCGTGATCTAGGGATTATTTTTACTTGTAAAGAGACATTACATTTTAATCGTCAGGGTTGACATCTTCATTTTGCGATTCTTTATTGACAATATGGATAGTTGTAGATATCAATAGTGTATTGTTTGCTGTTTATTCATGTATTGTTTGCTGTTTATTAACTTATCTTGGTTCACCAACACACCACCACACGTGTTACCGGGCCGGCTGTCCGACCGAGAGCAGAGCCTGCCCTTTCGTTACCCGCACCTTGTGACGTATGCGCTCGAGACAAGTTAGTGTATTTGCATACACTACATCCCTTCCTTGTTTTAATTTACTATTTTTTCGAAGTATGTCTGGTTGTTTATAAAGTTATTTTCAATAAAAATCTTTTTTAACTTTCACTGTTTAATTTATTGAAAATCACTCATCGTAAACATAGTCCTATTAAATTAAAGAATTATTAATATTTTGTAAGTTGTTTTCTTTAACAGCATCTTAATCATTTTAACTATCATTTATTTGTACAATCCTAATCTATACTTTCCTCTACATCACTTTCTAGTCTTTCGTCATTCTCTTCAATATTTACTTTCTTATTCTGATCACCAAGAACTGCCCATCTTCCTTCAACTTTCTTTAAGTGTACTATATTCCTTCTATAGACTTGTCCCGTTTCGTCGTTACGAACATCCACATCCCCACCTACACTCCGATGCACCGTGTGAGGAACTGGATCGTAATTTAAGCTTAATTTATTATTCTTATTAAAGTTTTTGGTGTATACCTTATCTCCTGGTACTAAATCACACTCTTTGGCCTTGCTCCTCTTATCTGTATATTCCTTTCCCGCTTCTTTCTTTTCATGATCCCTGTCCCTGACCTCAGAGTCTTCGAGTTCATGAGTAATATCTGTAGCCATGGGAATTTTATCACGGAACTGTCTTTTAAAGAATAGTTCTGCTGGGGTTTTTCCGGTCACATTATGAGGTGTACTATTGTACATAGTCATATAATCCAATAAACCCTCCTGCCAGTTGTTTTTCTCGACTTGACATATTTTAAGGCGTTTTAAAATGTCGCGATTCTGACGCTCAACTTCCCCATTTTGCTGAGGCCAGTAGGGTATTGTATTATGCAAAATAATATTTCTTTCCGTGCAGAATGATTTGAATTCTTCACTGCAGAACTGCCTTCCATTATCAGCAGTTATTGTCATCGGGTTACCCAGTCGACTGAAAATTTCCTTGAGATTTTGTATGATCTCTGCACTGGTGACCTTGCGACATATCTTCACTTCTTTATACCGACTGAAGTAGTCCACAACAACTAATATATAATCACCGCTTGGTAGAGGACCCATCAGGTCGATAGCTATGTCCACCCACGGCTCATAAGGTAATTCTCTTCGTTTTAGGGGATTCGGAGGATTTGGTGCCGACACAAGGGTGCAGCCTTTACAAGACTTCACCAAGTTCTCAGCGTCCTTATCGTACCTTGGCCACCATACTTTGGTTCTTAGCCTGGCCTTCATTAATACTATCCCAGGATGTCCTTCATGAGCTGCTGTTAGAACCTGGTTGCGTAGTTTCTTAGGGATTACTATCTTGGACCCTCTTAATAAAATTCCCTCATAAAAACATAGCTCATTTTGAAAAATTTTGTACTTTCTTACACCTTCATCCCATTTATTATTGTACAAGCCTTCTCTCACCTTTAGTATTTCTTGATCTTCTTTTGAATACTCTATAATATCCTTCAATGTAACAGCTACAGGTCTTGTACCATCTACAATTTGGTGTATGTCAGATTCCGGTATATCCCTTGACAAGTTTTCCAATTTGCACAGTCTTGATAAACAGTCTGCGATGTTGTCTTTCCCGGGTTTGTAAATGACCTTAAACTTGTAAGCTTGAAGACGTAATATCCACCTCTCAATTCTAGCACATGGTTTGGACTTGGGTCCAAATATGATCTCAAGTGGTTTATGATCCGTAACCAACTCAAACTCCTTGCCGTACAGAAAGATATTGAAATGTTCTACTGCCCAAACAAGAGCTAAAGCCTCTTTTTCTGTTTGGCAGTATCGCCTTTCGCAATTGGTTAACGTCTTATGACCATAAGCGATGATTCGAGGTCCTTTACTGTCTATTTGAACTAATACGCCCCCTAACCCTACTGGGCTTGCATCTGCTATGACCATAGTGCGATCCTTAACGTCGTAATATCCTAGAGTAGGAATTGTAGAAAGTGCAGATTTTAGTTTGTTAAAGGCGGTCTCCTGCCTTATTCCCCATAGTTCTTTTAACTCTGATACTTTCCCCTGCTTATTTCTTAATAATTCTTTTAGCGGTTCCGATACAGTTGCTAAATTCGGTATCCATTTCCCAATGAAGTTTATTAGTCCCAAAAAACTCTGAAGTTCACCTATATTCGTAGGAGATCGAAATTCTTGGATAGTTGATACGTATTTTGCTAATGGCTTGATATCTTCGTCTGATAGTTCATGTCCTAGAAACTGCACTTTTCTTACTTTAAACTGACATTTGTCTTTCTTTAGGACCACATTGTTTTCCTGTAAAGTTTTTAACACACTTTTTAATCTTCGATCATGCTCTTGTGCATCTTTTCCATAAACTAATATGTCATCTATGAAATTGATTTGTCCCTCACATCCTAGTAATATACGTTCTAAAGTTTTCTGAAATATTTCGGGAGCACATGTAATTCCAAACATTAACCGCTTATACCTGAAAAGACCTTTGCTGGTAATAAAAGTGGTAATATACCTGGACTCTGGATGTATCTCAATCTGGTGAAATGCATCTTTAATATCAAGCTTGCTGAAAAATCTTGCATTTTTTATTTTAGGCAATAACTTGTCCATAGTTGGTAATGGGTGGTTTTCTCTTAGGATAGCCATATTTGCTCGTCTCATATCTACACAGAGACGGACCTCTCCATTGTCTTTTAATACAGGGACTATTGGAGAGACCCACTTTGAAGAGCTCTGAACTTCTTCAATAATATCTCTTTCAATTAGTTCTTCTATTTTATTATTTATTTTTTCTTCTAGTGGTATAGGAATTCTCCTATAGGGTTGAGAAACTGGTTGAACTTTGTTATCTATCGGAATTTCGATTAACACGTCTTTAAACCTCGGGAACGATGTTATTGTTTCCATTTGGTTTACTGGTAATCTAATTTTGAGTACACCCATAGAAATAGCTGTATCTTTACCCAGTAAATTCCTTGTGCCGTCAGCAATAATGTAAAAAGTAGCGATTTCCGATCTGTCTTCTATTTCTAAATTTGCCTCGAAAGATCCTATCACATGTAGTGGTTTGATACTTCCGTACCCGAAAAAAGTTTTATTAGGATTTTGATTTTGTTTACGTACCAGTACTTTATCATATTTCATTTTTTGCCATGTTTGACCTGTAATCAAATTACATTTACACCCAGAATCTACAAGCATTTTGACTTTTGCTCCACCAATGTTGCATTCCAACTCGCTATCCTCATCGATCCGAAAAACGTAATGTATATCATCTTTTTCTTTTTGATCCACTTGATAAGCACCTTCTCTTTGATGATTCGTGTTATATTTTTTTCGGTAATTGTCATTATTGTTGTTTTTACTTGCTTGGTGTTTCCTTTTCAATGGTTGTCTTGTTTTACAATATTGTCTAAAATGTCCTCTTATCCACATTTCAAACAGTCCTTATCTTTCGCTGGGCACTTGTTATCGTGGGAAGCATGTCTTGAACTCCCACACCTACCGCATTCAATTGTTTGCTTTTTGTTGTTGGCTCCCTCTTTCTGACTTACATCCACTTTATTGATGTCTTGATTTACTCCACTACTTCCAAATTCTTCCATCTGTCGATTAACTGCTTCCAGAGCATTTGCTTCTACCACTATATTGCTTAAAGTTATTGAATCTCCTGTTTGTAGTATTTTCTTTCTAAGTTCTCTAGAGGAACATTTCTCTGTTATTTGGTCAATGATTTGATCATCCTTATCTTTAAATTCACATTTATTTGCTTGTTGTCTTAATCGTATTAAGAATTTATCGAATTTTTCATTTTGTTCTTGTTTAATCAATCGGAATAGATGGCGTTCATACACCTTACTCTGTTTTGGTGCAAAGAATGCATCCAGTTTTTCTATAGCTATATGAAAAACATCAACTCCTTCAGCGGGTATTACAGCGGCGTCAGGGATATTATAAAAGATTTCTTGCAATTCAAGTCCGCCAAAATGTAACAAACATGCTCGCTTTTTCTCACTCTTCTCTATACCAGATGCCTCAAGGTAAATAAAGAGTGCACGTTTCCAGCGCTCCCATCTAGTACCTACAGATGTAGGTTCCCCATCACACTCAAATTTCTCCAGTATGAGTTGCGACATGTTGAAATTTCGATATACTAAATTATTTACTACTGGGACTACCTGAAACCAAACGATTCAAAATTCAAGCACTTTGCTTGTACTTATCCATAGGAGTATTCTGTTAGAACACACCACTACAATGTCAATTAAATGACCAGCTATGCTGCTAATATATTGTGATCAGTGCCAATTAAATGATCAGCTATGCTGCTAATATATTGTGATCAGTATCAATTTAATGACCAGCTATGCTGCTAATATATTGTGATCAGTGTCAATTTAATGACCAGCTATGCTGCTAAATATTGTAATCAATGTCAATTTAATGACCAGCTACGCTGCTATTATTTTATAAGTATTGGTTTGATTTATGTCAATTTAATGGCCAGGTGTTATCTGCTGTAATATTGTTTACCATTTTTAACAAAATAATTGTAGTTGAAGCTTATAACACGCCTATCATGGATTGGATCCATGAAAGCATTTGTTAAACATCATAAATTTAATTTGTTAAACATTTGTCAAAATCGATCCGACGGAGAATCGAACCCGGCACCGCACAATACGTATGGGTGGGTGACCTTACTGCTCAATATAATAATCTAGGCACAAATATTTTTCTAGGTATTTACACTCGACTCAATTTGAAATTAATCATATTACGATTGCATAATATAAAAATTTAAATAAATATAGATATTATGTATAATTTATATACATTTAATTTTAAGATCGGTAATATGCAATTATATGTATTTGTAGTGCGAATATGCCTTTATTTTTCAAACATCCATCCGGTTAGTTAATCTCTAATCACATACACAGTCTAAAATGCGTCCAACATCGTTTGTTAATATTAGATTCCTTGGTAATCTTATAGGGTCGTCTGAATATTAGCATAACCTCTAAGCTCATCTCACTTCACTTGAGTACCAGAATACTATATAAGGTACAAAAATAAAATTAAGTACTTTAATTAACCTTTTACCCCCCCATATGAATACATCAACAAGGTTCAAATATTTAATGTAATTATCATGTAAACTACAGTACAATATAAATAATACAGTAATGTCACAAAATTACATCTTAAACCATCTTATAATTATGTATTGTATACAAAACTTCTGGTCATAATTATTAAAAATATTAATAAGTTACTGATAATAAATCTTTCCAGAGACTTATTATTATTTTCCTTTTTATTTCAACAAAAGTACTTACTGTTTTCCTCGTCGCCACATGTATTGTTTGCTGTTTATTAACTTATCTTGGTTCGCCAACACACCACCACACGTGTTACCGGGCCGGCTGTCCGACCGAGAGCAGAGCCTGCCCTTTCGTTACCCGCACCTTGTGACGTATGCGCTCGAGACAAGTTAGTGTATTTGCATACACTACAAATAGCTACCACAAATTAGGAGAGCAGTGTGCTTGATTGTCATCCTAACGTGTATTTTTTTATAGTATAGGGTGGCAAACGAGCACACAGTCCACCTCATGGTAAGTGGCTGCTGTGGCACATAGGCATCTACATTTATCCTCGTTTGCGAATCAAAATACAGATGCGTTGCCACCCGTGAGGACTAAGATGGAATGCCTCGTTTCCAGTAAAAAGGGTCTCCGGTTCTCTACACTCACCATACGAAACACAGCAGTGTTAAGCTGCTATTTGACGCTGGTATTCTGTGAGAGCGTGGTCCTTCCCTGGTCGAGCCGACCCATTCGTGCTACAACTATACTACTAATATGGCTGCAGCATGGCTCTACCACGTACAAAACGTATGAAACGTACGTATGAAAGAAATATAATAATAATTATGATTGTATTAAAAAGGATGAAACGGGAATTATAAACGCACGTCAATCTGTGAAAAACCAACATAATGCAGAGTAAGTTCTCTAAATATAGACTACTATAGTGACTGACTATTTTAGTGTGACAAGTTTAATTAAAGACAAATTAGGAAAAGTAAGGCGGTCTATTTACTAGTCTTGTATTATTCCTACTAGTAACTTTTTTTTGAAATTCCTTTTTCATCACATCACAACAATCACAAGATTATAAAAAGAATAACAGTCAAGGCGTGGAGGCCGCTTACGCAACGGGGTCGCTTCGCTCTGATTCGCGCCGGAGTAGTACGTGACTGACGCATGGTGGGTGCTTCTATATAACTGCTGTACTCTTGACGAATTTCACGACGTTAAACTTGTTAACTGCTCATTTGGAACTTTTGTGATGGGTCCGGTATTTGAAAATACAATTATTTGTTTATCTAATGTATTGAGGTCTCTAAAATTGGTTTTTACCATAGATTCAGTTTTTACTGTTTTAAAAGAGTGCTTAAAATGTGTTTAAATGTTTACATTTGCCAGTATGTATGTTCGTTCGTTTGTTAATTTTCATGTCGCATTCTCGAGAACGAATGATGATATCGATTCTGATGATAATCTAAGATAAGATCTGACGATAATGATGATGATTCATTTTTGCATAGTCCACATGTATGATTACAAATATACGGTGAACTCTACTAAAAGAATATCAATAAATGATTTATTTTAAGCATAAAAATACTATTACTGATAGTCCTGAGTAAGTTTCCAATTTATATAGAAATAGGGCAGAAAGATAAAATTTATGAAATATTATAACATTTGGAATGTTAATATCTACATATCGACGCCCCTCGCGAATAATCCGGTAATCGTAAAAGTGTAAATGTTCAGGAAAAATAAAAAACCATTTTCCCTAACAACTCCATTAAACAACAAGTATCAGAGACTTTTTATATCGCATATGGAAGCTAATTTTTTCAGCTATCTGGTTATTTCAACAAAATTTAAGTAGTCCCAAGGGCTTTGTTATAATTTAGCTGGATGCATTTTACTATATTAGTGTAGGTCAAGCTCTGGTCAGTAATGTCATTTTAAAAAGGTCCTATTACAGTTAAAAATCTTAATCAGAATCCTCATCGTGACCTGATTCAGTATCACAAAAGCTTAAGTTCCTATAAAATGGTTGATGATGGTGGGGAATTGCTTGGGAGTTACACAGGCTTAGGAGATCATTATACAAAGCTTTTTTAATAGGGAGTGGCTTGTCGTATGCTGACTTTAATTAAATACTTTCAATTGTTTTGGACACCTGTTTCTGCCGACGCTGTCTACTTCTGCCTACATCATAATCCAATTCAATATAATGTTATAATTCAAATAATCCTGATCAAAATCATATTTGAAAAGAAAACAGTTAGGTTTACTGTATGAAACACTAACCTCCATCACATCGGACCATCGTACTTTTTCTCCTGTCTTATTGAAGCCATCTTTTCGAGATGCTGATGGCTGGACAGGGCATAGTGGCTAGTCAGCTGTACAACCTTTTCAATTTGTGCTGTCGAAATGGGCAAGTACCGGGAGACTGGTGCAAAGCCGTAATCGTGCCATTGTATAAGGGAAAAGGGTCACGGCAGGACTGCATAAATTACCGCGGTGCAAGCCTTCTCAGCGTCGTCGGTAAATTGTATGCGAAAGTGTTGATTGAAAGGGTTGTAAATGAAACAGACGAAAAAGTGTGGGATGTACAAGCGGGATTTAGAAAGGGAATGGGATGTACGTATCAGGTCTTTTCCATGCGGTGCATAGCCGAAAAGTGTTTTGCTAAAAACAAGAAGGTTTATTGCGCATTCGTGGATCTAGAAAAAGCCTATGATATAGTGGTGAGGAATGAATTGTGGTCAGCACTGTCCGTGAACTGTGTGAGCAGTATCCTCATACGAGCATTACAATCTCTTTATAGGGATTGTAGTGCTTGTGTAAGGATAAACGGGGCATACACTGAATGGTTTGATATCGAAAAAGGTGTTAAACAGGGATGTGTAGCGTAACCGTGGCTATTTAATCTGTTTATGGACAATTGTACCAATTGTATTTTTAACAGTGGTAGAGCCACGCGGCAGCTTTTGCTGTCGCAAGGATGGGCCGGCTCGAACCGGGGTGGTAATACGACCTCACAGAATACCAGCGTGAAGTAGAGGTTTACCTCTGCGTTTCGCTTGGGGAGTGCAGGTGGCCGGAGGCCCTTTTACGGGAAATGAGGCATTCCATCTTAGTCCTCACGGGTGACAACGCATCTGCATTTTGATTCGCAAACGAGGATAGATGTAGATGTCTATGGGCCGCAGCAACCACTTACCATCAGGTGGACTGTGTGCTCGTTTGTCACCCCTATCCTATAAAAAAAAATTGTTTGACAGATTTAAAAGAGAATGAAATTGGGTTGAGAATGAATGAGTTACTCGTGAAATGTTTTCTCTATGCTGATGACCAAGTATTACTTGCGTCTTCGGCCGAGGAGTTGCAGGAGATCGTAACTACTATGAGTGGAGCTTTTGTTAGAAAAGGAATGAAGATGAATGTAAGGAAGACGAAAGTGATGGCGTTTGAAAGAGATGAGGCAGTGACAAACTGCAATATCGTTGGAGATGAATTTGATGATGATTGGAGATGAACAAATTGAACAGATGAAAGAGTTTGTGTATCTGGTTTCAAAGTTTAAGTTTAGGAAAGTGTGAGAGTGATATCAAAAGAAGAGTGAATGCAGGAAACATAGTGAATTTAGCTTTGCACTCCTTTATGAGCAGTCGGAAGGTGTCTAACAAGGCTCGTTTAGCTGTGCATGAGGGTGTGTTGGTTCCGACACTCATGTATGGAAGTGAAAGTTGGGTATGGCAGAAGAAACATGAAAGCAGAATAAATGCAGTTGATATGAGAGCGCTAAGAAGTATGATAGGAGTTAAACTGAGTGATAGGGTAAGAAATAGTGAGATAAGGAAACGTTGTGGTCTGAAAGAAGATGTAGTAACAAAAGAAAGGTATGCTGAGATGGTTTGGCCACGACGAGAGAATGAATGAAGAACGATTGACGAAAAAGGTGTATAAGGCGAGTGTGAATGAAAGTGTTGGAAGGGGTAGACCTAGACCTAGGCGGACGTTTCTAGATCAAATCAGGGACGTCTTGAAAAAAGGCCAAGGCAAGAGTACCCTAAACCGAAGAGCATGTATGAAGGGAATAATGAAAGTTGACGAAGCGAAACAAGTATGTAAGGATCGTAGCAAGTGGAAAGAAGTGGTCTTTGGCTACCCCTACGGGAAAGAGGCGTGATTATATGTATGTATGTAATGTATTGCCATTGAAATTCTCGATTGGCAAGTTTATAAAAATTAGTATGTAGGGCTAACCTGTCTTCTGTATTGAATTTTAACCCGCAACCTTTTTTACAGGCACAATTACTTAAAATATTTTTTCTCTTGATGTTTTTCAATACGAGCTTATGCTTGGCCTGAATTTTTTAGTTTCTTGTTGTTATTATCTCTCCATTCACGTGGGTCTCCTTTACGTTTTCTAATAACCGTTTTTAGTTGGAAGTGATTTTGATTTTCGGATTCAGATACTTGGTTCGTTAGTTCCTTTATATCATTGACAGCAGGCACTTCTACAGGGATAGCTTGTATGGGTGTTCCAGGTTGGCCAAGTCTGTCAGGTTTCTCGTCAGGTTGTGGAAGGGGCCATTCGGTAATGAATGTAGCTGGAAATCGTTTTCTTAATAATACCCCAAATGAGCCTGTACTAGCACTTACTTAAATAAGGTAGAAAACTATTTACCCGAATAATATCGTAATAATGTTTACTGTCAAATCATATTGATATATTTTTTCGTAAAGATCTAAAACCATATTATTCGTTTAAAATACATTTTAATGAATTTTTATGAAATATACGCGTAGTTTTACCATATCTTCGTAAATAAAGATGGTGGAATATTATTATTATATATCTTAATCTGTATCGGGTTTCAATAATTGTTCAGCACTTAATTAGCACTTAATTCCTTGCTATTAATATTTATCGTATATGTAATAACTTCATTGCGTTGCTAGCGATACGTTTTGCCAGCAACGCAAATTTTAATCGATCGTTATTGTGAAAATTTTAGAGCACCTAATTTTTAAAGTTGGTACTTAATTAGCACCTAAAAAGCCCCTAATTTGGGCTTTTCCTGAAAGCATTTTTGATTCTTTTCTAATATTCAGAAAACCTGAATTTTGCATCTGCTTCGTTCTGAATAACGACTTTATTTTTATTAAGGGCGCCTTGTCATTGCGTATACTTGCAGCAGCTAATTAGCACTTAATTCCTTGCTATTAATATTTATCGTATATCTAATAACTTCATTGCATTGCCAGTGATACGTTTTGTCAGCAACGCAAATTTCAACAGTTCGTTGCGGTGAAAATTTTAGAGCAACAAATTTTTAACCTTGGTTCCTAATTAGCACCTAAAAAGCCCCTAATTTGGACTTTTCTGAAAGCAATTTTGATTCTATTTTGATTTTCAGGAAATCTGAATTTTGCATCTGCTTTGTTCTAAATAACGACTTTATTTTTATTAGGGGCGCATTGTTATTGCGTATATTTGCAGCACCTAATAAGCACTTAATTCCTTGCTATTAATATTTATCGTATATCTAATAACTGCATTGCTAGCGAGACGTTTTGCTAGCAACGCAAATTTCAACAGTACGTTGCGATGAAAATTTTAGAGTACCTAATTTTTAAACTTGGCACCTAATTAGCACCTAAAAAGCCCCTAATTTTGGATTTTTCCAAATGCAAATTCCCGACTTTGCGTTGCTAGCGATACACAACTGAATTATGCGTGATTTTAAATGTTACTTTTTCAATAGTGTGTGGAGCTTCGTGGTGTGGAATGTATGTCAAGGCAAAAAGCATTTGTTTTATATTTTCTACAGACTTCAAAAAGGAGAAGGTACTCAATTCGACTGTATGTTTTTTTTAATGTGTGTTACCTCATAACTTTTTACTGGATGAACCAATTTTGATGATTCTTTTTTTTATTTGAAGGCTGATGCTTCACATGTGGTCCCACATAAATTTGATCAAGGTCTAACCAATAGCTTTTGAGTTATTCTTAATAATTTATATTGAAGTCGGTTATAAAAAAATTTAAATTTTAAATTATGTATGTTAGATATCTGTATTTTATATATTAATGTGCAGCTGAATGTGAAATACAGCTTGCTAATATACAAACCTAATTTAATTATACTTATAATAATCGATACTTCCACATTTAGTATTAACCACAGATTACATAATAGTACAGGTATCAATACTACAAAACGAAATTACTTATCAAGACCAAATGTCAAACGACAAGGCGAAGCCAGCCACGATTCCCACCAGAGTCATATATATAATCGCACTGTTGGATACCCATCACAGTCTACGACTTTAGATTATATCGCCGGTAGATGTCACTTTAGTCTAAATCAGTCTTAAGGACATCACCATAACTTTATCTTAAATGAAAGCTGTTATTTTGCTTTGGATAAGTATTTCTCGTTCACTTCCATTTCTCACGTTCAGCTAACGCAAACGCGCACACCGTTTTGGACCTTATTGCTATAAACTAAACGCGCTATTAATAATAAAACATTAAAATACAAGTCTTATTACGGGCAATAAACCTTGGTTTGAATGGAACATATAACTGAATTAAACTACAAATCAATTTTATTACAAAACCTGTAATACGGTGGCCTTTTCAACTTGACAGGCTTAAATAGCGCACTTCACATTTTCTTAATAATAGGTAAATAAGTGTTATAGTTATTAAATGACGCAATGTAGCTAAATGATTCGTAAAGTCAGTGAATACAACCAGTTGAAAAATGTCGGTGTCCTCGTGATGTCGAATGGGCTTGTTTATCTAATAATAATCTCTTGTATTTTGCATTCGTAATGCGTCTGCGTTTTGAGAAATATAGAAGTTTCGAAACTTTACATCCGTCGTAGTAATATCCCCTGTTTGAGCGTGCAACGAGGCGGGGGGAACAGCGTGCACTGTACGCGTCACTAAGCCTCACGCCCAACTGAACGCTCTTCAACTAACCATAATTGTTAAATTAAAGAGGTATAAAGTAACCCGTTACAAAGCGGTAAAATATACCATGATGATGCCTTGAGGACAGTGTTTTTCGCGTAGCAAAAAAAAAACAATCGCAAACATAAAAATAAAAATAATATATAAAGTAAACAGCCTACTATACGTAATAATGTCCTCCAGACCGAATTTTGGTCACGGCGGCAAGTCTCCACAAAGACTAGCCAACTGCGCAGCATAGAATTAAAGTGTCCCACAGCACACAGCACAGGTGCACTCTCTATTCCTTCACTCTCATTGTCCGATGGGACGATAAACCAACACAACCGGAGAAATACCAACGGCTTTACGAGACACGAGGTTGAAACACCGCCAAATTCCTGACTCTGGGATGCTACTGTAAATTTCTAATAGGTTTCAGCCTAAATTTGCTTTTGCTTGGTTGTGGTTGTTATTTACAGCAACATTAGGACTCAAATCAAAGATATAACTAAAACCATAGTAGCCCATACATTGAACCGTTATTCAAATTTTTTTTATATGATAAGGGGGAAAAACAAGCACACATTCCACCTGGTGGTAAGTGGTTGCTGTGGCCCATAGACATCTACATCTTCGTTTGCAAATTAAAATGCAGATACGTTGTTAGCTGTGAGGGCTAAGATAGAATGCCTCTTTTCCAGTAAAAAGGGTATCCGGTTCTCTACACTCACCATACGAAACACAGCAGTGTTAAGTTGCTATTTTACGCTGGTATTCTGTGAGAGCGTGGTCCTTCCCCGGCCGAGCCGACCCATTCGTGCTACAACTATACTGTTAATATAGCTGCAGCATGATTCTACCGCGTAAAAATAATTAAACATTTTATTTTAAAAGAGCATTGTTAAGCTTTGTAGGTTAGTTTGTTATCTGTATTTTAGAAATGCTGTCTAGTTTACTCGGCTGCAATTTATTGCAATGAATATAACGTTTAGTATAAGGAACGCAAGCCCCATAACGATTATAAAAGTGAAAGTAACTCACCTCGAAGTTACCGCGCTCCCGCACCACCATGACTTTTTTGAAGAAAATCTGGGGCATAATGTCACCTTTGACACCGTCCCCTTTTTATTCACTTAATTAATTTGACACACAGTTTCAAAATTGACGTAAAAGTTTTTTTTTAGATTTTTGCAACGTTACGCTAGGTTACGCTTACTGACTTTTCCATTGCCTGGATAAGGCAAGGTCATGGGCAATTATTTTTTATGCGCCAATTTTGACGTTTACTATTTTTTATCTGTATGCGACACAAGGCTCATGATTAATTCAATGATTTTATTAGATTTGATATAAAAGTAATGTTTATGCCACGTTTCACTGTCACTCACTGATATTTGTGTATAAATTTAGATGCGTTAGAATTAACCGAAATTTGTTTTTATGCTGCAAATATGAACCTTTGCCTTATAAAAGCAACACTCCGTGTTCAACTAAACTACAAAACAAGTATTATGTTTATAAGTATGAAACATAGTCTCAACTCGCGTACTGTATGTTGCAACAAACCACGTAAAATTGGGAGAATTGAACATTCCGTCTTTCGCAAAAGAGTATAAAATCAATCGGCGGCTGTAGAAAATTTTATGTTGATTGCCATTTCGATGTAAATATGCCCAGTGCAATACACCTTCGATAGATTGTACCAATGATAAATACGAGTAACTACATGTTTGAAATGGTCTACTACCACAACTAGCACGGTTTTACCCCTCTTGGAGAGACCTAGTTCCAGCAGTCGATTTTTACGTGGTGATTATAATATTGAGGGTATTTAATTGAGATTTGTTCTTTTTTGGGGCACCTGATGGTAAGTGTTGACCACCTCCCGTGTATAAGAATCTGCAACACCAGGGTAATTGCAGGTTTTTCCCGACGGAGGCTTTGAGGAAGTGGAGGCTTTTATAAACTTAAGTAAAATAAAATTGACAACGTAGCATACTATCCACCTGATGATAAGTGTTGCGGCCAATAGATACGTACATCTATCAAAGTGAAAGTCAAAGTGAAATATTGTAATTCAAAATTGGCTTTTATAAAGCACTTTTTAAATGTCAAATGCTACACGATCACTTCAAAAAGTCCATACTGCGGGGAGACCTTGTGAGAAGAAGATACACACATACAAATACCAGCATAAAATAGCAGCTCAATCCTGCTGTCTTTAGTATGGTGAATGTAGAGAATTGGAGACCCATTTTACTGGAAACGAGGCATCCCATCTTACTCTTCAGGGGTGGCAACGCATCTGCATTTTGATTCTTAATCGAGGATAGATGTAGCTCTTTATGGACCACAGCATCCACTTACCATCAGGTGAACTGTGCGCTCGTTTGTCACCCTTGTACCATAAAAAAAGCGGCAAGAAACTCACAAGTAGACTAGTTTTCTTCCAACAGTTACATTATTATCCTTATTAAATACATATTTATGTGAAAAGAAAAGTTTAAGCATCGTCACTATGTACACACATTCCTATCTATTAAATCTTCACCTAATTTATAATATCCTTCCTATCTTCATAAGAATATATCCTTCATTAAGATCAAAATGTAGATGCGTTTACTACCCTGATGACTAAGATGGAATGCCTTGTTACGTAAAAAGGTGCTCAGGATCTCTACACTCACCATACGAAATATAGCAGCATTATGTGGCCCTTTTATGCTTGCTTTCGACTAACATAACTGTGCTGTATCAGCCAAGGTGTTATAGCATGTTTCATATTTGTAGAAATAAATGTTAGATACTTTTGTATCAAAGTTGGTAAAAAATTACCTCGCATACATCCGCTCGATAAAATAAAATGATGTGTCTCACCTAGTTTGAAGAGCACCTCCCGCCCTCGCTCAATTGCGTGAACTATCCCCGTCACCACTAAACCCAGCACCACTACTCCCAACACCACCACACTAGGAAAGAAACACCATTGACGACAATACGACACGTGTTTCGTCCCTACACGAGGTATCTTCAGGCGGTCAGCCAACGCAGAGTCTACATCGTGTCGATGTTGTCGCGTTTTGTCACTTTCCGCAAAGTAACGCCTGAATCTATTAAGATACTTTTGTGTTGAAAAGACAAGTAGACAAAATATAACATTGCTATTTAAAATTGACAGGCGGATTAAATTATATACAATACTAGCTGTACCGGAAGACATTGATAATATGCCCTTTCCCTTTTTTTGTAGGTGGCACGATTATTTTTTACAATGCTGAATATAAAATTAATCAAAAACTCGACCACGCGATCTGTCGGGTCTGGATTTGTAATTTTATTTTTGGCGCTAAACCAATATGTTGTGATGAGCTATTTGGTATAAATGATACAGAATTTAATGATAACTTGACTGCTGCGTTATCTGTCTGATCCAAGATATGAAATTAACCATCTTCTTAACAAATAAATACATTGTGTGAATATGACCTCAATCAGATTACTCGTTCAGGAGTTTTCATTCATTCATTCATCGTGGCCGTGCCGTGTGAATGAAAAGTGCCTAATTGTTCAAATGTAGTGAGTTTTATGAGAAATCGAAGGGTTACATAATATATTATTTCGTTAAAAATATTTGACTGGCACGGCCTTTGCCCGACATTGCATCAGAAAGCGGTAGAAATACTCCTAGAAGGGAGTATATTGTAGTGCGCATCTCAAATGCTAATTCAGGTTGACCGAACCGAGCAAACATTCGCCATTAATCGTAGTACTTTTCATTTCATGAGATGTCTGAATGGGTTCTCTTATACCGCCGCCAAAATTTCTTTAATGTTTCCTGAAAATGTCTTCTTGAATTAATGAGAAGTGGCGTCCAATCCTAGGTTTGAACGGTCTGGTCAAAACTAAAATAGTTTTATTCAAGAATAGCCTTTTTTTTTCTTTTTAAAAAACGTTACCTTCACACTAGGATTTTCTCCTGTGTCGTGGAGGCAGTTTACAAACACAAATTGCACAAGGACAAACATCCAAACCCGGAACAATTACTTGTAGGCCATACGAATACTTGTTCCGTGCAGAATTCGAACCCGCGGCCCCCAGCGCAGCAACTCATTGCTAAGCCACTGCGCCACGGAGCCGTCAAATAAGATTTTTTTTAATATACAAAAGACTTTACAAATAAGTTTTTGAAAGAATAAAGATACGCCATCGATTCAATAAGTTCTTACTGCGAGAACCCTTGTGGAAGAAGCAGCAAGAAAAATAGTCCACTTTGGAGGACAAGTACACGTTTTTTCTTCCAACAGTTAGAAATTAAACTTACTAAATTTACATACACTAGTCGAAAATATCTTTTTTTTATAGGATAGGGTGACAAACGAGCACACAGTCCACCTGATGGTAAGTGGTTGCTGTGGCCCATAGACATCTACGTCTATACTCGTTTGCGAATCAAAACGCTGATGCGTTGTCACCCGTGACGACTAAGATGGAATGCCTCTTTTCCAGTAAGAAGGGTCTCCGATCTCTACACTCACCATACGAAACACAGCAGTGTTAAGCTGCCATTTTACGCTGGTATTCTGTGAGAGCGTGGTCCTTCCCAGGTTGAGCCGAAAAGCTTATATATTCAAGCATTCTTATCTTTTAAATAATCTTAGTAATAATAAGTCTTATTTATCACTGTAATAGTTTCCCGAAAGAAAGAGTTCTACTAGTAAGCAGCGGTATTAAAGACGGCCGGCACTGATTGGCCTACAGATGTAAAAACAGATAAGAGTTAAGAAACTGAGAGCCCGACATTGGCCGTCCTTGACGTCACGAGCTATTTGTTAGGCATTCTCCCATGAAAATAAGAAAACGACATTACCCTTGAAATCTGTAAATCGTGTTTACATGACATTAGTATCTTTTCATTACCAGAAGATCTAATTTTTGAAATTATAATGTTATAATGATTTGTAATTATTTTTTTTGAAATTCGATAGCTGACCCCGGAAACGTGTTGACAGTAGAAAAAAATAAACACGGACAAGAGGGGAATATTGTTAGAGGTACTACGTACAAGATCATCCCTGGAAGTATAAGTTCTGGATCTCGGCAACAGTCCCACTTACCGGGTCCAATTGTAAATCTAAACAACCCAGGGACCCACTCAAACAAAAAAAAAATCAAAAATTGTATAGAGTTCAGTGAAAAACCCACGTACAGAAGAATTATTTTAATATCGGTGTCACGCGTCTGAGCGGCGCGCCATAACATGACAACTCACTTATGTAGTTAAATCATTTTAGCTAAAAAATTTACATGATTAATGGAGTACTTTTATTTATCGGCATATGTACACTATAGAGCAAGGTTAAATTTTATCCACTCTCCCTCCCTCTCCCGAGTGAGCGTCACTTCCTCGCACCCTAGAAAATGTCTCGAAGCGCGGTTTTTTCAGTTTTAAAGAAAACCTTACCGGCTTGGTTAAATGCTCTCTCTCTTCTTAAGGCTAACATCTGGAGATTTGCGGTCTCGAACATCGACCCAGGATAAGTACCTTTCAGCACGAGCGCACTCGGCGTTGAACCTGGGCGAGCTTTACCACCAATGGACACGTCCGCAACGGGGATGAAATACTCCATTGCTTGACGTATCACATCGGCTACGGCATAGGCGTAGCTCGACGGATCTTCAGACGAGAAGCAAACCTGCGGCCAGGGATGAAATGCAAAGAATTGGCGCATCTCATGCCAATCTGCTGACTTGTAACGCCACACACGCCGCACACCATGAAAATCGTAGTTAGATGGGGAATATAATGACACAGATTTCACAAGACAGTGGTCAGAAGTTTGAGACATAAGTGACAATTCAATCATCTATGAAAATTTATTTATAAGCGTTTATATTAACTGCCTATTTTCCAAGAAGTGTTGGAAATACGAAATAAACGTAATTTAATCAAAAATATCTACACTGTTTCAATTTGAAAGCGATCAACCTCACAAAAAAATTAGATATTTATAAGCAAAAATGTTTTTCTTAATGCAGACATCATAGAAGAAGAGAGAGAATGACATTGTCGGCTAAGTTCACGCTCATGATAAAAAAATGTTTTTTTGCTAAGTTTTTGAAAATTCCGTAGATTTTAACCTCAATTTTCGTAGTTCCGTAGATGATGTCAAAATTCTGTAGAGTTGGCAACGCTGGAAACGTCCCCTGCCGGTTTCCTTCGGTTCTCATCGGGCGGCTAGCGTTTGTGCCTCGTTCGCACAATTTTGTCACATACTTTTGAAATGAAAGTAAATTACACTACTTCATATACAATTTAATATCTTAATTCATAACGATTCGATACGTTTAAGTTTTATACATAGCTGGCATACAAATTTAAAAACATATGTCATTTTTTAAATTAGCGCCTGTTAGTATCTGGCGACCTTCTGTACGGGCCCGAACGTTTAGCGCGTAAAAAGTAAAAATGGTTAGGCGCTTGACGGGTCAACAAAAACCAATATTTAAGGCTAGCTGAGAGGTGTAGTCTAATGCGGCTAGCTTATACTAATACCCACAAATCTGGCTATAACATACAAAAATAATTTTTCATGCACAGGTAGTTCCAGAGATTAGCGTGTTTAAACAAACAAAAAACTTTTCCGCTTTATTATATTATTAAGTACTAGCTATTCCCTCCGACTTCGCCCGCGTGTAATTTAGGGTTTTAATTATGTTGCGCGGAACCCTTTTTACTGGAAATGAGGCATTCTATCTTATTCCTCACGGGTGAAAACGCATCTGCATTTTGATCTGTAACAGAAGATAGATGTAGATGTCTATGGGCCGCAGCAACCACTTACCATCAGGTGGAGGACTGTGTGCTCGTTTTTCACCCTTATCCTATAAAAAAAGTAGCCTAAGTTACTCCTTAGTCCTTATAACATCACCTATCTGTCAGTGAAAGTCAAAATTGGTCCAGCCGTTTCGGAGATTAACCGGAACAAACAGGCAGACAGACAGACAGACAAAAATTTTAAAAGTTGTGTTTTTTTGTTATAAGTACCGTATATACTTTCATATGCATTTAGTAAAAAGCTGATATTTTGACATTACAAACAGACACTTCAATTTTATTTATTTGTATAGATCAAGTATAGAAAGATCATCACTTACTTATCATTGAAAGTAAAGTTTTAATTGACAACTGGATTCTAAAATACCTTTTCCAATGAGAACAAACTCCGATTGTGTACTGACCATCGCAATGCCATACGAGTTATGCCTAAAACACGCGTTGTTTCCAGCGATCAATTTTAGAATTTTTGTATTATATTTCAAATGGTTATTGATATCCAGGTGCCGACGGGAAACTGCTTTAAAGGTGTGAGACATCTGGCATACAATCGCGAACCTGCCTTCCCACCTGAGCCCACCTGACCTCTCATATCCAGTAGCGGACTCGATGTAGGTACTATGTATGACCTGTCGAAGGTACAATTTCCTTGTAAAGATGGATTACTTTTGGAAACCTTTACGATATTGAGTCGGCAGCGTAGTTTTTACTGATCCCCTTTTGTCACGCTTTTATATCTTCTATTTACATATTTATTAACATCATCACATCATCTATATATATAAGATATGTAAATGGAATGTGGATTTCTCTTATTAGCATCTGTAAATAAGAAATACAAGTGATACAAGGTACAAACGAGCTCACTATCCACTGTTATGTAGATTATTATTAAAGTAGATTCTGTGACGTATACCGGTACAGCCTATCAAAAGTCTACTGCTGAACTACTGCCTCCTGGATTGCCGTACAGCCTGGCAATCTTAGATTTTAATTTTATTTTATTTTCTAGTGGTAAGGAACACGCTGCTGCCTATCTTCTGGCTTATTTCCCTCTGTCCCTTCTTACGATATCCACGGGACGATATGGTAGTGAATATTCTTATACCGCCACTACACGGTCTGTGGTGTATAGCTCACGACTAAGGTGGAAAGGCTTGCTGCCATTAAGTCTTCGGAACTAGTTCCTTAATATTTAAAACAAATTTGTATAATGGTGCTATGTTAGGCTGATATTCTATGGGAGGGGATTTTAACAGTGGTAGAGCCACGCGGCAGCTTTTTCTGTCGCACGGATGGGCCGGCTCGAACCGGGGTGGTACCACGACCTCACAGAATACCAGCGTGAAGTAGAGGTTTGCTTCTGCGTTTCGCTTGGTGAGTGCAGGTGGCCGGAGGCCCTTTTTACTGTACTAAATGAGGCATTCCATCTTAGTCCGCACGGGTGACAACGCATCTGCATTTTGATTCGCAAACGAGGATAGATGTAGATGTCTATGGGCAGCAGCAACCACTTACCATCAGGTGGACTGTGTGCTCGTTTGTCACCCTATCCTATAAAAAAAAAACCACAACAACTTTCTCGGTTGAATCGAATCGCTTTTAGCTACATCACAGCTGCAACGTGGCTCTTATATATATATCAATTAATATTAATGTATCGAATGCTTCATCATTTTTTTATGTAAGTTTAGTTGCAATATGCTAATGGTGTATTAGACTCATCTAACTTTTTCCACAAAATAATTAAAAATTAAAAATTTTGTACAGTCGACTTCAATATAAATTATTAAGAATAACTCAAAAACTATTGGTCTGACGTTGATTCATATGGGACTACACGAGAAGTATCAGCTTTCATATAAAAAAAGAATCATCGAAATCGGTTCACCCAGTACAAAGTTATGAGGTAACACACATAAAAAAAACATACAGTCGAATTGAGTACCGTCTCCTTTTTGGAAGTCGGCAGATAAGGGTGACAAACGTGTCACAGTACGGTCTCCGATTCTCCAATCTCACCATACGATACGCAGCATAATTACGCTGCTATTTACGCTGGTGTTCTGTAATAGCGTGGTCCTTCCCCGGTGAAGCTGACCCATAAAATAGCTGCAGCGTGACTCTACCACTTTGCTACTACGAGTACCTACTTTAACTGAAACAAAAGATGGGCAGGGTTCCACTTCCCATCTTTTGCCTTAGTTAAGGTTTAGTGATTAATAGTAAACCAATCTCGTTTGAACTCTCTTGACTTGTTTAAAGAGTTTTTTACAAATAGTGATAAGGGACATACGAGATGGTAAATCACCTTCTTTCGGAGCCCGTGAGCCCTTTCTGACATTTCCCATATAATTTCTTCTTACGAAATACACGGATCGAAACGGTTTGATGTTATTATATTTATACAACGCCACCACTACACCGTGGACTAGTAATTCTTCTTTTTCAATATTAGCCCGTAAAACTCCACTGCTGGACATGGGTCTCTCTCTTTATAGATAGAACTAGACTTAAAGTCACGCTTGACGATGGAATAATGAACATCTTTCACACATTCTTTAACAAATGTTATTACACCACCAAAGTAGTGTTCTCTGCTTACTTAAAGGGTGACTAATAGAGAACATCTTAAGGCGTTAGTTCCGCCTTTGTACACTTTTGTGCCAGGAAGATAAAATTAGTAAATATAAATATAGTACGTGAGAGCAATATGGTCATTCGGTTGATATGGTCACTTTCTTATAACTCAAAAAATGCAGTCTGTTTGCGTAGATTGTTCTGTGATACTTTATTGGCGCCATTTTGATTGTTGACAGTAGTGTAAATATTTTAGTTTAGTTGATTTTTCAAAATGTTCCTTATTATTGCCAAAGTTTGTTCTTTTTTTTATAGTATAAGGGTGAAAAACGAACACACAGTCCACCTGATGGTAAGTGGTTGCTGCGGCCCATAGACATCTACATCTATCCTCTGTTACAGATCAAAATGCAGATGCGTTTTCACCCGTGAGGACTAGGATGGAATGCCTCATTTCCATTAAAATGGTCCTTCGGCCACCTGCACTCACCAAGCGAAACGCAGAGGTAAATCTCTACTTCACGCTGGTATTCTGTGAGGTCGTGGTACCGGTTATAAAAATACCCCGGTTTGAGCCGGCCCATCCATGCGACAGCAAAAGCTGCCGCCTGGCTCTACCACTGTTGGAAAAGTTCGCTCTTTTTTTCTTAAAATATTAGATATAGTATACGATTTTGTGTTTTTATCTCTCTCCTCCGCCTAGTTTTGGTTTTATAGGGCGACAAAGCTTAAGTTGGACGATATTACCCTCACTTACCTTAAAAATAAACAAATAATTGCAGTGAACGTAAATAAAACATTGCGCTAACTGAGTACCACGTCTCTCACCTTGGACGCACTTCGACTAGTAATTATATATAAAAAAATAAAAGTTTTATTGGTGTCTAAATATCCGAGTAAGTCTCTTCCATTAACAATTATATTGTACATATGCAAAGCGGTTGAAATAAGGAAGTGTTTAGTTACGCGTCGACGCGCACTTGTCCAAGCCAAATCAGAATAGTTGTATTAGTGGCAGGTGAAAGTGTGTAGGCGCTTAGAATAATAATTGGTTGATAAAAATAGTTCGTTTGTCCATATGTTACGGGACATAGTGTGTTATCACTTATGGTACAAGTCGTGATTGCTTATGGGATTTGTTTTATAGAATAAGGGTTATAAATGGGTGACAAACGACCAGACAGTTCACGTGATGGTAAGTGCATACTGTGGCCTATCTACATCTATTCTCGATTAAACATTAATATGCTGATGCGTTATCACCCCTGAGGACTAAGATGGAATGCCTCGTTCCCAGCAAAAAAGGACTCTGGTTCTCTAACTCCCTATACGCAACATAGCAGCATTGAGCTACTATTTTACGCTGGTATTCTGTAAGAGCGTAGTCCTTCCCCGGTCAAGCTGATCCATTCGTGCTACAATCATAATACAACTGCAGCATGGCTCTACCACGAGAATAAGCGCTTGCCTTAGTACGCGAGTAAGCCCAGTTCGATTCCGCCGGCCCCAATCAAATTATAAATAACGTGGTAAATCTCTAAAAGTTAAATTAAGAGCCGATTCCCAAAAATTCGACAGTGAATAAAAATGTAATAAGAAAATCTGCACGTGTTAAGAAACAACATATTTGGAAACCTGTGAAATCGGAAAGCCGTGGTAACGCAGGGACTAAGCGCTCGCCGTAAATTTCACAGTACACGAGCAACCCAGTTCTGATACCCGACGGCTGGATTTACCACGTGCTGGGCGGTGAATAAAAACAGTCTGAGAAATAAATAAAAATATTTCGAAGACATGTGAAATTGGCAACACGCATTGGGGCAGCGTGGTGGACACTTCTTTGAACTAAAAACCCTCAGAACTGACAGGAGGCTTTTTCCAGGAGTTGGACGTAAATAGGTTTTAACTTTAATTTGTGTGAAATCCGCTAAAATGCATATGGGTACTGCGGCGGCCTTTTCTCTTCCCGAAACCCCTCTCAATACCAACAGAAGGCCATGTGCCATGCAATGGGATGTGAGTGAGTTAAGTGAAATATGTTTGAAAAAAAAAGTCCCGCTGGGTTTCTTGCTGGTTCTTCCCAGGACAGAGGTATTTTCCGAACCAGTGGTAAATAAAAAATGACTTTCAATAAGAATTATGTAATAATCGATATTGAATAAAAAATTATTCTATTCTATTCTATCGAGTAACTTGTTACTTTCTAAGTATATTAATTATGTTTAATTTAATGGTCTTAAAAGTGGATAGTCCGTTATGCGTGTTAGTTTGCTTTACAATTTACGCTTGTGCTAGTTTGACTTTGTTTAGGTGTTACCATGTAAAAATTTCGGCAAATAGTTTACAAGATCAAGGTAAAAAAAGTAAGGTTATTGTACATTCTAGTTTACACATCTATCAACCTCTTTTGTCAAGTGGGTGTTGTAAGAAGCGACACTCGTTTACATTACACCATGTCTAAAACAGCCATCGGGGATGGGGAACACCAGTAGTCGATCGCCGATGCGAGACGTCTGGTATCATTAATCTGTTTCCTAAGCGTGATAATTACCTAGGTAGAAGGTAGAGCCAGAAGTAGAGCCACACTACCGCTATATTAAAGCATATATATATATATATATATATATATATATATATATATATATATATAAATATACTAGCTGGCCAGGCAGACGTTGTTCTGTCCTTTCCGCCGACCCTTCCTATGAAAAAATCCTTAAATAAGCAATAAAAAAATATTTATCGGGATAAAAAGTATCCTATCTCTCAAGTTGAACCAAACTGAACACAGTGTGTAAAATTTCATTGAAATCAGTTCAATAGTTTAGGAGTTCATCGCGGACAAACATTTTGACACGTAATTTTTATATATAAAGATATATACATACAGGGTTATTTTGCAATAAGAGGCCAAATTTGCAGGGAACGTTCAGAATAAGTAATATAGGCAAATGGTGAAAAAAATTAATTAAAAAAATCTCAAACATTCGGTCCTTTTTTATCCTTTAAATTCAAAATGCGTGGTAATGCATTATTTTAATTGATTTTACTGCGCAAGCAAACATTCGTAAGGCGCCTACGATCATCATCACGATCACGATATTTGGATCGTAATCTAAAATTACGATATTTATCGAGTGTGTAGTATAGCATATCTTGGATCGTGATACGGATCGCTGGATTTCTAAAAATCCAGAAATCCAACGATCTGTATCAAGTATCGTCGATAAATATCGAGTGTCTAGTCTCTGCTCGATATTTATCGTGTCAGTATTCATTATCAGCGATGGTGGAGGACGCGCTTCTTGATGCAGTGGCGGTGCCAGCCGTGCCTCAAACGAATGACCAAAAAGCCTTAAAAGAATTCACGTGAGAGAGACATGTAAAGAGAAAAAAATGAATTGAGCCAACGTTTTATTCATTTTTTTCTCTTTACACGCCTTTTTAATACTATCGCTAATATAATAGCAACGCAAGCTTTATTTTTATAGTAACTCATTACGTTACTGGCATCAAATTATGAAACGTACACGTCTTTAGTGAATGAAATCTACCGTTGTACTGACGCGATTAGTATCGAGTGTGTAGTATGTAGATTCGATCCAAAATATTGCAAGATAAAAATCATGTTAAATATCGTGATAATTATCGAGTGTGTAGTATGCGCCTAAGGGTCGACCGGTAGGCAAAAAAGTAGCCCATAAATCGCATTCAATTTGGGATAATTTCAAATAAAAGTAAAAATTACTAAATTAAAAAGTAACTACAATAACAGTATATCATTATTTATATATTTGAACTAAGTTTAAAATTTGGCTACTTTTTCAAAAATACTTATGCAACTTAATACTGCTTGTTTCATATGGTAAACTTAGAGAACCAGATACCCTTTTTACTGATAACGAAGCACTCCATCTTAGTCTTCTAGGGTGACAACCCATCTGCATTTTGATTTTTAATCGAAGACAGAAGTAGACCATAGCTACAGTCTACTCAACAGTCTACTTACCATTAGGTAGAGTGTATGCTCGTTTGTCACTCTTAATCTATACAACTAAATAAAATTGAAGTGTCTGTTTGTAATGTCAAAATTACAGTTTTTTACTAAATGCATATGAAATGCCGGCTAATCTCCGAAAGGGCTCGACCGATTTTGATGGGATTTTCACTGGCAGATAGCTGATGGCACAAGGAGTAACATAGGCTACTTTTATTTTAGAAAAACAATTAGGGCTCTACGCAAAAAAAAACTTCAAATAACTCGCGGGCGAAGTCGCGGCGAACAGCTAGTCTATAAATAAATAATAAAATTTCGGAAGGTATAAATGAAAACAACTACACCATAAACAGGCATTTTGTTTAAGGAATAATGAGTTGCTACATAAAAATTTCATCATCATATCGCATACAAACGCGGTTGTTGATGAACATGAGATTCTGGGTTCGTATCCTAGGTCGGCCAAAATTAGTTATTGGGTTTTTCTATCAAGAAATTCTCAGTAGCATCCTGGAGTCAGGAAGTTGGCAGTGTTTCGTCTCGGAAAGCACGTAAAGCCTTTGGTACTGCGTCTGATCTCTATCCGGTCGTGTCGGATTACCGTTCCATCGGACTATGAGAGCGAGGGAATAGAGAGTGCACCTGTGCTTGCGCATACATAATTATATTATAGTGCCTGAGTGTATGGGCATTATAATCCTGTCCTGCGCAGATGGCTTATCTCTGTTGAGTCTGGTCGCCGTGACCGAAACTTGGTTTGGAAGTTATTACATCTAAAAATTAAAATAAATTATTTTTTCGTTTTTATAGCCTGTTGTTATATAGGGTGACAAAGGAGCACATAGTCCACCTGATGATAAGTGGTTGCTGTGGCCCATAGACATCTACATCTATCTTCGATTGCAAATTAAAATGCAGATGCGTTGTTACCCGTGAGGACTAAGATGGAATGTCTACACTCATCACACGAAACACAGCAGCATTAAGCTGCCACTTCACGCTGGTCTTCTATGAGAGCGTGGTCCTTCCCCAGGCGAGCCGACCCATTCGTGCTACAACTATGTTAATATAGCTGCAGCATGGCTCTACCACATATAACTATTATTTTTAACATATTTTTCTGGTAATAATAACCTAGGATCGACGACTCTAACATTCATGCACAACATTGAGTTACACAGTTGATAGTCTTAATATGTCACATAACATACATAACTCGTCTAGACACAGGTTGTGTTTTTACTTGGCTGCCTTATCTTACAACGTTATGATAAAAAGTAAAATGACGGACATGTACTTTTTATGCCAGAAACATAAGTACCCATACAGTACGCTCTAGTTTATGATGTAACTTTCTAATTACACCAAATTTAAAGTGTTTACTACCACTGAACACTAATTACACCTTAATTTTAGTAATTTTAAATTCAGAATTAGTTCTGGGCTTGGATATTTCTTAATATGAAATGTAAGGGATATGTGAGATCAAGGAGTTTCTTTGTTGGAATAATTTTTTTAAGGAAATAACTACCATAGAAGAATCTTCTTACTCATATTTTCTGTTTCTTATTTGTACTAATATGTTATTCATCTCTTTATACTATACTTTATATATATATATATATATATATATATATATATATATATATATATATATATATATATATATATATATTATCTTTGCTTTATACTATGTAATAAAGCAAAAGTCGCTTCTCGCCGTCTGTACGCATAGATCTTTTAAACTACACAACAAATTTTAAAGAAATTTACATCAATAAAGATGATGATTTAAGACAAAAGTTTATATGTATAATATACGCATATTTTTTATACTATAAGGGTGACAAACGAACACACAGTATGGTAAGTGGTTGCTGTGGCCCATAGACATCTACATCTATCTTCGTTTGCGAATTAAAATGCAGACGCGTTGTCAGCCGTGAGGACTAAGATAGAATGCCTATTTACCAGTAAAAAGGGTCTCCGGTTCTCTACACTCAGCATACGAAACACAGCAGCATTAAGCTGCTATTTTACGCTGGTATTGTGAGAGCGTGTTCCTTCCCGGTCGAGCTGACCCATTCGTGCTACAACTATACTATTAATATAGCTGCAGCATGGCTCTACCACGTATATATTATGTTATATAAGATAATTCTTCAGTCTATGTGTATGTGACTGAACTGCTCCTAAACGGCTGGAACGATTTTGATGAAATTGTGTGTGTGTGTGTGTGTGTGTGATTAAGTTGATTAGAGAATGGTTTAGATTTACAATTGGACCCGGTAGGTGGCGCTGTGTCGAGATCCAGACATCAACCGCGCGAAGCTGGGGCGTATCGCTGGTTTTATATAAGGAACACAAAATATTTGTTAATGTTTCTATTATTATTATTTTTTTTTTTATAGTAGAGGGGGCAAACGAGCATGCGGCTCACCTGATGGTAAGTGACTACCGCCGCCCATGAACAACTGCAACACCAGGGAGGGAATTGCAGATGCGTTGCCGGCCTTTTAAAAAGGAGTACGCTCTTTTCTTGAAGGTCCCTAAGTCGTATCGGTCCGGAAAAATCGCTGATGGTAATCGATTCCACAAGGAAGTCGTGCGAGGAAGAAAACATCTTCTAAATCGCACAGTGGTGGACCGCCAATCATCCAGATGGTGTGGATGGTATCGGGAGTTCTGCCGCGATGTGCGTTCGTGAAATTTGGCGGCTGGGATTAATCCGAACAATTCCTCAGAGCACTCCCCATGGTAGATGCGAAAGAAAATGCAAAGAGATGCAACATCTCTTCGAAGCGCCAATGAGTCGAGCCGATCGGAAAGAACTCGGTCGTCGACGATTCGAGCCGCTCTGCGCTGGATGCGGTCAAGTGGAAGGAGCTGGCACTGGGGAGCCCCTGCCCAGAGATGGGAACAGTATTCCATGTGAGGCCGAACCTGCGCCTTGTAAAGTTGCAGGCGGTGTGCCGGCATGAAATACTGTCCCGCTCTGCTGAGCACGCCAAGCTTTTTAGAGGCCAATTTGGCCTTCTCTTCCAAATGACCACGAAACTGCACGTCACTCGATATGTCGACGCCGAGGATTCCGATACTGGCTGAGGCAACCAGGGGAGTGCCTTGAAACTGAGGAGATACGACAAAGGGGTTCTTTTTAGCGGTAAACGCGCAAACTTGTGTCTTCTGAGGATTAAACTGGACTAGATTTAGTCGCCCCCAGTTCGAGACTTTGTCCAGCAAAGACTCGACTTCAGACACAAGTTTGTTCCGGTACTCGGAGACGTTTTCCCGAGAAATATTAGCACGACCGGTGTATAGAGCATCACCAGTGCTGTCATCCGCATAGCAATGAATGTTACCAGTTAGCAACATATCATTGATATGCAGAAGAAACAGCGTTGGTGATAGCACACAGCCTTGTGGAACACCAGCGTTAATAGGCTTGTAGTCAGAACATGCACCGTCTACAACAACCTTGATGCTCCGATCTGCAAGGAAGCTGGTGATCCAATTGCACAATTTCTCGGGAAGCCCATAGGAAGGGAGCTTCGAGAGAAGCGCTTTGTGCCAAACCCGATCGAAGGCCTTCGCAATGTCCAGACTAACGGCCAACGCCTCCCCCTTGGACTCTACTGCCTCCGCCCATCTATGGGTCAGGTAGACCAGAAGATCACCAGCTGATCGACCCCCACGAAAACCGTATTGGCGGTCACTAATCAGCTGGTGATCCTCAAGGTACCGGATGAGCTGGCAGTTGATAATGGATTCCATTATTTTGGAGAACAAGGAGGTGATCGCGATAGGCCTATAGTTGGACGGGTCTGAGCGGTCGCCTTTTTTAGGGATCGGGTGGACAAAAGCTGTCTTCCATGAATTCGGGACTACGCCTTGGGAGTAGGAGTACCGAAAAAGACGCGTTAGGACCGGTGCCAACTCCGGAGCACACGTCCTCAGCACAATTGGGGGGATTCCGTCAGGCCCACTCGACTTCTGGATGTCCAGGGAGAGAAGTGCTTTGCGAACCGAGCGCTGTGAGAACAGCACATCCGGCATAGAGCACTCACACCGCGGGATGGTCGGCGGTGTTTTCCCCCCGTCATCAAGAGTCGAGTTGGACGCAAAAAGGGAGCCTAAAAGGTCGGCTTTGTCTTTTGCGTCATGGGCCAGTGAGTCGTCCTCCCTGTGCAGAGATGGTAGTGATGGCTTACAGAAATTCCCTTGGACAGCCTTGGCGAGAGACCAGAATGCACGGGTTCCCGAAGGAAGGCGAACTAGTTTCTCGCCAATTCTGCCTATGTGCTCTGACTTTGCCTTGGCAATAACTCTTTTGAAGGACCTGGAGGCGAAGTTATACTTCTTTTTAAGTGTGCTGGTGTTTACATCCCGAGTCGCCGAAGCCGCAGCCCAGGCTTGATAACACTCCTGCTTACTGCGTAATGCAGTTTTACAGGAGCGACCAAACCAAGGCTGAGATCTGCCTCCGATGGGTACCACAGATGATGGAATAAATAGTTCCATTCCCTGTAGCACCACATCAGTGACAGAGTCAGCAACAGCGCTGGGATCATCCGGCGAGAAGCAAACCCGCCCCCATGGGTAGGATGCAAAGAAAGACCGCATTCCGTCCCAATCCGCCGACCTGTAATGCCAAACAAGGCGGCAACCTGCAGAACGCAACCGCGAAGGGAGCGTGAGTGGCACCATACTCCGGATCAAACAGTGGTCCGAAGAGCCGAGAGGGGCATCGACGGAAACCTGATATCCGTCCGGATGAGAGGTCAGCAGAAGGTCCAACAGGGAAGGTATATGATCCTCCACATCTGGAATCCGCGTAGGCGAAGTAACCAGTTGTGTCAGACCATATGCCAAGGCAAAGTCATAAACAGATCTCCCCGCATGATCGGTTAAACGTGAACCGAGCCATTCGGCATGGTGGGCGTTAAAATCGCCAAGGATCACGATCTCTGCGGATGGGACCTGTTGTAGCAAGGAATCTGTAGCCATTTGGACGTGGTCGATGAGTCGGTCTGTTTCGGCATTACCGCTATGGGACCTATAGAGGCACCCGTAGACGCGCGGATGGTCGTCGCTGTCTACGCGTAGCCAAAGGATGGACAGGTCCGAACCTTCAAGACTGCCGAGGCGTCGAGAACAGATGTCCTCTCTGACATACACGCAAACTCCAGCCCGAGGCACAAAGGAGTGCTCCAATTTGTACCCAGGGTAGGAGAGATACGAAATATCAGCCGGAGAGGAAACCTGCGTCTCGGTCAGGAAGAGCAAGGCCGGCTTCGCCGTCTCGAGATGGTAGTGGACGGCGTTTAGGTTAGAGTTAAGCCCCCTGATGTTGCAGAAATTCACGGATAGCGTGGCAGGGGTCGCCTTGGTATTATTGCTCTGTTTACCCCGAGCAGTTATGTTTATGAGCGGAATTTTGCCCCCCCCAGAATACGCGGGGCAGCCTGAGCACCCACGCTCAGGATTGGAATAACATGGTCGTGGATGCTCAGCGAGGGATTCTCCAGGGGTACTGGTACCCTCCTGGGGTAGTCTATTGTGTAATTCCGCTACCATGTTGATGGGGGGGGGGGGGGGGGGATTGGGCCTCCGGCCACCTGCACTCACCAGACGAAACGCAGAAGCAGAGTTTCTACTTCACGCCGGTATTCTGTGAGGTCGTGGTACTAACCCGGCTCGAGCCGGCCCATACGTGCAACAGCAAAAACTGCTGCATGGCTCTACCACCGTTAAAGATACACCTTAGATACAGGTTTATCCTAGTTCAGGTGCCTGTCAATGTAGACTATTTTCAGACTAAGGCATTGTTTGAATTATTTATAGTTTATTAAAATAAAAATTGAAGTAAATTAAAAAAATAACATAGCTGGATGGTCGTCATTAATGCGCTGTGATTGTATTAAGGTAATCAATTTTATACGAATCGTTACTTTAATTGTTTGTTTTCATGCTACATAGTTTCTACACGTTATTTTAAGCGTAAACGAATATGAAACGAACTAAATAAGTTACGGAAAATAATTTTAAAGCAAAAACTTGTAGCAACTGCTGCGTGCGAAAAGCGTGTGATTCTGTAATAAATTTATATCGCATCGCTCGTTTTTTATTGTTTTTTTTTCCTAGCATTATTAGTAAATGCGAGTGTGAACTGTTTTTATAGGACATACACGGTTCGCCGCGTACCTAAGATTCTATCATCTCATCTCGTTCGTGGATGCCAGAGTGCGTGTTGAATAACAGAAGTGGTTGCAATTTTTTAAGTCTCATGTCTATTAAGCCTAGTAGCTTTAAACGTCAGTTTCTACAGAATAGGGGCTAAGAGCACGCCGTCACCAGGGATTGAATGAAATTGATTCAGTCAACCAATCAATTTCATTCAATCCCCGCCGGTACTAGCGAAGTTGTTGGTCACTATTTTAAATTGTTTTCATTCTGCACTTACCACGTGCTCCGCGGTAAAAATCGTGAGAAAAAAAACATTTTATTTCTTATATATTCCGCAGGTTGCATGTCTATGGAATAAAATGTATTTTTTCTTTTTTTATATAGAATAAAAGTGACAAACGAACACACAGTCTACATTAATCCTCGATTAAGAATTAAAATGCAGATGCGTTGTCACCCCTGAGGACTGAAGTGGCATGCCTCGTTTCCAGTAATAAGGGTCTCCGGTTAACTACACTCACCATACGAAACATAGCAGCATTAAGCTGCTATATACTGTGACAGTGTGGTCCTACCCCAGTCTAAGCGAAGCATTCGTTCGTTTTGAGAATTTGTGAAGTCCACCCACTGGCACTGAGACGGTGCGGTGGTCTAACTGCTCCTTACACTCTCGGAAATAAGAGGACGATTGTGCCCAACAGTGGGACGTGTATATAAACTGTAACTGTGTTCATTGCACGAGGGCTAATTATTTATACATTACAACTGCAGTAAATAAACCAGACGTAGAATAGTAATACTTGAGACAGAGAGGGATAGAGAGGGAAACGAATAGAGGCCTATTAAACTTCTCTGTAACTATATCTAAAACTGTCACAGTGTAACAGTCCTTTCATAATCATTGAAATTGAGAAAGGAAAAGAAAATAATCTCTATAAATAAAAATCAATTGCCGTCCATTAGTCTCGCTAATACATGAAAATGCCTCGACCGAATTTGATTAAATTATTTGTATGTATTTGAGTAAGTCTCTAGGTGGTTTAGATTCACAGTTAGACCAGATCCAGATCCAGAAATCACTAGTACAAAACAAATATAATGTAATAACCATAAAATTAAAGTGTACCTACTACGTATTACTCGTACTTCAATGATAATAACTTATTTATTTATTTCTCCTTTATTGCAAATACCTTCTACTATAAAACTTACAAAGGGCGGACTCTAGATGGTGGGACTACTTTTCTGCTTAGAAGTCTACCTTCTCAACTATGTATTTCAGCCGATAAATAACAGTGCTTGCTATATTTTTATACGTGGTAGAACCATGCTGCAGCTATATCTATATAAATAAATAAAATTGAAGTATCTGTTTGTAATGTCAAAACTACAGTTTTTTTACTAAATGCATATGAAAGAAAATACGGTACTTATAACTAAAATACAATTTTTAAAATTTTTGTCTGTCTGTTTGTTTGTTTGTTTGTTCCAGCTAATCTCCGAAACGGCTTGACCGATTTTGATGGGACTTTCACTGGCAGGTAGCTGATTTCATAAGAAGTAACTTAGGCGACTTTTATTTTAGAAAAAGATTTAGGATTCCGCGCAAAAACAAATAAACCCTAACACGCGAGCGAAGTCGCGGGGAACAGCTAGTTAATTGTATAGTTGTAGCAAGAATGGGTCGGCTCGACCGTGGAAGGACCACGCTCTCACAGAATACCAGCGTAAAATGTTGACACTGCTTTGTTTCGTATGGTGAGTGCAGAGAACCGGAGATCTATTTTACTGGGAAAGAGGCATTCCATCTTAGTCCTCACGGGTGACGACGCATCTGCATTTTGATTCTTTATTGAGGATAAATGTAAATGTCTATGGGTCACAGCAACCACTTACCATCAGGTAGACTGTGTGCTCGTTTGTCACCGTATCCTATAAAAAAATCTGCACTGCTATATCTCTGAAGAGTATGATGTAGAGTCAGTATAATTACAAGCTCTGAGGTATTCCATCGTAGTTCTCAGAGGCGACAACGTATCTGTCTTCTTTGTTTCGAGTTGGTTGTAGGTGTCCATAATGTGGTGTAGCCACTTACCATCAAGGTTACTGTAAGTTCGATTGTCACTTTGATATGATAAGTTCAGTGACAGCTTGCACTCTCCAAGATGTAACTTCAAATCGTCGAGGCTAGCATCATTAATTATCATCATAAATTATTCCTCGTATACTTACTCTCCGAGAAGAACTATATGATAATATATGTTATGCTTCAACACCTCCCACTTTGGGGTCCATTAACGACAGCGTTACTTTAGCAGGAAGCAAATTTACTGTTTATGAACAAAAGTAGAAAATTAAAACAAAAGTAATCCTTTACCAAAGCCTCAGTGAGGATCATTCCACGGTCATTCTCACATAACAACATCCTGATTAGCCGAGTGATTGTCCTGTCTATTAAGTATGCACGCCTGACGTTCCGCCATGCATATACTCTATCACTTGTCATCCAGTTTCTCAATCAACATGTTGTTCCGAATTTAAGTTCCATATTAATAGATGCATAAATAACCATAATAAAAAATGGATGTACAAGTCACAATATGTTGAAGAAATAAAATACAAAATTTCCAGTTAACGTACGAATAGTCAAATAGATTTGTCCTGAGCTACCTGCATCAGTCGACCGCCCGTTTGTCTTACCCGATTGTTACTCTATCTAGTGGGGGGTTTCTCTACACTCCGCTTACCAGTACGAGGCTGCCACTCAAGATCCTTTCTTAACTATTAGTTGTCGGTTCTCGTGCTACATGGCCAGCTAATTGTAACTTCAGCTAACTGATTTTTTGGGCTTTTTCGGTTACTCTGCTTCATCGTACGGTCAATAGTGGTTGATCACGTTTCAGTTCCATGTTGCACGCCTCACAACGTGAGGACGCTCTACTCTCGATATGTGTCCATACCTCAATTTAGCTACATAAAATCGTTCTATGCTGTTAGCTAGACACCAAATCCATATTATTATTCACGTTACAATAACTACAGACATTGAAATATAAGTTTTATTTGGTAAAATTAGTTTATTTTCTAATTGAATCACTTTAGATTACATAACAAAAAATGTAATTGAAAAAATATATGCACTACTGTCCGTTGGTCTGTGCGTCGATTGACATGTCATATAGTATTAAATAATATTCCATACATTCTAAGGAGGATCCCTATTGATTTCTGTTATTGACCTCAACACCGTTTAAAAGTTATTAATGAAAGTCGATCAGATTCTCTGTTTTTTCTTTCTTGTAAAAATTATCTTCACCATTTTTATTTTTTTCATCACAGTGGTGTGCACTTTTCTAAACTATTTTTCATTGGCAGGACCAACTGGTTGTATACTCTTGTTATAAAATAGATGGATGCAGGTGGCTCAGGACTGTGTTTTGTGGCATATATTGGGAGAGGCCTTAGTTCAGTAATGGACTAGTGAGACGCTGTTTTGATTATGATTATAATAGAATAAGAGAGAATAATAGAATTATATTTATTATATTATATTATATTTTTATATTAAATAATACCTACAACTAAAGTTTGAAGTTTGTTAAACATCTAAAAACATAAAGTTGTACTTGATCTTCTTTATCAGACCAAAGGTCTTTATATAATAAATCACTATTAGAGAAAGGTCTATGAGTTATTATGTACTACGTACGTAAGTACATATTACTTCAATGATTAATTAAAGGCGCTTCATGACTGATGCGGAGGTGTGTTTAATTCAGCACACATTGTTTGGAAGAACTTACAGAACGTGATAGGTGTGTTTTCTTATTTATCCAAAGTTTTGATTGCTTAAATCATTCAACACTACAGCAGCAATAGCAGACTCTCCTTTTGTTAGATTTTTATCCTTGCAATAAGATTTTAAAAGTTCAGATTAATGGTGTAAATATTGTAAGTTCTGTGATAAAAATGGGTGTGTTACAGGGGTCCATTCCTGGTCCGTTCTTGTTCCTTATCCAAAATAATGATTTACCATAATTTAATTCGGAAATTGACTTACACATGTACATGATACTGTACTTCAAGGTTGACCGAAAACCGTCAGCCGTTGGTGAAGTAAATAATGGTATAATTAAATTGGTTCCACGCTAATAATTTAGTGTTTAATGTAAAAAAAAAACAGTTAAGTACCATTACTTGGCAGAATGATAAATAAAAAAACTGTATTTTTAGAAATAACTCGTGATTGTGGATTGCACTAAGATGTGTATCTTATACGTGGTAGAGCCATGCTGCAGCTATATTATGGTTGTAGCACGAATGGGTCGGCTTGACCGGGGAAGGACCACACTCTGACAGAATACCAACGTAAAATACCAGCTTAATATTGCTGCGTTTCATATGGTGAGTGTAGAGAACCGGAGAACCCTTTTTACTGGAAACGAGGCTTTCCATCTCAGTTCTCAGGTGTGGCAACGCGTCTGCATTTTGATTCTTAATCGCGGATAGATCTAGAGTCTATGGGCCATAGCATCCATTTACCGTCATGTGGACAGTGTGCTCGTTTGTCACCCTTATTCTATGTAATAAATTCTATGTCTGTCAGTGGATTGTTTACGAGCTAATGGGGATAACCGACGGGTGCATGCCTTGTAGGGATAAGAAGAGCTCAGGTGATACAGAAGCAGTGATCTCGGTAACGGCTGTCTCACTATGATGATGCGTGGTTTGTGTTTATAGAAAATAATCATTTGTTTATAGAAATCGGATAAATTTTGTACTAAAAATTTTAATATACCATATTTTTTGATATTCCTACATTGTCATCCGATTTTGAGCTGTGTTCAAAATTTCAAATGCTCATCGAAAAGTGTTCGAAATTTGAGTTGTAAGATTCCACCCGAAACAACAGACAGTAAGTGACTTAATTAAAACTTAGAAACCTTTCGTTTACTGTAATGATACGTTTTTAACCCGAGAAAAAAACAGCCCCTCTGTAATAAGTTTGTAGTGAGTATTTGCGTGTCTGTCTGTGGCATCATAACTCCTGAACGGATGAACCGATTTTAATTAGGTTTTTTCGTTAGAAAAGTATGTTAATTGAGAGTGCTCTCCATCAGCTCTTTTTGTTTCTGAGACTTTTAAATTTTTAAATTTAATTTATAGTAGGTACCATACATTGTTACGACAATATATTGTATATTGTAAAACAATACACAATTTACAGCGACATTCATTAGACAATAAATACAAATTTTTTGGCGGGATGTAAGTTTTTAGGTTAGTATTTTGTTTCAAAAAGTCTAGTATTTTATGCACTTTATAATAGATATCGTAGAATATTTCATAAGAGAAAACGAAGCGTTTCTAAAATATAAAAACCCAGCGTTAATCACCTGGATACTTAGTACCGTTACCTAATAAGCCGTGAATCTCGATTTCGTAATACAGTCGATGACATAATTTGTTATACGTATACAGTCCTAATTAGTAGTTTGTTTTCAAACACAACTCGAACGGCAATATGTAAAGTACGAACAAGCTGGTACCTACTGCGATGGAAAATTTGCCTGCCCTTCGTGTCGATCAAAACAAATCGTTAGAATTTCATAAACAGTAGAACGTATGTATGGGTGTTGTAAGAAGCGACAGAGGGAAACAAACCAGGATATAGGCAGCAGCGTCTTCCTATTAAATACTAAAATAATAAAAACTACATTCACCAATTCGGCTGCCAAACGTGGCAACTATGGGAAATATTCCCCTTAGTTGCGAGCCATAGGAGGCTTTTGTTTAGCAGTGGAATTTTGATAAACAGTAAAGGTAACCGTATATAGTTCGAATATTAGTGTATGTTCTATATATCCCGTAGCTATTAAGGAAATCGTTCGACGTTACCATTTTATATCCGATAGATAGATAATGTAATTATGATTACCCAACGCATTCACATCCTATATTATAATTATCCAGATATCCGATATTATATATTATCAAATATAATTCCGGATACAAGTCGTAGCACGTAAGTCTAGCGCTGAACGAAACGTGGATATGATGTGCACGAATTAAATTTCACGAATGCAACTGGAGAGCCAATCAGCGCGTACGAACCAAACGAAAGAGCCAATCAGCGTGACTTATACGCAATAAGCCAATCAGCGCGACTTATGCGCGATAACGGACACCGCTAGACTTTCGTGCCGATACTTATACACATTATGTATTTAAAAAGTTTGAAAATTTTATTCTGTTAGTGTTTTCTTTCTTTTGGTACATTTATTAAAAAAGTTAAACCTGCACTAGGACTTTGTCTTATAGCGTGGGGACTATTATATACATTGTACAAGGACGCGAACATTTAGGTACTTGTAGGACAGGACATACGAATAAAATAGTTCCCGCAGCCTAAAAAGCGTCGCTAACCACAGCGGTATAGAGGGATGAGGTAAGAAGAGCCGAGGTTCTTTTTAAAAATCAAAAACAATCAAATTTTTAAAGCAATTACAGTGCTACTAAATTATAGGCAGCAACTAATTAAGAATAACTATATATTAAACATAGACATACGTTTACATTATCTTGTATAAAGGTTAATCATGTTTCGAAAGATACTGTGGGTGCGGCTCAAAGTTCGAACTGTGGGTATACTTTATGATCAAATCTTGAGTCCATCATTAATATTGAGACTCATTAATCATTTATACACGTTTTTATACAAATAAGAGTTACAAACAAGCATACAATAATAGACGACAGTAAGAATCGGTCGGCTCTACCGAGAAATTGGCAGGATAAGTATTTTACTCTATGCCGGGGAAGGCCATCGTGCGTGAAATAGCAGCTTAATGCTGCTGTGCTTTGTAAGTTAAATGACGAGATCCGTAGATTTTTGAGAATTTCACTGGTAACGAGGCATTTGATGTTAGTCCTCAGATTTCAATGCATTTGATACAACTTAAAAATGAAAAGTTAACAAGTGGTAAAATTAAAAATTTTGTAAAACTGACTTCAATATAAATTATTAAGGATAACTCAAAACTACTGGTCAGACCTTGATCAAATTTATATGGGACCACATGAGAAGCACCAGCCTTCAAATACAAAAGAATAATTGAAATCGGTTCACCAAGAATAAAGTTATGAGATAACACACATTAAAATCATCCTTTTTAAAGTCGGTAGAAAATTGTCATAGTATATTCCCTCCACTAACACTAAACATATCGCACCTAAGACAGTATTAGAGAATCACAGATTCGAAACTGCAGCGTAAAATTTCGCAATTTCGCCCTGCACCATAAAGGCTCTGTCGTGTGCTACAAATCATGTCCGAAAATATTGTATGCACCCAATAAACGCAAATTTGCATTCACTGTACGCACCCCTTAAATATTAAAAAAATGGACTTAATAAATTTGCTCATCATCATTATCATCAGAAGGACCAGAAGCAGTAACAACTTCCTTGCAAAAAATAATTGACTTCGCATTTAGCCCTTCTTCCTCCCTTCTTCTTGTCTTCAACTTCACGTATCCAGTTTTTACGAACCATCTTGCCCAGAAATTTACGCTTTTTAACTCGGTGCGTCCCACAATATGTTTCTTTTTGTTGACACACGGTCTTCCTATCATGAATCATGACCAGTCTATTCCAACGGTTGTCTCTACTATTTTACTTCTATATTCTAATTTGTTTATAGTCTAACAAATTTGAGTATTTTTGGACCGTATCGTAAAATGTTCTGGTCGAAAATAAAAAAAATAAATAAAAAAAAAGTCCTTACGTTTAATTCGTATCCACTGGTAATCCAGGAACGCTTTCTTAATATGCTATACTTCTTTCTCCATCTCGTCAAAAAACCGTCGTTACTTTGACGTCGCTTAGAATGCCGGGTCACGACGTAACGTTCCATATTTTTTCTATAATACACTCAATGTACACAAACAAATTATTCACACAACACTACCGTTGGTAAACTCGAACGCGTTCAAACTAAATGCACACAGAAAACAAATCGCGACCACCGCACCGGCGCGCTTTAGAATATTGTTATATAAACTTAACGAGGAAGGAATTAATTACACCGTAATGAATATTAACAAACATTTTAACGTATTTATTATACTTAGAAAGTACAGTGTCGTCTATGGTGAAATTAGAATTTAAAAGAAAAAGATATTTCCGCGCGCTTTTCTGACAGGAGCATTAGACGTCGGACGTCGCGTCGTCCTGTGACTAAACGTATGCGTTTAATGTTAACATTTGGTATGCTGTATTGTAAGGTAACCAAATAAAAAGCAAAATGTGGGATAGTCCAAATTTTTAAATAACAATCAGCAACTATGCGACTTTTTAATTTCTTTATTAAATAGCAGGAACTATAAATTCTATAAACTGCATTAATCATTTATTTGCTTTTCACCTATAAAACATTACGTACATGATATATTTTGTATAATTGTCAACCTTTTTACATTTTAAAATTAAAAATGATCAGAACACAACCAACTCTGCTAATAATGAAAAACTTTTTTAAGACGTAGCAATTCGAAACCAGTCTACAGATTATGTAATTCTGTGTTTTCTCTTCAGAATTGATATTAATGCATTTATTTATATTAACGATAGAAATGTATTGATTATTCATTTATTCTGAATATTTTAAAGTGAAATAAAGGCAAAGATAATTCAAAATTTCTAATTTACGCAAATGGATTTAGTTCAACTCATCAAATTCACCAGTGTAAAACTTTCATTTAGAACATTTAATACACGTTCTTGTTACAGATATTGCAGTTCTTTTATATCAGCAAATATATTTTTTCTAATAAAAACTTGACAGTGTATTGACGGTGTAAGAATATCCACTACTCCATATCGTTCTGTGCGTGTCATTAGAGACGACAGTACGTAGTAATATTATTTATTCTATGGCGGCAGAGGGAAACAAATCAAGAGATGGACAACACTGTCTTCCTAATACGAGTAATAGCTTTATATAAAAATAAAAATAAACTGCTGTTACCAAACCGTCTGTCAAGCATGGAGGAGATCCCCCTATGAGACAATCTAGAGGGAGGGCTATGTTCAGCAGTGGACTTTAGATAGGCTGTATCGGGCACGGTAGCGGTATTAAATACTTATGCGTTTAACGCGTACGGTATAAATAAAATATTTCTTTATTTTATTCTTGAAACAAAATCTACGGCTTGTATATATCCTCCATTCATATACCAAGAGTATACCAGAGTCCATATACCAAGAATCATAAACATGTCTTGCAAATATTATATTAAATTTATGCATTACAGATTTACATGTTTTATTATGCAAACTTTTTACAATATTTCTTTTATCTCCAGCTATGTTAATATGAAATTATGAATAGCTAATTTACAGTAGCAAATACTTTACCTACGGAGGTATGAGCTTACGCTGTAAATACCGCAGCGTGGTACCATATGATTTATTCTGTGACTGTAGTATTTTGCCTTTGTGTTTGTGAGGCAAAAGTATGTGTGTGTGCCTAAATGCATTCTATTAATAAAATAATATTACTAGAAAAATATATTTTTATTTGTTTTAAACTGATAACCTATTGCACGACATTATAGCAGAAGACTGTTTTTAAGTAATAATTAAAATATAACTAAAAATAAAATAAAATTCGTGCATGTTATTGTTGTGTACACATGTTCCCAGTGAAACTACTTTACGACATATCATTCTTATTTTAGTTTATATTTTACATAAGTAGGTAAAATAATAGTATACTCATACAGCCCCGTCGATGTTACAAGTAAATGTGCCGTTTTTGAGTTTTAATAGCGTATTCTCCGCTACGTCGATAAAGAAATTACACTTCAACAACAATTTTTTAAATGAGTTTATGCAAAAAGGAGCGCAACGAAAGAAAGAAAGATGTTTTTTTTCAGTTTAAGCATGCAGCACAAAATGTATAAAAAAAATTATGCAAAAACATAAATAAAACGAGGTGTTTACCAACATCATAAAAAAATACACTTAAAAAAGTCATGTGCTGCAGCATAAAACTGCGAAAAGGACCGGACTCAGTGATAGCACTGGTTTTCAGTCCTGCCACAGCCGCAACGGACTTAGTCAGTTACCCTAGTAATTTCTTTCTACAACTGATATCGTTTGTAGAAAACTATTAAAATGAATGGGAATGACACATCTAAACGTCACGTGACATTTTTTTGACTTATTTGTGTTTGATTTCATTCACATCTGTAGTTTTCTATGACCGTTAACGATTGTAAAATGTTTACTTGACTAACCTTCCTGATCCTATTTCCAGAGATATTTGCAACATTAGTCTAGTATATTACGTAACTGCGTGACTTACTTTCTTTACTATCCCTTAAGTTAATTACCTAATCATCGGCAAGCTAACAAATAATATTCGTACGGTAATTAGATTGATAATTAGAAAGAGATGCTTATCTAACTTATGTTAAGCATTGCAAGGCGGCACCAAATAGTTTAAATGTCTCCGGTAAATTTTCCGATATATGATAAAGTAAAACCTTAATATGGTCTCAAATTTGGAACGAAATATTAAATTAAGAAAATATTCTTTTGGGATGCGTCCCTAAAAAAATGTAAAAAGTGGGCATCCTTCTTTATTGTTACCTTATTTGCGTTACGGTAAGTTGGAACCAATACGGGTGCGTGATCGGAATACTATGGTCGAATTTGATTGCAGAGCCATACAACGGACAATGGGCACTCGATATGCGTCGCACCATTGCGCCCTCCATGTCAGTAGGTGATTTTTCTAGCCTAAATACTTTATCAAGGTCGATGCTGTGGGAATAAAATAAAATGTAATACAAATCCACCTCGCTTATATTAGAGATTAAGATTCTTAAAAAGGTTCTTTAAAAAAACTTAAATAACAAACGAACTCACATTCTACCTGGTAAGTGGCTACTTGGACAATTTACCATGGACAATTTAAATGCCAATTTTAAACGAAAAAGGCTACAAATGGAATACCTCACAGCCTTTTTTATAGGATAAGGGTGACAAACGAGCACACAGTCCACCTGATGGTAAGTGGTTGCTGTGGTCCATAGACATCTACATCTATCCTCGATTACGAATCACAATGTTGCAAAGATGCGTTGTCACCCGTGAGGACTAAGTTGGAATGCCTCGTTTCCAATAAGAAGGGTCTCCGGTTCTCTACACTCACCATACGAAACACAGCAGCGTTACGCTGCTATTTTACGCTGGTATTCTGTGAGAGCGTGGTCCTTCCCCGGTAGAGCCGACCCATTCGTGCTACAACTATACTGGAAATATAGCTGCAGCATGGCTCTACCACGTATAATATAATTATACTGGGTTTCTCTTCTGTTTTACTATTCTAAACCAGCGCTTGACTATACTATCCGACATGATGGTAAGTGGTGATGCAGCCAAAATGGTGAAGTGCACTGACTAACAAAAACCTGTTCACTCTTGCCTTGAAGTCAACCACATTGTGATCGGATGGAAAGACAAATGCTTGCAACTTATTCTACTCCTTTTCTGTACGCATGACGAACGATGAAGCAAACCGTTTGGTTCGAATACGTGGTAAGTCGACAACGTAACGGGTAGAGACCATTGAGTTATATGTACTACGTACTAGAGAAGCCTTTCTAAACAAAAAATGTGTACTACAGTTTATATAAAGAAATATATTTTTCATGACTTTTTCTTTTGTAATATTACGATATTATTACCTATTTATTCACTTGATCAACAAAGAATTTTACTTACTTGACTACTGAATTGTTATTTACGTCCAGGTTTAAACTTTAATTTGAAATCTTGTATTATTAGCGCCGCTCCACACTGCATGTATATTGAAACCACCGACTAGTAGATTGAAACCACACTAAATGTTACACACTGTACGGATTGCAGTACAGTTCAGTTGAACATAGTGTATGTTCGGAATGCGCAATCTAGTACGTAGTACATATATATCGATGGTAGAGTCTGGTCATGATATTTCTCAACCTACTTTAAGAGCACCAGCCCTTCTTTTATTATTAAGTGGCGAAGCTTGCGAAGACACTTATTGATTTCACGATGTCTGTCCGTCTGTCCGTCTGTCCGTCTGTCCCACGATTATCTCGAGAACGGTTTCGAATGTTCAAATTCTGTTTTCAGCAATCGATTACTGATCACCCAGGCATCTGAACCTCCTATTTTGAAACTGCTTGCTCAACGGCAACCGTTAGAAACCGCTACAAAGCTGATTGCTTCGCCAATTTGCTATGCTGTTAGCTTGCTAGTTTTATTCTATTCCTTATTCGCATCTCATACGAGTACAATGTCGGCATGTTAACATGCATCGAGCATTTCATTTCGGCATCATTACATACAGATCGATTGAAATCATTCTTGGAATGAGCAATCTTATGTAAAATGTAAAACAGTAGTTTTTACGTGTGTTACATGTTATGTTGCAGATACGAGTACATATGTGGAGGATCGCTTGACTCAATAAATGTTTACATCTGTCCTATGTTAATTATAATACAACTGGATATGAATACGACTTCGTTTGTTTGGAATTCGTTTTATAAGATAAGTAATGATGATTTATTTGTAATCGCTGCGTCGTCGTGAAGACGTAGAAAGACACTACTCTGGATAAAAACATTCAGTTAGTCAGTTAATCAAACAAACTAACGAACGAACTAACAGACGGGCCCACAAACGTACCAAAGAACGAGTGGACAAACTATACTCTTGCATATCATATATCTATAAATACTAATAAAACAGAAGTATCTGTCTGAAATATCGAAATAACTGCCTTTTATTGAGCTTAGGGGGTTAATTCCAGTCCGAACGAGAGGCTACGGTTGAGCGTGTGAATCTCACACTACAGGCAGTCTTCGAATGGGGCGATGCCAATCTTGTGTAATTCAACGCCTCCCAAACACAAGCGTGTCTTTTCACCGGTAAAAGGTGCCCCCGCACCCTGGCTCCTACTTTCCGGAATGTATCCTTGGAGTACACTGACCGCTTTAAGTTGTTAGGGGTTGAATTTTGTCTGAACCTCAACTATGGGCGGTTCATTGAGTCCAGAGCCAAAGCAGCCGCAAGGAAACTTGGTGTCCTTGCAAGAGTGCAGTGGTACTTCACGCCGGGGCAGCTTCTCACCTTATATAAAGCGCAAGTCCGGTCGTGCATGAAGTACTGCTGTCACATATGGGCTGGTGCTGCAAAATGTCACCTGGCAGCGTTGGACTTAGTGAAGAGACGAGCTAAGAGGCTCATTGGTGGCCTTGATTTGGTTGAAAACAATCTTATCAGCACAGGCGCAGAGTAGAGTCTCTCGGTATTCTATAGGATGCATTTCGGTGAGTGTTCGCAGGAATTACACGCTTTAATTCCTCCCTCTCCTTTCCACCATCGGACAACCAGGCAATCGGCGGGTCTTCACACCTTTGTTGTCGATATTTCACGCATTAGAACCAAACGATTTGCTTCGTCTTTTGTAATGCGTACAGCGAAGGAGTGGAATGATTTGCCGGCGTCTATCTTTCCCTCCGAATACTATCTGTGCGTCTTCAAGGCAAGAGTGAATAGGCTTTTGTTACGCTAAGACCGTGCGATTTATCATCTAGGGTTGCGTCACTACTTACCACCGGATAAGTGGTGATGCAGCCCTAGTTGGTAAAAATTTCATGTCATTAATACACGAATAACCATTTATTAAATCCGTCAGTCTGTCCGTCTGTCCGGGCTAATCTCCGGAATGGCCGAACCGATTGTAATAAAAGTTCACGAACAGAAATTTTATCGAAATAACTTCGAGATTTTTTTTTGGAAATCGAAAAATTGATAAAATAAATGGCCTTTTTTATCTTTAAATTAAATAACCCCACATTAATAGATCCTACCCAGGTGAAGGCGGAGCAGGTCGCTAGTTATAAATAAACTTCAAGATGACCACAATAATGTCCCCTACAATTTGCTCCCGAATTTCTATAGACGGCAATTGGTTCCAATGACAACAGTTAATAGATTGCCCTAAATTTAAATTGCGCCTTACCCGAGGAGACCTTATTGAGACCTACAAAATATTGACCCATAAATATAATTGCAAAGAGCTGCCACATAAATGTATGAATTTACGTAAGTATTGATCTATATTGTGTCTCTACCTGCAAACAAATGAAAACTTTAACTCTTAAGGTAAGGTTTTCTGTTAAGAAATTCGCAGCAGCAACTCGCAGTCAGGATGTTCCTCGAAAAGCATGTAAAGCCGTTGGTTCTGCGTCTGATTTCTCTATATTCGTGTCAGATTGCCATCCCATTGGACTATACGAGCTTGTTTGTGCACACATTCATGAACTACTACATATATATAAATATACTACATCTATATATACTGCGTGCGTCATTGAAATATAATGTACTTATTTTGGTACTTATGTACGTAGATACCACAGAACACTATTAGGGTGTTACCACGCCAATCGATCGATGCCATTGATCGACGTCGATTGATGTCGCTCGATTGGTGTGGTAGCTTCAGCTGATCGACGGATACTGGTCGATAAAACGTTGTTCAATCATTGATCTACGTTGATCGACAATTAATCGATGTGATTGTGCGCTCATCAACAGTATCTCTCAAAATGTATTCAGCAGAGGACACGTTATTGTTAGCCAGTACATTCTTGCTCGTATTATTATTAAAGAGACGCAAACGCAGAAGACTCTGGATGCGACCGTTTTTTAAGGGCAGAGATAGCTTATTTCATCTAAGGACGACATTTTAAATAGCGGTTGGTGGAGCGGGGTGGGTTCTCAAATAATCAAGCAGTAGTTTAGTTTTTTTAACTTTTTATTTCTCTTTTTTAGTGCGGCGACATTAGCAAGTTTTTATTTTTTTGAACGAAGTCCTTTTACGCGGCTTACAGTAGATTGAACTGGCAGAAATGGTAGTTGTTTTATGAATTATTCGCAAATCTTGAGGATCCTGGCAAGAATAATGGGACAAACATATTTAAATTATTGTGTTGTCATCGGTCCATGATAAGTGTACGAAGTTTCAAATCAATCCGATGTTTTAAAGGGTATGGAAATCATATTCGAAAACTCCGTTACATAAATACATACCAAGCTAATAAAAACGTGTTAAAAACGCAAACTACGAGTTAATTTATTTTATATTAGAGTAATTTTAATAACTTTCAAGTCAATCGTCCCATAATATAAAAAGTATCATACGAACTGTAACATCTTATTTCACTCCATTTTTCAAAAATCCTTTCTTGGCGGATGCTTACGTCATAAAAGGTTCACATTTCAGATTTACGAGTAGGTACACGTCTAGCGGCTGGGTTTCAATCGAAAAATCGGTTATTAGTTGCGTTGCGATAATGTCCGCATCTCTGACACTGTATCCTAGCTTAGTTCCGATATCATCGCATCTGCAATATACAGTACAGTATCTCAAGAATAGTTAGTGTCTCTGTGCAGTGTGATACGCCTAACGTTGTGGTGTGAAGCTTTTATTTTTTTAATCTTTCTTTCCTTTACCAACCGGACTGCCGAAAGATACAGCAAAAAACATTTTGTGCAAAATATTTAGATAAATTATTTCGTACGTATACATAATACATAATACAATTCGCAACTATAGAAGTACATATATAACAAGTGACTACAGTGATGGCTCCGGGCGGCCTTTAGCGGTATTTTGAGAAAGAAAGTCAGTCCTCGCCTCAACTTTTAAATGATGCCAAAAAAAATAATTTTTGGCTCTTGACTGACTACTAGGTGAACATAATTCAATACTTTAATTCATAAGTATGTTGATCTATTAAACGTCACTAGCCAACGTATGAACGCTTTCCAAAATAAGGAGGTCTGCATTAATATTCAGTGGACTACCAAATGAACATTGTCGCGACCATACAAGGTTATAGAACTTGCTCAACTCATAACTATGACTAATTAACATGGATTCGTAAATGTTTACGAGTAGGTAAGTAAAAGAACCGTAGCTCTAGTTAATTCCCTGACGGGTCTATTCCATGTCCACTGATGTACATAGAACCAGTATTTCCAAAGAAGTCCAACTGGGTAGCTGCAACGTACTTACCCATTTTTCCCGCCATGCAGCAGTACCATACAGTTTTATAACGTTTTAAGTGGATTTAGTACATGTAAAGCATCACATATTTATATTTAACAACGTCTTTATTATTTGAAATCGGTATCAGGAGTCAATGAGCTGCAGTGTACATGACCAGGTGCACTGTAAACTATATTGCAACTAAATACTATAAACGTAAAGTACAGTTACAGCCTATATACATCAGGTATACCTGGGCTCAGCCCTCCTCTCACTTTTAGATGGGGTTTTAGGACAAGGAAGTGTCCACCGCGCTGCCAAAATGCTGTTGGCGGATTTCACGTGTCTTCGAAATATTTTTTTTCTTATTTCTCAAACATGCAGGTTTCCTCATGATGTTTTCCTACACTTTCGAGCACGTGAAGTACTTAAAATTGCTATTAACAATTTCATTGGTGCCGGCGGAGATCCTAAATGTGGGATCTGTCCATGCGTTCGGAGCTTAGTTTTGCAGGACTCGCTGTAGAAGAACACAAAAAATTTCCAATCACACTCTTAATCTCATGGTTGTTAGATGCGAAACGAAGCTGCAGTCTTTTGACAGCATACAGGCAACTGAACAGACAGATCTACAAATGCATGCGGCGGGACTTACGCAACTATAATACTGCTCGTATTGAAGAAGCGATCGAGCGGAATCAGGGCTCCAAAGTCTTTGCCAGAGATCTGTCTGCCAGATAGAGGCAACTGTCGAATCTGAAGACCGAATGTGGCAGCATCGTTTCCTGGGAAACCTGCGATTTTGAGTGAGATTGAGAGGTTCTTTGGGCAGCTGTACACTTCATCGTTGGAGCCACACGCAAGTGTGAGTAATGATCCACGAGCAAGTCTTATCCGATCCAATTCCGATGATAACCCGGACGTCAGTCTGTGCGAGATTAGAATGGCTCTCCAGCAACTAAAAACAGCAAGCCCCCGGGCAAGGATGGAATTAAAGCGGAGCTTCTGAAAGCGGGTGGAAAACCGGTACTTGATGTCCTTCAGAAGCTCTTTGATTCCGTCCTCCATGGTGCTCCGGAGTTCCGGAGGCATGGAGCAGAAGTGGAGTGGTCATATTCTTCAAGAAAGGTGACAATGTTCTTTTCAAGAAATTCAGACCGATTTCCCTTCTGAGCCGCGTAACAGCACGTAGCTGTTTTCGAGAGTCATTACGAATCATCTCCCACACAGATTCGACGATTTCTAGCCTTCCGAACAAGTCGGTTTCCGAAAAGGCTTTAGCACTATAGACCACATACATGCCCTTCGGCAAATTGTAAAGAAGACCGAACAGTACAATCCGCCACTTGGCCTTGCGTATCTGGACTATGAGAAAGCCTCTGATTCCGTCGAAATTTTGGCGGTTCTACAGTACCTACAGCGGTGCCAAGTTGACTGTCGGTATATCGAAGTGTTTGTACAATAGGGCTACGATGGTTATACGAGTACAGAACCAGAGTACGAAACCTATGCAACTGCAGAGAGGTGTAAGACAGGGTGACGTTATATCCCCGAAACTCTTCACCGCTGCGTTGGAAGACGTTTTTAAGGTACTGGACTGGAAATGATACGGTATTAACATCAATGGCGAACACATCACTCATCTTCCATTTGCCAACGATATAGCTCTTATGGCAGAATCGCTGGAGGACCTAAGTACTATGCTCTATGACCTAAATAGTGCCTCCCAATGGATAGGCCTAAAAAAGAACATAGACAAAACAAAGATCATGTATAACTTCCATGTCACACCTATGCCGCTAGTTGTTGGGAGCACTAAGCTCGAAGTTGTTGACGAGTATGTTTACCTGGGACAAATAGTCAGACTAGGTAAGTCCAACTTCGACCGAGAGATCAATCGACGGATTCAACTCGGCTGGGCAGCGTTCGGGAAATTAGGACACATCTTCTCGTCAGGTATACCTTAAAACTTCAAAACGAGCTTGTACCATCATTGCGATTTGCCAGTGATGACTTATGGAACTGGGACGTGGTCCTTCACTGCCGACCGTATGAGGATGCTCACGGTCGCTCAGCGAGATATGGAGAGAACTATGCTCGAGGTTTCCCTGCATGATAAACTTAGAAATGAGAATATCCGCAGTAGAACCAGAATGACCGACTTTGCCCAATGGATTAGTAAGCTGATGGGCCGGCCATATAGCTAGAAGAATCGACAACCGATGGGAAAAAAAGATTCTCGAGTGGCAGCCTCGCACAGTTAGGCGAAGTAGGTGTAATTAGTTTTTCTGGAAATAGCCATACAAAGGGCTAATATGAACTTACAGGGTTGTATTGGTGATTTTAATGATAATAATTCTGTAAACACATAATCGCTACGGTCGCGAATCATATTTTGTTAAATATACAACCTAACCCTGACCTGCAAATTCCAAAAAACGCAAGAAAATTTGAATTTCGAGGGCCACTCTGGAGCTTCCACCTTAAAGATAACTTTCATTTTCTTCATTCGATTGACGGTCGAATACCACGACAATCAAACCGTCTGAGGATAAAGTTTCCACAGCATAGGTCTAATTTTTTCAGATCCTCGTTTACGATACAAGCTATACATCTTTGGAACACCCTCCCCGATGATATTAAGAATGCTACAAATAGAAACTCATTTAAATTACTTCTACGACAACATTACCTGAAGGCACTTACTAACTGACATTTTTCTTTCTTCAAATATTTATTTACTAGCTTTTTACCCGCGGCTTCGCTCGCGTGCGCTTGGATTTAGGAACATGATTAAATGCTGTTCCGTGCCAAATTTAGAAAAATTCGATCAGTTTTAGTCACCTCGGTGTCTATGTCTCTATGTCTGTCAAAGATTTTTTTCATTCTAAAATACTATTAGACGTAGCTGATTGGTAACATGCTACAGAAACACGTGAATATATTATACATATGTTTAGAAACACCTGCTATTTTTTATATCGGGCGTGTCTTCCGAATTCCGATGTATCCATAAGAGAGGTAAATATCATAGAATTATTACCCAGCTTTTTTTTTTATAGGGTAAGGGTGACAAACGAGCACACAGTCCACCTGATGGTAAGTGGTTGCTGCGGCCCATAGATATCTACATCTATCCTCGTTTGCGAATCAAAATGCAGATGCGTTGTGACCCTTGACGACTAAGATGGAATGCCTCTTTTCCAGTAGAAAGGGTCTCCGGTCCTACACTCACCATGCGAAACACAGCAGTTTTAAACTGCTATTTTACGCTGGTATTCCGTGAGAGCGTGGTCCTTCCCCGGTCGAGCCGACCCATTAATGCCGCAACTATGCCACTAATATAGCTGCCGCATGGCTCTACCACGTAGGATCATCAGTTCTTTTTGTTTCTAATTTTTAATTTTGATTATTTCTTTCAAAAATCTACTCAAAACTTATTAGTTCCAGCTCTAATATTTACCATCATAATTCTCTTCCTTAATTGTATATTTCCTGCCTATCCTAAACTGTCATCATCTTGTGTTTATATATATATATATATATATATATATATATATATATTACTTATATAATTGTCTAATTTATGTACAACTTCCCTATTCGCAATTCTTTGTAAACCACAGTTCTTTGCGCAAAAGGGTTGTCTGGAAGAAATCTCTTCCAGAGCGATAAGACCTCCTGTTGTACTTTTTGAATACACAAGCGATTCATCCCGCCTTCGCATGGTTCATTTCTATATCTCGACAACAACGTCACCTACAGGGTCCAACTATGCATCTAAACCATTGTCTAATTAATTTAATCACACTTGTTCACGTGGTAGAGCCATGCTGCAGCTACATTAGTAGTATAGTTGTAGCACGAATGGGTTGGCTTCCGGGGAAGGACCACGCTCTTACAGAATAATATATCACGGAATTAATTATCACTGCTGTGTTTCGTATGGTGAGTGTAGAGAACCGGAGACCCTTTTTACTGGATATGATGCATTCCATCTTAGTTCTCAAGGGTGATAACGCATCTGCATTTTGATTTGTAATCGAGGATAGATGTAGATGTCTATGAGCTTAGGAGCAGTTCAGTCACATACACACGGACAGAAGAAATATATAATGTATAAAACATTATATGCATGTATTATACATATAAACTTTTCTCTTGTATCATTCTGTCTACTGATGGAAACCAGATAAAAATCCGTTACGTAATTCAACAGATCTAAGCGTACAGACGGCTAGAAGCGACTTTATTTTATACTATGTAGAGATTTCATTTTGTTTCGTTAATGTTATTGGTGTACAATAGAGAATATATTAATTGGTTGATTGATTAATCACTTTCATAGCTTTTTGCTATCGGTACCGCATCGGTGCGTATTACATGACGTTGGCGTGTGATGTCACGCTTGACAGTTTCTACCAATCTTGATTGACTTGCACGTCGCTTCAGTACCTGCAGTCTATTACCGCGTATGTAATTGATGTTTATCTAAGTGTGAAAATTAATAATTTACGTTTTAGAACGAATAAACCACACTTTATCTTCAAATCTTCCTGTACTATTAAAGTTAACTAGGTTTGCGTAAGTTCCAGGAAATCAGAATCGTCAGTTATTTGTGCTTGCGTCACAAAACCGCATATTTTTTTTGGCGACTGAGCTTTGCTCGACGTTATATGAAAAAAACATAGGGGCGACCACGGAGCTAGTACGAAGAGGAGGTGTTGTAATTAGATTTCATAATGTAATAATGCGTGACAATCTGCGGGGTGAGGGGATGTTAAGCCTGCCCATACATACATACATACATAAACACTCACGCCTGTCACCCAGAGGGGTAGGCAGAGACTATGGACTTCCATTTGGCACGATCCTGACAGACCTCTCTCGCTTCCTCCACATCCATATACCTACGCATACACGCTCGTCGGTTAAAGGTACTCTTGATTTGGCCCATTTTCAATATATCGCCAATTTGGTCGATAAACTTTCGCCTAGGGCGACCCTTCCCGATTAAGCCTGCCCACTTTACTATTTTCCATCTACCGATAAATAGCAAAACTACTCTCATCGTTCCGTATCGATGTTGCAATGTAGTTTAGCTACCTTGACGAAAGATGGCGGCATGTTCACAAAATGATTATAGAAACTATAAAAATAATATTTTGGCGATTAAAAATTCTTTACGACTGAATGCAAAACAAATTTCAACACCTTCGTATGATTATTTTACCAATACTTAGCTCTATGTAGCTTTAAATTTTTAGTTCCCATGTTACAAAGTGTCGCCATCTAGTGTCGAATATATTTAATTACATTTGAAAGCCGGCGCAGAGATTTTTCTAGAATGTTTTAATAAATTAGTTATAAAGTTACTTACAAATGAAATGTGATGCATATCATATATCATCAGGGCGTCTGTCTGAGTAGGTTCTACACGATAAAACACAAAATTTCACCCTTTCCTTCTTAATACTACGCAAATACACTGATTTGCGATTTTTGACACATAAGCGCACAGGACGAACACTGACAGTATACTAAGTATAGTCACGCCCACTGTGATGACGTCAGGACCTAGTTAGAATCACAGTGCACAGTTGCTTAGGCCATCTCCTCTTCGTATATGCTCCGTGAGAGCGACACATAGGTTGCGTGGTTGGAGGGTAGGCGAGCGTTACGCGGCGGTTTATTTTTAATTTTACAAGCGGCTGCGTACATCACGTGGTGATTGGTCGCATGTTTTACCGCATGACGCAGTCGCTCGCTACTTAAGTAGGGAGCGGTCGCGTCAGCAGGCTGTATAAATAGTAGTTGTTTTAGCTCGCCGCTCACTTAGCGGTCAGCCACCGCAAAGTCTACATCACTTGAAGATGCCTCGTGTAGAAGCGAAACACGTGTCGTATTTTCGCCAGTGCTGTGTTTTTCCTAGTGTCACAGAGTACATTATATATAGGGAACCTAGTGTATTGGTTACAGGGATAGTGCACGCAATTTAGGGAGGGCTGGAGGTGCTCTTCAAACTAGGTAAGATACATTATTTTATTTTATCGAGCGGATGTATGCAAGGTAATATTTACCAACTTTAATAATATAATGGGTTTCCGCAAAGTAACGCCTGATTCCATTAATTACTAGTAACTAATATAAAATATAGAATTATCTTTATATATAAAAATTACGTGTATGTGTGTACGTTGTCCGCGATGAACTCCTAAACTACTGAACTGATTTCAATGAAATGTTTCATAATGTGTGCAGTTTGGTCCAACTTGAGAGATAGGATAGCTTTTATCCCGATAAGTGACCCTCATTTTTTAATTGTGAATTTAAGGATTTTTTTAGGACACATGGTCGTCGGAAAGGGCAGAACAACGTCTGCCTGATCAGCTAGTATACGTATATTATGTAGATAAATGTAATGTCAAATTCAAATCGCGCGGCTATTTGATTGAATATATATGGCTTATCGAAAACATTTAATCTCTGTAGTTGATGATTGGCACTACTCGCGGGGAGAATCCCCGCTGCCGCGCGATATTCCCAGTATATACAGGAAAAAAGTAGAAGAGGATAATGAATTCATTGCAGTAACCTAGACACCTTCATTTTTCTATGTATCTACTTTCCTGACAGGGGAACCCCCTTGCACCCTGCTGCAATGCGTAGATGCTGCGCCCATGGGTAGACTGTTAGAGCGAGTTGATCTTTCGAGTTGTCAGACATTAGATACTTAACTGGATTGATGGCCAATAATATTTTTATAACGGTTAGCAGAAAAAGTGTTAGTCGCGCTATTTACATATTAGCTGCAATCAATTTTAAATAAAAAGGGTAACTCGAAATAACAAGTCGCTATAATAGACTCTTATTAAATTTCATACCTGTATAATATGAGTTCCGACGCTGATGGCTTTAGATTGGCCCATGTAATGTAAGCATGTAGCCCTAAGTTCTAGCCTGGAATTGGTAACACAACAATATTGCAAAAAATTCAAATGAAACAAAAACAATCCAAAATATTTCTTTACTTTATTATAACTAACCAAGCCTAATACAATAGGGTATTACACCCATTTTCAAAAAGTGTTTTAAAAAGATCCTAGAATGATAATGAACCACTATAATTTTTATATAAATTTTATAAACCGAATAGTGACATAAAAATTACATTTCATCTACCGTTTTAAATTTTCGCGTGAAAACGCTAGCCGCCATACTGTTCAACTCGTGACGTCACTGCCCTAGAATTTTGACAATTTTGGAAAGGAATAAGATACTTTTGAATGTTTAATAATGAATTATTATTTATATCATTGTTGTGTTGTGCCTGATTGCAAAAATACAGGCATAAGAACGCCGGGGAAGTTATGGATTATAGTGCCAACTGATTTAAATATGAGAAATACTTGGTTAAAACTGGCAAGAAGAGACCCGAAGGCATTCTCTACAAAATCTAAACTATACTTCTGTGAAGATCACTTTGATGTAAGTATGACTTATATTTAACTATCGATTAAACAAAACAAAACATCATGGCATGATAGGTACCTATTGCAAGTCAAATTTTGTAATAGATTAGGTTAATCGCTCGTCTGTCCCGCCCTTTGTAGGCAATTTTGATAGCCCTTGCAAGTGCAGTGCAGTGTTTTACTTAATTCCTGTTTTCTTCTATTATATGGGAATAAAGACATGGTTTGTACTCAGACCAAATAAAAAAGTGACTTTTTATTTCGTCTGAGGGTTTGAACAAAAAAATATAACAAAAAGTTTTTCTCATCTAAGCTTATATAATAATATTTATAACATTAGTGCTAAAAGCGTAGTAATAAATTCGCTTTTACGAATGCATCTTCCATGATGCCTTTTCAATAAAATTCGGAATAAAAGTCAAGAATCGTAAAGATAACTTGAAAATCTTCGAAATTAGCTAGTTAGTACACAGCACATAACCCAGTTCCTTGACCTAGTGACGTCACGACGCTATCTAATATGGCGGACATCGTTTTGCAGATTTGAGGCATAGGTAAAAAAAAATATTCTTTAAATTGAAATATAAAATTTATAATGCATTTTTATAAATAGAAATCAATATTTCTCGTTTACTTTTTACAAAATCTATCATAAATATATATTCTTTCAAATTTTTTTACATGGTGTTAAATACCCTATTACGCACTATTTTTATGGCAATGGTCAACAACACATTACCCTTTATGTATAAGGTAACAACGGTCGTGCAGACTTTCTCTGGAGCTCCAAGTGAGTGTCATCATGTGATTGGCTATATACCTTTAAATACTTAACTCTTTTTCGTTTTCGTTTGTATTAACTCTTACCTTCATTTTCTTCTATAAAAGTACAGACGGCACTCCGATTTTATGCAAGTGGTGCTATCGGTTACCTGTTCGCCTGCAGTGGGGTTGCAGCAAAATCCCAAAGCCAAAATCGGTTAGCCGAGTAATACATTCTAACCTAGGCTATTAATAAAAAATTATTGAGAAGATATATAAAATTCCTTATGACCCATGAAAAGCGGCGAGCAGCTAAAGAAAAATTTAGGAAAGCCCCACAGCCATTCCCGTATGCAATTGGAGCCATAGACCGCACACACATAAAAATTATATTCCAAAGTTGCATGGGCATATGTGAGTGGTCACCATGAGGGTCATTACTCAATGTACAAGTTGTAAGTTTATCTTCAGTAGTTTTGTTTTGTTTACCTATTTAATTGCTTGAAAACATGTAAAAAGTACCTATCTTCCCCTTACTATTGTTACTAAGAAAAGTGTTATTGTACACATTTCACTTAGCAGTTTAGGTCAAAAAGTTTAAGTTATACTCCATGGCCGATCGTCGGGCATGGATAGCGGCGCAGGAGCTCGCCGACGAGTACTGGAGGCGCTGGGTGCGGGAATACTTGCCGACGTTGATCACGCGCGGAGCATCTCGGGACGCCCAGCGACAAAAAGTGAAAGAAGACGAACTCGTCGTGGTTGCAGACGGTAACCTACCGCGGAACGTGTGGCCGAGGGGAATAGTAACAAGAACGTTTTCCGGACCTGACGGAGGGGTGCGCAACGTGGAGATTCGAACCAGAGGCGGAGTACTACGACGACCGGTGAGGAAGATCGCCGTCCTCCCGAAAGAAGAGTAGGCTCGCATACTACGCCGGGTGGAGGATGTTACGGACGGCGAGGGAAGCCGCCGCCCCGTCGCCCTTTCATATCCTGTTATGCCCCGCACACCGCCCGGACACCACGTGATGCCGCCGACCAATCAGCGTGCAACACACCTCGTAAGACCACGCTCGTGCCGAGACCGTGCTCCGGCGACCGGCTCGTGCCCTCCACGGGAATATAAGAAGGGCGCTTCGGGCTCCGAGTCATTCAATTCGACAGCGGTACTCAAGAAAGAAGAATCAAAAAAGTCAATACTCCATAGAAGTCTCCCTCCTGTGAAAACAGTAGTAGTAGAAACAATAATCGTCACGAGTACCATTTTTTCTTCCATAACGTCCCTAGTATAATTCACCCACACAGTAAATAAGTAAAATCACATACAGTCCACTGCAGTCCCCTATAAAAAGATTAATTAAAACTGTAACACCCTATTTAACCCTCTTAGTTTGAATTTACAAAAATCCTTTCTTATTCGATGTCTACGTAATAAAAAGAACCTATATTTCCAATTTCACACTTCTACGTACAGATGTTTGGGCTGTGATTCTTATAATTAAAACAAAATTTATATACGAACTTTGCACCTTTGTTTTAAAAACATGGATACATATTTGACACTGTGCCCCCCCTCCCTACCCCGAAAGGGGTTGTTCGAAAAATCGCTACAATAACATATTATGTTGTTCATTTATTTTATTTACAGATAATTTTTTATATATGTTTATATTAATTGCGCCTGCTCGCGGCTATAATGTCAGGACATTTTTATAGAAATGAGGCTTTTTGTCAGGTTTTTCCAGCGAGACACCGGTGAGCGAGAGATCTAATGTAGCAACTAGCAACAAGTGATGGCACTTGTTGCTACCTTAGATGTCTCCTTGGTTAAACGACTGTTTATTTCAGTCAGTGCCTCCCTAGCTTGTCTACATTCTACTAGATTTTTCCAAAGCTGAGCGTTTTGATAGTTTCTATGTACCAGTGAAGGAAAATTACCAAAGGAGATTGATATGATTGGTTCCGGCTCTATAGTGGCCGGAGCAGATCCTATTCTGGCCAGTTCGTCTGCTGCATCGTTGCCTCTAGAAACACTGTGGCCCTTTATCCAATGCAGAGTCACATTGTTGTGTATACATATACATGCCTTATTTAGTCGTTGATAGCATTCATACATTAGTCCCGAGTTTACCACATTGCAACTCAGAGCTTGAAGTGCCACCATGCTGTCGGTCACTATTCTGATAGAAGAGTGTTTTACCTTCCTAGCATCTATGGCTATGGCCCCTTGAATGATACCCATACATTCTGCCTGAAAGACTGTGTTGTGGGTACCCAGCAGTGTACATACGAGTACGTTTACTTTTACGTTACGATATTGAGGTCTTCCGAGAAAGTTCCAGATCCTGTACCTTCATTTGTTTTGGAACCAACAGTGAAAATTCTGAGTTTTTGGGTTTAGACCTTCCGGCTGGTTAGTTTCATTTAATTATATTTTGTTTATCTAATCAAACACAAATTGCTTAGGGATCTTTTTTATAGGAGAGGGGGCAAACGAGCATGCGGCTCACCTGATGGTAAGTGACTACCGCCGTCCATGAACAACTGCAATACCAGGGGAATTTCAGATGCGTTGCCGGCCTTTTAAAAAGGAGAAGGCTCTTTTCTTGAAGGTCCCTAAGTCGTATCGGTACGGAAAAATCGCTGGTGGTAAATTATTCCACAAGGAAGTTGTGCGAGGAAGAAAACATCTTCTAAATCGCACAGTGGTGGACTGCCAATCATCCAGATGGTGCGGATGGTATCTGGAGTTCTGCCGCGATGTGCGTTCGTGAAATTTGGTGGCTGGGATTAATCCGAACAATTCCTCAGAGCACTCCCCGTGGTAAATACGAAAGAAAATGCAAAGAGATGCAACATCTCTTAGCAGTGCCAATGAATCGAGCCGATCGGAAAGAACTCGGTCGTCGACGATTCGAGCCGCTCTGCGCTGGATGCGGTCAAGTGGAAGGAGCTGGCACTGGGGAGCCCCTGCCCAGAGATGGGAACAGTATTCCATGTGAGGCCGAACCTGCGCCTTGTAAAGTTGCAGGCGGTGTGCCGGCATGAAATACTGTCCCGCTCTGCTGAGCACGCCAAGCTTTTTAGAGGCCAATTTGGCCTTCTCAGGCAACTAGGGGAGTGCCTTGAAACTGAGGAGATACGACAAAGGGGTTCCTTTTAGCGGTAAACGTGCAAACTTGTGTCTTCTGTGGATTAAACTGGACTAAATTTCCGCCATTAAGATTCCGTCAGGACCACTCGACTTCTGGATGTCCAGGCAGAGGAGTGCTTTACGAACTGAGCGCTGTGAGAACAGCACATCCGGCATAGAGCACTCACACCGCGGGATGGTCGGCGGTGTTTTCCCCCCTTCATAAAGAGTCGAGTTGGATGCAAATAGGGAGCCTAAAAGGTCGGCTTTCTCTTTTGCGGCGTGGGCCAGTGAGTCGTCCTCCCTGTTCAGAGATGGTAGTGATGGCTTACAGAAATTCCTTTGGACAGCCTTGGCGAAAGTTCAGAATGCACGGGTTCCCGAAGGAAGGTGAACTAGTATCTCGCCAATTCTGCCTATGTGCTCTGACTTTGCCTTGGCAATAACTCTTTTGAAGGACCTGGAGGCGAAGTTGTACTTCTTTTTAAGTTTGCTGGTGTTTACATCCCGAGTCACCGAAGCTGCAGCCCAGGCTTGATAACACTCCTGCTTACTGTGTAATGCAGTTAAGACTGAGGAGCGACCAAATCAAGGCTGAGATCTGCCTTCGATGGGTACCACAGATGATGGAATAAATGGTTCCATTCCCTGTAGCACCACATCAGTGACAGAATCAGCAACAGCGCTGGGATCATCCGGCGAGAAGCAAACCCGCCCCCATGGTTAGGATGCAAAGAAAGTCCGCATTCCGTTCCAATCCGCTGACCTGTAATGGCAAACACAGCGGTAATCTGCAGAACGCAACCGCGAGGGGAGCGTGAGTGGCACCACACTCCGGATCAGACAATGGTCCGAAGAGCCCAGAGGGGCATCGACGGAAACCTGATATCCGTCCGGATGAGAGGTCAGCAGAAGGTCCAACAGGGAAGGTGTATGATCCTCCACATCTGGAATCCGCGTAGGCGAAGTAACCAGTTGCGTCAGACCATATGCCAAGGCAAAGTCATAAACAGATCTCCCCGCATGATCGGTTAAAGGTGAACCGAGCCATGCGGCGTGGTGGGCGTTAAAATCGCCAAGGATCACGATCTCTGCGGATGGGACCTGTTGTAGCATGGAATCTGTAGCCGTAGTGTAATGGACGTGGTCCATGAGTCTGTCTGTTTCGGCATTACCGTTATGGGACCTATAGAGACACCTGTAGACGGGCGGATGGTCGTCGCTGTCTACGCGTAGCCAAAGGATGGACAGGTCCGAACCTTCAAGACTGCCGAGGCGTTGAGACCAGATGTCCTCTCTGACATACACGCAAACTCCAGCCCGAGGCACAAAGGAGTGCTCCAATTTGTACCCCGGGTAGGAGAGATACGAAGTAACAGCCGGAGAGGACACCTGCGTCTCGGTCAGAAAGAGCAAGGCCGGCTCCGCCGTCTCGAGATGGTAGTGGACGGTGTTTAGGTTCGAGTGAAGTCCCCTGATGTTGCAGAAATCCACGGAAAGCGTGGCAGGGGTCGCCTTGGTATTGTTGCTCAGATTGCCCCGCACAGTTATACTTTTAAGCGGAATTTTGCCCCCCCCCCCCCCCCCAGAATACGCGTGGCAGCCTGAGCACCCACTCTCAGGAGTGGAATAACATGGTCGTGGACGAAGAGAGAACAAAGTGTGAAATATGGGTAAATTAGGAATGTCTAGAACAGGTAAATGAAATTATATACTTGGGGAGTGCTTTTAGCCGGGATGGAAGATGTGATTTAGATGTGGACAGGCGTGTCGCTGCCGGGAACAAAGTCAATGGTGCCCTGACTGCGTTAGTCAAAAGGCAAGGCGTAGTGAAGAGTGCAAGCCTTGCAATACATAACGCAGTGTTGGTACCGACTTTGTTATATGGCAGCGAAACCTGGGTATGCCAGAAGAAGCATAAAAGCAAGTTGACTGCAGTGGAGATGCGATCTCTTCGTAAAATGTGCGGCGTTACCATGGCCGACCGAAAGAGAAACGAAGAGATTCGCAATATGGCAGGTTTGAAAGATGACCTTATCACAAAAATTGATAAGGGCGTGCTTCGATGGTTTGGGCACGTTGAGCGAATGAGTGAAGACCGAATGGTGAAGAAAATATATAGCACGAAAGTTAATATTAAAAGGTGTTGAGGTAGACCGAGACTAACTTTCGAAGACCATGTGAGCAAATTGCTCGAAGAGGGGAGGGTCAAGAGTACTCGGATACCTAGACGTGCATGTATGAAGAAGTTAATGAATCTGAAAGAAGCGAAAGAGGTATGTAAGGATCGTGACACTTGGCGATCTGTTCTCTCTGGCTACCCCGTCAGGGATTGTGCGTGAAGATAAGTAAGTAAGTAAGTGGATGCTCAGCCGGGGATTCTCCAGGGGTACTGGTACCCTTCTGGGGTAGTCTTTGGTGTAATTTCGCTACCATGATGATGGGGGGGGGGGGGGTATTGGGCCTCCGGCCACCTGCACTCACCAGGCGAAACGCAGAAGCTGAGCTTCTACTTCACGCCGGGATTCTGTGAGGTCGTGGTACCAACCCGGCTCGAGCCGGCCCATACGTGCAACAGCAAAAACTGCCGCGTGGCTCTACCACCGTTAATGCATATGAAATTATATACGGTACTTGTAACAAAAACACAATTTTTAAAATTTTTGTCTGTCTGTCTGTTTGTTCCGGCTAATCTCCGAAACGGCTGGACCGATTTCAACCTATTTAAACAATTATTTAGGGTTTTAATTTCAACAAAATTAAAACACTAAATTATATGCGGGCGAAGTCGCGGGGAACAGCTAGTTTGAATATAAGAATTAATACTATGTATGATACGAATGTAACCAACTTTTGTATCAACCGGCCATCTAATTAAATTTTAGAACACAAAAGCTACTATTGTGAGTTAACTATGCTGCCGTTCTTATGAATAATCAAAACTTTAGGAAAGTAAATACAATCTTTGTCGATAGAAAATGCTTCCTTGTCGTTTTGGTATTCTTCTCTAGTTTGTGTGTAGCGTAACTTGTTTTTCATTTATACTAATATAATAAAGCGGAAGAGTTTTTTTTGTTTTTTTGTTTGTTTAAACTTCTTTTTTGTATATTATAGCCAGATTCATGTGTAATAGTATAGGCTATCTAACATTAAGCTATATTACTCAGCTAGCCTTACATATGGATATTTGTTAAGCAAGTCAGAAGAAAAAGCACTCCCGAAATGGTTTATCCGCGTACGCTGGTGTTATCGTTAGGGATACGTAAGTACAATGTTCTAGAAAAATATAGACCTTTACTCCATCTAAAAAAGTCCGCGATACCATATGTCTATTTCTTACACATAAGCCATAATTTGGTATTTTGTGACAAAAAATATTGAAAATTTAAAAGTGGTTTATGAGCGTTATTATTAGGCAGGACTATTTATCCTTACGAACGAAAGTTACTTTATCATCAAGACAATTTTATGAAGATAAACTTTGTTCTTTATACGATGTTATTTGGACGCATAGTTTAAGAGATAATGTAAAATTAAAATAATTCAATACTTGGCTGGGCGCGCGAACGGCGCTTAAACCCTAGCCGTTATAAAATGCTTGAACTAGGTAATGTCGCGCAACTCGGACACGTGATGACGCGGGTGAAACCGCGGGGCACAGCTAGTATTGAATACACAGTTCACAACTTTCTTGAAAACGTTCAATATGCGAATTATGCGTTAGAGCATACTACTCACATCCTTCGATGACCGAGATGACCAAAGGAAACGTCAATTTATTTTACAACCTTGCGATATATCTCCGAGTACAGAACCAGAGTACGAAACCCATCCAATTGCAGAGAGGTGTAAGACATGGTGATGTTATATCCCCGAAACTCTTCACCGCTGCATTGGAAGACGTTTTCAAGCTTCTGGACTGGAAAGGATGCGGTATTAACATCAATGGCGAGTACATCACTCACCTTCGATTTGCCGACGATATAGTCCTTATGGCAGAATCGCTGGAGGACCTAAGCACTATGCTCAATGACCTAGTATCTCCTCTCCTCTCAATGAATAGTGTCTCCCAACGGATAGGTCTTAAGATGAACATGGACAAAACAAAGATCATGTTTAATGTCTATGTCACACCTATGCCGGTAGTTGTTGGGAGCACTAAGCTCGAAGTTGTTGACGAGTATGTTTACCTGGGACAAATAGTCCGACCAGGTAAGTCCAACTTCGACCGAGAGGTCAATCGACGGATTCAACTCGGCTGGGCAGCGTTCGGGAAGCTACGACACATCTTCTCGTCAGACATACCTCAAAACCTTAAAACGAAATTGTACAACCAGTGCGTGTTGCCAGTGATGACTTACGGAACTGAGACGTGGTCCTTCACTGCTGGCCGTATGAGGAAGCTCAAGGTCGCTCAGCGAGCTATGGAGAGGGCTATGCTCGGAGTTTCTCTGCGTGATAAACTTAGAAATAAGGATATCCGCAGTAGAACCAGAGTAACCGACATAGCCCAACGGATTAGTAAGCTGAAGTGGCAGTGGGCCGGCCATATAGCTCGAAGAACCGACAACCGATGGGGAAGAAAGATTCTCGAGTGGCAGCCTCGTACCGGTAGGCGAAGTGTAGGGCGTCCCCCCACGAGATGGAGTGACGACCTGGTAAGACATGCAGGAAGTCGATGGATGCAGGTGGCTCAGGACCGTGCTTTGTGGCATTCTTTGGGGGAGGCCTATGTTCAGCAGTGGACTTGTGAAGGGCTGTAATGATGATGATGATGATGATATATCTCGAGAGATATCTGCATATTAGTATATTTTTCTATAAAATATATTAATAATATATTATATTACTTAAATATTACGATAATGCACCAATATATCATCGTTATATTTAAGTTACTGGGTAAATAAAACTTATTGGGAGCATGTTCGTGGCGTGGTATGGATATTGTTGGATTTAAACTTTGAAAATGTTCTTTAATTATGTTTTTTTTTATAGGATAAGGGTGACAAACGAGCACACAGTCCACCTGATGGTAAGTGGTTGCTGCGGCCCATAGACATCCACATCTATCCTCTATTACAAATCAAAATGTAGATGCGTTGTCACCCGTGAGGACCAAGATGGAATGCCTCATTTCCAGTAAAAAGGGCCTCCGGCCACCTGCACTCACCAAGCGAAACGCAGAGGTAAACCTCTACTTCACGCTGGTTTTCTGTGAGGTCGTAGTACCACCCCGGTTTGAGCCGGCCCATCCGTGCGACAGCAAAAGCTGCCGCGTGGCTCTACCACTGTTTTTGTTTAATGAATTATTACGTTCATAGCTTCCCCGTATGTCTATTTGGTTTTATGAACGTGTGTCTATTATTTGTTGGCTTATGTCCGAGTGTTGTCAGAAAGAAAATCTGACAAACTTTTTTTTATTGTTCACACAAAAATGATGGCGATAAGAAATACTTCATTTTTTGGTGGTTATATTGACCGTTTTTGTTCGGGTTTTTACGGCATCTGGCATACCATGCCTTTTATAAACATCCCTCTTGACTCTTATATTTGACTTGACTTAAATTTACGTACCGATCGTGGATATCTATTCAAATTTCTTCTGTAAACTTAGTCATATTCTTTTTTCTACGTTTACCGTCACATGGTGGTTTTAATGCCAACTTTGCATCAGCGCTTTCTTTCGTCTGTTCTCGCGTTTGGTAAGTTCTTTGACGCTGTCGTTGGAGCCCTCAACCATGTTAACTTTACTATTGTCACAATCATCTTTGTCGGACAATGGAAGGATTGTCATGGAAATGTGGATGGAAGAAGGAATAACAGGCTGTTCTCTTTCTTGAGTTTTAGAAACAAGACTATTAAGATCAATATCTCGAATCACATTAAAAGAATTACTATATTTATTTTGGAAATCAGAAACTATTTTAAAATCGTTGTAATCTGGAGGACGCGACGAAAATTGATTTCAATCTATAGAAATTGGTTATTTTCGAATAGCAGGCAACGTCACTGTATCCGCGTCAGAATCTTGAATTTAGATTGAAGATTTAACTGGTGGTGGATAAGATGCTATCGTTCGATGGGATATCGATCGCTTAGTCGAACCTCGTACGCGCACACGGTGCAAAGCAATATCACTTCTCCTCAAGTCACACCCCTCGCTCCTTCTTTTCTACTCATAACCGCAACAACTCAAAGACAAATTGCATTTTAATACGTATAGAGTCATTCAAATTTTATCTGTTTTTCCTTTAAATAAATGCAATAACTTTACTTGTTATTATTAGATTTTGTAAGGTTATAATTTTAAATAATAAGATTCCTTGATATATCTGGAATAACTGTTAATTGTTGCGCTAATGATTAGTAAATGTTCCCATTAATTGAAAAAATGCGCTAATCATAAGTGCAATAACTGAACTTATTGCGGTAATTTAAAGTTATATCAAAAATATAACCATGCCATCATCATCATCATTACAGCCCTTCACAAGTCCACTGCTGAACATAGGCCTCCCCCAAAGAATGCCACAAAGCACGGTCCTGAGCCACCTGCATCCATCGACTTCCTGCATATCTTACCAGGTCGTCACTCCATCTAGTGGGGGGACGCCCTACACTTCGCCTGCCGGTACGAGGCTGCCACTCGAGAACCTTTCTTCCCCATCGGTTGTCGGTTCTTCGAGCTATATGGCCGGCCCATTGCCACTTCAGCTTACTAATCCGTTGGGCTATGTCGGTCACTCCAGTTCTACTGCGGATATCCTCATTTCTGAGTTTCTCACGCAGAGAAACTCCGAGCATAACCCTCTCCATAGCTCGCTGAGCGACCTTGAGCTTCCTTATCCGGCCAGCAGTGAAGGACCACGTTTCAGTTCCGTATGTCATCACTGGCAACACGCACTGGGTGTACAGTCTCGTTTTCAAGTTTTGAGGTATACCTGACGAGAAGATGTGCTGAAATTTCTCGAATGCTGCCCAACCGAGTTGAATCCGTCGATTGACCTCTCGGTCGAAGTTGGACTTACCTAGTCGGACTATTTGTCCCAGGTAGACATACTCGTCAACAACTTCGAGCTTAGTGTTCCCAACAACTACCGGCATAGGTGTGACATGGACATTAAACATGATCTTTGTTTTGTCCATGTTCATCTTAAGACCTATCCGTTGGGAAACACTATTGAGGTCATTGAGCATAGCGCTTAGGTCCTCCAGCGATTCTGCCATAAGGACTATATCGTCGGCAAATCGAAGGTGAGTGATGTACTCGCCATTGATGTTGATGCCGTATCCTTTCCAGTCCAGAAGCTCGAAAACGTCTTCCAATGCAGCGGTGAAGAGTTTCGGGGATATGACGTCACCCTGTCTTACACCTCTCTGCAATTGGATAGGTTTCGTACTCTGGTTCTGTACTCGGATAGCCATCGTAGCCCTACTGTACAAGCACTTCAACACTTCGATATACCAACAGTCAACTTGGCACCGCTGAAGGGACTGCAGCACCGCCCAAATTTCGACGGAATCAAAGGCTTTCTCATAGTCCACATACGCCAGACATAGTGGCAAATTGTACTCCTCGGACTTCTGTACAATTTGCCGTAGGGTATGTATGTGGTCTATAGTGCTAAAGCCTTTTCGGAAACCGGCTTGTTCGGGAGGCTGGAAGTCGTCAAGTCTGCGCGCGAGACGATTCGTAATGACTCTCGAAAACAGCACGTAGACGCGGCTCAGAAGGGAAATCGGTCTGTAGTTCTTCAAGCGAGCGTTGTCGCCTTTCTTGAAGAACAAGACCACCGCACTTCTGCTCCACGCCTCCGGTGTAATACCACCATGGAGGACGGAATTAAAGAGCTTCTGAAGGACTTCAAGTACCGGTTTTCCACCCGCTTTCAGAAGCTCCGCTGTAATTCCATCCTCGCCTGGGGCCTTGCCGTTTTTAAGGTGCTGGAGAGCCATTCTAATCTCGCTCAGACTGACGTCCGGGATATCTTCGGAATAGTGTCGGATAAGACTCGCTCTTGGATCGTTACTCACACTTGCGTGTGGCTCCAACGATGACGCGTACAGCTGCCCATATAACCTCTCAATCCCACTCAAAATCTCAGGTGCCCCGGAAACGATGCTGCCACATTCGATCTTCAGCTTTGACAGTTGGCTCTTTCTGGCAGACAGATCTCTGGCAAAGACTTTGGAGCCTTGGTTCCGCTTGATCGCTTCTTCAATACGAGCTGTATTGAAGTTGCGTAAGTCCCGCTGCATGCATTTGGAGATCTGTCTGTTCAGTTGCCTGTATGCTGCCAAATCTGTTGAAGAATGTAGCTTCATCTCCCGTCTAACAGCCATGAGATTAGGAGTGTGATCGGAGCGTTTTTGTGTTCTTCTGCGGCGGGTCTTGCAGAACTTAGCTCCGACCGCATGGACAGTTTCCACAAGCTTGTCATTCAAATCGTCCACTTCATTGCAGTCTTCTAAGCACTGAAAACGGTTTTGTAACCCGAGCTGAAAGGTTTCGGGACTTTGGATTAGAGCACGAGGGGGACGGAGCGTTGACTTCATTAGACGAGACCTCTCCAACTTAACGTTTAGGTTCAGTGTGCCTCTAACCATTCGGTGATCGCTGCCGGTTTTCACCCTCGCGATCACTGAGACATCACTGAACAGTTGTCGTCTGGTCGTCATAATGAAGTCAATCTCATTTTTTGTCGAACCGTCGGGGCTCGACCAGGTCCACTTCCTGGGGGCCGCTTCTGGAAGAAAGAGTTCATCATAAAGAGTCCCTCTTTCTCCATGAAGTCGGCCAGCTGCTGGCCCCTTGGGTTCCGTTGCCCTATTCCAAATTTCCCCACTTTCAGCTCACCGTTCTCTCTTGTGCCTAGTTTTGCATTGAAGTCTCCCATTAACACCGTATATTGGGTTTTGGAGGAATGCATGGCTCTAGAGATATCCTCATACATTTCCTCCACCTCCTCATCGGGGTGTGCCGAGGTTGGTGCGTAAAATTGTATGACCTTCAGCGAATACCGTTTGGTGATTCTGAGTATAAGGTACGCAACCCTCCTCGACACACTCTCAATCTTTACAACGTTGTTAACGAGAGACTTGTGGACGATAAATCCGACACCTCCTTGGGACAGATGGTCGCACTCCCGGTAATAGAGCAAGTTGCCGGATTCGAGGATTACCGTGTCCTCCCCCTCTCTTCGGACTTCGGATAATCCTATAATATGCCAGCGTAACTTGTCTATCTCTTCTTCCAGCTCCACAATCTTCTCGTCAGTCCTCAGGGTGCGTGCGTTGTATGTTGCCAGGTCGAGTCGTTGTAGGTGGCAACCGAACCTCCACCGGAGATTCTTAGCACCCCCTGCCCCGCCGTTACCATGGTCGCCACCGTAGCCAGGAATAGCGGGGCCGCCGGGGACTGGGGGCCATCTCTTCGTAACTTTCATTATGGGGGGTATAACCATGCCATAACTCAAGTTATTTCGTTCATGATATGCAACTTACAAATGGTAATATTAAATATTGCAGTTATGCTTATCAAAAGAACCGAATATACTGACAATACAATAAAGACGTCTAAGAAGAAAATATAGAGCTTATTTTCCTGATTACGAATATATACTTAAGTCAGTAAGCCCAAAAACCCAAGTTATTGCACTTATCGTAGGGCCGGCAGTATGATAGTTAGATATATTCCCATGCGGACTCTTTTGTAGGTAATAATGAGTACTTTAATCATGTAGTACATAATTTTTATGTATCATGACTAGTTTTCTCAGCGCACGCCGAATAATTAATTTTATAGTCATAATCTTGCTACTTTGGGTTACATTATTGCAAATTTAAAATCTTAAGGATCTCAAATTTTTTGAATATTAATTATAGCCTATGCTACTTCGTGATAATTTAGCTTTCTATTGGTGAAAAAAATGATTAAAAGCGATCAAGTAGTTTCGAAGCTTATTCGGTACAAACAAACAAAAAAATCTTTATTTTACTATATATAAAATATTCATATATTAGTATAGATAAAGATTTTTTTTTATTAATATTTGGACGGGGACTTTTTGAATAATCAGATTGTTTATTTCGTTGACAGTATCATTCCTAGGCGACACTATTGCTCTAGAACACAACCAATGAAAGTCCTTTGCGTGCAAATTCTCGATGTCAGGGTATACTGCATCTATTAAAATTTCTAAATTTGGACTATTTGGTCTAGAGACTCATCGAGAAGGATGACACAATTTCTGCTTAAATTTGGAATGGGAAAAATTCCTTCTCCAAGTTTTAGCAGTTGTTGTGGGAAATCTGTGATTCCATGAAGATGAGCTCTCATATTCGTCCGTACTTCTAAATTTTCAATCGAATTCCATAAGGGAGATAATTTCAAACACGCTTTGATGATATCTACCCGCGTACCTGTGTTAATGACGGGAAGAGTCTGTCGGAAATCTCCATCAAAAGTAATCCCGCCCCTGAGGGCAGAAGAGTTTCTAAGATCTTTTATGGCTCATGGTGCATTCATCCCACATAATCAATGAGGCGTCTTGTAGTAATTTACCACGAGACCCATTTATGCGGATAGAACATATAGAATGTTGCTCAAGAGTTACAGATAGCGGAAGTTTAAACTACTTTTAATTTTAAGAGAGTTGCAGCAACTCCTGACGAAGCAACTGCTATCGCTATTTTCCCCGATTGTTGTATCTTAGCAAGTATCAAATTTGCAAGAAACGTCTTTCCAGTGCTACCTGTCGCATGCAAACATTTTTCCCTTTGTTATTTTATATTTATATTATTCACGCTATCGACTATAGTTGCAAATGCAAGCCTTTGATCTGTGACTAATTTTGATAGGTTTTCTTTGACAAAAGCGGACAAATAATTTGTATTATAGTAATGTGCCACTGTATCTGTAGCATTGTTTCTGTACGAACTGAAGAAGGTAATCCAAAATCACTCAGGCTTTAAACATTTAATTGCCATAGTTTATTTTCTATTCGTATCAAACCTTCTTTATAAATATCCTTACTGCATAGTAAGGCGAAGTCTTGATTTTGCTGTCCGATTTTGTGTCTAATATCTTTACATAAGTTGTTTTTAAAATTGTCCCATACTTTCAATAGTTCCGATGGCTGACAAAATAAAAGTATAACTACAAACAACTATCTCGGTTGTGCTGGACATTACGAAAGAAATAATAACTTCTTCTCCCATTACGAACATTAAGGGATACTGTAGTGGATCATAGGATCAGTGTAACCCTTTTAAATTAGCCGTCTTTACCTTGCAGCACTATATCTCTGGGGCCTTGTTCTTCGTTAACCAAGAGAACGGTTACCTCGTTTACAGCTGGAGGATTATATATGCCCGGATGTGCTGTCTGTGATGGGCGGTCGAAGTGAATAATTAACTTTAAATTATCTGAAGAGTTATGTTCTAAGTTTTGTTTAAAGCTTCGTATGTATACGTTGTACCTATTTAAGTATAGTTCGTTAATTAAATCAATTTTTAGCGTTGGAGCTATGTTTGACCGCAACGATAGCTGATCTGCGTCTGAAATGAAATATATATATTATGGGAGTATTGAGGACTTTGGTCTGATGGTGGTAAAGGCTACCTATAAGATGATATACTTGTCCCTCAATTTTAAAAGGAGGCATAAAATTTCCTTCTTTAATTTCTTTCACACCAAACGAATTCATTTGGAATAGGCTATTGTACATACGTATGTTGATTAAAAAATGTCCAGATAGTGAATGATTATTTGTCAAAAGATTTTTTATTGGCTGTAGTGGTTCCTAAAAATTAGGGAGACTAACTTTTCCAAAAGCACATCACATACTATTAGGTCCATCGAAATTCAATATGACGTACTACAGTTTTATAGAGAATAAAATATCTACAAAAAGTCTACGATACCGTATATCTATCAAGTACAGTTATATTACAATAACTACCTTTTCATGTAAAATATGAAATAATGATGACCTATGGAACTGAGACGTGGTCCTTCACTGCTGGCCGTATGAGAAACCTCAAAGTCACTCAGCGAGCTATGGAGAGGGCTATGCTCAGCGTTTGTCTGCGTGATAGACTTAAAAACGAGGATATCCGCAGTAGAACCAGAGTAACCGACATATCCCAAAGAATTAGTATGCTGAAGTGGCAACGGGCCGGTCATATAGCTCGAAGAACTGACAACCGATGGGGAAGAAAGGTTCTCAAGTGGCAGCCTCGTACCGGCAGGCGAAGTGTAAGGCGTCCCCCCGCTAGATGGAGTGACGACCTGATAAGACATGCAGGAGGTCAATGGATGCAGGTGACTCGGGACCGTGTTTTGTGGCATTCCTTGGGGGAGGCCTATGTTCAACAGTAGGCTTGTGAAGGGCTGTAATGATGATGATTGCGCCTGTAATGTATTTTATGTCACGAATATAATATAAATACGAATTTTCTTAGGATCTTATTTATTTACATTTTATTGTACACTTGCGTACTTACACTTACACATTGTACAATACCTTTTAGAATTCTCTAACGTCAGTTATCCCGGGACGTGAGGAAAATAATGTGAAAGGTGCCAAAAATAAAATTAACAATAGAGTAAATCAGAGAAAACCTACTGATAAACTATAAACTTAAAATAAACCAATACTATATATATTAACATAAATACAATAAACTTATACAGGCTGTCCCAGAACTCAACGTCAAGCCGAAACGGGGTGACAGGAGTGATTGCAACCATCATGAGAAAAATCAGAAAAAAAATCTATCCCATGCAGCTTGGAAATTATGGGCATATAAGGAAAACCTAGAAATTTGGTCAAACTGTAACCATTTTTCGGTTATTTTGGTTAATTTTATTATTTTTGTTCATTTAAACTTTGGAACCGTGACCCTAAATAACATTTCTAGAACCACAGTCAAAAATAATGACACAACTGCCCCAAGTTTTCTAGAATTAAGACTATTTGTTAAGCTATGAATCTAAAATTTTCAAAATTTGTCGACTTCGAAAGGCCCTCCTTTAAAAAAAACTGGCCAAGTGCGAGTCGTACTCGCGCACCGAGGGTTCCGAACAGATCCGTAGGTATATAAGTTTAAAATTATTAAAAATATTTTTATTATATGATGTAACTAAAAATTAAAGCTTTTCGCAATTTTCCCTTTATCTGTGCTATAAAACGTTGCTTCGTACCAAATTTCAAGATTCTGAGTTCACGGGAAGTACCCTGTAGGTTTTAATTCCCTTGCGAATGTCGAAAATTTGCGGCATAAACGGCTGTATCTTTTGATTGCGTTGGCTTAGAAGTTTGATTTTTCACAGCTCCAACGGACAATAGACTTGAGTATTTGATATAAATTTCAGCTTGATACCTCCACGCGTTCCTGAGAAAAAGGGTCTTGACAGAAAGACAGACAGACAGACGGACAACAAAGTGATCCTATAAGGGTTCCGTTTTTTTCCTTTTGAGGTACGGAACCCTAAAAAGTACTAAAGTACTTTGGCAAGTGCCATTAAAAGTTTGCGCATTTAATCAGGATTGTAAAATGGTACAATACTTGTTAGTTTCATACTAAAAAAACTAGTAAAAAAAATAAAAACCTCGAGTAAACCGATTTTTGCTAACCCATTTTACGCAGTTCAAATGTTTTTTATTCGTACAAGCTCTAGTTAGGTTCAACTCTAGGTAGGTTCTTAATTTTACGGCAAAATGATGAGAGAGATGGATAGTGGACATGTTTGCCGTGAGCGACCGAGAATCCAAGTCCAAAAAGAGAAGCCAAAGTTGTCAGTAGACGTAGTAGACGAATGAGCGAAACGTACTAACTGGTGTCAGACGCATCTCCGTCTCACGCCGTGGCGTCACTATCTGTCTCGGTCGCTCATGGCAAACATGTCCACTATCCATCTCTCTCGTCATTTTGCCATCATCATTTTGTATAATATAAGAATTACTACAGGCCCACAATATATACATAAATTGTGTGGGTATATATTTATATATGTATATACACATATACATAAATACATACACATTTTAAATACAAATAGATATATAACATAAACCTATAAATAAAATAACAACAAAAGTAACCCAATCGGCAGTAATAACTACCAATTGATATCTTCATAAACTGTTTATGTACCAATCTTTCAAAGGCTGTCTTATTACATATTTTTCTATCGTCTTCGGGCAAGGAGTTCCAGAGCAGTGCAGCTTGAATAGTGAAAGATTTACCAACCAAATTAGTAAAATGTAATGGGATACTTATTTTATTATTACACAGGGAACGCAGAGTATTTATCATGCGTTGAAGAAATAAACTGAAATTTGTCCTTGAGATAATAAGAATTGTGTTCGTGCCACTTCGAACTACCGCCTAACGCTTATGAGATTCGTTAATTATTATTCAATAGGTGTACTGCAAAGCCTATTTTCAGGTTTCCTATCTACCACCTTTTATGCCTAGCATGTGCATCAACCGCACCACCTATATCTCGCGAAATCGCTCTCGTCCTTTTGTGGTTTAGATATTGAACTATACAAGAATACAGCAAAGTGTATAGACATTTGCAATAACGCTATATTTCGGGATAATCTGTGAAATTCATATGTGTGAAGACAGTAGGCATCCAACCGTTATGGCCGCGGCCATCGTGACACGAGGCAGATTAGCGGAAGTCCAGGTGAGTGCACATTCATTCCTTTACATCCTTCCTGCAGCCTGAATTTAGGGACATCTGCAATATCGCAAAATAGTATATTCTCATCTTTTTAATAACTCGGAACCAACAGTTGGTCATTTGAACCAACACGACAGTTTTGGCCCTTCGCCAGGATCACAATTCACAACCATAGCTAATCACTCCAGGTCAGGATAATATAATATTATCCACCAGAGTTAAAATAGAGAAGAGAACATGCAAAATTCTAGAGTCACGCCTCTGTTTAATAGTGATAGAGAGTGATAGTAAGAGATATGATTATATTTACGAAGATTGAAAATGAAATTCATGCAATCGTTGAGAAGATTTTGGTTTAAATCTTCGGCACTTTTTGTAGTTTTTAGTAAAACTATGCCTGGATACCTAAGTTGAGGGTGGTCACACTGAGTTTCTTGCCCTTGCTATCTTTATATATAATGGAAAATAGATACGTAGTATTCTCATACAATAATTGAGTAACCTAGTATTTAGCTTGCTACATATTTCTTTATCTATACTTGTATCCTCTTTAGTCTGTGGAAAATTACAAAATCCATCCCTAGTGTACATGTACGGGGAGTTTTGGCGGGAACCTGATCGACGCCGGTTTGCTGCTCCTGTATTATAGTTTAAATAATAGTTTGAAGTGGATTTTGATATGTAAAACTATTAGTGGAAACGGTGAAACAAGTGCTCTGATGGTGATGGATTCTCAAGATAAGCTATTTGCATAGGCGCATTTAGATACCATCGCCAACTGTCAGCTGCCTGCTGGCTCAAGTTGCCGTCAAAATCTCCCAAGGGCTGCACAATGTGACTCATCAACATATTGTGAAGCAGTATACTATGAAGGATAATTATTATAATATATTGTAAGTCCCTAGGGTACTTCTACATATTTATTTATCTATGGGGTACTTACAATCGTAGAAGGAGTATCACAGAGTACTTTTTTATATAGGAAAGGGAGTATGTACAAGTTCATTCTCTCTACGCTTACAATACACTGGGTAAAATCAGTAGGGATGGGTAAATGAAAACACATATCGATATATATTGTATCCATATTTTTCAACAGTATCGATATATGTATATCGCGTGATAAAGATCGATATATCGTCATGTATTGCATGATATAATAGGATAAGGCTCACAACAGCACCTGCAGGATTTTGTAGCTTCTTTTGTTGCTTAATGTTATATCGTTTCATACAACATTTTAAAATATATCGAAATTGATACGAAATCTATACTCTAAAATAAATATCGATAGATCGCGATTAGAAATACCGACGATATATATCAATACATTTCAGAGAAAATATCGAACATTTCGATATATCGACATTTTTTATCCAAGCCTAAAAATCAGTAAAATGTCAAAACAAGAACTCGATGGCGATGGTTTTCAATTAGTTAAACGTTGTACTAAAAATAAACAAACCAAAGTTCCTCGCAAAGAAGTGGAATTCATAAAACAAGAAAACTATATTAACGTTGAGGCATCCTATCAGTAAGCATCAATTCGTTACTCTTAATCCACTGCACTTTGAGGTTATATTTATTTCATTGTTGCTTTTGTTCTCAGGCGAGTTTTGACTGCGGTAGACGAAATAAAAGAATCCAATTATTTTAGCGACGTTCAGAAAGCTGTGAGTACCATAATAAACGATAGAATAATATCAGAAATTGTTTGTTTTGGACTCGGTCATATCGGAGAGTGCAATATTTCTCGTTATCAACTTGCATTTTTATTATGTTTAAAGGACACTTTCAAACCACAAAAAGTGTTAGTTCATGATCCTATATTTTATTTAGGTGAATGTGAATTACTTACACGATTCAGTCTCACAATAATTGAAAGAAACAATGAGGGAAGTTATGTAATATCTGACGTAAACAAAACTCTTGTATATCTACCTCATTGTCCTAAGCAATTAACAAACAATTTTCTTTGGAGTAATTGGGGTGTCCAATTAGAAAATTGCATTCTCCTTTGCAATAGCTTCACATCTTTAATAGAAAATCATCCTAGTAGAATATTATCTAAAAGTGTCCCTTACATTTATAAAATATTTCCTTACATTGATGAAATTTTAATAGAAAATACTTTTAATTACAAAGACATTTTTAATGATACTTCAATTCATTATATAAAAAAAGAAAAATTTGCTAAACTAGACTCAGACTTTTGGGCAAAAAATGAGAAGCCTAAATATGAGGATTTAGAAGAAATTATAACATCAGTCATGGTTGAAAAATTAGATATTTAAATTCTTTTAAGGGTTGACTATGGCGTCCATAACATCAAAACCAGCTTTAGTGACCTTGAGGCAGCTACTTTCAGAGCTAAGAAAGCAGAGTTCATCTAATAAATTAACAGAAAATGAAATGGCTCGGTTCATTTTGAATCAGTATAGAAAATATCAGTCAACAGACCAGCAGCTTTGTAAAGCCATTGATGAAATGCACTTTAAGGCAAAATCTTATTATGACTACCTACATAATTGTAGAAGATACAAGGAAATTAATGCAGAGTTCAAAGGGAAAGGAGAGAGAAGTGTTGAAGATACAGCTAGAATGGTCGGTTTCAAGCTTCCCCATGACCCGAAGTAGTGACAGTTTTAACTAAACTAATAATATATATAACTAATATAATAACTAATAATGTTATGTATTATGTAAATACAGATAGTAAATACACTTGTGTTTTAATTTAAACATGAAAATGTTTGTTCAATTACAATCTACACTTATTAATCTTTATATATAAAAAGTATGTGTCACGTTGTTTGTCCGCGATGGACTCCTAAACTACTGAACTGATTTCAATGAAATTTTTGGTCAATGTGCAGTTTGTTCCAACTTAAAAGATAGGATAGCTTACATCTCAATTTATAGTCGCAATACAATATTATTTTATTGAAAATTATTTGTCTATTATTTGACAGTCACAATTATCTGTTAGCTCCAAACGATTCTGTCAGATGACGATATCTGTTGACTCGATTGAGTAAATATGTAATAGATGGCGCTATGTTAAAAATTCAAACGTTTAATATAAGCTACAATTTAGTAATATAACCACCATGTGTTGTTGTAAGTATTCAACAAATAGAACCGATTCCAAAAAAAATTTGCAGACTGTGCGCAGTTTGGTCCAATTTGAGAGATAGGATAGTTTTTATCCCGATAAGTGACCCTCAATTTTTTTATTGCTAATTTCAGGAGTTTTTTTGGGAAAGCAAATGGTCGTTCGGAAAGGGCAGAACAACGTCTGCCTGGTCAGCTAGTACATATAATAAAGAGGAAAAGTTTTTTCGTTTGTTTAAATAAGCTAATCTTTGGAACTACTAATTTGAAGAATTTTTTTATATATGATAGCCAGATGAGGAATATTATATGTTATCTAGCTAATAGGCTATACCTCTGAGCTAGCTTTAAATATTGATTTTTGTTAAGCAAGTCTGAAGAAAAAGCACCTCTGAATTTGTACTTGTGAAACTGTGGGGCACAGTTAGATATATTTATACAAAGATCTAAGCCATTTAACCAATTTGTTGTGGCACCAACTTTCGACAAATTTTAGCTGTGGTGGCGAACAAATATTCCACGGCACGCCTGGCGTGTCAATTGTGGCATGCCACAGATTTTGATGACACGCCTATTGTGCCATCAGCCATGTGTAAAAATAATTATCTTTTTTATGCATTTTTCACTTATTTAGACCTAATTAAGTTTAGTTGACATCAAACATCACAAATGGAAGGATACTTGTTTTTAATGGGTAACTACGTGTTTTTCTACGTGTTTTCTTTGAAATTGAGAGAAAGTGACTTTTTATGCAGAGATTACAAACATTTTGTACTATTTTTTGTTTTATAAAAAATCATTCACATAAGTAGGTACAGCTAAATCAGCCCGGAAAACCTTGGTTTTTATTAAATTAAATTTTCACCTAATAATAATATTTGTAAATATCAAACATTCAAGAACCTTAAATTGGAAAAAAAATAATGTTTATGATTCAGTACATAATATTTACAAATGTTAAATATTATTTAATGTTATACACATGTAAAAGTAGAGTCGATTTGAAAACGTCTAATTAGTAAGAATAGCAAAACAAGTGTTTTCAAAAGGAAACAAACGCCGGTGCTATACGGCGGCGGATTGACGAAAGACTATTTATTAGCGAACTTTTTTTATGCATGAACGGTTTCAAACTGTTTCAAGCAAAAATAAACCTTATACCATATCACAAGAGCACATGGTACTTCGTAGGTGTATTCGGCCATATGATAGTAATAAGACGGCAGTTCAACCATTTTAATAAGACAAACGCATTGTTTTTTTTTAACAGGAGACTTGTTTTCTAGAAACTTATTTACAACTTGAGTTTGTGAGCGATCGCAATGAATAGAGACTATTATTTGTTACTTATTAGACTATTTTTCCACAACATGATTGAAACCCACAAAGTAAAAAGAGTACCATGTACAAGTTAAAAAAAGGTTGTCAACCCCTAAAAATTTCAAATTTTGAAAATATCCAGAAACGAAGCTGCAGGCATGAACTACTTGCAAAATAATGAAGATTTTGTTCTGGGTAAATTTTCCAAAACCGCAATTTGAGCGAGTTATAACGATTTTTAAGAAAACACGACTCGTGTGTCATACGCCACACACAAAAGTAATCGATGGCACGCCGGGCGTGTCATCCGCACTGAACCGGTTAAATAAAAGTAGTTGTTACGGATTTTATCTGTATATTAATTTATTGTATATTCCCGACATTTTAAGCACTTGACAGCACCTATGGTTACATCATAGTAAAGTGCTCAAAATGTTGGGTACGAGGGCGGCACTGAAAATTTCGGGAATCAAGGAAGTGACACAACATTACTATTTAAAAATGTATTTATTGCTTTTCGAAGTATTCTCCGCGAAATTTGACACATTTTTCCATACGATGGAACCAATCATTGAAGCAACTATTACATTCGGAAGTTGGAGTCTCCAAAATGGCCGTTTTGTAGGCATCCACAGCTTCTTCAGGTGATGAAAATCTCTGTCCCCGCAATTTATTCTTTATTTTAGGGAAAGTATAGAAATCATTAGGGCTTAGGTCGGGGCTGTACGGCGGATGGTCTAATAATTCTATGTTTTCTTGCTCTAAAAACTCTTTTGTTCTGTGTGCGGTGTGAGAACTCGCATTGTCGTGATGGAGGATGATGCGGCGGTTGCAGTTGTCTTTACGGAGTTCAGAAACGACCTGTGGCAAACAAATGCTAGCATACCATTCTGCATTAACCGTTCTTTGTCCCTCAAGAGGAATAGTCGTAACATGGCCGGTTTTGGAGACAAACGTGGCCACCATTTTTTTACAACACTCCGTGAACGAACAATTTTTGTTGGCTTTAACTCATTTTCGAACACCCAAACTCGTGACTGGTTTTTTGTTTTGGGGTCGTACGCGTATATCCACGATTCGTCACCTGATACGATGTTGTATACAGCATTTGAGGATCCTGCGTGGAATCTTTCGAGAGTTCTGACGCACCAAGTAACGCGAGCTGCTTTTTGCTCTTCACAGAGCGAATGCGGTATCCATCAGGAAAACAACTTTTTTACACCTAACTGTTCATGCAAGATTATTTGTATTTGACTCATGCCAATGTTTAAAGTTGCTTGAATTTCGCGGTATGTCACATGTTGATCTTCCTCAATCAGCTTACGCACAGCATCAACGTTTTCTTGGGTGACTGCAGTTTTTGGACGACCTTGACGGGGATCATCACTGAGCTTGACACGTCCACGTTGAAATTCAGCAAACCAGCGATAAATTGTGGTTTTGGATGGGGCTTCATCACCAAATGCAGAAATCATCCGGTCAACACACTGTTTTTGTGTTAAACCACTTCGAAAGTCATAATAAATCATCGCTCTTGAATTTTCTCGAGTCAATTCCATTTTCTCAACGACTAAACAAGTTTGACAAAACCTTGTGACAAGACCGAGAATCTTTTTTTAAATAAATAAATGGTATTCGATTTTTAAAACCAAGGAGTTTTCAATATAAAAGATTTTAATATGACAGGAACAGGGGAAATATTCCATTCCCGATACTTTTAGTGCAGCCCTCGTATATAATATAAGTTAATATATGCTATGTTATTGTTGCGCGCCACTATTAATGTCTTGTACATGGCAACAGTAGTTATACTAGCGCCCTCTAGTGTCGAGTAGCAGAACTAGGAGAGTCAAGATCCTTCCAGAAATTTCGGGACCGATATGTACTCGAACATTCTAGATGTCGCTACAGTAGAAGGTTCTGGAAACTATCTGAGGCCCTATATAAGGCCGGTATAGACCACGACGAAGGCAGTATTGAATTGGCGATACAAGAGAATACTTCGAAGCGAAACAACTGCGAACTTAAGTGATCAGTAGAATTATTGTGTTTTATTATTAGTGTGTTTTAAGGTGTAATTAGTATCCGTAATTAAAGTGTCAATTTTGGTAATTCAATCGGCAGTTTTTAATTGTCTCGAACCTCAAGCTCGTAACATTATACAACGTGTCCCAAAATTCAACGATAAGCTAACACCGGAGGATAGACCTGCCCCGGACTAATCGGGGAAAAAAAGAAAAAAATATATATCCCAATTATATTTTAAGTTATATAAAAAAAATTAAATTCTTCAGAAATTGAGACCGTTTATGATACTTTTCACTACCATGACCACAATTTTTTAAATATTTTTTTCTTTTTTTTTATAGGCAACCTGAATAGTACTGCTATCTACCACAATTCTTAAAAATTCCAGAATAACTCTTGTTTTATCACGAAAATTAATGAAACTTATTTTATTCTCTAAATTTTTTGAAGACTTTTACTTTTAACCAAATTTAACTTATCGTGGTGTAAAAAAAAAGGTAGGAACACTAGTATGGCAAGTTTTTTTAAAAATTGACGCAACTAACCAACATTCCAAAATGGTATAATACTCTAGGAAAACAAGTTATAAAAAAATATGGGCCTATTATTTCTAAACAGGGGCCAAATTCCTTAAATTGTAATTGTCAGTAATCACTTTTACTACATGCCCAAAATGGGTTCCTGTTACAATTTCTAGGAATTCGAATGGGGCATTAATACCTTAGATGTTAGAGAGAGATAGATAGATAGAGCTATTTCCGTTAAAAAGAGACAACAACAGGGCAGGTAGAGAAGCTGTTATTATTCTCAGCAAGTCGGTTCAGTACGCTCTGCTCCTTTGTTTACTGCGCATCGTTCCCAATTCAACTTACGTGGCCCTCGTACATACTATCGACTTTTGACTTGGCTTTTTGGACTGGAATCGACCTGAAAACTTAACTGACCTGGCATTATTTGGACTGGAAGTGATCTGCAAACTGAATTGACCTGGCATTATCTTGGACTACGATTGTGTGTTTTGTGATTTAGAGTTCTGGCGCATTTTGGACTGTTTGGCGTTTAACATGCCGCAACCGTACACACCACAGGAATACGCTAATATGCATTTAATCTATGGAGAATGCCGATGTAATGCTAACGCTGCTAGTAGACTGTATCGAGAAAGATACCCAAATGCTCAAAAATATCCTGATTATCGAGTGTTTATTAATGTGTATCAAGCGTTTTCGGAGGGTCATATGCTATCCAATAGGAGAAGCGCTGGAAGACCTAGATTGGATTGTGATGAAGAAGTTCTCAATGAGATAGAAAATGACTCGACTACTTCGGTACGTGCCATAGAAGAAGCTACAGGAATCCCGAAAAGTTCTGCACATCGAATATTAAAACGTCACAAGCTTCACCCATATCACTACAGGCGTGTGCAGACGTTATTACCGCGGGACTATCCGCTACGGGTCACATTTTGCCGTGTAATGCTGCAAAAGGACAGTGAAGATCCCCACTTCCTAGACAAAATTCTATGGTCGGATGAAACGTAAACATACACATTACATTTAACGTGCAAGAAAGATGGGTATTTAAATCTTCACAACCTACATATGAGGGTGGATTGAAAAGTACTCGGCCTAACACAGATCCATTCAATTCTAAAAATCAAATCTACCCACATTATTTAGTTCAGTTCAGACTAGTTCATTGTGTGAAGTTCGAAACGTGTGCGATAATTAGTTGTGATTTTATAAATTTATTAACAAAGTAATCGGACATAATTTCCGCGAATGGAGCAAATCGAGCAGCGTGCCGTCATTAAGTACCTCCATAAGAAGGGGCTATCATCAAAAGCCATCCATGATGACATGGTCAGTACATTAGGCGATTGTGTTCTGTCATATTCATCCGTCAAAAAATGGATAGCAGAATTTAAGCGTGGTAGAGAGAGTGTGAAAGATGAACCCCGCTCTGGAAGGCCTTCGACGTCAACTACTGACGAAAATATTAAAAAAGTACTTGATTTAATAATGGGAGACCGCAGATTAAAAATTAGAGAGATAGCCGAGATTATAGGCATCTCTTATGAACGAACTCAAAACATCATTGTCAACGAGTTGGGTTTCCACAAGGTGTCTGCGAGGTGGGTTCCGCGACTGCTTTCAGTTGAACAAAAAAGGACGCGATTGACTATTTCACGCGACTGTTTGGAGTTATTTGAAGCCGATGCAGATGATTTTTTGAATCGTTTTGTTACTATAGACGAATCATGGGTTCATTACTGTACACCGGAAACAAAACAACAACCAAAACAGTGGAGAAGACCTGGTTCACCACCCCCTAAAAAGGCTAAGTCGATTTTGTCGGCAAATAAGGTGATGGCTTCAGTATTCTGGGACTCGAAAGGTGTGATTATGATTGATTATCTTGAAAGGGGTCAGACTATAAACTCTGATTACTACTGCACCTTACTACGTCGTTTACGAGAGGAAATAAAAGAAAAACGTCGAGGAATGCTCAGCAGAAAAGTCCTGTTTCATCAAGATAACGCCCGTGTTCACACGTCAGTACAGTCAATGGCTGAAATTCACAACTGTGGCTTTGAACTGTTACCGCATCCGCCGTATTCACCTGATCTGGCACCATCAGACTTCTTTCTGTTCCCTAACCTAAAAAAGCACTTGGGAGGTCAAAGGTTTTCGACAAATGACGAGGTCAAAGCAGCTGTAGACGCATATTTTGACTCTAAGGAAGAATAATTTTTTTTCAACGGTCTAAATGCTTGGAAGGGGAGGTGGCAAAAGTGTATTGAACTTGATGGTGATTATGTAGAAAAATAAAAATATAACTAATTTAGTATGTGTTTATTTTCTTGGTTAGGCCGAGTACTTTTCAATCCACCCTCGTAGTTGGAGTAATGAAAATCCGCACTTGATGAGACAAGACAAATTCCAATATCAATTCAAGGTTAACCTATGGACCGGCATATTAAATGGAAAAGTAATTGGGCCCTTTGAGTTACAAGGAAACTTAGATGGCAATAGTTATTTAAACTTTTTACAAAATGACTTGCAAGAATTGTTAAACGACGTGCCCTTAAGTGATCTTCAAAACGTGTGGTTCCAAAATGATGGTTGCCCACCACATTATGCCCGTCCTGTGCGAGAATATTTAAATCAAGAGTATCCAGGGCGTTGGATCGGGCGACTTGGTCCTATCTTATGGCCACCCCGTTCACACGATTTGAACCCCCTGGACTTCTTCTATTGGGGTTGTCTTAAAAACAGGGTCTATTCAAAACCCATTGTGACATTGGACGAGCTTCGTCGAAATATCACTCAGGCTGCTGATTACATTAATAGCAGAAGATATGCAAGACAAATAAAACGATCATTTTTAAGGCGATGTCGTGCATGTATTAATGCTGGTGGCAAACAGTTCGAACATTTGCTATAATTTTAATAACTTAATAAATTACACGTGAAACTGTTTGTACCATTTGTTTTGAAATATTAAACATTTTTCAAGAACTAATACTTTTATTACACCCGACCGTCATTTGGCCACTGTTAAGAAATAATAGGCCCATATTTTTTTATAACTTGTTTTCCTAGAGTATTATACCATTTTGGAATGTTGGTTAGTTGCGTCAATTTTTAAAAAAACTTGCCATACTAGTGTTCATACTTTTTTTTACACCACGATAAGTTAAATTTGGTTAAAAGTAAAAGTCTTCAAAAAATTTAGGGAATAAAATAAGTTTCATTAATTTTCGTGATAAAACAAGTTATTCTGGAATTTTTAAGAATTGTGGTAGATAGCAGTACTATTCAGGTTGCCTATAAAAAAAAAAAGAAAAAAATATTTAAAAAATTGTGGTCATGTTAGTGAAAAATGTCATAAACGGTCTCAATTTCTGAAGAATTTCATTTTTTTTTATATAACTTAAAATATTATTGGGATATATATTTTTTTCTTTTTTTCCCCAATTATTCCGGGGCTGGTCTATCCTCCGGTGTTGGCTTATCGTTGAATTTTGGGACACGTTGTATATAAAATCTATAAAACCTAGTTTTATTTAAATGTGTACTGTTAGTGTAAATATAAGAAATGATTAAGATCTAACCCGTAAAAACTACTTTAAAGAAATTGATGTTCAATGTTTGTATTGACAATCAGTGTTAATAGCTTCCATATGGTGCCTTCGTTTCTGATTTTTGATAATAATTTATTATATGAAATCATAGACTCCAAGAATTGCTTTTGATATATAAATTTAACCTGAGTATGGCATAGATGGATGGTAACTCAGGACCGTGCTTTGTGACATTCCTTGGGGGAGGCCTATGTTCAGCAGTGGACCTCCTGCCGTCGCCGAATCATTATTTAAACAAAATGTAAAAAATGTGCGTATATTAAATATACTATAATGCATGTTTAGCTTAGGGTACCTGTGGTTGCAAATTTTGGCTTACTCTAATAAATTGCATTTTGTACTTTATGGGATAGCATTAAGAAAGCCTAATTTAAGTGTATAAGCTGATCTAATTCCACGAATTTCGGTTACTTATTGAGCCAAGGTAGCCACAGGGTATAAGAGCACATATTTCACTGTAAGTATGTGGGTAACATGAATTTGTTTCCTGTCAAGCACTAATTCAATTATTAATTACTATTTTAAAAGACAATTTACCACTTACTCAAAGGTGAAAAAAAACATGAGTAAATGTGCATGTCAAGAAAGAAGATATAATATGTTGAGAATTTCTGAAGTTCACCAACTTGCTTTAGAGCAGCGTGGCAGACTGCTTCAAAATTTTCTTAGAAATAGGAGGAAGTCCGTGTGCTTTGCGTAGACTGTGTTACATTATTTTCAATAAGTCTACTGTTGTACATTGACGTCTCCCATTGTAGACAAGATTTGCTACCAGAAATCTTGCACCTTTTACGCTGCTGCCCATCGTTGGTCTAATACAACTTGGCCAAACAATTAGACACATGACAGAAATGCGGTTTCGGCGCCCGCACCCCGCCTCTATTCCCGCACTTCCTCTAGAGACCAATCACCGTTCCGTGTTCCCTCCCTAGTTCTACTGACGTGCGCCTAATTGTTTTGGTCACTTATAAAGGCTGGTCAAGATGACTATTTTTTAAATTGTTTGTAAATATCTTGCCTTTCGACTAAATTTATTCATATGGATAACCTTCATATTAAAACTTTTTTTTTAGTTAGAATAATGAAGACAAACGAGTAAACAGTTCTCCTGTTGGAAAGTGAATGCTGTGGCCCATATATTGGGCGGTTTTCCACTTGCCGGCACGGCACGGCTCGGCGATGCCCTGTGACTGTAAAATACACAGCGTCATGGGCGCAAGAGATACTCCGATCACCCAATTCGCTTGCGAGTGTGACCTTAATGGAAAGTTCTTTCCAATCATATTTCCTGTTCTTCTGAACTGCTCTTCTTGTTTGCTTCGTTGGTCTAGCGCAACTGCTAATCATGATGTCCCGGGTTCTTATCATGAGGTCCCTTGTTCGAATCCCGTGTCGAGCTAAAATTGTTTAGGACCACGCTCTCACAAAGTACCAGCGTAAAATAGGTATGGTGAGTGTAGAGAACCGGATACCCTTTTTACTGGATACAATTGGGTTACTGTTATTCTGTTTTAAAATGTAGAAAATTTTGTTTTTAGGATTGAAATTGATAACGAGTGTATACAGTATTATGTATTTATTTACAATAAAAAATATATTACAAAATAGATGTTTAAATTCTAACAACATTGGACTATAGTATTTATTGCCAGCGTTAAAAATCCCTTTTACTGTTTATATTCTCTCTCGATGAGTTTAGCGATGGTTTGCAGTTGCATATTGCTGGTGCCTTCGTAGATGGTGCCGATTTTAGCGTCCCTAAAGAATTTCTCTTGTGGGAAATCTCTTGTAAAGCCAACTCCGCCCATGAAGTCGATGCATTTCGATGTTAGGGTTTGAGCAATTTCTAAAAAATTGTTTTAATTAATAATTGGCAAATTAAAAAATTATATGATATGGTGCAAGTGAAGTCTTGAAAATAAATAAAATATTAAAATAGTAAATTCGCCTCTTCTACTTTGGGTATAGGTTAGTCAGTCTAGGTAACATTTGTGCTGCTTTCTCAGCCCATCACAAGTGCATTGCTGAACATAGGCCGTACGAACATGAACATATAACAAAGTACGGTTGTGAGCCGCCTGCATCCATCGACTTCCTGCAACTCTTACCAGGTCGTCACCTCCATCTAGTAGGCCTTCTTACACTTGGACTTGTGATGGGCAGTAATGATTATGAGGATGATGAAGCATCCAATTCTGTGTTATGATTTGAAGGGTATGAGAACCAGTATAGTTACAGGATATTAAGCTTTCCATCTCAGTCTTCAAGGATGACCAAACGACTTTAATAAAATAGAAAGATTGTATTCAATGTAGATTATTAACAATACTCATTGAAATTCATTTTTGATCTTGACTTTGATGAATGGATTTGGCGTTGGCTACCGTTACAGCTAGTGGTCATCATCATTACAAGACAAGTCCACCACTGAGCATAGGCCTTTAGGGAAGGCCTAGTGGCCAATTTCAATACCTAACCCTTTTATTAAGTGGCGAAGCTTGCGAAGTCACTTATTGATTTCACGATGTCTGTCCGTCTGTCCGTCCGTCCGTCCGTCCGTCCGTCCGTCCGTCCGTCCGTCCGTCCGTCTGTCCCACGATTATCTCGAGAACGGTTTCGAATTTTCAAATTCTGTTTTCAGCAATCGATTACTGATCACCCAGGCATCTGAACCTCCTATTTTGAATTTTTTTTCCGTTAGAAACCGCTACAAAGCTGATTGCTTCGCCACTTTGCTATGCTGTTAGCTTGCTAGATTTATTAAAAATGAAGTGATGATTAATATTGTAAGATACCTGACGCGAAATATTTGGCCATTGCCGCTTCTTTGACGAATTCTTGACCATGTTCCTTTAGCCTGGCGGCGTTGTATGTTAGAAGGCGTGCGGCTTCCAGTTGTGTTTGCAGATGAGCTATTTGGTAGCTGATACCCTAGGAAATAAAAGTTGATATATGTTTTTATAAATAAATTGCTATGGAACTTGAAACCTTAAAAATTCAGTGTTGCCAGTAAAGCAAACAAAATTCAGTTGAATCTAGTTTATCTATTACTCTTTTCTAGTTTTCAGAAGTTTTTGATGCTTTGAATGCCATTACATAGCGTTACATGATATAATAATGGTATTACCATGATATATGATATATGATAGGAGTTAAACTGAGTGACAGGATAAGAAATAGTGAGGTAAGGAAACGTTGTGGTCTGAAAGAAAATGTAGTGACAAAAATTGAGAAAGGTTTGGCCATGTCGAGAGAATGAATGAAGAACGTTTGACGAAAAAAGTGTATAAGGCGAGTGTGAATGAAAGTGTTGGAAGGGGTAGACCTAGGCGAACGTTTCTTGTTCAAATCAGGGACGTCTTGAAAAAAAGCCAGGTCAAGAGTACCCTAAACCGAAGAGCATGTATGAAGGGAATAATGAAAGTGGACGAAGCGAAACAAGTATGTAAGAATCGTAGCAAGTGGAAAGAAGTGGTCTCTGTCTACCTGGGAAAGAGGCGTGAATATATATGTGTATTACCAATGTAAGAAAAACCACTACCTTGTATCACCGCATGGGTATCGTAAGATGCGATATAGGGAAATGAAACCAGAGATAGCAGCATCATCCTGATAATAACTCAAAATAATTTTTAAAAAAATTGTGTTTGCTTATCTGTCCGCCAATCGTGGAAACTATGCCCTTATAAAGGAATCTTTGAGGGAGGCCTTTGATCGGCCGTGGTCTTATATAGGCTAATAAATGAATAAATAACATTGTGTTGTACCACCTGCGATTGGCGGACGAAGATCTGAAAATCTACTAAACAATCCCTTCTAAATTTCGCGAAATGGTGGTAGAGCCACGCGGCAGCTTTCTGCTGTCGCACGGATGGGCCGGCTCGAACCGGGGTGGTACCACGACCTCACAGAAAACCAGCGTGAAGTAGAGGTTTACCTCTGCGTTTCGCTTGGTGAGTGCAGGTGGCCGGAGGCCCTTTTTACTGGAAATGAGGCATTCCATCTTGGTCCTCACGGGTGACAACGCATCTGCATTTTGATTCGCAAACGAGGATAGATGTAGATGTCTATGGGCCGCAGCAACCACTTACCATCAGGTGGACTGTGTGCTCGTTTGTCACCCTTATCCTATAAAAAAAATGGTAATAGGAAGCCGAATCCGTAAGCACACATTTTAGGGTATGGGCGTATCCTTCCAAGCTGCTTGTGAGTTGGCGTAATCTTAGAAAGGCCATTATCCATCTGTGGACTTAAAAAATACTGTTGTGTGTTAATGTAGAAAGTTGTACATTTTTAAATGGCAATATTCAGTAAAAAGTGATGTTGCAGTCGATATACGTTCCAAAGCCATGCACAGGACCTCTTTTCATAGAGGGTGTAGGGTGTACAGTCAGATAGTTGTTTGTTTAAATATTGACCTAGTAACCGATAGCGATAGTTCGATTACCTGGCTGCGCATAAATATGGTGGGAGTATTATACCCTACAGACCGTAACTAAGTTCCCTATACCTAGCAGTCCTTAATACTTTAGCCCTACCATATAAAGATACATACATGAATAGCATAAATGCGGGATGTCTGCGCTATTAGATCTAAGGTAACTGACCGTTGCTGTTTCAATGTTGAACAGAGGATTATGGAGTCATTATCCATTAGCCTTGCCATACTGTTCGAGTAAGCGTTGGCGGATTTCACATCCAAATATTGTATTCCATAAGACATGTTGGTTTCCTCACGGTATTTTTCTTCATCGAAGAACACGTAATACCGGCGGTGATCGAACCCAGGTTGCTCGTGTACGGTAATGTTTATACCAACCACTGAGTTACCATGGCTCTAAAATATTTATATTCAGACAAAATAGTATGATTCATGATAGGAAACTGTTTAAGTGCACAAAATACCTGAAACGAGTAGATGCTTTTGCCGAATTGTTTCCTATCCAGCGTGTAAGGGATGGTCGCGTCCATACAACCCTGGCAAAGCCCGATCATTTGGGCCGCGATACCAATACGACCCTCGTTCAGGAAACCAGCTGCATATTTGTACCTGTGGGGGAAATTTAAGGTTATTAGAAATTTATCATTATCAGCCAACTAAATGCCCGTTGATGGAGATGGGCTTCACTTGGATTTTTTTTTTCAGAAAATAAGTGTGACAATCGAGCCTATATAGGTATAGTTTACCTGATGGTACGTGAATACTGTGGCCCATAGACACATTTATCCTCAATTGAGAATCAAAGTGCAGATACGCTGTGTGCTGAGGAATAAGATAGAAAGCCTCGTTACTGGTTATGCTGTTATATCAAGCTGGTATACTTTACGAGCGTGGTCAAGCGGTCCAACTTGTGCTGCAGTAATGATTTGCTGCGACATTGGTTAACCACGTACTTATTGATGTTTCTTAGGTCACCGGGGCATGTTAAGCTAAGGGTTGAGCTATATTGAATAAGGAAATCTAGCGTATATTGGCGGCGTAAAGGAAATCAATCACCCTGAATTCGTCGCTTTTGGACGAAACGAAATCTTGAGTTATCAAAAACCAAATAACGGTAAGGACAGTAAGATAAGTCGTAAATTGCTTACTCCATTGCCTTATTACACGTTATCGCACCACCAATCAAAATACGATGAGTGAAGACTATTGCATGTCGTCCCGTGGGTGTCGTAAGAGGCGACTGAGGAAAACAAACCAGGAGAAGGGCAGCAGCGTCTTATCAGAAACAGCAGATAAAAACTGCGGTTGCCAAACCCGCCTGCCAAGCGTGGCAACTATGGTAAATATTTTATGAGGCAATCTATGGAGTATGGAAGAAGTGGATTCGGTAAATTTTCCCCATATCAGGGGAATATTGACCGAACCCACTTTCTTTCAGAGTTTTTTTTTATAGGATAAGGGTGACAAACGAGCACACAGTCCACCTGATGGTAAGTGGTTGCTGCGGCCCATAGACATCTACATCTATCCTCGTTTGAGAATCAAAATGCAGATGCGTTGTCACCCGTGAGGACTAAGATGGAATGCCTCATTTCCAGTAAAAAGGGCCTCCGGCCACCTGCACTCACCAAGCGAAACGCAGAAGTAAACCTCTACTTCACGCTGGTATTCTGTGAAGTCGTGGTACCACCCCGGTTCGAGCCGGCCCATCCATGCGACAGCAATTCTGCCGCGTGGCTCTACCACTGTTCAAAAGTTCCGGCTACAGTTCTCCTATGGAAGGTTAATGTTCAGCTGTGGACTTTGATAGGCTGCAGTGATAGTGTTAGTAAAGGGAGACGATATAATTTCCCTACTTTCGGGTAAATATCCCGGTATTTGTGTGTATATACAATAAATGATTGTTTATGTGTTCCTCACTTAGGAGTAAAACTTCTGTTTGATATATTCTTCTTCTTTTTCAAAGCACTTTTTAAAAATGAAATCACTTCAACGTTCACAAGTGGACTATTTTCATCCCAACAGCTATAATTGTGTGTTATAATTTCTGTGATGGTAAATCTGTTTATATTTATGTCTCTGATATATTATCAGGTAAATAGAGATAACATCAAATGTTTAGCTGTTACTAACCCCTTTCCATACTCTCCGAGGATATTCTCCTCGGGTACTTTGACGTTGTCGAAGTGCACCATGCAAGTGCCGGAGGCCCGGATACCGAGCTTGTTCTCGGGCTTCGCCACACTCAGTCCCGGAGTATCGCGATCTACTATGAAACACGTGATGCCTTTGTAGCCCTGCGACAATTGCAATAACTGTTAATCACCCCGTTTCATGCCCTGTGTGTCTTATGAGGCGACTGGAAAATTCCAGAAAAATTCTCATGGTCATGGTAGTATAACTATTTCGTTTTTTTTTATAGGATAAGAGTAACAAACGAGCACACAGTCCACATGATGATAAGTGGTTGCTGTGGCCCATAGACATCTACATTTATCCTCGATTGCGAATCAAAATGCAGATGCGTTGTCACCCGTGAGGACTTAAATAGAAGACCTTGTTTCCTAAAAAAAGGGTCTCCGGTTCTCTACACTCATCATACCAAACAGCAGCATTAAGCTGCTATTTTACGACGGTATTCTGTGAGAGCGTGGTCCTTCCCCGGTCGATCCGACCCATTCGTGCTACAACTATACCAGTAATATAGCTGCAGCGTGGCTCTACCACGTAAAGAATAGACGTAAAATACGAAGAATACGGTTAGGGGGAAAAAGGCATCGTGTGACACCGTCGTGCTGGTAAGAACACCATATTCTTACTGAAACGGTTACCGATAACTGTCCTAGGTAGTAGCCTATCTTCAGCGGTGGACTTGCAGTGGGCTATAAACTGTAATGATGATGTGAAGATAATGAGCCCAACATTTCATTGATATGCCGGCGTCCGATACCGATTACACAGATGCCGAATATTGTCCATAATTGTTAGCTGGTCAGGAGACAATTAAAACACATCCTGGTCCGAAAATTAGTAATTTGGGTTTTCGAATGTTAGCATGTAAGACATTCGAACCGAAATTCGCAATTCGCCACAGGGTATCACTTCGCCCTTGGTCATCTAAATATACGGATTTTCTTTTTTATTGTATTTTATATAGTATGTACAGAATTCACACACGATCCCATCTTCACCCCATAAATGTCATTTAAACTCCAATAGATGGAAATATAGTAATCTCCTGCCGATGTTAAATGTCCAGACACATGCGATGGGGAGAGTGGCAAATATAGAATACATTTGCAATCTGGGGTTCTTAGTTCACGCTTACCAAGCATTGGCGGTTGGAGCAAATCCACTACCATGGGGAGAGGTCCATGCCCAGCTGTGAACTTTTATGAACTGATAGTCTCTGTGAAGTCTAAGTCTGAAGATTACAACAAAAATAGTCGACAATTCCTGGTGAAGATCTAGGCTATCGAACGCAGCAAGCAATCTATTCCGTCTTATTATAAAACATGATGTATAAGAATATAATAGAATGTAACGATTTTTATCCAATATTGATTATTACATAAAAGTAAGTAAAGTAAGTAAGTAACTTTTTTATTAACCGCTGGTTCGGAAAATACCTTTGTCGTGGGGAGAACCAGCACGAAACCCAGCGGAATTTTTTTTAATATTGATCGTCTTGGGCTTAAACTATGGTAGGTATAAGAATATCCTTTCAATCATAGAAGTCCCGCGGCGGCACATTCTTCACGTAATTTTACATTTGCTGTCAAATTCGATGCATTACATTTTCTGCCGACTTCCATAAAGGAGACGGTACTCAATTCAAAATTCAAAAATCAAAATAACTTAGTCGGCTGTACAAAATATTTAATTTTAAATTATAGTTAGCATATTTCCTCTGGACTTCCTTTATGTGAAACAGATTTAATTTTTAATTTCTGCTTCGAAATTAGATATTAACTAAAGCATAATTGTTAATTCATTTTAATTAATTTAAATATATGATGTTGTATTCCTATTTGTCTTGTTTTATAATTACATTTCAAATTGCATCACTCTTGAGATAAGCGAAATGGGTCATCGATACTATCCGTGAACTTGTGGCAGACTATGTTTCAGAAAACATATGCGAGTAATCTGGTTTGTTTAGTTTGGATATGAAATTACAAAAATCTATTATGTTATTTAGAGTCGATTATCACCATCAGATAAAAGTCATTCATAGAATAAAATACATAAAACCAAATTAAAAATTACATTTGAATGAATAAAAGAGTTCGATTGTTTCATATTTTACACCGCTTCTGATCATGAAGACCCGGGTTCGAATTCAGCATTAGGTAAGCATGATCGTTTGCCACCGGGATTATTTTGCAATAACCGGCCAAATTTGCAGAGAAGGTTCAGAATAAGTAATATAGGCAAATGATGAAGAGAAATTAATTTAAAAAAAAATCTCAAACATTCTGTCCTTTTTATCCTTTAAATTCAAAATGCGTGGTAATGCATTATTTGAAATGATTTTAATGCGCACGCACACATTCGTAAGGGCCGATCGGTAGGCAAAAACCATGTTGCCCATAAATCGCATTCTATTTGGGATAATTTCAATTAAAAGTAGAAGCCTTATTTACTCGTATTTTCAAAAACTGCAATTACGGTAGTTAGAAAAAATGTACGGTTAACGATAGTTATTTATATATTTGTACTTAAACTTAAGGCTAAGTTCATATGACCGCGCGGTACAAGATCAAAGGAAATGGTAATTATTGTCTACATCACGCGCTCCGATGCGCGCGTAAGATTTTGAGCGTATACTCGTATATGTATAATATGCCGTCATCTGAATGCTCCAACGCGCGGTCATATAAAATTAGCCTTAAATTTAGCTACTTTTTGAAAAATAAGCCTGTATAAACAAAGACGCACTCCTAGGCAGAGAAGTAGTGCTACCACCACATACACAAGCATTATAAGAAAAGTTTATATTATTATTGAACAAACACGTGAACCTACCTTGCTAGGATCGGCATTAGCCATAACCAAGAATACACCGGCGACATCCGAGTTGGAGATCCACATTTTGGAGCCGTTGATGATGTAGTGGTTACCCTCTTTCTTCGCGACTGTCTTCAGCGCGAACGCGTCTGAACCAGACGTGGGCTCGGTCAAGCAGAAACTGCCAGCCTAGAGATAAAACATGTCGGTTAAGTCTATTTTAGTATTTTCATAAAAATAAAGTTACACAATGTAGGTTCCATCGTCAGATATAGGTGTACCCATCATAGCGTCATCGAGGCACCATCCATCAAGGTCGACTGCTGATCCCAGTTCGGGCCAAAAATTACTTATTTGGTTTTTCCGTCAAGACATTGTCAATGGTAGCCCGGGGTCACCATTTTGGCGTTGGTTTTGGATTTGGGGTAAACCCCCTTGTCTCGAAAAGCATGTAGAGGTGTTGGCCCTGCGCCTGATCTCTCTTCGATCGTGTCAGATGGTTACCGTCCCGTTAGACTATGAGTTTTTTTTTATGGAAGAGGGGGTAAAGCGAGCATGCGGCTCACCCGATGGCAAGTGACTACCACCAGAACAAGCGCAACACCAGGGGAATTGCAGATGCGTTGCCGGCCCTTTAGAAAGGATTAAGCTCTTTTCTTGTAGGTACACCCGTGTGTTACCTCATAACTTTTTCCTAGGTGAACCGATTTTGATGATTCTTTTTTTATTTGAAAGCTGGTGCTTCTCATGTACACCCATATAAAATTGATCAAGGTCTAACCAATAGCTTTTTAAGTAACATTGATGATGTTCTTATTTTATTTATATTGAAGTCGGTTGTACAATTTTTTTTTTATTTTCCTCTTGTATCTGTATGTTTAGATTAGATTTAACGATATACGTCCTCGTAGTATCTTTTACGGTTTACAATGGAATAAATAAAGACAATGCCTGCATAATATGTATATTACTAGCTGACCCGGCAAACGTTGTTTTGCCCTATATACCTACATTATTTCTAGGACATATTTTTTACACTTAAAAATCGCGATTAAAAATAGGGGTTGATCGTATAGAAGAGTGAAAATTTGAAGTTTTATGTATTTTGTAATGCTAAATCACAATAAAATAAAAATAAAAAAATTCTCAAAAAAATAAAAAAATATTTAGGGGTGGGTCACCATATTATTTAGGGGTTTGAAAAATAGATGTTGCCGGATTCTCAGACCTACTCGATATGCACACAAAATTTCAGATAAATCGGTTAAGCCGTTTTGGAGGAGTGTGGTAACAAACACCGCGACACGAGAATTTTATATACTTTATATATTAGATTATCAATGTCTATATTATTATGTTCTTCATATTCATATTTATTTGCAGTGATATAATCTTGGGTTACTTATATTATTTTTGTTGAAATCAATGAATATTAGACTTACAACAAACACTTTAGCGGACTTCCTGTCCGAATAGTAGAATATTAGGCAAAAGGATTCTGGCGGGAAGGATATTCAGTGTCTATTCTCTGAAGCTGGGATTGTCTACGAGAAGAAATGAAGTAAGCTACTGCCGGAAAATGAAGAAAAATTATTTCTGCATCATTATCTTCCACTTTAATTACGATAATTCGAGTGCATTTGTCTGATTTTTTTTTTAAATAATATGGAAGTGTATGTACCTAGTACCTACGACTACTTTAATGATTACAAGAAAAAAAATATTATAAGATAAGTAAATATTTTCATTTTACTAATTATCTGACTACAATAAAACCTCTTATTCGGCCGAATACTTCGGTATTAATAATAATAGCCGAATATTTTTTGCAATTCTACCAAATATACTTTTAAGAGGTAGTTATGTTTGCGTGGTAAAATAATTATCTACTTATTGTTCAAAATAATTTGTCGAAGCTGGTAGAAGCATCATTAGTATGCGAAGAATGAATGAAGACAGCCTTTAGCTGATTTAAATTCTGACTGTACTTCACATCACGCTCATTCTATATTATTGTATATAGTATAGGAAACATAGTGCTTGCGTTTTTGTAACTTATAAAATCTATTTTGTTTGGTAAACTTCAGTAAAAGTTAAAAAGATTAAATAATTTTTTTTCAAGACATTAAAGGAAAGTATTTTACCTAACTTATTTTAACTTATTTAACTTTTATTTAACTTATTTTTATATTTACGTGATTACTACACATTAAATACAACTAATTTTACGGACTTTATCGTGTTTGATTTTCCCCTTTTTAATACCCAACCTTTCAGGCACTTTACAGCACCCGGGATAACTGGGAGGACTTAGGAATATATAATGTACACTGTGGACTAAGATGTTTGACGTCTATGTCATAGTTAGCGAAGGCTACCGTCAAATTTTAAATTAATTCCTGGTCCGATCTACGCAGAAAGAGCTTACAGTGTTTTGAAGTCTTGCAGTAGTATGCATCGATTTGGATTTATCCCAAGCAGATAGTAGTACCCAGTCACCCAGCAGGCATTAATAAACGAGAATCTTGTAATGTAAATACACAGTAATCTGGCCGTTACTTAGTAAGCATTGCCAATGCAGGCACAGCCGGCAATCGATGAACACAAAGAACAATGGCAGAAAAATAGTTGACAAAAATTATCGCGTCTAGAAATAAGTTATATATAAAATGAGTTTTATTATTTTTCTATGATTTTTCAAATAAAAATTTATTTGAATTAAAGCCACAGAAAAATACAAACATTTTGGGAATATCAAATGACTTAAATCATTTTACTCTATTCAAGTGTTGCCATTTAGTATATTCATACTATTTTCGTATACACTTTGTAAAACTACCAACTCAACACACAAAATATTTTTATATTAAGTTATTATTAGTAATAACTATACTATCTGTAGTAATAAAAATAAAAGTGATATGGTTGAAAATAAGTCTCTTACAAAGAACTTCCTACAATAATACATTATCTCAATCACAGTACTATGTAACAATTCCATTTAATGTTATGACAACACTAGCTAAAACAAAATGTCCGTTTTTTTACTGGCTTTACGGCTCTGGGTTCTAGCCCTTCTGAGAATGTCAATGACACAAAGACCCTGGAGCCATGCCAGGAATATACATTATACTATGGAAATATATGATAGAGATACAATTATCTAAAAACTCTCAACTATGTATTATGTATTAAGCTAACATCAAACAACCACAGGAACCATGACTTTTCCAAGTGACATAAGACATAACCTAAAATGTTCAAATCTAAATATCTTTTTTTTGACGCCTTTTCAGTACAAAATTCTTTGACAGAGTTATTAAGGGACTGGCGCTTAACATTTTAAGATATTTTTGATATATAGACGCTACCATTCCTTCTTAACTAATTTTATGTATGAAAGTCTGCCATTGTTCTTTGAGGATCTGTCAATACGATTTTTTTAAATTTTAGGATAGCGCTTCTATCCCACACCAGGATGTTCTCCTGTACCGGGGCTTAAAGCGGCGACTAACATTTAGACCCAGAACAATAGACCCGAAACAAAATTGATGTTAGGATCTTGTTTGTATTACAAAAAGAAATATATCAGTAGATTGAAATCGTTTCAAAATTTTTATAATTACAGAAATGTAAATACATAAATAATTTTCTTCGTTTACTATTATATAATATATTACAACTAACTACTGATCATAATATTGAAATAAATTATAATAAATTTAAATACAATACATAATCTCCTACTGCTACTCCTACACTAATGTTTATTACTTACGCAGTTACTTTTTTATAATACAGTGAAACCTGGATAACTGGGACCTAAAGCGTTTCACTGACCAAATAACCTTGTACATGCAGTGTACTGCCGCCCGCTCTCTGCGTACGCCCATTTATCATAGAATTCACACAATTTTTGGAATTAATTTTAATTTAAAAAGAAAAGCGAACTTTAAAAATTAAATAAAACGTGAATAATAAAGATTTTAAATTATCTATCCATTAGTGTAATCCTCAAATGATTAGAGCGTTGCCTTTAGTAACAGATGCATGTAATCAATAATTTTAGTATTTTTTTAAAAGTAGATTTTAAATGTATTTATAACACATAAAATCAAATTAGAACGTGGAATGTGATGATAGGATATCGAACATAAATAATGTGCTTTTAGATGTAGTTTATTTCTATACTTTTTTATTCATTTTAGATTATAAATAATACTTATTTGAAATATCTATTTCATTTACCATTAATAGAGGTGAGGAGGTGAGAATAGACGCTATTTCAGTTATAGAGGTGCGATTATTAAATAAAAAGACGTATTTTGTAAACATTATACATGAGTTGTAATCTTTATTGACAATCAAAAAAACTATTAAACAAAAATAATTAAGCACGTTTTTTATAAACAATACAAAAATGCATACAGAATGCGTCAATCAAAAAAATCTGTTATTTTAGTTTGTCTTTTGGAAGCATCAGCAACATTAAATTCGACACGAACTCCATTGCGCGTCTTTCCACTTTCATAAACGGATATTAACTTTAGTTTTTCACGTACTGATAGCGAGTTAAACCTTCGCTTCGGCATTTTCAAGTAAACATCCGGACGATAGCAAAATCAAACTAAAACTGGTCACTTTTACACAATTAGCCAAGTGCGGAATTTGCGGGAAGAATAAAAATTAGTAAACAAAACGGTCCATACAATATAGTCTCAGTATAAGAGGTAAAATATATTCGCTGTCTCAATTATAGAGGTAATTATTACGAATAAAATCGAAAGAACTAATCCCAGATATAGATGTTTGTTTTGTCCCACTAAAGCTGAACGCACATATGTCCGCACCGTACGCAACGTACGCGCCGTACGCGCCGAGTTTTACTGATGGCCTCGCACATATGTCCGTACGCATCGTCCGCACCGTCCGCAAATCTTTTGTATTACCAACAACTTTTGTAGTTTTTTCCAACCACTGGTGTGAAACAGTACATTGAAATTGATCGCTCGAAATCACTATGGAAAGAAATATAGTAATAGCCTGCTTATTGGCATAGGAAGAAGAAAAAAAAGTTCGGAGAAAAAGAAGATTCTGGATTCATAATATAAATTTAAAAAGGCAATTGTATGGAGAATATGAAGGGGATATACTTTATTTAAAGATTTATTAGGTGATGATGAACGATTTTTCAGATATTTGCATTTAACATACAAGGTACTTCAAGAATTGGTACATGTACTAAAACCATATCTTTCTATGGAAAACTCAAGATTTAGAAGACCAATTGAACCAGAAAAAAGATTTGTTGTATGTTTGAGGTAAGTATTTTTATTGATAATTAAGCAATCAGGTATAATTGGATTTTTGAATTAAATTTAACCATTTTTTTAGTTCAGTATGTAAATAATTAATCACTCAGAATTCATATTGATAACCGATGTAAAAAAAATCAAATTATGTATAATTAATTACGAATTAATTAAGTTATAAAAATACAAAAACTATCAGGTAAGTCGAAACCACCAGTTTTAGTGGAAAATCCACTAAGTTGGCAACATTACACAACACTGAGTATCCACACGCGCCAAACGCGCCGCGTTATATGACGTCATCAGCATTCGTCCTTCGATATCGTATACCTACCGCATTTTATAAAATTCGGCGCGTACGGTGCGGGTGGAGTGTGCGAGGTTTCATATGATTTCATACAACGAATTCTAAAATTTGGCGCGTGCGGCGCGTACGGCGCGGACATATGTGCGTTCAGCTTAACAGAGGTAATTCAGTGCTAGTGTCGGGACCTTAGCATGAATTCCAACTATGGAGGTTTCTCACTTATCCAGGTCCCACTTAACCAAGTTTTATTGTAAATAAGCCTTACTAATAACAGTTTTGTTAAGTCTTTTTCATTTTTCGTTATGCAATTTTGATATTGGTTCCCTTTTTAATTATTGTTTTTTTAATTAATAGGTTTTAATAGATAAAATCTTAGGTATGTCGTGTTAGATACAGCTTCTTTCCTGCCTAGGCGGCTTTTCGTATTAATACCGGCCATTATCTCTCAGCTGCACCCAATAAAGTTTTGAGGCATTTCTCAGACACATTGTATCTGTCTGACATAACGATATCTAGGTCAAAGCTAGTGAGTGCCTTTGTCTACGCTGTTTTTTTATAAAAGTAAGGGTGACAAACATGCACAAAGTTTAATTGGTGGACGAAGAAAACATGTCTTGTTACCAGCATAATTTATAATTCAAAATTAAAAATTTTGTACAGCCGACCTCAATATAAACGACTTCAATATAAGTTATTTAAGAATAACTCAATAACCATTGGTCTGACCTTGATCAAATTCATATAGAACCACACGAGAACTATCAGCTTTCATATAAAAAAAGAATCATCCAAATCGGTTCACCCAGTACAAAGTTATGAGGTAACACACATAAAAAAACATACAGTCGAATTGAGTACCGTCTCCTTTTTGGAACTCGGCAGAAAATCCAATGTCACGATGTTCGTCCACGCTAATCTCAGAAACCGCAAATGTGTACTGCTTGCTCCAACTTGAGAGATAGGATAGTTTTTACATCGATAAGTAAGTATTAAACATTTTATCTTAACCCTTAATATTTTTTTATTAAGCATTTAAGGATTTTTATACGACAAATGGTCATGGGAAAGGACAGACCAACGTCTGCATGGCCAGCTAGTACGTTTGAAGAATGTGCTGCGAACAATATTTAACGGATTTGGGCATTTATCTTAGGAGATAAAATCAGCCTCTGCAATTTTTGACAGCTATCACATAGCAATAGGATGCTGCGACCCAAAAAGAAGATATCTATATTATCTAGATAGATATAAGGATATCTACTACCCCATATCACAGAATAAATAATAGCCCGTATCGTCCCGTAAGTGTTGTAAGAAGTGACAACAGTGGCAAAGCAGAAGATTAGCAGCAGCGTCTTCCTAAGAACAACTAATAGGTCAAAAAACTGTGGTTGCCAACCTGTCTGCCAAATGTGGCAACTATGGCAAGAATCCTCCCCTCTATGAGCCATTGGAGGAGGCCTATGTTCAACAGTGGACTTTGATATGTTGTAATGGATTTTCGTAAATTACTATCATAACACACAGGCACGCACGCGCACACACATGATAAAGACACGCTCGTATGCACAGATGCTAATATACCTACATGTGGTAAAATTAAAAATGTTGTACAACCGACTACAATATAAATTATTAAGGATAACTCAAAACTACTGGTCAGACCTTGATCATTTTTATATGGGACCAAATGAGGTGCACCAGCTTTCAAACAAAAAAAAGAATAATTGAAATCTGTTTACCTAGAAAAAAAGTTATAAGGTCACACACATAAAAAACATACAGTCGAATTGAGTACTTCCTTCGTTTTGAAGTTGGTTAAAATGAAGGTTATGAATTCTCTTCCAACGCCACGTCTTATTCCTATTTATTAATTCTGAATCCATTTGCCAAGAATTCGCAACATTTACAATTTATTTTTGCGTCGCTGATATTTTTGCGAACAGCCATGCATTGAGTAGAATAAAAGGCATGTTGAATTTGACACGCTAAACAATTTTAATAACAGGACTATGCTTTGGAGGGACTGTATTGATGACTAGTGAACCGCCCCGGCTTCGCACGGATGATTTCTGGATCTCGACAACAGCGCCACCTATTAGGTCCAATTGTGAATCTAAATCATTCAGGGACCCACTCAAAAACACACAAAAAAATTCATTAATACCTATCGGTAAAGCCGATTTCGAGTTTTAGCGAAAATAACGGACAGCAATTGATTTATATATATATATATATATATATATATATATATATATATATATATATATATATATATATATATATATATAGAGGTAATAATGAATTTAAATAAAATAAAAAAACCTTAAATACGTATTACCATAGAGTAATACCAAAGATGATACATTATCAGGCACGTTACAAAAATAAGTAACAGTTTTTTTATTTGCAATTTTTTTAATGGAACACTATTTGAATAATGCTATACTGAAACCTGAATATAAACTGAACATTTACATAAATATAATATTAAGTTTTTGTGATTTGTTATTTGATATGGTTTATATTATATCGTCGACAGATTGTATGATTCATTACTACACAAACATTAGCAAACCAAAGAGCGCTCGCTGGTTTGCGAATGCCGAAAGCAAATTAACAACAATACTTCTATCTGCGACATTGCCCAAGGACCCAGACGCACCGTAACATTCTAACGTTGATATTACTTGCAAGATGAATTTATGTCGTTGACAATGACAGCAAGTCATTAATTATCGATCTAATTCTACGATCGGACTACGATAGTAAATTGTAAACGTCATTTTGGTTTCATGGACTTTTACAAAATGTCGAGGTACTTTACATTCCTTTTTTGCCGACTTCCAAAAAGGAGACGGTACTCAATTCGAGTGTATGTTTTTTTTAATGCGTGTTACCTCATAACTTTGTACTGGGTGAACCGATTTCGATGGTTCTTTTTTATACGAAAGTTTCTTTGATTTTGTCCTGTATCGTGTGGGGAGTTTATAAACATAAATTGCACCAGGACAAACATCCCGGCCGGGAACAATTATTATTTGTAAGGCCGTATAAATACTTGTTCCGTGCTGGATTTGAACCCGCGGCTCCCAGCGCTGCGACTGTTTGATAAGCCACTGAGCCACGAAGCATTCTTCGGCATTTCACAAACTAGCGTACCTTTTTAATAACACTAGCGAGTGTTTGTAAAGTTCAAATCGTTTAAATATCTCATTGATGAATCACATGCAGAAAGTAAATCTGTGACGTATGGGCTAGACGTTAGTACCAGTGCGAAGGTGAGGATCGTGCGTGGCTTATCATTGATTGTTATCATTGACTGATTTCACAGGCGTGCGGTGTTTCCATTGTTGTCCACTTTTCACACATAAGAACTAAACAATTTGCTCCGTCTTTTGTAATGCGTACAGGAAAGGATAACAATGTATGTTTTCAAGGCCAGCGTGAATAGGCTTTTATTGCGTTTTTTTTAAATAGAATAATTAGACATCTACATTTATCCTCAATTAAGAATCAAAATTCAGATGCGCCGCCACCCCTAAGGACTGAGATGGAACGCTTCGTTTCCAGTAAAAAGGGTCTCCGTTTCTCTATACTCACCATACGAAACACAGCAGCATTGATTTGCTATTTTACGCTGGTATTCTGTGAGAGCGTGGTCCTTCCCCGGTAGAGGTGACCCATTCATGCTGCAACCACAATATGCACAGCATGGCTCTACCACGTTAGTGCGATACCAGCTGGGATTGTAGTCATGCACTGACTAATACGAAAAAAAATCAACCTCGCGAAGTCAGGCTGAGCCGCTAATGTCTGTATAAATTAATAATTTAAAATTAAAAATTTTGTACAGCCGACTTCAATATAAGCGACTTCAATATAGGTTATTTAAGAATAACTCAATAACCATTGGTCTGACCTTGATCAAATTCATATGGGACCCCACGAGAACTATCAACTTTCATATAAAAAAAGAATCATCCAAATCGGTTCGCCCAGTACAAAGTTATGAGGTAACACACATAAAAAAAAACATACACTCGACTTGAGTACCGTCTCCTTTTTGGAAATCGGCAGAAAAGATAAGCCGCATTATTACTTATTATCCTTTCGTACACTAAACCGGATTTGCTCGGGGTGAACCGGATTTGCTCGGGGTTCTTGACATCGTACGTACTTTTGTCCTGTCTCCGATTTCACTGATGTAGATAAATTACAGTACAAATTTTTCAACGTGCTCTTTATAAATGATTGTTTTGTTTTTTATCGTATTAGCGGTAAATTTTTTTTTTTGTGTGTGTTTTAAAGTGACAAACGACGTCGAAACGTCATCCTGATGGCAAGGGGCCACTGCAGCCCATGGACACCTGTAACTATAATTTAAAATTAAAAATTTTGTAGAGCCTACTTCAATATAGGTTATTTAAGAATAACTCAATAACCATTGGTCTGACCTTGATCAAATTCATATAGGACCACACGAGAACTATCAGCTTTCATATAAAAAAAGAATCATCGAAATCGGTTCGCCCAGTACAAAGTTATGAGGTAACACACATAAAAAAAAGCAAAAAAACATACACTCGAATTGAGTATCTCCTTTTTGGAAGTCGGCAGATAAACCAAAAAGGCGACAGATACGTTATCACCTCTGAGGCCACAGTATAATTACATAAATTACACTGGCACTCCATACCTTTCGGATCAAAATACAGCAGTGTACCGTTGCTTGTAGGTAGAAAAAGAGGGTTGTTCCTACACAGATGAACGTCTAAACATAAAACTCGACTAACTAGGACTCCCTAACACCTATAGCAGCTGTCTACCTAATGTCTGCCTTTCTATGCTTTACGTGGGTTTTTCAACATGAAGGCAAGAATTAATAGGCTTTTCTTGAACTAAGCCGTTGCGTTTTATTATGAGAGCTACATCACCGAATGTACTCTATTAATTGCTTAATAATGTCGAAAATAATTAGTAAATTAAAATTTTTGTCACAACTGACTTCAATATAAATAAAATGAGAACATCATCAATGTAGTCGAAGTCAGTTAAATACGCATAATTAAGAATAACTCAAAAAGTATTGGTCAGATCTTGATCAAATTTGTATGGGACCACGTGAGATGTACCAGCTTTTAAATAAAAGAATCATCAAAATCGGTTCTTCTAGAAAAAAGTTCCGAATTACCACACTTAAAATAAAATAAGAAATACAGTCGAATTGAGAACCTCCTCCTTTTTTGAAGTCAGTTAAAAATAAAGAGAGGTTACATTTTTTCGTGGCAGACCAAGCTTACTTCTGGAACAAGAACGGCTCCGCTCAGTCCACTGGGATGACAACGCTTCTGCATTCGGATTCTCAATCGAGGATATAATATGTATGTTTCTAAAAGTCTCAGTATCCAATTACCAACTGGTTAGGTGAGTGCGTTCCTTTACCAACCTTACAATTATAAAAATCTAATCGCACATAAATCAACATAGATTTTAATAGAACATAAATACAAGCGAAAAACGTTACTCTCCTTTTAGAGCAATCAGCTAAAAATATATTATAGATTTATTGCAAGCTTAAAATAGTAATAAATAAAAATACAAGTAAGTTCTTTAGCTCCTTGCCTAAGGAGGTAAAGAAGAGAAGGAGTTATCCTCTCTCGAGTCGCCGTGGATTAGTGCGAAAGCGTTCTCGTAGTCCTGATAATATACAGCGATGGAGGAACACCGTGGAGTTTTAGTCAGTAAGAGACTGACATAACTCGTCCTTGGCACTAAAGGCGCAACCCCAAAAAAATATTATTAAAGCTCTGATAGAAACCTAAACATATCGCATACTTACGTATTCCGTGCAAAGTTTAGTCAAGTACTTTTTCTTCTGCTCCTCTGTGCCAAGTTTCATGAACAGCGAGTTGACTAGGGTGTTGTGTATGTCCACATACGCGGCCACCGCAGGGTCGACCCTGGACAACTCTTCCACCACTAGCATCATAGTGAGGAAACCGCAACCAGAGCCGCTGTATTCAGCCGGTGTTTCTATGCCCATTAGCTGTGGACGAAAGTTTTTGGATTAGGGTCCTGCTGGGAATGATTTTGTAAAAAGGGTTAATAAAAAAATTATTAGTTATTAATTTAATAAAAATAAATATAAGTAATAAAAAATATCACCTAACCCATATTGTCTCGTAGGTGTCGTAAGAGGAGACAGAGGAGGATCGTATATATATATATATATATATATATATATATATATATATATAATATACATATAAACAGAAGGTGGGCAGCAGCGACTTCTTGATTACAACTAAAAATTATAAAAACTGCGGTTTCCAAACCGCCTCAGGTTCAGGCCTTTATCTGTGTGATTGTAATTCGTCAGTATTATACCAAAAACGTAATTTAAAATTCAAGTACCTATGTAATATTTTTTTCTTTAAAAAAGGCTGTGATATGTACAACCTAAAACGCGTTTGTTTGATTCATTGTTGCATATAAACGTAATACACTGCGTTTTTAACAGTGAGTTTTAGAGTCACGCGGCCTGAACCCGCCCTCTCTATGAGGCAATCTATGGGGTAGGCCTGTTTAGCAGTGGACTTTTATATGCTGTAATGGACGGATGTATAGAAGATAATCTACCAGGAGGATATGACCCACTGAGAGGTGAAATTATTAAATTAACAGTAACATTACAACTGTGGCAAAATCCTTCCTATGAGGCAATCTTTGAGAGAGGCTTTTATTTAGTAGTGGACTTTTATAGGCTATAGGGTACAGAATAAAAACAGAGAGAGGGATGGGCAAAGTTTCTCCCCAAATTCAAATCTTCCCTGCACGTTGTAAAAAGTCAAGTTACAGCCTATTCATATCCCACAGTTGGACACAGCCCTCCTCTCCGTTCAGCGAGGGTTATAAAGCAATTTCTCCACTGCGCTGGTCCAGTATGTGCTGACGGATTTCACAGGACCTGGAAATATTTTACTCCTCAGACTTGCAGGTTTCCTCACAGAAGAGGCATTCCATCTTAGCCCATAGAGATAACAACGCATTATGTAGCTTTATTTCTTTGAAATTAGCTGCAATTGTACATGGTTACCAGTAAGTGTGTAGAAGCCACTGGTAAGTTCGTTTGTCACTTCAGTTTTATTAGCAAGGGCAATGGTTAAAACAGTGATTAAATAAACCCAACTGCGTAACTTTTTTTATTAGGTCAAGGGTGTCAAACGAGCACACAGTCCACCTGATGGTAAGTGGTTGCTGTGGCCCATATACATCTATATCTATTCTAGATTACGAATGAAAATGCAGATGTGTTGTCACCCGTGAGGACTAAGAATGCCTCGTTTCCGGTAAAATGGGTCTCCGGCTGTCTACACTCACCATACGAAACACAGCAGCGTTAAGCTGATGTTTCGTATATTTTACGCTGGTATTCTACTACTATGGTATTATAATAATAGTACAACTATACTACTATTATAGCTGCAGCATGGCGCTACAACGTAGTTTACGGAAAAGCGAAAAAATTTTGTACTCTATTATATATTTTATGTCACTTCCACAATTAAGACCAATCTAACGATACACTCTATGCTAAAATCCGACAAGGCGTTTAGGCTATAGAGCATTCCAAAGAAATAGACATATGTACTTATGTACAATCGAAAAACATTACCCTCTTTCAGGAGTAGTCGGGTAAAGAAAACTATGCTCATTATGTTAGATACGTACTCCATTATCGAACAGCATCTGTCTAATGCTGTCATCGATTTTATGCTCGTCTTCCATTTTCTTCACTAGAGGCGCGATCTGTTCAGTGGCTAGTTTCCTAACTGGAAGAAAAAAATGGTCTTTAGTAAAACACAAAACGCATTTATCTTACGATGAAATGTATTTTTCAAATGCCAGTCATACTATCACATATGGAGGGTAGAGAGAGGTAAGGAAGACTATCTTATTATATGAAAAAGTCGCCAGCTGGGAACTATAAATAACAGTTCAAAAACCTTCCACAATGGCGCTAGCGTAGATAAAGGGTATGGTATGAATGCAGCAATTGTATAATGATTTCTTATATTTACGCGAACACTACACATTGAATAAAACTACTTTTGAGGATTCTATCGCATTTAATTATCTCGTTTTTTATTGATTCCCGACGTTTCGGGTACTTTACAGCACCCATGGTCACGGGGGACTGAGTCCATAAATAATCAATCAATAAAAAACAAGATAATTAAACGCGGTAGAATCCGTAAAAGTAGCTTTATTCAATGTAGCAGTTGCAGATTTTTTTATAGGTATATATATTTTTATATGTGACAAACGAGCACATATTTCACCTCATGGTAAGTGGTTGCAGTGACCTATAGACATCTACATCTATCCTAAATAAAGAATCAAAATTTAGATGCGTTGTCACCCGTGAGGACTAAGATGGAATGCCTCTTTTCCAGTAAAAAGGGTCTCCGGTTCTCTACACTCACCATACGAAACACAGCAGCGTTGAGCTGCTATTTTACTCTGGTATTCTGTGAGAGCGTAGTCTTACCCCGGTCGAGCCGACCTATTCGTGCTACAACTATACTACTAATCAGTTATTGAGTTTTTCCATGAAGAAATTCTCAGTAGCTGCCCGGAGTCAGGAAGTTGGCGGTGTTTCACCCCCGTGCCTCGGAAAGCACGTAAAGCCGTTGGTCCTGCGCCTAATCTCTCTCCGGTCGTGACGGTTTACCGTCCCATCGGGCTATGAGAGTGAGGGAATAGAGAGTGCAGCTGTGCTTGCGCATACACTTGGGCACTATAATCCTGTCCTGCGCCGATGGCTAATCTCTGTTGAGACTGGCCGCCGTGGCCGAAATTCGGTCTGGAGGACATTATTATACTACTAATATAGCTGCAGCATGGCACTACCACGTGTATCGATTGAAGTGTGCCGAGTTATAAAATGTAATTTTTTTAACTAGAATATTTAGTTACAGTACAGTACCTACACAAAACTTCAACTATTAACGTAGTCCAAAAATATTTTTTTAAATATAACCTAAAACGTGGAGATTGATTTTATCTGCCGACTTGCAAAAAGAAGACGGTACTCAATTCGACTGTATGTTTTTTTTATGTGTGTTAACCTCATAACTGTTTACTGGGTGAACCGATTTCGATGATTCTTTTTTTATTTGAAAGCTGGTACTTCTCGTGTGGTCCCATATGATCACGGTCAGACTATTAGCTTTTGAGTTATTCTTAATAACTTATATTGAAGTCGGCTGTACAAAATTTTTAATTTTTAATTATTTTTGTGAACTTCAAACTGTTATAAAACGTGTAAAAATAGGCCAAATTAATTTTTCTGTTTTTAAAAATACCCTGATGCTATTGTAGAGCCACCCTAATTAACACATTTCTACGGACACTTTTTCATACACATAGATAGTCCTCCTTACTTTTACTTTCCATACTATCACAGATAAACCGACAGAGGTCGAGAAAACTATCCAAGACCGCTGAACCTAACAAATATGATAGGGAGTTACGGAGAGGGAAGCCAAAATGTAAATTTTTCTCCAAATGCCAGTCTCACCCAGTACACAGATAAACTTAACGAGGATCTGGCGATCGACTTGTATAAAAATCCATTCAGGAACCCTAATCCTAACAAAGACTGGTGACAGGGAGTCAGGGAGGGGTGAGCAGGTATTATACGTTTAGATTAGTCCTCCTGCAACCATGGGTGCTGCAAAGCACGCGAAATTTCGGGTATAATAATATAAATAGTAATAAAAGTATCCTCCAGACTGAATTTCGGTCATGGGCGGCCAGTCTCCACGGAGACTAGCCATCTGCTTAGGACAGGATTATAGTGCCCAAGTATATGCGCAAGCACAGGTGCACTCTCTATTCCGTCACTCTCATAGTTTGTTGAGACGGTAAACTGACACGACCGGAGAGAGATCAGGCGCAGGTAGGGTTACCAGATCCCACAATGAGTTTTCCTGGCAATATACCTGACATTTCAATAAATTTCCTGACATTGACGCAGAGGCACCAAATAGTGCGAGAGCTGGCAGACATTTTTGGGTAGGTATTTGACAAGTTTTCAGGACGCCTCAAATACCTACACAAAAATGTCTTTTTTATAGGATAGGCTTTATTTAAAAATTCCTGACAATTTCAAATTTTTCCTGTTTCCCTGACAGAGAGCTAAAATTCCGGACATGTCAGGAAAATTCCTGTGATAAACCTAGGCGCAGAAGCAACGGATAAAGCCGTTGCTTTTTTGTTAGAGCTGGTATTTAAATCACCATAAGCAAAATAATAGCCAGAAGATTGGATGAGAAGTATCATTTACGCATGGTAGATCCATTCTGCAGCTATACCAGCAGTATAGTTGTAGCACGAATGGGTCGGATCGACCGGAGAAGGATCAAGCTCTCACAGAATACCAGTGTACAGCAACGGCTTTATGTCTACTGGACCGCCGAGGTAGTTACGTCGGGTATACATATATAAAATGGAACGCAATAAAAGCAGCAATAATTAGATTTATCTATAACTGGATCGATCAGTGTTGGATCACGCTCTTACAAAACCCCAGTGTAAAGTAGTCGCGTAGTGCTGCTGTGTTTCATACTGAAGATCCATTTTATTAATGACTTCGCCTTAGCTTCTTCAGAGTGAAATATATTAATTTATATTTTGTCAATTTTTCGTTTTTTTTAAAAAATGGTTCAAGTTTTGTGGGATTAAATAAAGCCTAGATTCTCTATCAGTTCGATAAGTTTCACCAAAATCATTTCAGTCATTAGAAAAATAAGCCCGGACAGAGCGACGGACAAAATTTTCAAAATGGTTGTTTATGTCTTAATAGCCTGCAAATAACCTCCCCCCCCCCTCTCAAATTAAAAGAAGCCAGTTATTTCAATATTACAGACAGTCACTTCAATAGTATTTATATGCATTATTAGAAATATATGTTTAAAGGAGGCATTTTTCATATTTGTTTTGATATGTGACAGCTTTTTAATTTTCATACGATGATTGATAAACTTGGACTTTATAAAAAAATATAAGCAGATTTTTTTAAATTATTTACATAATATTTATAACTCGCAATATGATAATATTATGATAAATATAATACTTATTTACTTATTACGTTTCATTCTTTTACTAATTATTTATTTAATGGTATAAATATAATGCTTACAAATAAATGTAGTTATCGTTTTGTTTATGTAAATATAGTCAAAGATAAACGATATGTTGAATGTGATGTAATGATATACATATTTCATTTAGTACTCCCGTTGATAGATGAAAAGTGAAGAAATATTTCTGTTGTTGAGCGAAAATAACAGTGGTAGAGCCAGCAGCTTTATTATGGTTGCAGCACGAAAATGAAAGAAAATAACGAATAAGAATTTAACAATATATAATAATTTATATGTCTTCCAAATAGTACTTCGAAATCTTTTAATTAATAAGGTGCGAGAGGATAATATGGTCACCTTAAGCTTTGCCGCCCTATAAAACCAAAACTAGAAGGAGAACAGAGACAAAAACACAAAGTCGTATACTATAAGTAATATATTAAGAAAAAAATGACAAACAAAGATAAGCAATAATTAGGAACACTTATACACGAAAAATCAACATAAAAAAAAACTAACTACTCTACAAAATACTAAAGTTGACAAAAATGATTACCTACAATGTCAAGGGTCAAAATGGCGTCGATAAAGCAGCGCCCTTTTGATCTTTTATTATTAGATTGACTGATGAAGAGCTATCGTATCACAGAGCCATCTATGCAAACAAGGCTGTAGTTTTTGAGTTATAAGAAAGTAACTATATTAATCGGATAACCATATTCCCTCACGTACCATACATCAGCCTTCCAATTTTACTATTTCACCCAAATCCTTAACGCATTCTTGAGTTGACCCAAAGAGACACTGCTGCGGTGAAAATATCCACTCCAAGTTTTTCCAAAAACATCTGGTCTTTTGACTATCGTTTTCAGTTTATCTTGCCGCGTATCAAACAAATAAACCGCTAAGCACATTTAAATACGTGTAATGTTTTTATCTTTGTTATTTTACGCATATTATCTATGTAAAACAGCCACCCACACGTACGTTGTGCTTTATCAACGGTTGCCAAGTTTCGTTCGTGACATTGAAACTTAAAGTTATCTAGAAAAACTTCAACATGTGTGATACGAATAACAACGATAAGAAACTCAAATAGGGGGCATGCGCTTGTTTCTTACTTTATTTAAGACGCATGCCGTTTTTTTCTTAAGGCAGGAATGAATAAGGGTGAAAAACTAGCACACAGACCACTTGATGGTAAGTGGTAAGTGCACGCTGTAGCCCGTAGACATCTATATCTTAATTATCGACTAGCGATCGCCCCCGACTTCACATGGGTGATTTCTGGATCTCGACAATGGCGCCACTTACCGGGTCCAATTTAAATGTGTTTAAACTATCCAAGGACCCACACATAGATAAACAAAATAAATTATCAAAATCGATCCAGCCATTTTCCAGTTTTTGCGTGACTAACGGACAGCAATTGTTTTTTATGTATGTATAGAGATTCTACTTCGATTCAGAAGCAAAAAGAGTTGTCACCCCTGAGGACTAAGCTGGAATGCCTCGTTTTCAGTAAAATAATGTCCGGTTCACTACACTCACTATATGAAACACTGCAGCATTATGCTTGATTTTCGATGGTATTCTGTAAGAGTGTGGTCCTTCCCAGGCCGAGCCAATCCATTCGTGCTACAAACATAATGTTATTGCAGCATTTTATGGTGAGAAACGAGCACACAGTCCAATTGATGGTAAGTGGTTGCTGTGGCCCATCGACATCTACATCTATCCTCGACTACGAACCAAAATGCAGATAGATGCGTTGTCACACGTGATGAATAAGATGGAATGCCTCGTTTCCAGTAAAAGGGGTATCTGGTTCTCTATACTCTTCATCCGAAACAAAGCAGCGTTAAGCTGCTAATTTATGTTGGTATTCTTTTTTATATGATAAGGGTGACAAACGAGCACACAGTCCATCTGATGATAAGTGGTTGCTGTGGCCCACAGACATCCACAACTATCCTCGATTACGAATCAAAATGCAGATGCGTTGTCACCTGTGAGTACTAAGATAGAATACCTCGTTTCCGGTAAAAATGCTCCCCGGTTCTCTACACTCACCATACGAAACACAGCAGCGTTAAGCTGCTATTTTACACTGGTATTCTGTGAGAGCTTGAACCTTCTCCGGTCGATCCGACCCATTCGTGCTACAACTATACTGCTGGTATAGCTGCAGAATGGATCTACCATGCGTAAATGATACTTTTAAACGGCTCGCTATGGCGGGGTCCAATCTCCTGGCTATTATTTTGCTTATGGTGATTTAAATACCAGCTCTAACAAAAAAATTTTAAGGTATACGATAAAGTTTCCAGCCTGTGTGTTTCTTTTTATACATTTTATGTGTATAATACACATATGGGCTATGCTCGGGGTTTCTCTGCATGAACTTAGAAATGAGGATATCCGCAGTAGAACCAGAGTAACCGACATAGCCCAACGGATTAGTAAGCAGAAATTGCAATGTGCCGGCCTTATTATAGTTCGAAGAACCGACAACCGATGTGGAAGAAAGGTTTTAGAGTGGCAGCCTCGTATCGATAGACGAAGTGTAGGGCGACTTCCCACTAGATGGAGTGACGACCTTGAAAGACATGCAGGAAGTCGATAGATGCAGGCGGTTCAGGGCCGTGCTTTGTGGCATTCCTTGGGGGAAAACTATGTTCAGCAATGCACTTGTGACGGGCTGTAATTACTTCTATCTGAGGGTATATTTGAAAAATCTAGGTTGCATCGAATCAAATACCTATGCCGTGGTTGCTGAAACTAGCGAAACACTGCTACATGTGTGTCAATAAAAATTTTCCCTAAGACCGGTGTTTAGTGAAAATCTAGCGCTTAAAATGACCCTTAATTTATACCGTTACATCCTATGAAAAAGTCCACTGCTGAACATAGGCCTCCCATATAGATTGTTCCATTGAGGGGATATTTGAAATGGTAGCCACGCATGGCAGCCGGGTTGGCGTTCGCAGCTTAGCATTTTTAGTTGTTATTAGGAAGTCGTTCATTTCTTTATTTTCTTCTGCCTCATGGTGCGAAATTAGGTAGGTTTAACACCGCTACCACACAGCGAGAAGCAGAGTCTCTTCCTTCGGCTTTGTCGCTTGTTTAGTACGACACGTGTAGGGTGAGCCTAGGATTAGGTGGTCATAGCCTACGGACGTGAGCGACTCATCCTCCAGAGTCGGGAAGTGACGCCCTAGGCGAAGGTTTATAGACCAAATTGGCGATATATTGAAAATGGGCCAAATTAAGAGTACCCTTAACCGATGTACGCGTAAGTATATGGATGTGGAGGAGGCGAGAGAGGTGTGTCAGGATCGTGCTAAATGGAAGTCCGTAGTCTCTGCCTACCCCTATGGGTGACAGGCGTGAGTGTTTATGTTTAATGTTATGAAGACGCTGCAGCTCATATTCCGTTTCGTTTCCCTCAGTCGCCTCTTACGACACCCACGGTTCGATTTGGGGTAGTGGATATTCTTACACGGACACTACACGGTCATTTATCATAGTAAACTGAAACTTGAGTCTAAACTTTAAATTAAGGTCTGTTTTTATCCATTACTTTTCGGAAATCATCCCCGTGGTCGAAGGGATGGCGGTTGGTCATGAGTATAAAAATAAAACATGTTTTTTGTTTAGTAGTTGTTTACTAAATTACTGATAAACAAAGACTGGTTTTACTGTCATATGCATATTTTCTATTTGCACACACAGCACGAAGCCGTTGATAAATAAGTATTAAGTATACACGATATACTATACGGCAACCTTCACGTCATGACAGGTATTTACCAAACGTATATATATGTAAACAGTAATATACACATTGTTTAAAATAGTTATGATTATACTCGTAAACGTTCATTGTTTTGAAAAAAAACAAAGAAAAACATAATGTTTTTTTATTCATTACAGGCTGCTAAGGTCCACTGTTGAGCATAGGCTTCACCTTAGATTGCCTTATAGACATGGTAGGTCAGGGAGAATTATGGTAACTCCATGGTAACTCAGGCGCTTAGCGCTCGCTGTTTTCACTGTACGCGAGGAGGAGGAGGAGTTTTCAATCCCCGCCGGCACCAATGAAATTGTAAAATGCAATTTTAATTGCTGACTTGATGAAGAAAAGCATAGTGAGGAAACTAGCATGTCTAAGAGAAAAATATTTGGAAGACTAGTAAAGTCCGCCAACACACGTTGGGGAAGAGCGGTGGACATTTAGGCCCGTGCCAAGATAGACTGTAACTTTACTTTTAACTTTATAGATTGCCTCATAAGGAGGATTTTTGCAATAGTTGCTACACTTGGCCAGCGGGTTGGCAATCGCAGTTTTATTTTCTAGTTGTTAAGTTGCTATCAGGGTTTGTTTTTTTTTCCTTCTGACGCCTCATTATATGGCACTTACTACACGGATGATTAAATAACATAATATTAATGACAATACTAATACCTATTAATATCTGTTTGGATGTTTGTTACTCAATCACAGAGAAGCCATGTCATGGACACGTAGGATACTCTTCTAAGATAATTTTATCTGGCCCTGGCGAAGCTGCGGGCAGAAGCTGGTATATTATATATAGAAGCGTATAATTTTATATAATTGCTTTAAATTTATTTATTTATTAGAAGATCCACAGCCCTAATTACAATGTAAATGAACTTAAGAAATAAACTTACAGCCAATAACGGATCTACTTTATACATTTTTTAACTTAAGTTAATAGACCGACAATCAATAAGTTTGAATAGACCGACAATCAATAAGTTTGACTTGTTTGAGTTTAACTTGGTAAGCGCTAGATTTCTCTCCGGTCATGTCGGATTTCTGTCCCATCGGACTGTGAAATGGAGAGAATAGAGAGTGCACCTGTACTTGCGCATAAACTCAGAGATTATAATCTTGCGCAGATAGCTATTCTCCGTTGAGACTGGCGACCGTAGCCGACTACTAAACCATTGTTTAGTTTGCTGTTCACTTAGCGGTTAGTCATGCGTCTACCACTTGAGTATACCACGTTTAGAGGCAAAACACGTATCGTAAATGTTTATATATAAAAATTACGTGTCACGTTGTTTGTCCGGGATGAACTCCTAAACTACAGAACTGATTGCAATGAAATTTCGCACACTGTGTGCAGTTTGATTCAACTTGAGAGATAGGATACTTTTTTTTAAGTGACCTTCAATATTTTTTTATTGCGAATTGAAGGATTTTTTCATAGGATGGGCCGTCGGAAAGAGCAGAACAACGTCTGCCTGGCCAGCTAATAATATAATATACTAAAGGAATTACACACAAGATTATTATTTATTAAAGTCGAGTTAATATTTCCCTAACTAGCCTCGGGGCCTTTACTAGCTAGGGCTACTAAAGCGAAGTGGTCTCACTTTACTAGCCTCCTAATATGGAATTTATACGTATAGTTATATTATGGTTGTAGCTCTAATGGACTCGACTAGCGAATGACTATGCTCTCACAAAATACCTGCGTAAAAAATATGGTGAGTGTAAAGTCCTTAGGGGTGACAAGGCATCTGCATTTTCATTCTTAATAGAGGATAAATGTAGACGTCTATGGACCGCAGCACCCACTTACAATCAGGTGGACTGTGTGCTATAATAGTTAGTCACACTTATTTCTATTTTTTTTATATAGGATTAGGGTGACAAACGAGCACACAGTCCACCTGATGGTAAGTGGTTGCTGTGGCCCATAGACATCTACATCTATCCTCTATTACAAATCAAAATGTAGATGCGTTGTCACCCGTGAGGACTAAGATGGAATGCCTAATTTCCAGTAAAAAGGGCCTCCGGCCACCTGCACTCACCAAGCGAAACGCAGAGGTAAACCTCTACTTCACGCTGGTATTCTGTGAGGTCGTGGTACCACCCCGGTTCGAGCCGGCCCATCCGTGCGACAGCAAAAGCTGCCGCGTGGCTCTACCACTGTTAAAAATTCTATATTCTATAAAATATTATTACTATATTGCATTATTGCGATATCCAATAGAATATCGACTTTTGATTGCATGGTGTTCTGAACGAAATAATTACATTATTTGAATTTCAAAATTTTTAATCGCTTTATTTTGCTCTATATTTTTCGGTAAAACATGGACGATGAATAAGTCAGCCGGTGTATGAAGTTTGTGTCGCAATATTAACATAAATAAATAAATAAAATTGAAGTGTCTGTTTGTAATGTCAAAATTACGGCTTTTTACTAAATGCATATGAAAGTATATACGATATTTATAACAAAAACATAATTTTTAAAATTTTTGTATGTTTGTCGGTCTGTCTGTTTGTTCCGACTAATCTCTGAAGCGGCTGGACCGATTTTGACGGGACTTTCACTGGCAGATAGCTGATGTCATAAGGAGTAACTTGGGCTATTTTTATTTTAGAAAAAGAATTAGGGTTCCGCGCAAAAAAAACTAAAACCCCAAATAACACGCGGGCGAAGTCGCGAGGAGCAGCTAGTAAATAATTAAAATTAAAATAATTAAAACCCCCAAACAAAAAGAGCTGATGATGTCTTGAAACATAGCTAAGAACACTCTCGATTAAGTTACCTTTCAAACAAAAACACTTACCTAATCAAAATCGGTTCATCCTTTCAAGAGCTATGATGCACAGATACACATATACACAGATAGACACTAAAAACATATAACACCCCTCTGTTTTTTCGGGGGTTAATTAAAAAATCAGATTAAAGTACTTTGAAGAACATTACAAATAAAGATATTTTTCTTCAGCTTTGGGGTCTTTCAACAACACAGGCTTTGCTTACTACAACACTTATCACTTTGCCTATGTTAAGTGTAGTAGTAAGCAGTAATGTACTCAATTGTAGACGATGTTCCTCAAACTAGGTGTAGGTAAGTGTATTATTATTTCAGCCATTACATATTTCTTCTAAGAGAATGCACCATCACTTTATCTCGTGCCGTATTATCTTTACATAGTATTGTTACGCGCCACTATTAATGTCTTGTACATGGCAACACTAGTTACACTAGCGCCCTCTAGTGTCGAGTAAAAGAAAGTGTTGCGCGCCTTGTACATGGTAACACTAGTTACACTAGCGCCCTCTAGTGTCGAGAAGCAGAACTAGGAGAGTCGAGATCCTTCCAGAAATGTCGGGACCGATATGTACTCGAACATTCTAGATGTCGCTACAGTAGAAGCTTCTGGAAACTATCTGAGGCCCTATATAAGGCCGGTATAGACCACGACCGGGGCAGTATTGAATTGGCGATACAAGAGAATAATTCCAAGCGAAATATCGGCGAACTGTGTTTTAATTCAATCGGCAGTTTGTAATTGTCTCGAACCCCAAGCTCGTAACAGTATAAAACAAAGTCGCTTCCCGTCGTCTGGTGTCTTAGATTTTTTAAACTGCGCAACGGATTTTATTGTAGTTATCATTAATAGACAAAATGATTTAAGGGAAAAGTTTATATATATAAAATTCGTGTGTATGTGACTTAACTCCTTCTAAACGTCTGGACCGATTTTGATGAAATTTTTGTGTGTGATTAAGTTGATTAGAGAATGGTTTAGATTCACAATTGGACCCGGTAGGAGACGTTGTTGTTGAGATCCAGAAATCAATTACGCAAAGCCGGGGCGAATCGCGAGTATTTTTTATAAAGTTAAATGTAGACAGAAAAATGATACGGAAATCCGGTGACTCGCGTATGGTTTCCACGAGAATCACGGGTCAAATCTTAATTGTCGACTTTATTCTTCAATACTTCACAAGTTTTCTTTTAATCGTTTTAAAAATAAATCATTCTGACAAATGACAAGTTATTAAATGCAATCTCTTCCAATGATAGCGCAGCAGACTTATGTATGTTTTAACAGTGGTAGAGCCACGCGGCAACTTTTGCTGTCGTACGGATGGGCCGGCTCGAACCGGGGTGGTACCACGACCTCACAGAAAACCAGCGTGAAGTAGAGGTTTACCTCTGCGTTTCGCTTGGTGAGTGCAGGTGGCCGGAGGCCCTTTTTACTGGAAATGAGGCATTCCATCTTAGTCCTCACGGGTGACGACGCATCTACATTTTGATTTGTAATAGAGGATAGATGTAGATGTCTATGGGCCGCAGCAACCACTTACCATCAGGTGGACTGTGTGCTCGTTTGTCACCTTTATCCTATAAAAAAATGTCCAACAATTATTTTATAATAATAAAATGGTGAAAAAAAACAAAATCAACTGTTGAACGATAGCTCTTGTCTAATAAATTGAAGTTCAATTTATTACGTTATGTGTGGTTATTTGAAAAAGTTTGACAAATAATATATTTGGCCAACTTGCTCGGTAACCATAAAACAAGTTTTATCGTACGTTGTAAATGACCAAAATGAATTTTAAATTTTTAAATAACGACCTCAACTTAATCACTCAGATAATTAAAAAAAAACATGCGTGAGCGTCGTGGAACACTCGGTTGGAACGAAGTTCCTTTCGTATTATATTATTATTGATAAACGTATTAGGTATATTATTGATTAACAAATATAAATAAATGAATTTGTTAACCTTCTATACAAATAAATAAAATTGAATTGTCTGTTTGTAATGTCAAAATAACAGCTTTGTACTAAATGCATATGAAAGTATATACGGTACTTATAACAAAAACACTATTTTTAAAATTTTTGTCTGTCTGTCCGTCTGTCTGTCTGTCTGTTTGTTCCGGCTAATCTCCGAAACGGCTGGACCGATTTCGACGGTACTTTCACTGGCAGATAGCTGATGTTATAAGGAGTAACTTAGGCTACTTACATTTTAGAGAAAGAATAAGGGTTCCGCACTTAAGGGGCTACTCCATGCGAACGACCTTGAGCGTTTGTGTGCCGGCCGCGCCAACTCCCTACAATATAGGATCGCGTAAAAAAATAATATGTAAGACGCCACCTACCATAGTTTTGTATAACTCAATGCCACCTACTGTACGGACGTATTTTTCAACATCAATAAACTATTTTATGGAAATACACACAGCGTACAACGATAAATGTATTTTAATTTTTTTATTCGGTATATTAGTTGCATTATATTAGAATTATGTATTCTCATATATTACCTAATTATGAAATTTTATAATTAATTATATATTAAAAATGAAGCATTGAAAATTGTGAGTTTAAAAGATACCTACTCACTATAGGTAAATAGATAGATAGCTCGCCTTTTGTACAAATATTTGGTGCAATAAAGAATAAACAAATAAATAGGATGTTTCGCAGAGTGAGAGTAATATATAATGAGAGTCGTGGAGGCAGTTTACAAACATAAATTGCACAAGGACAAACATCCAGACCCGGAACGATTATTTGTAGGCCTTACAAATATTTGTTCCGTGCGGGATTCGAACCCGCGGCCCCCAGCGCAACAACTGATTGCTAAACCACTGCGCCACGGAGCCGTCGCCGGGTTATAGGTAAAGTGACCATACGTTTTGAACGGGACTGTCCCTTTTCTCGGTCACCTGTCCCATTGTCCCCAAATAAAGCTCCGGGACACAAAATTGTCCCGTAACTCTTTGGATGGAAGTATTCAAAGCCAACAATCTTCAACATAATTTTTTAATCGAATATATTTTATGTCTACCTGGTACAAATGCTCCGATAGAAAGAGTATTTTTTTATTTTGAATAAATTGTGGACGTCTGAAAGAAACACTTACGGTTCCAGTTCTAAAGGCGATGTTGAAAGATAACAATAAAAAAAAATTGAGCAGAATTTTATTCTTATTTAAAATCATCACCAACTTTATTAAAGCAAATTTAATCCTCTGACAAATGTAATTCATAATTAAAAAAAATGTTGCATTTAATAATTACCTATTTTTAAATGCAACATTATTTTTTAATTTATTGTATAAAGTTATAGTTTTTAGAGTATAAATAAACCCATGTCCTGTTTTGAGTTAAAAAATAAATGGTCAGCTTAGTCTTTTTAGTTAAATTTAGTTTTAAAATTTTTTAGTTTATAGTAAAAAGTAGGTATATTAGTAGTACATACTTAGATACTTTTTACCGAATTATAAGTATAGAACACCTTATGTACTCAATTATTTTTTGAAAAAGAAGAAAAAACAAGCAATGAATAATATATTATATTTTAGCAAAAAACTATAACTTAGTAATACTAATTATAATTATAACTTAGAACATAAATGAAAAACTTATAACCGACCCAGGATTCGAACCCGGGACCTCATGATCAGCAGTCGCACTACTACAACCACTAGACCAACGAGGCAGTACTACACCTGAGAAGATATTGTAGTTGGTTACTACGATTATTTTTAACTGTATACTATACTGATAATATTGAATTAGCCTTTTATAGTGTAAATTATAATATTTGTCGAAATGTTAATTATGGATTCGAACCTTACATGCTAATGGTGCTTCATTTTTTTATTTGCATTTACTTCAAAGAAAATACACGCAAAAAGCTTCATCGCGCAGTAAAAACACAACAAATATATGTATAACTAATACGAAAAATTATACCCAAAACAAACAAATAATACTACCTATAAAATAACCTAATAAGTAATAATATTATCGACTGATAAGATCGTGAGCGTGTGCGCAGGCCGATGCTCTAACAAACGACACGGGCTCCACGTTCGAGAGCTCAACGCTCAATGATCCAGCAAGCTCGTGGGCAGTGAATACGCCCAGATTTTAAAATAATTTCTTAATAAAATCAAATTTTGGTCTTTTGAAAAAAATTTTACTATAGAAATGTTCATTAATAAATTGCCTATCCATTGGTGTAAATCGCAAAATAAAATAATACTTACTTTACGAGGAGATGCATGTTATCAATAATAATTTCACATTTATGTGGTTTCGTTGTAAGGAGATTATATTAATATTTATTCCTTTAAAAAAAAATTGGATACAGCTCTTATGAAATCAAGATTATGTAGAAATATAATGTGTTTTTTATTTGTTGATATATCTTTTAAATAAAAAGTAGATAGCTCCTAAAAACCTCACAAATAACGACTAGCGCGACATTTTGCTCAACACGCGCCTTAAATTAAAACCCTAAATTACACGCGGGCGAAGTCGCGGGGAACAGCTAGTGAATAATATAATAAGGATCCATTAAAATGAAGCTTCATTTAAAATAAAATAGTATTTCTTTCATGGCAAAATAAGAAAAAGTGCGACGGACATGGATATTATTCCATCTCCCTTCCTTATAACCGCAAAGGCCGTCTCGTCGACACTACGTCAGAAGGGGTCGTGACGGAAAACACTACGTCAGAAGGGGTCGTGAGTCGTGACGGAAAAATCTTACACTTTTTGTCGCCTAGTCCCTAGCCGTCAAATCCGTATTGTCCGATAAAGAAATTCGTTCCAAAACATTAATACCGATCTCACATTATTAAGTGGCGAAGATTGCGAAGACACTTATTGATTTCACGATGTCTGTCCCCGTCTGTCCGTCTGTCTCACGATTATCTCGAGAACGGTTTCGAATTTTCAAATTCTGTTTTCAGCAATCGATTACTGATCACCCAGGCATCTGAACCTCCTATTTTGAAACTGATTGCTCAACGGCAACCGTTAGAAACCGCTACAAAGCTGATTGCTTCGCCACTTTGCTATGATGTTAGCTTGCTAGGTTTATTATTGGTGAATTTTATCAAATTTTTATTCAAGAATAATAACATCAAACGCTTGTGTTTGAGTGTACTTTACAGCACTATAATATTTCTAGCACAGTTGACAACACTATACTTCATAGCATTCGACAGTTACTAGATTTAAGGGTAATTTTCTGCCTAAAAGTCATTAGTATCATCCTTTCACGCAGTGGCGTAACAAGGCGGTTGGCAAGTGCGGCGGCAGTTTTAGTAGGTCGGCATTTCTAAAAAGAAAAGTCACACACCCGTAATCTTTATAAATAAAATGATAGAGTTGTGCGCGCATTACGGGAAAACTACTGGATTGATTTCAATTAGGTTTTCTAAGTTTTATTTCTTAGCCACTTGGCCCTTATCTAAAAAAAGAGTTATTGCAATATCTTTGTTTAATGTAAAGTTATTAAAGTTTTAAGAAACAATTATTTTTATACGGGGTTTATTAGCGAGAGTAAGCGACATACAGTTGACCGTGTAATAATGTGTCGCGTCACTAATCCAGATAATTTTATTTTTTAGCTACATAGAGAGCAACGAATAACATTGTTTACAAAGAAATTTTGTCTATTTGATGTTTTTTCCTTCACACGCACATACGAAAACTTTGTTAAAATATCAAGCAACGCGGACAAAGTCGCAGGTGTCAGCTAGCCTTAAATAAGTTAACATAATTAACTAGTTTTATTCGTTTTAAAATAAAAAATATAGACTTCAGAAAATTTTTATCGATTTTATATTTTTTTATTTGCGAATATTACGATGATTGTCATCGTTATTAAATATTAATCTTATTATTTAATATAAATATATTTATTCAACCTTCATACTGAAACTTACATTTCTTGAGTAGAGTCCATTTGTTGTTATATTAACACGTACTTAGATAAAATGAAATAAATTGTACACCAAATGGATCGCAGCTTCGCATCGCCACTGAGTTTCTTCCTTGTAATAACGCGTTAATAACCAGTCAATGGCAATAAAATTGATTTGATTTAAGGAGGGCCTATTTTCGCGGCAGTAACGCATGATGCACTTCTTTCTATATGCACCCACTACTAAATTCCTAATGTTTTTTGGGAAGTTATACCTACCTAGATGACTCTGTTTTTCTATTTATATCAAAGAAAATACATATTATTCGATCCATATATCAGATTTTATATATAAAAACATATTATTTCATTCGATACATAATATAAATGTCAGTTGATTTGATTGATATATAAAATGTTGGTATAGCTTCTAAATTTAAGATAAAATAAATCGAATATCAAATAAAATGAAACAAATAGTTTGTTATTTATCATGCCAATAATGTTTTTTAAACGTTACCTTTTTAACGTAACGTTTTCGAGAGTCATTACGAATCGTCTCGCGCGCAGACTTGACGACTTCCAGCCTCCCAAACAAGCCGGTTTCCGAAAAGGCTTTAGCACCATAGACCACATACATACCCTTCGGCAAATTGTACAGAAGTCCGAGGAGTACAATTTGCCACTATGTCTGGCGTATGTGGACTATGAGAAAGCCTTTGATTCCGTCGAAATTTGGGCCGTGCTGCAGTCCCTTCAGCGATGCCAAGTTGACTGTCGGTATATCGAAGTGCTGAAGTGCTTGTACAGTGGGGCTACGATGGCTATCCGAGTACAGAACCAGAGTACAAAACCTATCCAATTGCAGAGAGGTGTAAGACAGGGTGACGTTATATTCCCAAAACACTTCACCGCTGCATTGGAAGACGTTTTCAAGCTTCTGGACTGGAAAGGATACGGTATTAACATCAATGGCGAGTACATCACTCACCTTCGGTTTGCCGACGATATAGTCCTTATAGGAGATACGCTGGAGGACCTAAGCACCATGCTCAATGACCTCAATAGTGTTTCCCAACGGATAGGTCTTACGATGAACATGGACAAAACAAAGATCATGTTTAATGTCCATGTCACACCTATGCCGGTAGTTGTTGGGAGCACTGAGCTCGAAGTTGTTGACGAGTATGTTTACCTGGGACAAATAGTCCGACTAGGTAAGTTCAACTTCGACCGAGAGGTCAATCGACGAATTCAACTCGGTTGGGCAGCGTTCGGGAAATTACGGCACATCTCGTCAGGAATACCTCAAAACTTTAAAACGAGACTGTACAACCAGTGCGTGGTGCCAGTGATGACCTATAGTACTGAAACGTGGTCCTTCACTGCTGGCCGGATGAGGAAGCTCAAGGTCGCTCAGCGAGCTATGGAGAGGGCAATTCTCGGAGTTTCTCTGCGTGATAAACTTAGAAATGAGGATATCCGCAGTAGAACCAGAGTGACCGACGTAGACAACGGATTAGTAAGCTGAAGTGGCAATGGGCCGGCCATATAGCTCAAAGAACCGACAACCGATGGGGAAAAAAGGTTCTCGAGTGGCGGCCTCGTACCGGCGGACGAAGTGTAGGGCGTCCCCCCACTAGATGGAGTGACGATCTGGTAAGATATGCAGGAAGTCGATGGATGCAGGTGGCTCAGGATCGTGCTTTGTGGCATTCCTTGGGGGAGGCCTATGTTCAGCAGTGGACTTGTGAAGGGCTGTAATGATGATGATGATGAAACGTTACCTCCACACTAGTATTTTCACCTGTATCGTGGCCGTGTACATACATCATTTGCACAAGGGCAAACATCCACATGTATACGCAGTAAGTGGTATTCAAATCAAAATATGTAAAATTAAGGCTTCGGTGGTGTGGTCATGTAGAAAGTAGTAATAGTAATAAGGGAACAGAGACAAAGCAAATTTATGTTGCAGAAGTGAGTGGCAGAGTCGACAAGAGCATGCCAAAAATGGAAGTTTACCAACCAAATTGGCGATATATTGAAGATAGGCCAAAATAAGAGTAGTACCCATAACCGATAAGCATGCGTAGGTATATGGACGTGAAGGCGAGGGAGGTCTATCAGGATGTTGCTAAATGGAGAAGTCTCTGGCTACTCCTCTGGATGACAGACGTGAGTGTTTATGTTATATATATACACAGTCAGGTCATAAGTATTGTCACACAGTAAAAACTTTTCTTTTAGAATGCTGGCCACAAAAAAGTTTATTGAATTCGAATTTCGTATTGTTCATGAAAATAAAACTGTATATTTTTTAGAAATTTACTCATTTTTTAATATGGAGTGGACGCTTAAAAAAGACCGTGTGGCAGTTATTGCGTTGCATCGTTGCGGTTACGCGCCAATTCAAATTTTTGACATACTGAAAAATTTGAATATTACCAAAAGATTCATTTATCGTACCATCAAACGATACAATGAAGACTCTAGTGTAGATGACAGGTCAAGAAGTGGTCGCCCTCGGTCTGTTAGGACTCCAGCAGTGATAAAAGCTGTGAAGGCGCGAATTCAAAGAAATCCCAAACGTAAGCAGAAACTGTTGGCCCTTCAGATGGGGTTAAGCAGAACCACGGTGAAAAGAGTGTTAAATGAAGACTTAGGGCTTCGGGCATATCGAAGAAAAACAGGACATCGTTTGAATGCTCGTCTAATGCACCTGAGACTGAAGAGATTCCGCGCTTTGTTGAAGCGGTGCGCGGGAAAAAAATATCGGGAAATTCTTTTTTCGGATGAAAAAATTTTTACCGTAGAAGAGAGTTACAACAAACAAAATGATAAGGTGTACGCACACAGTAGTGAAGAAGCGAGCAACCGTATTCCGCGTGTCCAACGAGGTCATTTTCCATCCTCGCTCATGGTATGGTTGGGAGTTTCTTATTGGGGCTTAACAGAGGTACATTTTTGTGAGAAAGATGTAAAAACGAATGCCTCGTATCAAAATACAGTCCTGACGAACCTTGTAGAACCTGTTTCTCATACCATGTTCAATAACAGGCACTGGGTATTCCAACAAGATTCGGTGCCAGCTCATAGAGCGAAGAGCACACAAGACTGGCTGGCGGCGCGTGAAATCGACTTCATCCGGCACGAAGACTGGCCCTCCTCCAGTCCAGATTTGAATCCGTTAGATTACAAGATATGGCACTTGGAGGAAAAGGCGTGCTCAAAGCCTCATCCCAATTTGGAGTCACTCAAGACATCCTTGATTAAGGCAGCCGCCGATATTGACATGGACCTCGTTCGTGCTGCAATAGACGACTGGCCGCGCAGATTGAAGGCCTGTATTCATAATCACGGAGGTCATTTCGAATAAACTTTAGAGTCATAAGAATCTATGTTTTGTTAAGTTCATTTTGGTATATAAATGGTTACATAATGAATAAACTTGTTTCAATTATTTTATATTAAACATGTGACAGAATTTATGACCTGACTAGGTATATATATATATATATATATATATATATATATATATATATATATATATATATATAACATATTGGTTTTTGGTTCATGAGCAGAACTTACCTTACTTACCATGAGGTGGACAGTTAGATTGTCACTCCAAATTTACGAAAAGAAATACATAGACGTAATTAGCGATAAGTAGCCAGAAGATAACAAAATTTGTTAATACATATATTAAAGGTTAACAGGGCATGGTTGGGGCATCCATCCGCAGCATTTACGTATGTTATACCTATCGCTTATAAGAAGCAGAATTGATTTCGGCTGCTTTTTATATGATGTGAGTGCTAATAGACATATTTTTAAATTAGATAAAATCCAAAATCAAGCACTACGTATTATAGGGGGTTATATCAAAAGCACGTCAATATACGTTATGGAAAGTGAATTAAATATAACGCCCCTGTTTATAAGAAGAAAATTTCTAGCATATAAATATTGTCTGCAAAGTAAATCTAGAACTAATAATACAACTATTAAGCTGTTAACAGAACTCAGCTTATTCTGTCAAGATAGGTACTGGCAAAATGAAAAAGAAACCACTTCTAGCTATGACGTTAGAACAAGTTAATAATAGTAATTTGTATTCTTCGGATCCACTAGATATGTTCTGTTTAAATACTTGTGTATCAAGTATTTATATTAAAACCGTAATTAAGGATTACTTAGATTGTATCAAGAGTGCTAAAAGATGTCAGGAGATAAATTCTTTAAAGTCGAATGTGATCAATGAATTGAATGTTAAATAGTTTGGATGGCACAAACTTTTTGTGATGGATCCAAGGATAAATGTGGGGTAGGTACCGCTTATGTAGATTCGTTACTGGGTAATAAATGTGAGATAATTCCTAATGATTTGACGACAATATCAGCTGAATTAATAGTGGTAGTACTCAAGTAGTGGTAGGCACCAATAAATTATGCCCTATTATATCCTGGTACAACAGGTTTCCAAAAAACGGTCATACTAACTGATAGCAAGAGTGCTCTTCAACATATTGCTCGATGAGCCTCTGGTCTCAGAAGTGTATCGATAGCATACTATATATTAAATGAAATATTTAAATTTCAATGTAAAAACCGTAATTTAGTATTGCAGTGGGTACCATCACACATCGGTTTACAAGACAATGAGGAGGCTGATAAACTGGCTAAATTGGCAATTACACAAGGAAGAGAATGTAATAGTTGATCCAGATTATGCCGACATTTTAATTAAATACAAAAAGAAATGTTATGCGATTTGGAAAGAATGTTTTGATAAAACGTCGCAAGAAAAAGGGATTTGGTACAAAACTATCCAGAGTCAGCCTCCGAAAGTGCCTTGGTTTAATCAATGTCTATTGAACAGAAAATTTGTTGTATTAGCAACGCGACTTCACTCCGGACACATTCCGTGCAACAAGTTTGCTTTCATCATGAAAAAGAAATAACCTCCAAATTGCGAAACATGCAACAGATTAGAAGACACAACACTTGCTCGCGGAATGTTCGAAAAACCATCACGAGAGGTAACTACCTACTGGTCGCCAAAACTGACATTAAAATGGGTAACATAGGAGAATATCAAAGTATACTCTCTGAACCACTGTCAGATGCTGCTCAATTGGTTTATCATTTATTATATTCCATAACTACTAGAGCCCAATGACTTCGTCAATCTTACTTAGCGGTACCATGTAGCGACATCTATGGAAATGTATTAAATAAAGAACGATGTATTTAGCGCGTCAAATTTTCATATCGATATACATCGCAACCGCTTCCGTAGATAGATAATAGATGGCGCTAGAGTAGTCAAGTGAGCTCGGCCACGGTCCTTATTGCTTTGTAAGAGAGATAAGAAATTTAATAAATTGTTTTGTGCTATTTAGTTATAAGGTACAATGGGACTAACATGTTAATAATAACGAAAGGCCCTTAAATAAAAAAGAATCAGAAACATCATTATCATTTTATAATGTGCTTCAGATCGAATTTCGATTACGGCGGCCAGTCCCAACGGAGACTAGCCATTTGCGCAGGACAGGATTTAGTGCCCGAGTGTATGCGCAAGCACAGGTGCACTCTCTATTCCCTCACTATCATTGTCCGATGAACGGCAATCCGCCGCAAGCGGGGAGGGGTCAGCTGCAGCACCGACGGTTTTACTTGCTTACATTAGACTGCTAGCGAGAATTTCTTGTCAAAAAAACCCAATTACTGATTTTGACCCAACCCGGGATTTGAACGTATATTATCTATGATTCGAACTCGAGACCTCAAGATATCAGATATCAGTTTGTACGACAATTAGACCGACAGTCATCATTATAATAACGACTTTTGAAGGTCATGAAGTTTTCTTGCCATTTCATCGAGTTGAGATTTTTCAAGTAATAATTTACTATATAATTTTAAAATATTATTGTTCAAGTTAGAAGTTATAAAGCGTTTGTAATTAAAAAACAATATTATTAAAAGATAAGAATATGACGTTGATAAATGTTTTTTTAATGAATGAGCTGTGTATTTAAAGAATAAGCCGTGGCACATATACATCTATCTTCTATTAAGACTCAAAATGCTGATCCGTTGTCACCCTTGAGGACTAAAATGCCTCTTTTCAAGTATAGAGTGTCTCCGGTTCACTATCCTGATGAAGATGAAATGCCTCGCTACCAGTCAAAATAGTATCGGCGTATCGATACTCACCATATGCGAAACACAGTAGCAAATTTTTTTACTTTATAATTACAAGTCAATGTTATCAGTTTGTAGGTAGTATCAAGTAAGTATTTAATCTATAATTATAAACAACCTTCAAAACGTAAGAATGAGATAAAGTCATGTGTTTTTTGTTTCTATACAATAAAATAACGTATTTCATATTCTGACATTGTACGTAATATCAAATTCTGAGCTGTTTTTGAAATTTCAAGCTCATCGAGAAGTTAGTTAAAAATCAATTACATATTAAATTCGATCCGAACAGACATACACAAAAGCAAAATAAAATTAAGGGTGACAAACGAGCTAAACGGGCTACATGCCCACCTTTGACCAGGTGAGAGATTAAAAATCTGTATTCTTGATTAAAATTTCAAATACAGATGCGTTGTCACCCCTGAGGACTAAGATGAAATGAGTCGTTACCAGTGAATAAGGGTCTCCGTTTCTCATAATTCTTTATACGAAACAGGCTCAGAATGGTGGGAAATTCTTCCAAAAACGCAACGTAGATGCCACAGACGGGTGATGAGAAGCAGCATCATCATTGCGACGGTATCGCCACCGAGATCACCAACTTACTTGACTAGGGTGATGAGTATAGGAAAATTGACACAATGTTTGGTTTGGTTCTGGTACATTTAAAAAAAAGCCTAAGCCCAGTAGTCCAAAAGTATCCTAATTTCAATAGAGAAGATGGCTGGGTAACATCAATATCAGATAACACCCTCGTCATACACCATAGGCTTACCCCAAGAAATGCCGCAAAACACTGTCACCTGCATCCATATGTGATTTAGTGACGAACTTGGACCACCCACCCACGGCGGTCGGTAACGCATCTGCATTTTGATTCACAAACGAGGATAAATGTAGATGTCTATGGGCCACAGCAACGACTTACCATCAAGTGGACTTTGTGCCCGTTTATCACACTATCCTATAAAAAAAAACGTGGTAGTCCGGTAATCAAGTACTTCACAATATACCATGTATAAGTACCTTGTTTTCTTTATCAGAAGAACGTTTCATTTTCGTCATAAGCCCGTTGTACAATGCAAAAAAGTGCACGAATAATCCATTTAGGTATAAAACGTAACACTGGTAGAACAACTACCGAAATAATTAGAAAAAAATCATTTTAGGATCTTCTTAAATTTCCGAACGAATAATTTGGTTTTTACACGTACTTGATAGTATTATTGCCGTCGGCAGGCCGGCTTGACAGGGAATGATCACACTTTCGTATTTAATCTATAAATACAGTAATGAAGCAAAAATAAAAAAAGCTTTACTTGTTTCCTTCATGGCCAGCTCATCCTCGGTTAACATGGTCAAAGGCCGTGGTGTCGCTTCTGAGCTGTAATTTCTCTGAGGTTTTATGACAGCTGCAATCGGCGCCCGCCATTGCTCCAGGATCTGTAAAATGTTTTATGATAGACTGCCCGAAAAGATATTTTTTGTTGGAAAAGTTAACAAAATATTTAAAATATCTTTAATAACCATTGATATACAAAAAGCCTTTTTAGCATATCATTGTAAATAACTCATAGGTAGTTACAAAATCAAAACATTCAAAGCTTAGTTTGTTAAATATATACGTAAATATATTTTATTTTATTATATCTAAAATTATAATTAATTCATCTTTAATGACCACTTACTTAAAATAACACCAAACACTAAAACAACAGACATCAATGACGTCTGTAGATTAAACTTAGATTATTTAAAATAATGTGAGAGATTAAGCAAGCTAAGTCTACGCCGAATCTTTTCACACGAACTATATATATATATACTAGCTGACCAGGCAGACGTTGTTCTGCCCTTTCCGACGACCATGTGTCCTAAAAAATATCATTAAATTGACAATAAAAAAAATTGAGGGTCACTTATCGGGATAAAAACTATCCTATCTCTCAAGTTGGACCAAACTGCACACATTGCGAAACATTTCATTGAAATCAGTTCAGTAGCTTAGGAGTTCATCGCGGACAAACAATGTGCCACGTAATTTTTATATATAAAGATATACCTATAGCCTATTGTATTATTTTCACACATTTGTTTTTGAAACATGGTACTTAATTTCCGCTTATAAAATGTATTCTATGGCACTTGAGTAACGACATTGTACTTACAATTATAACTGAAAAATACAGTTTATAAAACTATCAGCAATGGAACAGAAAAATAAAAAGGAAAGACATTAGCCAGTAGAATGTATTATTATAACAAATAATATATTTTATCGGCTTGATTACAATAAACTAGTTTTACGAGGGTGACACTGAAAGTTCTTAGAAAATCAAAAACCGCAAGTTATGGACACTATTTTGAAAAGATATAATAAAACTATATTTTCAAGATAGTGTCCATTTACATGACTACATCGCTGCATCCGATGGAAACACTGAGAAAAGCACTTTGCGCACTCGTCCTTAGGGGTCTCTTCGACGGCATTTTGAAATGCAGCCACTGCTTCCTTGGCGTCCTTAAATGGTTTTCCTCGAAGATTTTCTCTTATTTTCGAAAATAAATAAAAATCGCAAGGGGCGAGGTCAGGGGGGGGGGGGGTGACCCAGTAATTCCACGTCTGACGTCGCCAAGTAGTCGATTGTTTGCTTGGTGGTGTGCGACGAGGCGGTGTCGTGGTGAAGGAGGATACTACTGCGAGGTCGTTTCTTCCGAACTTTTTCCAAGACAAGTGGCAATCAATTATTAGTCTACCACTCTGCAGTAACTGTTTTTCGATCCTCTAAAACAATTGTTGCGTAATGACCTGTCCTTCCGAAGAACGAGGCCACCATCTTTTTTCCCTCGCTACGACCTCTCCTCACCTTATTTGGCAACTCCTCGGAAGGAAACACCCAGACAGCAGACTGTCTCTTAGTTTCAGGACCATAACAATAAATCCAGCTTTCGTCACTGGTAAGTATGTCGAACACAGCATTTGAGTCACCTCCGTTAAATCTTTGAACCATTTCACGACACCAGTCAACACGACGGAGTTTTTGGGCCTGTGTCAAATTATGAGGTATCCAACGGGCACAAAGACGACGATGATGTGGTCTAAAATGATATCAACTTCTTTTCCTTGTATGAAAATGACCTCTAAAAACATCGAGTAGGTAGGTACCTATATTTTCTTAACTCCAAACATTTTTATTGTTATATTGAAAATGTATAGATCCAATATTGTTTACTGATTTTAAGAAACTTTTATCTCCACAACTGTAAACTGTATTGTGTTAATAAATAAAATAAAATATTTTTTTTGTTTCATACGGTCCCGCAACCGTATTATATGAATATGGATTGTTTGATTATTAAAACTTAAAAATCAATGAGACGTTGAAAAAAAATTTTTTATACATAGAATAAGGTTTTAAACGAGTATACAGTCCACTTGATGGTAAGTGGATGCTGTGGCCTATAGATCTCTACATCTATCCTCGTATGTGAGAGGCGTGGTCCTTCCCCGGTCGAGCCGACACATTCGTGCTACAACCATAATTATAAATCTGCAGCATGGTTCTACGTGCTACAACCATAATTATGAATCTGCAGCATGGTTCTACTACATAATTTATTATATCTAGTGGGACAAACGAATATTTAATAAAATGAGATGATGAAATTGAAACTAATAAACAACTGAATGAGTTAAAGAAACTAAGGGTCAAGCAACTCAGCAGAGCTATATGCGAAAATAATGTTAAATTTGTTTGTAATTTGTAAATAGGCACTTGAAATATTTAAAGCTCGATATCTAAAATTCTCAAATTCGTTACTGGCCATCAGTTATTTATTGCTTTCACTGTATCAGTTGGCCTTTAAAATCAATTAAACAGATAAAAAAATTACACATAACACGAACACCGTATAAAATTAATTAGACTGGAATGAATTTTTCTTATTTCGTCACTTGTGAATATATTGATTTGCATTGCATATAATTACAAATATACTAAACATATTAAAACAGGAATAACTTTAAAATACACTAACGCACCTTGTTACCAACGCGACGCAACGGGAACATTTTTCTTTTTTTTGCAATACGCGAAGTACGTTTGCGTGTGCGCCGATCGAGTCCGAGTACAAACTACAAACTGAACGTGGCGGTGACGTAATGTTCGGAGTTCGGAGGCCTGTTTTAATGGTGTCTCCCTCACACTACGATAACGAGTTTTATCAAATCGCCGGCAATAAGCTAAATATTACGCTGATCATCAAAATATTAATTCTCGTACAAATACCATATTGTTTGTACAGCCCCTGACAGTGGCTTAACCTCTATCTAGAAATTGCACAAGAATCGTACTGTTTTTTAAATATTTATCTGATTAAAAAGACCAGTTCTCTTCTCATTATAATTTTATACGAGAGTACAATAACAGCGCTTTCAATATCGTTTTTAATACGATTTAGACAAATAATTTAAAATTTTGTACAGCCGACTTCAATGTAAATTATTAAGAATAACTCAAAAACTATTGGTAAAACCTTGATCAAATTTATATGGGACTACATGTAAAACACCAGCTTTGAAATAAAAAAGAATAATTGAAATCGGTTCTCCCAGAAGAAAGTTATGAGGCAACACACAAACAAAAATACATACAGTCGATGGCCTAAAGGTCTAGATACCAGGCCATAATCTCCAAAAAAAATACATACAGTCGAATTGAGTACCTCCTCCTCTTTGAAGTCAGTCGAAAAGAGGCACTTCCTCGTCACAGATTATGTAGAAATATAATGTGTTTTTAATTAGTTGATATATCTTTTTAATAAAAGTAGATAGCTTCTAAAAACCGCACAAATAACGACTAGCGCAACATTTTGCTCAACCATGCGCCTTAACCAATTAACTTTACGGTAAAGTGGACTTTTATGTCAAGAGTACTGAAAGTAAACAGCTAATTTTATTTTAAAAATAAACTTTATTGGCATTGCTTATTATTTCAAACATATAAATTCATCAAAAAATATGTATTTATGAAAAAAGACAAATAAAGATTTTCATAACAATCCTCACCTAATAAAATATAGCAAATTGAACAAATGTTGTTGTTGTCGTTGTTGCAAATTTACATTTTCTATACATAGGTTGCCCTTCCATTCCAAAGAATTTGTATTTTAGCAGCGTCCTTCTGCCTTTTTTCCGGAAAATCTGGGTGGGTTTTCTGTCATATTCAACATATAAGAATTCTGTGCGCATCGGTAGTATATTCTGTACACATGCCTATGTCGCTTGCTGGCAGATGTGGTGTGTATTTGTGGATCATTCATCAAGTAATTGCCTCCCTGAACTGTCTGACCTTGAAAATGTAGGTAGACATACAAGACAATGCAAATAGAATGCAATGTTAATAAAGTATTTATTTTACTTGCGTAAAAGGTCTGCAATTTCAGTTTGCTTTGGATTGATTTTTGTTCGATAGAAAGAACTACGTACAGAATTGTGAAGACGAGCCATACTACTTTTCATAGTGCCATTATCAAAATTAGAATGCGCAACACATTCAGCACTCCTGCGGCTTACAGAGTTTCGGACGCACTGGGAGTTAAATAAATCTTCTTAGGCTCATCATCTATTACGCTGTATTATAGCACAGTTTACTTCAATTTGTACTCTGTATTCATTAAAAGTAGACTTTTTAAACATGGATGACGTACGTCGCGTAGCTACGACAGTTTCCACTTAACTTTTATAGACTCACTAATATTTTAAGTCAAAACAGACAGCAGTAGTAGAAAACACTATTGGTAAATCTAATTGTGCACGCCCATGAGCCCATTAAAAAAAATTACGTATTACATAATTATACGTAAACTTTTTAGTTTAGATGGACACAAGTTTTCACTAATAATGTTATTATTATTCTTCTAATTTTCCGATAAATTTATGTCAAACTTCAATTTTTTTTAAATTGGGAAATTCAAACGTGCACGACTCATAATACTCATATGATCATCATATCATCATTCAGATCACTCCATAAAGTCCAAGACGAATTTAAGTATATTTATATATAACTCCTACTTACTTTTAGTATGTATTACTATTATTTATTCTGTGCTTTTAAAATATTGTAATAAAAATCTGTGATTATAATAATAATCAAGTATGTATCAAATAATATCAAATATAAAAAAAATCTTCGAATATTTTGTACTTGTACAGCGATCCTTTTGAGTACGAGCCGCTGCTGCAAGCAACCGATACAGTATCCACTCACGACAGTGCGGCGGCTGAGCCCGAAGTGAGTGAGCGAGGCAGTCTATTTAGTAAAATAAATTATTACAACAAACAAGATGAATTTTTAACTGTGGTAGAGCCACGCGGCAGCTTTTGCTGTCGCACGGATGGGCCGGCTCGAACCGGGGTGGTACCACGACCTCACAGAATACCAGCGTGAAGTAGAGGTTTACCTCTGCGTTTCGCTTGGTGAGTGCAGGTGGCCGGAGGCCCTTTTTAGTGGAAATGAGGCATTCCATCTTAGTCCTCACGGGTGACAACGCATCTGCATTTTGATTCGCAAATGAGGATAGATGTAGATGTCTATGGGCCGCAGCAACCACTTACCATCAGGTGGACTGTGTGCTCGTTTGTCACCCTTATCCTATAAAAAAAAATTACAAGGCTGCTCAAAACACCGAAAATTTTGGAATTTCCTAGCCGAAAAAAATTAATTATAACTAGACCAAACAAAATTAAACATTGCATTCCATGGCTTCCCACATGATAGATGAACAGATTAAAAAATAGATTGAGTTGAAAATTGATATTTTCAAAAGTTATCTTGTTTACCTCTCCATACGGACTTAATAAATCCACACCATAAACCACTAAAACCCCTTTTTTATGTAATAATAGCAATTAATCGATTTAAAAAAAAATATTAATAAGTTCAACAATCATTTTACTTTCTGACAATGTGCTTTTTACATCATTTATGTGTACAATATGATTGTTAGATATGATTTCATGCGACAAAATGTTGGAATCTTGATTTTTAGGCCCTAGTAGAGCATACCTACGCGCTTTGCGGTTAAGGCATGCAATATTTAGTATTCATTACAATATATAAAAGTAGTTTCCCATTGTGAAATTCTTAATTTCAACTGAACCGAAAACATACGTGATTTTTTTTTTATATATTGTGTTAAAGTTATTAAAGTTTTAAGAAACAACGATTTTTATACGGGGTTTTTCACACGGTCTACAAACGGAGAAACGGATAGCATTGTTTTTAAAGAAATTTTGTAAGTGTGCATGTATGAAGAAGATAATGAATCTGAAAGAAGCGAAAGAGGTATGTAAGGATCGTGACACTTGGCGATCTGTTCTCTCTGGCTACCCCGTCAGGGATTGTGCGTGACAATAAGTAAGTAAGTTGTAAGCAAAGTATATTTTTGCTTGCGATCTTTTTGATGTTTTTCCTCTCGCACATACGAAAACTTTGTTAATAATTAATATATTAAGCAACGCGGACGAAGTCGCGGGTATTAGCTAGTTATACAATAATTACTCGGATTACCCGTTTAAATCGGACCTAGATCCAGTATCAAACACAAAGCTTCTGTTGTAAATCACAATAAAGCCAAAGCTAAAGCTAAATCCCAAGTAAGTAATTAATTAATCTTCTAATTAGATGACCACTGAATCATGTAGTCACTAGGAACTATGTACAAAGGCGGTTAATCGGTCAAACCAAGGAGTATTGAATAACTGAATATACGCAGGAACTCTTCGCTCTATTCAACAGATTAGTAATAGAATCTACTGTAAGACACTTCTTATTACATTATCACTTTTTTAACAGTGGTAGAGCCACGCGGCAGCTTTTACTGTCGCACGGATGGGCCGGCTCGAACCGGGGTGGTACCACGACCTCACAGAATACCAGCGTGAAGTAGAGGTTTACCTCTGCGTTTCGCTTGGTGAGTGCAGGTGGCCGGAGGCCCTTTTTACTGGAAATTAGGCATTCCATCTTAGTCCTCACGGGTGACAACGCATCTACATTTTGATTCGCAAACGAGAATAGATGTAGATGGCTATGGGCCGCAGCAACCACTTAACATCAGGTGGACTGTGTGCTCGTTTGTCACCCTTATCCTATAAAAAAAAATCACAGTCTTACTTCTTATCCTTTAATAGATACCTACTCACTGTTCTGCTGTAATAGTTTTTGAAGCATTTTTTTAAATTAATTTTGCGTCATATCTTTAAGGGATAGAATATAAAGTGCGAAGACCTTTTTTTGGTGTAAATTTACAAACAAAAACAGTATTGTTCGAAACTTTTTTATATGTCTTACAGTATGAGGTAATGATCAAAAGCCATTTTAAAAAAACATAGCCTAGACCACTCCCGGCATTTCTCTCGATCTGTTTGTAAAGTTTAATCACACTCGCTTCAACCATTTGGAAGATTAGCCAGGACAGACCGACAAATTTACTGACAAAAAAACATTTTAAAAATAGTTATTCATGTTTTAATAACATGAGAATAACCGAACGAGCTGAATAGGAGGCATTTATTACGTAATTATAGAGACGCACTTCAATTTTTATTTAAATATGTACCAATATAAAAGGTTTAAGCATTTCTTCACGCCAAACCGTTGTTAATTAAAACTTTATAATTTAATGATAATGATTCATTGGAAGCAATGGACGAAAGTTTATTCACCCTAAAATACGAAAAGATTTAATATCTATTCGTATTTTAAGTACTTCAATACAAATTGCTATTACACGGCACAATGATTTAATTTAATGAGATTATAATTAGATTGTATTTTAGTATACTTAAGTACGATAAAGGTAATCAGTTAAGTATTAGAAATGGGATGTAAGGAAAAATATGTGCGGGTTGATTACAAATGCCGATTAGGAATCGCGACTAACAAAATCGCTAACCTTCTTCGTCGAGGTCCTTAATAATCGCAAATGTCGTAGGTCGACTGCTCGTAGTCGTTTTCCGAAGTAGAGTTCAATTCGCGTTCCCGAAATAATTGATTTCCCGATCGCAGGCGCATTTATAGTTTATACCCACTACACACACTAGCGATCCGCCCTGGCTTCGCACGGGTGATTTCTGGATTTCAACAACAGCGCCACCTACCGGGGCCAATTGTGAATCGTTTAGATCATCCAGGGATCCACTCAAATAAAAAAAATCATCAAAATCGGTCCAGCCTTTTCGAATATTTGCGAGACTGACGGACAGCAATTGATTTTTATATATAGAGATTAATATTTTTTTTAACTTTCATTATAAAGCCCCCGCAATCCTCTTTTTGAGTGGAAATTCGTTCTCAATTGAACTCAAAATGACAAAAATAATAATTTCGCCAAATTTCAAACCTATATAGCCTATATATCATAGCTATAGATTATAGCTCCTACAGGTTTTATTATTTTTATTTTTAAATGCGGGGGGTCGTGCCCTTTTGTGTGGAATTTCATAAAATCCGTTTTCGGTAATTTTTAACATGCCAAAAAGTATATTCTGGCCACGTTTTATACTTATTAACGCTCACGCAACCCCTTTGTGTGTAGAATTTTGTAAAATTCGTTCTTAGCCATAGAAAAGGGTATTTTACACCATGTAAAAAAAGTCAAAGAATAAATATTTATGATAGATTTTGTAAAAAGTAAACGAGAAATATTGATTTCTATTTATAAAAATGCATTATAAATTTTATATTTCAATTTAAAGAATATTTTTTTTACCTGTGCCTTAAATCTGCAAAACAATGTCCGCCATATTAGATAGCGTCGTGACGTCACTAGGTCAAAGAACTAAGTTATGTGCTGTGTACTAACTAGCTAATTTCGAAATTTTTCAAGTTATTATTACGATTGTTGACTTTTATTCCGAATTTTATTAAAAAGGAATCTTGGAAGACGGATTCATAAAAGCGAGTTTATTAATTCGCTTTTAGCACTAATGTTATAAATATTATAATATAAGCTTAGGTGGGAAAAACTTTTTGTTATATTTTTTTGTACACTCTCAGACGAAATAAAAAGTCACTTTTTTATTTGGTCTGAGTACAAACCATGTTTTTAGTCCCATATAATAGAAGAAAACAGGAATTAATTAAAAGACTGCACTGCACTTGCAAGGGCTATCAAAATGGCCCACAAAGGGCGGGACAGACGAGCGATAAACCTAATCTATTACAAAACTTGATAATCTAATCTATTACAAAAATTTGACTTGCAATAGGTACCTATCATGTCATGATGTTTTGTTTTGTTTAATCGATAGTTAAATATAAGTTATAATTAAATCAAAGTGATCTTCACATAAGTATAGTTTAGATTTTGTACACAATGCATTCGGGTCTCTTCTTGCCAGTTTTAACCAAGTATTTCTCATATTTAAATCAGTTGGCACTTTAATCCATAACTTCCCCGGCGTTCTTGTGCTCGTATTTTTGCAATTAGGCATAACAAAACAATGATATAAATGATAACTCATTATTAAACATTCAAAAGTATATTATTCCTTTGCAAAATTGTCAACATTCTACGACAGTGACGTCACGAGTTGAACAGTATGGCGGCTAGCGTTTTCACGCGAAAATTGAAAATGATAGATTAAAAGTGATTTTTATGTCACTATTCGGTTTTAAAAAAATTAAATAAAAATCATAGTGGTTCATTATCACTCTAGGATTCATTTAAAACACTTTTTGAAAATATGTGTAATACCCTAATATAAAAAAACAACTTCTTTCTTATCTATGTTCTTAGGTGACTGAACTTATATCCCTTATATATAAGGGATAAGAGAAATGAAAGAAATGTAAAACATTCGAGGTCAATCCGAGTCATTCAAACATTCCGCGCTTTCAGTAATAAAGTAGTAGAATACTCCCGACTATCAAACAATATATCCAAAGGAGAAAGAGCTTTTTGTGTAATTTGCTAATTTGTATGTTGTGATATTTTCGGGAACATTCTCGCGCAACGTGTTTTTATTGATGTAAGGGTGACGAACAAGCACACAGGCCACCTGATGGTAGTTGGACATATAGACCAACATCTATCCTTGTCTTATATTGTTGTCACCGCTGAGCACAAAAATTCAATGCCTTGTTGCCAGTAAAATGAGTCTTTAGTCACTCACCATACGAAACAGCTATGTGCTGCTATTTCACGATGGCATTCCATGCGAATTTGCTTCTGCCCTGCAGTGCGTTTATGTTACTGGTGGAAATTGTTTGGTGGTAGGAATAATTCTACAAATACGATATGTTTTTTTTTTTAAATTAAAAACTGCCGATTAAATTACCAAAATTGACACTTTAATCACACAACACTAATTACAATCTAAAACCACACTAATAATAAAACACAATCACTTTAGTTCGCAGTTATTTCGCTTCGAAGTATTCTCTTGTATCGCCAATTCAATACTGACTCGGTCGTGGTCTATACCAGCCTTATATAGGGCCTCAGATAGTTTCCAGAACATTCTACTGTACCGACATCTAGAATGTTCGAGTACATATCGGTCCCGAAATTTCTGGAAGGATCTTGACTCTCCTAGTTCTGCTACTCGACACTAGAGGGCACTAGTGTAACTAGTGTTGCCATGTACAAGACATTAATAGTGGCGCACAACACTGCCCCCTCCTAAGACATGGTCGTCCCGAGCATTATTGGCCCCATAATAACGCGCCAGTCGATCCACATGGACGATCTTAGGAGTACCTCTGGCACCTTCCTGTATCCGGTAGATTACGTCATTGATCCTTGTCACAATCCGGTACGGTCCGTCCCATTTAGCTTGAAGCTTAGCAGATTTCCCTTTGCTACGAACGGGATTGTGTAACCACACTAGTAAACCTTCGTCAAACCCCTTGTTGTTCATTTTGCGGTCATACCGTGGTCATCTTCTCAGACGTTTGCTGGCCCGTATGTCTGACGTGCTCATAAATGTCATTCATTATGTTCCGCAAGTCATTTGCATAATCGGTTATACTGCGTGGGGCATCAGGTGGTATTCCGGTGATCAAGTCTGCAGGCAGCCGTAATTCTCTCCCAAAGTTTGCGAAAGCTGTTGTCACTGATGTACTTTCGTGAACAGCGCTTCGATATGACAACAAAAACGGTTATATGTGCCCGTCCCAGTGTCGTTACCGTTTTTCCACAACTTTTGCTAGGTACCTCTCCAATGTCTGATTAAATCGTTCTACCATTCCATCAGATTGTGGGTGGTAAGAAGTTGTTCGTGTTTTATGAGTACCCATAACTCGGCAAGTTTCCTGAAATATTTGAGACTCAAAATTCCTTCCTTGATCGCTGTGAATCTCTAAAGGTACTCCAAAACGACAGAAGATTTCATGAACCAGTTTATCTGCAACTGTTGAAGATTCTTGATTTGGAATGGCGAAGACTTCTGGCCACTTAGTGAAGTAATCCATAACAACCATGAAATACTTGTTACCACTTTCACTTTCCGGAAACGGCCCCGCAACGTCAATAGCTATCCACTCCCATGGTGCACCAACATTGTACAAATTCAATGCGCCCCTACTACGAATTTGAGGTCCCTTTACAGCCGCACAACTTGTACATTTGCGGCACCAGTCCTCGACATCGTCACGGCAGTGGACCCAGTAAAACCGTTCTCGGATCTTCAGTAGAGTTCGTTTAACTCCCAGGTGGCCTCCTGAACAACCACTATGGTACAGCTGTAGAACATCCGGTACTTTAGCCTTAGGGACAACCATTTGCAAATGACAACTGTCTCCCCGACCATTTTCCCATTTACGACACAGGACTCCAACCTGAATCAGCAAGCTGTCCCATTGGGCACAATAGCTTTTCGTGGTCGAACTCATCGCTGAGACGTCGCTCCACTTGGGCTTAGGAGCACTGGCCTTCATCCATTCCAGAATCGGCTTAATGTCCGAATTTTCCTGCTGTGCATGTTGTAGGCTGTCCTTCCACTCATTGCTGAGCTGGTCTGTTCTGAGCATCCTCACAGATACCATTACCTTACCCTCTTGTCTAGTACAATGCTTGCAATCTTCAGGGCAAGGTCTTCTTGACAATGCATCTGCATTGCCATGAGATTTCCCGCTGCGATGTTCGATTACAAAGTCGTATTCCTGCAGTAGTTCAATCCATCTTGCAACTTGTCCTTCCGGATTTTTGAACTTTTTGAACAGAAGATATTTGCTAAAATGCTGCAAGGACTTTACCACAGCACGCAATTCCCATCTTGTGACACAATAGTTCCTTTCCGGCTTTGACAACGACTTGCTGAAGTACGCTATCACAATCTCTTGATCACCATTCCGTTGAGACAACACACCGCCAAGTCCTATATCACTTGCGTCTGTGTCAACTATGAATTCCTTGCCCGCATCAGGGTACCCCAAAACAGGTGTTTTGCATAGACGGTTCTTGAGCTCCTGGAATGCAATATCGCAACTTTCATCCCAGCAGTAATGTCGCTTCTCCTCGGTTAGCGTGTGCAGAGGTTTGGCTATATCTGCAAAGTTCTTCACAAATCGCCGATAATAAGAGCACAAACCGAAAAATGCTCTAACCTGTGTCTTATCTTTTGGAACCGGCCACTCCTTGACCGCGGCAATTTTCTCTGGATCCGTGCGGATACCTTCTTCCGACACTACATACCCCAAAAAGCTAACTTGCCGTTTGTATAGTGAGCACTTCTTCGGACACAACTTGAGGTTGGCACTCTGGATCTTCATGAGCACGCGTTCCAGATTTTGAAGGTGTTCCTCAAACGTACGGCCTACGATGATGATGTCATCCATGTAGACCAGACAGGCATCTCCAACTAGCCCGGTAAGTACAAGCTCCATCAACCTTTCAAACGTTGCTGGAGCATTGCACAATCCAAACGGCATGACTTTAAATTGCCACAGACCCTTTCCTGTGGAGAATGCAGTTTTCTCCTTGTCCTTAGGGTCAATTTCAACCTGCCAGTAGCCACTTTTCAGGTCCAGCGTACTAAACCACTTTACGCCTGTGAGCATGTCCAGCGTGTCATCAATTCTAGGCAAGGGATAGCTGTCCTTCTTCGTAACGTCGTTCAGGCGGCGGTAGTTAACACAAAACCGCATGCTGCCGTCCTTCTTCTTTACCAGCACCACAGGTGAACACCATGGACTAGATGAAGGTTCAATAACACCATCCTTCACCATTCCCTCAATCATGGTTTCCACTTCCTTTTCACGTGCTACAGGCAATCTTCTTGCCCGCTGACGAATAGGCAATTCTTGTCCTGTGTTTATTTTGTGTTGAACTAAGCCAGTCTTTCCTATGTCAGCTTCGTTTGACGAGAAAACATTGGCGTACTTGAGTAACAACTTTTTCGCCATGACCATTTCATTCGAGGAGAGAACGCTACAACAGTCTTCTAAAAGTGTGGTCACCCTCTTTTGTCCATCCTTGCTGAGAGTCCCAGTCGTTAGATATTGGCACCGACGCAACCAATCCACTTCCTCACTAGTACCAACCAATGTGCCTTTTTCTATAATCTGTTCCTGATCACAAAGGTTCAGCACACGTATTCCTGAAATGTCGGCGGTTCTGACCAAGGTTCGAGCCACTATCCATGGAAGGTCATTGTCTACCCTTTCCACGAGTACACAACGAAGAGTTTGCCCAGGATTCCGAGGAAGTCTAACCGGCACAATCGTTTCCAATCTCGGCGGAAGAACAATCTTCTTAAGGCTATACACATTCCCTGGTAACGCCCCTTCCACGAAAAGTTCCTCTTGTCCACATTTCAAAATACCTTGCTTAACGTCGATCTCACAACAATTCTTCCTCATAAAGTCTAGGCCCAGAATGCAGTCGTCCATTATATCAGCCACGATGACATTATGCAGGTAGATCATTTTGCCTAGCTTCAACTCCATCTCCTTCTCTCCACGGACGGGTATGCGCTGACCGGTGGCTGTCACCAAATTAATGCGTTCTCGGTTGTATGCGGAGTCCCCAAGGAACCGACTTATAAGTTGGGAACTGACAACCGTGCGAGAGGCTCCAGTGTCTATGGTCAGTTTACACGGCGTTCCGTTGACTTCGCCCTTGATGATTAGGCTGTTCCCATCATGGGTTTGTGAGATCGAAATCCTTGGGGCTCTTTTAACATCAGCCAGCACCCACCCCGCAGTCCTGGCTTTTACTCGTTTCCCTGCTGCTGCTGGGCGGTCCTATTAGCCGCACTAACCTCTCAAGATCGATCACCTTCCCTTTCTACAGTTCGCTTAGGGCAGCTGGATCGAAGATGGCCCCTTTCCCCACAGCCGTAGCACCTAGGGCTGTAGCTTTTATTGCGGTCCTGAACTGTAGCTGCTGCAACCTCCCTGACGCGGTGGGAACGATGATCCTGCCGCACGGCTTCCACCTCCAGTGCATGGGTCAAGGCGTCCTTAAGCGTCTCGTGGTGCCCGAGCCTCACAGCAGCTCTGACTTCAAGGTTGCGGATGCCGTCGATGAATGTCTGCACCAGGTTACCTACAATGAGCGCAGGTACAGACTGGTACGCTTTTCGAACCAGCGCTTCCACCTCAAGGGCCCACTGCTGCAGGTTTTCGTTACTGCGTTGCACGCGATCTTTGAGCTGCGCACGAAAGACGTGCTCCAGGTGAGCGTCGCCAATATCTCGCCTCCAATGCCTCAAGGAGCTGCTCGTAAGTCACTTCCTTACCGAGAGCTTCCAGAACAGTTAAGGCTTGGTCGCGTAGGCCTAGGGTGAGAGTAGTCATGGCCTGACTTTTATTCCAGCCGTTCGCTTTCATGACAGCCTCGAACTGGATTTTGTAGGCCGACCAGTAAGAAGTCCCGTCGAACGGTGGCACTTTGAATCCACGTAGCGAAGGTGTTGTAGCTACCACGGGAGCTGTAACTCCATCCCCAATTTTGAGGTCGTTCAGCGTTTTCCTCACGTCATCCATCACGTTGTCAACCCGATTGTTCAGTTGGTCGATTCGGGTTTCAGCTTCCGACAGGCGGTTGTCATGTTGAGCAACCCTATCCTTCACCTCCCTTATCTCTTTCCCGAAGGTAGCGTGAAGGTCCTTCATGAGAAGAAGCTGCTCTTCCAACCGACGGCGCTGTTCCTCCTGTTGGTGGACCTGTTCCTCCTGTCCACGCTGCAGCTGCTCTTCCAACCGACGGCTCTTTTCCTCCTGTCGGCGGACCTATTCCTCGTGTCGGCGAGCCTGATCCTGCAACATCATCATCAGAGCACCTAAGTCAGGTGTTGCAGATGCAGGAGCTACTGACGGGCCGGCCTCCGTGGTCAGCATCTGGCCCTCCGACGTTTGCGGCGTTGCACCACCAAATCGTCTCTGGTCCGTCTCCAGCTGGCGTTGACTGCGGGTACGGATTCCCTCCATGTCGTCCTTTGGTAAAATCGGCATGATTTGATCCCACTTCTGAAACCAATTGTTACGAGCTTGGGGTTCGAGACAATTAAAAACTGCCGATTAAATTACCAAAATTGACACTTTAATCACACAACACTAATTACAATCTAAAACCACACTAATAAAAAAAATACAACCACTTTAGTTCGCAGTTATTTCGCTTCGAAGTATTCTCTTGTATCGCCAATTCAATACTGACTCGGTCGTGGTCTATACCAGTCTTATATAGCGCCTCAGATAGTTTCCAGAACATTCTACTGTACCGACATCAAGAATGTTCGAGTACATATCGGTCCCGAAATTTCTGGAAGACTCTCCTAGTTCTGCTCCTCGACACTAGAGGGCGCTAGTGTAACTAGTGTTGCCATGTACAAGACATTAATAGTGGCGCGCAATAATATTTATATATGGTATATAAAACCTCTCTTATTAGTCAGGGGATAAAAATGACGTTAGCTTATCGATATTGATATTTGATTCATTTTATATTATACAAACAAACTAAGACATGACAAAGCAAATGGTGCCAGAGCATTGACGTGACAGAGATGAGCAGCAAATTTTGGGGGGCGGCATTTCGGAAAAGATAGTTAGCGCTTGCCTTTTAAATAATGCCGGTAAAAATTTCGAAATCTGAAAAATAGCTCTAGGTGAATATGTACTTTTGATAAATATATTGGTAACGAAACCTGTATAACGCTGAAAATAGAATATATTATAATAAAAGATATATATATATATATAATATTTATTATTAGTACAAGTATTTTTTAGTAATATTTGTGTATTTTTTCACAAAGTTGAAGAATTTTGCAAAATCATATTAATTACTTAAAAGAGGAGCTGAATATTGCATAAAATTGGAAAGGCCGTTTATAGAAAGTCACGTCAGAGATTAAATAAACCTAGCAAGCTAACAGTATAGCAAAGTGGCGAAGCAGTCAGCTTTGTAGCGGTTTCTAACGGTTGCCGTTGAGCAATCAGTTTCAAAATAGGAGGTTCAGATGCCTGGGTGATCAGTAATCGATTGCTGAAAACAGAATTTGAAAATTCGAAACCGTTCTCGAGATAATCGTGGGACAGACGGACAGACGGATAGACGGACAGACGGACAGACATCGTGAAATCAATAAGTGTCTTCGCAAGCTTCGCCACTTAATAATAGTACCTACAAGCCACGTGAAGATATAAATTAGTAAAAATATTTTCATCTGTGATTATCAGATACGGTTTTGATGCAGTAATGTTTTTTTTTATTGCATTTGGCTATAATTCGTTTTTAAATTTCAAAATGCAAATTGAACTGAACGCTCAATCTCTTGTTAGATAAAAAAGTTAGCAATGTGGTAATATACAAAATGAGAAATTACATTTGTCATGAACGTTTGCGACTATCGAACAAAAACGAAATGACAAATTGTGAGCGCTTAGTTAACAATTTGTATAAACATATATTTTCTTATTTATTTTATAGTGCCCAGTTTACAACAACTTGTACAAGAATAGAATGTAAATCTGTATATAAATGATTTAACTTTTATTACCTATAGGGTAACTTGTCCAACAATGAGCCAGTTAAATTTTAGAACTTAATAACATCGAGTTTTTAGGCGAAGATAGCAAATTTAATCGGCTATAGACTGGCATTATTACTTTTCTCAAAATATTTATAGATATTTTATGACTAAGGTTTTTTTTTAATGCGAAATGATCCATTGTGTACATAAGTGTGTACACAATGAGCCTAGCTATATTTAACAATGAGCCAGCATCCGATGTACTTAGTATTTTGTACTTTTGGCAATGAATTTGGTAATTACATTAATAAAACAGTGCTTCTTGCTTATAACCTTCGTTTTATTAGTTAATTTTAATCATAGTCAAACAGTACAGACATGCATCCATCGACTTCCTGCATGTCTTACCAAGTCGTTACTCTCATGTCTTACCAGGTCGTCACTCTTATGTCTTACCAGGTCGTCACTCTCATGTCTTACCAGGTCGTCACTCTCATGTCTTACCAGGTCGCCACTGTCATGTCTTACCAGGTCGTCACATCTCCACTACCATTCACTCTATGTTAGAAGCGGTGGCACAAGACAAATCCTGATTACTTGAAAATTAATGACCGAAGTCATTCAAGGGCTGCCACTTTCTCACGATTCCAACTATCAGGAGTTTTTATATTATTTATATATTGCCATTTTATAAGCAAGGCTGCGGACGTCTTTAGTGGATAATCCATAAAATTTTAATGTAAATTGTTTGAAATATTCTTTCAGTGCTATTTATTGGTTATTTGTTAACATTTTGTTGACATCATCATTGCTGGTTTTGTAAATCCGCAGTACTGTTACATTTTTTTTTATATAACGTTGCAGTGTCAGATAGCATAAGTTACACTCCTTATCTGCCTTTCTGATGCTTCATCCTTGTCTATATAGTTTGATAGGTTGAAGCATGTTATCAGCAGTGTGGTTACCTTTCTTGCTTTTGTTAGCTTTTAGTGCGCGCCATCTAAAATTAAAAAGTAAAAATGACAATGAATCAGTAAATCTATGTATGTAGCGAAAAACAAAAGAAAAAGCTTTTGGTGGATGATATGTGTAGTAGTTTGTTATATAGATACTAAACAACACAAAACACTAGCAATGGGCCACATGGTAAACATTGAAACCAATTAGTACACAATGAAACATGGCTCATTGTGTACAACGTGGTTTTGTTTCATTGTGTACTATATGTGATATATTCCAATAACCTTAAAAGAAAAACATTCCAAGTATGTTTTGTACGTAACTGAAATCTGTAATATATGTACAGTGTCATGCAATATTAAGAAAAAAAGCAAACTCTAACACATAATAATGAAAAACGACGAATATCAATGAAAAATCTTAATTTTTTGCGTAAAATCTGTTAAATCACTGGAATATTGGGAGGAGTCCTGGGGCCGCATCTTTAAATGTACTGTGTTTCCAACTGTTGATAAATCAACAAAAGTTGACGACATTTGTTTCCGAAATGTTTCAAAATGTTGCAAGAAGCGTCTCCACCGAGGGAACAAATGTCGGCAACAAGCGTATTCCTTTGATGTTGCCGCCGAAAATGGAAACACGATTCCCGACATTGTTTCATTTTGTTGCTAAAACTAGGTGATTACAGAAACATTTGTTGACAAAACGTGTTGACAAATGTTGTGTTGACGACAAAACTTTGGTGGAGACGCGCCATAACAACGTCACATTTTTGAAATATGGAAATGTTTCATTGTGTACTACTGGCTCAATGTTGGACAGGTGACCCTAAATATAAAAATAATTAACATGTTTAGAATATCTGGGTTAGAAGAGTCGATTGCTATCGAAATTAGTTAGGAAAATTAAATGTGATGGAACTGTCATATCAGGTTACGAATTACAACCTGTTTTAAAAACAAAATATTGATCAGTTTTTAAACCACGTTGATAAATTGTATATCTTAAACCCCCATATTACTCTTACTGTTTTAAAATATTGTCTTCTTGTACCTAGATTTACATATTTACTCCTTTCGAGTCCAGTCTGGAAATGTTCGGATATTTTAAAAGATATTGATAATAATCTTAAAATAGCTATAGATATAATTCTTAATTATACTTTAAATACAACAGCCTGAACTTAAGCTACTTTAACTATAAAATTTGGTGGTATCGGTGTGAGAAATCTTTCTAGCGTTGCATTGCCTACTTTCCTTGCATCCGTGCATAGTGTCAATGAGTTATGTAACATAACTTTAAATATTAAAGTAGACCTGTGCTTTGCTACGGAGACAGTGCAGACATGGCAAATGCTCTGTCCCGGCAAAAATGTTCCACTGGAAGTTAACCAATAAAAACAGTGGGATATTCCGTTGTTACGGAGTATGCAGAATTATCTATACTTTAATATTATAAATGCGAAAGTGTGTTTGTTTGTTTGTTTGTTTGTCCTTCTTTCACGTCGCAACAGAGCGTCTTCATGGCATAATTTTTTGTATGGGGATAGTTCGGTGGCTGTAGAGTGACATAGGTTACTTTTTTCCGCGGAAAAACTTCTCATTCCCGTGAGAAAATAGAATATGTTGCAAAAGTTTGTCCTTCTTTTACGTCGCAACAGAGCGTTGGCATGGCATGATTTTTTGTATGGGGATAGTTCGGTGGCTGTAGAGTGACATAGGCTACTTTTTCAGCGGAAAAACATATTATTCCCGTGGGAAAATTGAATATGTTGCAAAATAAAATTCAGCTAGGTGGCGCCACCGTGATCCTACAAGACGGACGACGGTATCATGGTTCGTCCATGGTACCGTCGTCCGTCTAGGCGATAACCTCGCAGACGATATTAAGTAATCCGTTGATGCTCTGCCTACCCCGCAAGGGTTACAGGCGTGATTATAAGTATGGATCAGAAATACTATCACCACCTGTCACGCTTTCACCCATAACTATTACTTAACTGTGGTAGAAACAGTTCTTATAGTGCATACGGTACCTATACGCTTAAATTGTTTCTATTTTGTAGCTTATTCGAATACCTGCTTTCGATTTCGGTTGTTTGTTATTTGCTTTGTGATTTGGTTAAGGTTGAATGGATTTATATTGCCTTTCATTTTCGAATTTGTGTATTTTCTTGGATCGGTTTTGTTGATTTGGTTGGTATTCCTTTATACATATTTAGACTCTGGCTTTGATTTTGGATTTTGTTTATTTAGAATCGTGAATTGGTTTTCGTTGTTTTAGGTTGCTTAACAATATTTTAAAGGAATATTAATAGTATAGATAGTGTATACGGTACAGTACCTATACACTTACTTCTTTTTTCGTTGGTTATATTTATATTGACTACTGCTTTCGATTTCAGTTTTCTGCGATTTGTGATTCGGATTCGTGTTGTGTCTTGAATTGGTTTTGTTGTTTTGATTTTGAAAAATATTTAAAAAGAATATTTATTCCTTTTAGATATTTTGGATTTGCTTTTAAAAAAAATATTTAAAAGGAAATTTAATTCGTTTTAGGTATTTTAACGTTTTTGTATAAATAGGTTTTTTGTTACTTCATAATGCCTCGCAAACGTAAGTCCAGCCTTTCAAGAGTATCTTCTCAAAGACAAGCGAAAAGATTAGCTCGATCGCTAGAATCTTTAGAAGATGCTGAACTGAGAAGGCAAAAACAAGCAGAGCGTCAGCTGCTTTTAGAGCATCTGAGACACCTTCTCAACGTCACCAAAGGCGTCTTGAACAGACAGAGCGTCAAGCTGCTTTAAGAGCTTCCGAAACACCTTCTCAAAGTCAGGAAAGGCGTCTTGAACAGGCAGAGCGTCAAGCTACTTTAAGAGCTTCTGAAACATCTTCTCAAAGTCAGCGAAGGCGTCTTGAATAGGCAGAGCGTCAAGCTACTTTAAGAGCTACTGAAACACCTGCTCAAAGTCAGCAAAGGCGTCTTGAACAGGCAGAGCGTCAAGCTACTTTAAGAGCTACTGAAACACCTGCTCAAAGTCAGCAAAGGCGTCTTGAACAGGCAGAGCGTCAAGCTACTTTAAGAGCTACTGAAACACCTGATTAAAGTCAGCAAAGCCGTCTTGAACAGGCAGAGCGTCAATCTACTTTAAAAGCTACTGAAACACCTGCTCAAAGTCAGCAAAGGCTATTCGAACAAGCGGAACGTCAGGCCGCCTTAAGAGCCGCGGAAACACCTGATGAAACTCAACACAGACTCATTGAGCAAGCTGAACGTCAATCTATTGTAAGGGCATCTGAAACACCAGAACAGGCGCAGACACAGGCGCGAAGAGATGCAAATGCACAGCTCCAAGCTGAACGTCGACAAAATTTTCAAAGAAACAGTTGGTTGGTTTTTAATGACGCAGCATTCAATTATGATCTGTTGATTGATTACAAAAATCACAGGTGAGTTGTTATCGGACTGATGGACCAGGCGTGTCGATTTTGCAGCGCTTTAAAATGGAAAGATGAGACCGCAGGCATGTGCTGTTCCAATGGCAAAGTGTCTCTTCCGTTACTTGGGGAACCAGAAGAACCTTGAAAACTTTCTTTTTATATGATGCTAATGAGTCACGGCGCTTTTTAAACAGGATACGGAAATATAACTCATGCTTTCAAATGACGTCCTTCGGAGTTGACCGGGAAATAATAATGCCGGGATTTTCGCCTAAATTTACGGTGCAAGGGCAAATTTATCATAGAATAGGTTCACTTTTTCCAGCTGAAAACGAACAGCATATATTTTTACAAGTATATTTTATGGGTGACGAAGAAATTGAGGTAGACCGTCGCTGCCAATTTATCCAGGGAGTTGAGAGACACAGTGTTCAAAATTCAAAGATTCTTGCATGAACGTAACATTTTAGTCAAAACATTTAAAACTGCTTTAGAAAACCTACCTGAAGAGGATTATAAAGTCGTCATTCACGCAGATCGGACCCCTCGAGGAGAGCATGAAAGGCGCTACAATGCACCTTTGATAAACGAAATAGCAGCCGTAATTAGTGGTGATCAATTTTCTTCACGAGACATTGTCTTGCGAGCACGTGATGATACGTTGCAACGGGTAGCCGATACACACAAGTTTTATGACGCTCTGCAATACCCATTGATTTATTGCAAAGGACAAGAGGGTTATCATTTTCAAATTCCACTCATTAACCCGGTCACAAAGGAGCCTACTCCGAACAAAAAAGTATCATGTATGGATTTTTATGCGTATCATATGATGTTTCGAGAAAATGACTTTAACCTCTTAGCCCGGTGTAGACAATTATTTCATCAATTTTTGGTAGACATGTATGTGAAGGTAGAAAGTGAACGTCTCCGTTATATATCTTTAAATCAAAATAAGCTGCGCGTTGAGAATTATATACATTTACAAGATGCAGTTTCTAGCGACGCCAATGTAAACCCCAGAGATTTAGGTAAAATGGTAATTCTGCCCTCATCATTCGTTAACAGTCCCCGCTACCTACATGAGTACACACAAGACGCATTCGCCTATGTACGAACTTACGGAAGACCTGATCTTTTTGTTACTTTTACTTGCAATCCCACATGGAAAGAAATAACCGAGGAGCTAATGCCGAGCCAAAAAAGTACTGACAGGCACGATTTAGTTGCTAGAGTATTTAGATTAAAAGTACAAAAATTAATATATGTAAATAACAAAGGGAAAATTTTCGGAAAGGTGCAGTGCTTCATGTATTCAATTGAATGGCAAAAAAGAGGATTACCGCATGCCCAGATTCTAAGCATCATATGGCTTAAAGAGAAGTTGCGGCCCAGCCATATAGACGACGTAATAAGCGCCGAGATTCCGGATCCTGAGCAAGATAAAGAATTGTATGATACCATCGCCCGAAAAATGATTCACGGTCCATGTGGAGCACGAAATTCAATATCGCCATGTATGAAAGAAGGAAAATGTACAAAGAAATTCCCTAAACAGCTATTAAAAGAAACAATGACAATGGCTACTCTTTATACAGACGCAGAGCTCCCGAAGATGGTGGCAGGAAAGTTACAATCAAATCTCGCTCTGGAGCGTTCGAAACCGTAGATACTCGTAACAGCTGGATTGTCCGTATTCGCCCATTCTATGTAAAATGTTTAATGCCCACATTAATGTAGACGCATGTAGCTCTGTCCGCGCAATCAAGTATATCTGTAAGTACATAAATAAAGGAAGCGACCAAGCAATATTTAATCTCAGGAGTGAAGGTGAAGCAAATCCCGTTAATGAAGTACAGACCTTTCAAGCAGGGCGTTATGTCAGCTATAACGAGGCAACGTGGCGTCTCCTTGGCTTCCCTTTACACGAAAGGCACCCAACAGTTACTCACCTTGCTGTGCACTTAGAAAATGGAGAGCGTGTATATTTCACCGAAAGAAATTTCCAAGAAAGAATTGCATCACCGCCAAAAACTACACTAACAGCCTTCTTTCAACTTTGTCAAACCGACGCCTTTGCAACCTTTGCCTTTTTTTTGTTGTTATATTCTGAAGTCCCCCGCTATTATACTTGGAACACATCTAGGAAGGAGTGGAAACGCCGTATTCAAGGCGCGCCTGTTGCAAATTGGCCCGGTGTAAAGTCACCAGATGCCCTTGGTCGTGTGTATACCGTCCATGTAACTACTTTTGAATGTTTCTGTTTACGATTGCTGCTGCACCATGTTCGGGGTCCTAGAGGATATAAAGACATTAAAACTGTCAACGGTCAGGAATGCGCAACTTATAGAGAAGCATGTGAAGCTCTGCATCTTTTAGATGACGATAATCACTGGGATGAAACCATGGAGGAAGCTGTGCAGTGCCAGTCACCAGCCAAAATTAGGGATCTTTATGCAACTCTCATATCATCTTGCGGGCTATCTAATGCACATGAATTGTGGGACAAATATAAAGAGTACATGGCGGAAGATATTTTGCGAAGGTTACAGCAGACACACGCGAACATGACATACAATGAACACATTTATAATGAAGCACTTGGTAAAATTGAAGATAAAGTAATGGCAATGGTAGGCAAAAAATTAAGCGACTTTGGAATGATAAGCCCTCAGCGAACAACCAAAAATGAACTAAGCAATGAAATTATATGTAAAACAAACTACGATATATCAGCTTTGCAGCAGCAAATAGCCGAATTTGTACTCCGCTTGCGTCCCGAACAAAAACGAGTTTTTGACAAAGTATTAGGACAAATTGAATCTGGAAATGGTGCACTTTTCTTTTTAGATGCCCCTAGAGGTACTGGGAAGACATTTTTGTTAAATTTATTATTAGCTTTATTAGCCTAGCCTTAGCCTTATTTTTAGTACGGAAAGCTAAAAACATTGCTGTGGCCGTAGCTTCCTCCGGTATAGCCGCCACGCTGCTAAGCGGGGGCCGCACTGCACATTCTGTTTTAAAACTCCCTCTATATCTAGCCCAGGAAGAATCGCCGATCTGCAACTTTAGCAAAAATAGTGCACGAGGTATAATGCTACGACAATGCAAACTTTTAGTGTGGGACGAAAGTACAACGTCGCATAAAAAAGCTGTAGAAACACTAAATCGAACGCTCCAGGATTTGCGCAGCAATACCGATCTAATGGCAGGAATGGTGGTTTTACTGGCTGGTGACTTTCGCCAAACTTTACCTGTCATTCAAAAGGGCACACCTGCAGATGAAATTAAAGCATGCCTCAAGTCGTCTATTTTATGGAACAAGGTGACAAAATTTAGTTTAGCTACGAATATGAGAGTGCATTTGTATAATGATATCAATGCTGGAAACTATGCTGACACACTATTAAAAATTGGCGATGGGCGGTTGGAAACGGATGCTGAGGGCTGCATTAAATTGACGAGAGATTTTTGTAATTTAGTACAGAGTCATTCCGAATTAATTGCGAGCGTTTATTCAGATTTAGCGAACAACATGCATGAAGACAAATGGTTATGTGAAAGGGCGATTCTTGCACCAAAAAATGAGAGCGTTAACAAAATAAATTGAGATATATTTAGCGAAGTAGCAGGACAAATAACAGAGTATTTGTCAGTAGACACAGTTATGGACACAGAACAGAGCACTTCAGATCCCGTAGAGTTTCTAAATTCTCTAGAGTTGTCAGGTGTGCACTCACATAAGCTTCAATTAAAATTAGGTGTCCCAGTCATGCTAATGCGAAATTTAGATGCTCCTCGGTTATGTAACGGGACAAGGCTTGGACGGAACATAATCGGTGCTACAATTTTGACAGGCGTAGGAAAAGGTGAAAATGTTATTATACCACGGATTCCTATAATTCCCACAGATCTTCCTTTTCAATTCAAAAGGTTGCAGTTCCCTATTAAGCTCAGTTTTGCAATGACAATTAATAAAGCGCAAGGGCAAACGTTACAGGTAGCGGGGGTCAACTTAGAAAAACCGTGCTTCTCTCATGGTCAGCTGTATGTAGCATGTTCGTGTGTGTCAAATGCCCAGAATATTTTTTATTTTTTTTTATTATAGAATAGGGGGCAAACGAGCATGTGGCTCACCTGATGGTAAGTGACTACCGCCGCCCATGAACAACCGCAACACCAGGGGAATTGCAGATGCGTTGCCGACCTTTTAGAAAGGTGTAAGCTCTTTTCTTGAAGGTTCCTAAGTCGTATCGGTCCGGAAAATTCGCTGATGGTAACTGATTCCACAAGGAAGTCGTGCGAGGGAGAAAACTTCTTCTAAATCGCACAGTGGTGGACCGCCAATCATCCAGATGGTATGGATGGTAACGCGAGTTTTGTCGCGATGTGCGATGGTGAAATTGAGCGGCTGGAATTAGTCCGAACAATTACTCAGAGCACTCCCCGTGATAAATGCGATAAAATACGCAAAGAGATGCAACATCTCTACGCAGTGCCAATGTATCGAGCCGATCAGAAAGAACTCGGTCGTCGACGATTCGAACCGCTCTGCGCTGGATGCAGTCAAGTGGAAGGAGCTGGCACTGGGGTGCCCCAGCCCAGAGATGAGAACAGTATTCCATGTGGGGCCGAACTTGCGCTTTGTAAAGTTGCAAGCGATGCGCCGGCATGAAATACTGTCCCGCTCTGCTGAGCACGCCAAGCTTTTTAGAGGCCAATTTGGCCTTCCCTTCCAAGTGACCACGAAACTGCACACTATTCAATATGTCGACACCAAGGATTCCGATCTGGCTGAGGCAGTAAGGGGAGTGCCTTGAAACTGAGGAGATACGACAAAGGGGTTCTTTTTAGCGGTAAAAGCGCAAACTTGTGTCTTCTGGGGATTGAACTGGACTAGATTTAGTCGCCCCCAATCCGAGACTTTGGTAAGCAAAGACTCGACTTCAGACACAAGTTTGTCCCGGTACTCGGCGACGTTTTCCCGAGAAATATTGGCACGGCCGGTATATAAGGCATCACCAGTGCTGTCGTCCGCATAGCAATGAATGCTACCAGTTAGCAACATATCATTGATATGCAGGAGAAACAGCGTTGGTGATAGCACGCAGCCTTGTGGAACATCAGCGTTGATAGGCTTGAAATCAGAGCATTCACCGTCTACTACGACCTTGATGCTCCGATCAGCAAGGAAACTGGTGATCCATTTACACAATTTCTTGGGAAGCCCATAGGAAGGAAGCTTCGAAAGAAGCGCTTTGTGCCAGACCCGATCAAAGGCCTTCGCTACGTCCAAACTAACGGCTAATGCCTCCCCCTTGGACTCCACTGCCTCCGCCCATCTATGAGTTAAGTAGACTAGAAGATAACCAGCTGATCGACCCCGACGAAAACCGTACTGGCGGTCACTAATCAGCTGGTGATCCTCAAGGTACCTCATGAGCTGGCAGTTTATAATGGCTTCCATTATTTTGGAGAACAAGGAGGTGATGGCGATAGGCCTGTAGTTGGACGGGTCTGAGCGGTCGCCCTTTTTAGGGATCGGGTGCACCAAAGCTGTCTTCCATGAATTCGGGACTACGCCTTGGGAGTAGGAGTACCGGAAAAGACGCGTTAAAACCGGTGCCAACTGCGGAGCACACGTCTTCAGCACAATGGGGGGACTCCATCGGGCCCACTCGACTTGCTGACGTTTAGGGAGAAGAGTGCTTTGCGGACCGAGCGCTGTGTAAATCGCACATCCGGCATGGAGCACTCACATCGCGGGATGGTCGACGGTGTGTTCCCCCCCGTCATCTAGAGTCGAGTTGGACGCAAAAAGAGAGCTCAACAGATCGGCTTTCTCCTTTGCGGCATGGGCCAGTGAGTCGTCCTCTCTGTGCAGAGATGGAAGAGATGGCTGACAGAAGTTCCCTTGGACAGCCTTGGCGAGAGACCAGAATGCACGGGTTCCCGAAGGAAGGCGAACTAGCTTCTCGCCAATTCTGCCGATGTGCTCAGACCTTGCCTTGGCAATGACGCTTTTGAAGGACCTGGAGGCGGAATTATACTTCTTTTTAAGTGCGCTAGTGTTTACATCCCGAGACGTTGATGCGTCAGCCCAGGCCTGGTAGCACTCCTGCTTATAGCGTGATGCTATTTTGCAGGAGCGACCAAACCATGGCTGGGATCTGCCTCCGATGGGCACCACGGAGGATGGAATAAAAAGTTCCATACCCTGAAGTAGCACATCAGCAACAGAATCGGCAACAACGCTGGGATCTTCCGGCGAGAAGCAAACCCGCCCCCAAGGGTAGGATGCAAAAAAAGACCGCATCCCGTCCCAATCAGCTGACCTATAGTGCCAAACACGGCGGCAAGCTGTAGATCGCAACTGCGATTGGAGCGTGAGTGGCACCGTACTCCGGATCAGACAGTGGTCCGAAGAGCCCAAAGGAGCATCGACGGAGACCTGATATCCATCCGGATGAGAGGTCAGCAGAAGGTCCAACAGGGAAGGTACATGGTCTTCCACATCTGGGATCCGCGTAGGCGAAGTAACCAGTTGTGTTAGACCATATGCCAAAGCAAAGTCATAGACAGATCTACCCGCATGATCGGTTAAACGAGAACCAAGCCATTCAGCGTGGTGGGCGTTAAAATCACCGAGTATCACGATCTCTGCGGATGGGACCTGTTGTAGCACGGAGTCTGCAGCTATTTGGACGTGGTCGATGAGTCGGTCTGTGTCGGCATTACCGCTATGGGACCTACAGAGGCACCCGTAGACGCGGGGATGGTCGTCGCTGTCTACGCGCAGCCATAGGATGGACAGGTCCGTACCTTCAAGATTGCCGAGGCGTCGAAAACAGATGTCCTCTCTGACATACACGCAAACTCCAGTCCGGGGCACAAACGAGTGTTCTAATTTGTACCCCGGGTAGGAGAGATACGAAGTATCAGCTGGAGAGGACACCTGTGTCTCGGTAAGAAAGAGCAAGGCCGGCTTAGCTATCTCCAGATGGTAGTGGACGGCGTTAAGGTTTGAATGAAGTCCCCTGATATTGCAGAAATCCACGGTAAGCGTGGCAGGGGTTGCCTTTGTCTTCTTGCTCCGCTTGCCCCGAGCAGGTTTCGTCAATTTTTTCTCCACATTCTTTCCCCGAATGGAAAAACATATAACATTGTGTACAGTAGCGTCTTAAAATAGTGTTCAGTTAGTTATTTTTCCAAAATTCCCACAATCAATTAATCAGAATTCCCACAGATCTTCCCTTTCAATTCAAAATTTCCTATTTAGCTCAGTTTCTTTTCAATTCCAAATGCTGCACCTCTGACGGACCTATTAAGCTCAGTTTCCTTTCAACTCAAAAGGCTGCATCTCTGACGGATCTTTTATTTGGCTCAGTTTCCTTTCAATTCAGAAAACTGCATCTCTGACGAATCAATTTAGCTCTGTTTTTTTTCAAAAGTCTGCATCCCTGACGAATAATTATGCTGTTTCCTTTAATTAAAAAAATATCCCATTTCCATTTGGAATAAACAGGCTATTTTCATGCTTTCCTATACGTTGCGTTTCAAAACATTTAAATAGGCTGACGAATCAATTTTGCTCAGTTTCCTTTTAATGGCTGCATCTCTGACAAATCTATAAAACTCAGTTTTCTTTCAATTCAAAAAGCATTGGATAGTTCATTTCCTAGTGACCATGCGGGCGAAGCCGCGGGCAACAGTTAGTTTGTTTCATAATTTCCATAGTGACCAAGATCGCGCCCACCTTTTAGCTGTTTCGACTAAGGAATTCACTGATTACACGCTTTACCATCAAATAACTTGATGGGGAAAGCTTGCGCATCGTCGCAGGAGTCTCACTAGGAGCTTTGTCAACCTCATCAGTGCACCTGTGGTAGCAGTGTCAACGAGTTTTGGCTCCACGGACTTTCATGTAGAAAAGTGCTGGTAGGTTTTCACGGCACGATTTCTTGAACGATGTTATCCGAAGAGCTCTTGTCTCTATAAATGTTCCCTTGGTTTAGAGCCTTGTGGAATATTTAGAGACGATGGCAAGGGACCCAACGATATGAAATTGGTCCCTTGGGAGAGAGATAAAGACCTAGTGTGGGATGCTACTTACGTAGACACTTTGTTAGCCTCTCATCTCAGGAATAACTCGTTTAGAGCCGAGGCGGCATCAGAAGCAGCTGAACTAAGTGGCGCAAGTCTCTGAGAGATGACTACATATTTGTGCCAATTGCTGTAGAGACTATCGGTCTTTGGGGTCCACGTGCGGTGAGGTTCCGTCTATCCGCGACCGGTCGTCGCTGCTGGTGATAACAGGGCTGGTTCTTTTCTCGCTCAAAGGCCAAATATTACTATTCAGCGAGGAAACGTAGCCAGCGTTCTAGGCTAAGTTAATGTAAATAATAAATATAATTATTAAATTTAATTTTTATTACAGTCTTTTTTTATACGATAGGGTGACAAACGAGCACACAGTCCACCTGATGGTAAGTGGATGCTGTAACCCATATACATCTACATTTATCCTCAATAAAGAATCCAAATGCAGATGCGTCGTCACCCGTGAGGACTAAGATGGAATGCCTCTTATACAGTAAAATGGATCTCCGGTTCTCCACACTCACCGTACGAAACACAGCAGTGTCAAGCTGTCATTTTACGCTGGTATTCTGTGAGAGCGTGGTCCTTCCCCGGTCGAGCCGACCCATTCGTGCTACAACTATACTACTAATATTTTTTTTTATAGGATAAGGGTGACAAACGAGCACACAGTCCACCTGATGGTAAGTGGTTGCTGCGGCCCATAGACATCTACATCTATCCTCAATTACAAGTCAAAATGTAGATGCGTTGTCACCCGTGAGGACTAAGATGGAATGCCTCATTTCCAGTAAAAAGGGCCTCTGGCCACCTGCACTCACCAAGCGAAACGCAGAGGTAAACCTCTACTTCACGCTGGTTTTCTGTGAGGTCGTGGTACCACCCCGGTTCGAGCCGGCCCATCCGTGTGACAGCAAGAGCTGCCGCGTGGCTCTACCACGTAAAATTTATTGTATATTTTTCAATGTTATTGAAATCTTATTTTATGACCTTTGAACAAATGCAATCATTTTATATGAATGAGATAAAAAATATATAATTTTATAAAATTTCATATTTCATCATAAATGTAAAAGACCATATTTTTGTAGAGGTAGTCGTTGGTGCCATAGAATACGTAGAAAGTACAATAGGGATCCTAGGCCAACATAAGTGCCATACATTTAACCATGATCAGTATATTATGATGATTTGGCCTTAAAAATTCGAAACAGTGCTACAGGTATATGCGCTCCTCCGTCGATCTGTTCTATCTGTGCCTGCCCAGCCCATGAATATATTTACTAGATTTTTTTAGTTTAGTTTAGTTTCGTTTCGTTTAGTTTATTTTACTAGTTTTCCGCCACGCGGGTTCGCCCACATAAAATCAAAATTTTCTGATAGTAAGTGTCGTCCATCAACCATGAATAACTGCTACAGCAGGGAAATTGCAGGTGCGTTGTTGGCCTGTTTTAAAGGGGCAAGGTCGATTCTTGAAGGAAAAATCGACGGTGGTAGATGATTTGAAAAAGAAGTCTTGCGAGGAAGAAACCTTTTAGTAAATCCCACAGTCATTTGGACCGCCAAGCATCCAGATGGTGTGGAATTGGTTTTCATTAACTATAATTGCGACAAACAACTATGATGTTTCAAATCTGTCGGGCGTCCTCTGACGACCAATTTAAAAAAAAACAGGTTTAGCATTGCTTTTCATCGATAAAATAAAGAAGATGCCAGGATCGTGCAAAATGGAAGTCTGTAGTCTGCTACCCCTCTGGGTGACAGGAGTTGATGTTTATGAAATAGTTATATATTCTTCCAACATGGTAATACCGAGTCAAAATGTAAATTATTTATTGTATTTTTTATAGAATGTGGGTGACAAACGAGCACACAATCCGCCTGATGGTAAGTGGATGCTGTGGACCATAGACATCTACATTTATCCTCGACTAGCTGTGCCCCGCGGCTTCACTCGCGTATTATTACACTGTCCAAACGAAGTCTGTAACAAAAAGGGTCGTTCATGCATCTAAGAATGAGAGCTCGCTTATACAAGGTGGCCCATAAGTCGTTAGAAATGTAAATTTCGAATAAAATACAAAATGCGCGCATGAGTGGCGCGCGCGGTGCGGGGGGAGTACCGACGGTTTCTGGGAATTCAGTCGCAATGGAGCGTTTCACCGGTGTGGACCGTGCATTTTGTGTGCGCGAGTTTTATCGAAACAATGATTCGGCTACCATTGCGCGGCGTAAATTTCGAGAATATCAGAATTTACGCAACTTTAAAGACATTCCAAGTGTTCAAACGATTAAGAACTGGGTTATTAAGTTCGAAGAGAGTGGTTCGACGTTGGATAAACAACGGTCAGGTCGACCAAGGACATCACGGACGGAAGAACACATCGATGTAGTGAAACACTCAATTCGTGAAAATCCTACCCAGTCTACTCGTAAGCGTTCCAGTGCATTAAACTTACCCAGAACATCGTTACAGCGAATTTTAAAGAAAGATTTACATCTTCACCCGTACAAGATTCAGTTAGTACAGGAATTAAAAGATACTGACACTATCCACAGAGTAAATTTCGCAAATGAAATGTTGAACCGCTTTACTTCGTTTAATAACGTTTTATTCTCTGATTAGGCTCACTTTCACATCAACGGCCATGTCAATAAGCAAAATTTTGTGTGCGATGAGAATGAGTTGCGAAAATCCAAATCGCAAACATCAAAAGCCCTTACATAGCCCTAAAGTGACAGTTTGGGCGGCTATGTCAGCGCATGGCATTATAGGCCCTTACTTTTTTGAAGACGGCAGAGACCGCGCGCTTACTGTTACTTCACAACGGTATGTAGCTATGATCCAGGACTTTTTTACACCAGAGTTGCAGAATTTTCCTGGCTTCAATACGGGGACCTGGTTTCAACAAGATGGAGCAACTGCCCATACCTCTAACGTCGCTATGCCGGTCGTCCGTCAACTTTTCTCTAATAAAGTGATCTCTCGAAGAGGAGATATTCCTTGGCCACCACGTAGTCCAGATCTGACCCCAATGGACTTTTTCTTATGGGGTTATCTTAAGACTAAAGTGTACGAAACCAACCCGCGGACAATTGACGTCCTGAAAGAAAATATCCAAAGAGAAATGGCAAACATTACAGAGCTTACTTGCCGCGCAGTGATGGATAATTTTAAACGTCGCTTACAGGAGTGCCGCGATCGTAACGGATTACATTTAGATGATGTAATTTTCAAAAAATAATTCCCATTTTATAAGGATTATGACAAAATAAAAACCTTTTTCATAATGTCATTAGTTTTTTTTTAATTATTTTTTTACATTTCAAGGGACTTGTGGGCCATCCTGTATAAGCGTTCACTGCTGGTATCTCACGGATCTCACCGGGCGGCTAGGGTTTATGCGATCGTTCGCGCTCCGAGCAGAGTGTTTATCATATTAATTTTTCATTATCTCTTAAACTATGCGTCCAAATAACATGCTATAAAATGAAAAGTTTATCTTCATAAAATGGTCTTGATGATGAAGTAACTTTCGTTCGTAAGGATTAATGTGCCATGCCTAATAATAACGCTCATAAAACACTTTAATTTTCAATAATTTTTTGTATAAAATACCTTATTGTGGCTTATGTATAAAAAATAGGGGCACGGACTTTTTTTTAGGTGGAGCAAAGACCAATATTTTTGTAGAACATTGTATTTATGTAATACGAAACGTTACGCCAGCGCACGCGGATAAAGCAGTTAGAGAGCGCCTTTTCTTCCGACTTGCTTAACAAAAATCAATATTCAAGCCTAGCTGAGAGTTATAGGCTAATGCTAGATAGCCTATACTATTTCTCATGAACCTGGCTATTATATACAAAAAGGGTTTTTCAAATCGGACCGGTAGTTCCAGAGATTAGCGCGTTTAAACAAACAAAAAAAAAACAAAAAAATCTTCCGCTTTATTATTTAATTCTTTATTTATTTATTTAAAACTTCATATACACATGTGGTATATAGGCGGACTTAATGCCTAAGGCATTCTCTACCGGTCTACCTTGGGATGATGCAGAGATAGAATGAAGTAGGTGTAATAAAAAGTTAATATGCTAATACTAAACTAAATTAACTACTACTAGTTAACAGTGGTAGAGCCACGCGGCAGCTTTTGCTGTCGCACGGATGGGCCGGCTCGAACCGGGGTGGTACCACGATCTCACAGAAAACCAGCGTGAAGTAGAGGTTTACCTCTGCGTTTCGCTTGGTGAGTGCAGGTGGCCGGAGGCCCTTTTTACTGGAAATGAGGCATTCCATCTTAGTCCTCACGGGTGACAACGCATCTACATTTTGATTTGTAATAGAGGATAGACGTAGATGTCTATGGGCCGCAGCAACCACTTACCATCAGGTGGACTGTGTGCTCGTTTGTCACCCTTATCATATAAAAAAATAACAGACATAAAAATTTCTCTAAACTATCTATAATTATTGTATATTAGAAATGTATTAATATGTTACTGTACTCTAGCGAAATTGTTAAAGCATTAAAATTGATATTGTACAACAACAATTTTCATATTATCGACTATTAGCTTAGTAGTCATTTTATAAAACACAGCTCCGTAATTTTACGTTCGTTATAAAATTATTTTATGAATTCAAAAATTACAATTATTAAATAGTATTTGGATTTGAAAAAATATTTTACAATCAGGGAAACTTCATTTTGATACGGTAGTAAATTTAAAAACGGAAACGACGGGTTGCACTCCGGGAGTGCCGGCAGAAGTGAAAACTTGAATATTAACGTTGTGCATTTTTGATATTTTGGAATGGCGGAGATTATTTATTATTATCTTATTTCATTTATTTTCATTCGAAATTATTTGTTTGGTAAACCTACACCGCACATGTGCTTATTGTGATGTTATGAAAATATAGGATAATGCTATAAAGTATAAACATATTACAAATAATACATCTATAATGTGTAAGTACATATGAATCTATATTAATAATTTCGTCAAGCAGTTTAGTAGACTCAATCGAAACCTAATCTTAATAAGAAAATTATATTAATTAATAAATGAAAATTAATTAAACCTAACTTACTTCCTCTCCTACGTCGCGCCGGCTGTCTACTCTCCGTCCGTCTTACGAATTTTCGATCAAGACACGTGACCTGACGCGAGTTTAACATTTTTTACCCACTTCAAAAATCCTTAAATTCACAATAAAAATATTGAAAGTCACTTATTGGTTATCGGAATAAAAACTATCCTCTCTCTAGTTGGACCAAACTGCACACATTGTGAAACATTTCATTGAAATTAGTTCAGTAGTTTAGGAGTCCATCGCGGACAAACAACGTGACAATGTACTTAAGTACATATTATAACGTCAGATGTATGTAAAATCATGAGGATATATATATATATATATATATATATATATATATATATATATATATATATATATATATATATATATATATATATATATATATAAACGGTTACTATGATGATTCTGCCAATTTATTAATTAAGTATTCCCGAACCTTTATCTTGAACGCGTAACGATTGCTAGCCGTCCTGATTTCGAGAGGTACTGCGTTTCAAAGGAGAATAGATTGAATGTGGAAAGAAGAATGAACAAGTCCAGAGCTATGGGAGGGACATAGGAGAAGAAGGTTGTTCGTAGAGCGGAGGTTTCTCTCATGACTAGCGCTAAGCAACTGAAAGTAAGGAGATAAGTAGGAAGGGGAAGTTGGAGACATCAGGATAGAATAAAGGGTAGTGAGTGCACGCAAACTACGGCGTTGACGAATAGCTAACCATTTTAATTGAGATCGATACGTGGATACGTGGTCATACTTTCGAAGATTGAAAATGAATCGAATGCAGTTATTCAGAAGACGGTCATATTTATTGAGAAGATATGCATTCAGGTCGAAATAATACACATCACCATAGTCGATCAGGGGAAAAATTAAACTTTGCACAAGCATTGATTTGATTATTATATTAGTATAGATTAAGATCAAAATGCAAATGCGTTGTCACCCCTGAGAATACCTAATTTCTAGTAAAAAAGGGTCTCCGGTTTTCTAGACTCACCATGCAAAAGGCAGCAGCATTAACTATACTATTAATATAGCTGCAGCATGGCTCTACAACGTATAAAACAATGCAGCTATTAATAGGTACATAACCAATACTAAATAATACAATTAAGTCTTCTGTTGGGAAAAACGAAATTACTTTTCGAACAAGTTATTATTATCAATCAAGTATCCCAATTAGGCCAAATAAAATTCATTAACATGTGCTTTATGTACTGTTTTCCCTAAGTTGTCTTATTTTACTCTTATATAACAAATGAAGATAAAATAAAGGTGATTATGCGCCAAGTGGATTTCACGCCACTGCATTTTAGTGGCAGGCGCTAAAACGTATAGATTCTATTCAAAATTAGTGTATCTTTGGCAGGCTCAATGTAGTATAAAGCACAAAGAGTATATAATCACTATACGTTTTAGTATAGCCTTGACCTAAATATTACTATTGCTTGCGCTACCACTACTGCAGAACGATAGAAGTAGTACTGTGTGTAACTAGGAGACGTAGTTCTAATGACCTTGAGTTCTAATGACTTTTTTGAATAAAACCACTAGGTAGTTTTTGCCATATTCTTTTAAAATATAATTTTACAATATAAAGTAACAATACCGGTTTTATAAGCGCGTCGAACTTGAATGTGATTCGGGAAAAATAACATTTTTGTTATAAAGAAATGTTAATGATGTTGTTTTTCCAGCCAAAACGGCGCTATCTTCTTAATTTATGCCCTTGGTGCTAATACGCTATCACTATAGCGTCGCTGCTAGGGATGAGCCGAATATTAATTTTCGTTCGGTATTCGACATATTCGAGTGTATACCATATTACAGTGTAGCGGCGGTGTAAGAATATCCTCTACCCATATAATCCTGTGAGTGTCATAATAGGCAACAGAAGGAAACAAATCTTGAGATGGACAGCAGCGTCCATCTCAAGATTTGTTTTCTTCCTTCATATGTCAAATAGCAGCTTCATGCTGCTGTGTTTCGTATGGTGAGTGTAGAGAACCGAAGACCCTTTTTACTGGAAAAGAGGCATTCTATCTTAATCCTCACAGGTGACAACGCATCTGTATTTTGATTCGCAAACGAGGATAAATGTAAATTTCTATGGGCCACAGCAACCACTTACTATCAGGTGGACTGTGTGCTCGTTTGTCACCCTATCCTATTTAAAAAAAAAAACAATAATATTGGCAAAGAGTTCCATTTTCAAAAATTGAAGTTACTTTTTATTATATCGTTTACAAGTGGCCAGTTCTAAAAACTTTCAGTGTCGCCCTCGTACACCTCTTGCAGTGAAATGTTTATGCTAATTAATAAAAAGAAGCTTGTTGACGTTTTCCCAAATTGCTTTACTATCTAGTAGATTTTTACCCAACTGCGAAGGGTAATGTGTTTATCAGTCTCTATATGTACGTTTCTATGTATTGGCCGATTTTGGTGATTCTTACGTCAATCGATTTGTATTAATCTTGTGAGTGTGAAGGCGACAACCAGGCGCTTAGAAGAAAATAAGTCAACGAACTATGTCAAGTGGGGTATCTTTGATTAGGCCTTTGAAAATCATATCTAGGTTTATTTAAGCTGAACGCATATTTGTCCGCACCGTACGCGCCGTATGCGCCGAATTTTACTGATGGCCTCGCACATTTGCACATACGCACCGTCCGCGCCGTATGAAAATCTTTTGTATTGCCAACAACTATTGCAGTTTTTTCCAACCAATAGTGTAGAACGGTGCAATGACATTGATCGCTCCAAACCACTATGAAAAAAATATTGTAATAGCCAGTTTATTGGCAGAGGAAAAAGAAAATAAAATACGAAGAAAAAGAAGATTCTGGGTTCATAATATTAATTTAAAAAGGCAATTGTATGGAATTGTCCAATGCAGTGGTGAAGAGTTTCGGGGATATGACGTCACCCTGTCTTACACCTCTCTGCAATTGGATAGGTTTCGTACTCTGGTTCTGTACTCGGATAGCCATCGTAGCTCTACTGTACAAACACTTCAGCACTTCGATATACCGACAGTCAACTTGGCACCGCTGAAGGGACTGCAGCACTGCCCAAATTTCGACGGAATCAAAGGCTTTCTCATAGTCCACATATGTGGACTATGAGAGCCTTTGATTCTTTTATGAGAAAGCTTTTGATTTTTGAAATTTGCCACTTGTCTGGCATATACCAGACATAGTGGCAAATTGTACTCTTCGGACTTCTGCACAATTTGCCGAAGGGTATGTATGTGGTCTATGGTGCTAAAGCCCTTTCGGAAACCGGCTTGTTCAGGAGGCTGGAAGTGGTCAAGTCTGCGCGCGAGACGATTCGTAATGACTCTCGAAAACAGCACGTAAACGCGGCTCAGAAGGGAAATCGATCTGTAGTTCTTCAAGAGAGCGTTGTCACCTTTCTTGAAGAACAATACCACCGCACTTCTGCTCCACGCCTCCGGTGTAATGCCACCATGAAGGGCGGAATTAAAGAGCTTCTGAAGGACTTCAAGTACCGGTCTTCCACCAGCTTTCAGAAGCTCCGCTGTAATTCCATCCTCGCCTGGGGCCTTACCGTTTTTAAGATGCTGGAGAGCCATTCTAATCTCGCTCAGACGACGTCCGGGATATCTTCGGAATAGTGTCGGATGAGACTCGCTCTTGGATCGTTACTCACACTTGTGTGTGGCTCCAACGATGACGTGTACAGCTGCCCATAGAACCTCTCAATCTCACTCAAAATCTTAGGTGTCTCGGAAACGATGCTGCCACATTCTGTCTTCAGCTTTGACAGTTGGCTCTTTCTGGCAGACAGATCTCTGGCAAAGACTTTGGAGCCTTGGTTCCGCTCGATCGCTTCTTCAATACGAGCTGTATTGAAGTTGCGTAAGTCCCGCCGCATGCATTTGGAGATCTGTCTGTTCAGATGCCTGTATGCTGTCAAGTCTGTTGAAGAATGTAGCTTCATCTCCCGTCTAACAGCCATGAGATTAAGAGTGTGATCAGGGAGTTTTTGTGTTCTTCTGCGGCGGGTCTTGCAGAACTTAGCTCCGACTGCATGGACAGTTTCCACGAGCTTATCATTCATATCGTCCACTTCATTGCAGTCTTCTAGGCACTGAAAACGGTTTTGTAACTCGAGCTGAAAGGTTTCGGGACTTTGGAACAGAGCACGAGGGGGACGGAGCGTTGACTTCATTAGACGAGACCTTTCCAACTTAACGTTTAGGTTCAGTGTGCCTCTAACCATTTGGTGATCGCTACCAGTTTTCACCCTTGCGATCACGGAGACATCACTGAACAGTTGTCGTCTGGTCGTCATAATGAAGTCAATCTCATTTTTTGTCGAACCGTCGGGGCTCGACCAGGTCCACTTTCTGTGGGGCTGCTTCTGGAAGAAAGAGTTCATCATAAAGAGTCCCTCTTTCTCCATGAAGTCGGCCAGCTGCTGGCCCTTTGGGTTTCGTTGCCCTATTCCAAATTTCCCCACTTTCAGCTCACCGTTCTCTCTTGTGCCTAGTTTTGCGTTGAAGTCTCCCATTAACACCGTATATTGGGTTTTGGAGGAATGCATGGCTCTAGAGATATCCTCATACATTTCCTCCATCTCCTCATCGGGATGTGCCGAGGTTGGTGCGTAAACCTGTATGACCTTCAGCGAATACCGTTTGGTGATTCTGAGTATAAGGTACGCAACCTTCGTCGAAACACTCCCGATTACTCCCGACAACGTTGTTAACGAGAGACTTGTGTACGATAAATCCGACACCTCCTTGGGACAGATGGTCGCCCTCCTGGTGATAGAGCAAGTTGCCGGATTCGAGGATTACCGTGTACTCCTCCTCTCTTAGGACTTCGGATAATCCTATAATATGCCAGCGCAACTTGTTTATCTCTTCTTCCAGCTCCACGATCTTCTCGTCAGTCCTCAGGGTGCGTGCGTTGTACGTTGCCAGGTCGAGTCGTCTAAGGTGGCAACCGAACCTCCACCGGAGATTCTTAAGGTATCTAAGTTTTTTAAGGTATAATTGGGTTTTCGAATTAAAATTAATTATTAATATTTTTTTTTAGTTCAGTATTTAAATAATTTACCATTAAGTATTCATATTGATAAACGATGCAAAAAAATTCAAATGATGTGTTATTTACTAATTAATTAGAAGTTATAAAATAAGGAATATGCAGCGCAAAAATGTCTTTATAGTTTATTTAACATAATTACACATAACTTGTTAATTTCTTTTGCAATAATATCTTAGAGTTGTATCTTAGTCATATTAAATAAATAAAATATTTTATTGCCCTAATTTTTCCAGTAACATCATTATAGAAAACAGTTTTTTGACGAAGTGGCTTTTAGTTTGATTAAATTGGTAGGCCCTCAAGTAGTGATAGCCCAGGACCCCACAAATTCACAACCCGCCCCTGGCTAAACCGTACCATGACTTAATTAAAAACCATAGAAATGGTTAGTCACTAATTTTTCACAATGAAATATCGTATATATTTGCACTTTTACAATATATTTTACGTGTCCATCAGAAAATTACTAGTCAGCAGCATGATAACTATAAAATTTTGTTTAGTATAGTGCTAACAGAAATTTTGGTGGCTCGTGAAATAAAACTAAAAAATCTTATTTTTCTTTTTACATGTCTATTAAAATACCACTTTATTTTCAGTGTGTGATATTTAAAAAAGTTTTAATAGAAATGAAAGAGGCTAATACTGTGTGTGGCTAAACTGTACATCTGACAATTCCAACAGTTATAATGTTATTTATATTTTTATGTATTACTTGCGTAAAACGGGACACTTTAGCAATGACATTCGGAAATGAAATTACATTTAAACCATAGACTCAAACATAAGCAATCAAGCATAGACATAACCTTACCGTTTGATACTTTATTACTTCTTTAGTTTCTAGAAACTTATGGAAATTTTTAATGTTGCCCACGTTATAATATGTACACATTTATAAGTAAATACTTGTGCTAATATAGATTAATTTGATAATATTTTTCTTATAATGTCTGCATTTTTTATAATTATTAAGTGACAAACGAGCTAATTCTTCACCTGACGTTAGGTGGATGCTGTGACCTAGACTTGTTCGATTATGAATCAAAATGTAGATGCGTCAACCATCGAATGAGAAGGAATGTCTCTGATTCCTTTTTCTTAAAATACGAAACACAGTAAGCATGTGCTGATGAGTGTTGGCAGGTCCAGTGTGTAAAATTTCGGGACGGATGGTAAAAATAATCGGGAATTTGGTTTTCAAATCGGGACAGCTACGATGGCTACAAAAAACGTTTTTTGGCCGCCACAAGCTGTACTAAAGTCTGTTTAGTAGAATGCGCAATGTGATTTATCATTAATCTATGAAACTTATCTCAAAAATGAAAAATTTTTCGATAATGAATAGAATAACTTACTTATTTTTAATATCTTTAAGAACAACTTTCGTCCTAAAATCGGAAACTTTAATACAAGTTTTAGTTTGCACAATTTTTACGGATTTTATCGCGTTTAATATTACTATTTTTTTATTCCCGACGTTTCAGTTGCTTTACAGTACCCATGGTCACGGAGGTCTGAGGAGATTAACGGCCAGATGTCAAAGTCAACACACTCCAGGTACCCAACCTTCAACTTTTTACTTATTACTTTTAGTCCGTTCATCTCAGAATGAACTTACTGTATCTTAAAGTCTTGCAGTCTTGGGTATGCTTGGGTTTAGTTTAACCTTTATTAATTATAAGATCCTAAGCAGGTGGTAGTACCCAACCTTCTTCTCTATTGAAATTAGTATGTTTTTTAATTTTAATAGCCTCACGTATCATCCTCGCTAAGAATGGTGTTGTATCAAATCTGATGTAATGACGGAGCCCGTCTAGGGTATGATCACAAACTGCATACTTTTGCGCAGATTTTTATCGATATTTTTGTTTGCCTCATACGGTGTTATTTTTCAAAGAGTAGCCGAATTTTAAACTTAAGTTCAAATAAATAAATAATGATAAACCATTATTTCAGTTTTTGAAAATACAAGTAAATAAGGCTTCTACTTTTATTTAAAATTACCCCATACTAAATGTGATGTATGGGCAACTACTACACGTACGCGCGTTCCTCTATGTGTGATTTAATTCACAACGTTTTTGCAGATCGATTGACCCTTACGAATGTGTGCGTTCGTAGCAAAATAATACATTACTACACGGTACTATTTGCTTTTTATTTTTATAATTTAATATTATAGCGGCAACAGAAATACACATTCTTTGGAAATTTCAACTGTTTACCTATTACGGATCATGAGATACAGTCCGTTGATAGACAGGACAGTGGAGGCTTAGTAATAGGGTCCCATTGGTTACCCCGTGAATACGGAACTCTAAAAAGAAACGTTACCATTACAGCCTATTAAAGTCTACTGCTGAACACAGGCCTCATAAGGGGGGATATTTGCCGAAAGTGTTTTTTATTTTTAGTCATTACGAAGACGCTGCTGCCCATCTCCAGATTTGTTTCCCCTTGTCGCCTCTTACGACACCCACGGGATGATATGGAGTAGTAGATATTCTTATACCGCCATTAAAAAGAACAAACATTCGAATTGAGAACCTCTTTTGAAGTCGGCTAAAAACAAACTATTCTTTAGCTTCATAAAAAGGCATTAAAGTATATAACTTATTTCTTTAAAGTATCATCGTGGAAAGCAGGTCTTAGTGTAGTGAAGATGGGCCTCATCGTTGTACATAATGACTTCATTTCAACTCGTAGGTCAACTGTAGGTGTAGTGTAATTCTACCGTGTAAAAAATAGAGAACACAAAAAAAAAGCAAAATTACTGTACTGAACTTTCTAAGATATTAGTATTATACAAATCAATCTCAAATAAATCTTAGGTAAAATTTGAAATTTGAGTCCTAAGGGTGTATGAAGTTAATAACTGGTAACATTTATGGCTCTACTGTCACTGTCACTAATACTCGGGTGTTCGGTTGTGTATTGGCGTGCGCGACGTTTCTCGAAAATTACGAATTTCGTTGAAATAATATAATATACGTACAAGTCATTTATTCTTATTGACCTATATATCGTGGTGATATTCTGTGTGAAACGGTGATCCAAATACTAGTTAATTTTGCTTCAGAAAGCAGAGCAAACCTTTAAATTTTAGTGTTAAAAACCGCATATCACTGGCCTCGTGTTAAGAAAAATGGCCAAATGGGGCGAAGGAGATCCTCGATGGATTGTAGAAGAACGGCCTGATGCTACTAATGTTAACAATTGGCACTGGACTGAAAAAAATGCCGGACCTTGGTCAAAGGACCGTCTAAAAGAATTGCTAAGTAATTTAAAAATAGCTCAGAATGGTGTGGACTGCAAGGTGACAGAGGTAGAAAAGGTCGATGGAGAAGCTTCAGCGAATAATAGGAAAGGAAAATTAATATTTTTCTATGAATGGGATATTAAGCTGAAATGGGAAGGACATCTTGCAGGCTCCAAGGATGTCGTAAAAGGTGAAGTGCAGATTCCGAATTTATCCGAGGAAAATGACGTCAGTGAGGTAGACGTAAGTATTGAGACACTGAATAGAATAATTACTTGTATATTAATAACAAAACATTTAATTAAATATAAGTTAAGCTATTTATTATTCTTTGCCAATTTCCTTATTACTGGAATATTGAACTATATACTTAATTTACTTATATACTTCAATCCTGGTATTTTTCTGCCTTAAGCCGGCACATTTATTTCATATTTGGAATAATCTCAAATTTTAATATATTTAAAAGTAAAATAAAGTTATGAAAACTAGTAAACTTCAATCTTATGATTTTTAAAACTTAACATAAACTCAAGCGTGTTACTTACTGGGGTAGGTAGAGACTATGAACTTCCTACACATCCAAGTTCATATAAATCTTTGCATGCATGTTACTGTTTTTCAACTGTCACTATAATAAGCCCCAACTTTTTTCCTTTTGGTTGGAATAACAATAAGAACACAAATATGTACTTTACAAGAGTGAAAACTATTATTAAGGTTGATACTTTTGATATCACAGAGACAGAAAGCTGAGCTTAGGAGTTTCTTATATAGGTCATCTCTTTAAAAACCAAAGTATACCATTTTAACACTTTCACTGTCCAGTTTTGAGACACAATAGTAAGACAATAGTAATGACCTATATGTAGTGCACGGGACAGTGAAAGGGTTAAGATTTTACTAACAATTTGGTTTCCAGCAACCAGTAGACTCATAAAGACTCATGATGCAATGTATATAATTGTTGTATATGATTTTATATATTTATTTTACACCAAGGTAATATAGAATAAGGATTAACATGTCAGTTTTACATACTTTTTCAAGCCTCATAGAAGTAATAATTATTTATTGCTTACTTCACATTCTAGATGACAGTTACAATCAAGGGCAGTGGAGAAGAAGCTCAGAGGTTGAAAGCATTTATGCATAATGTAGGAAGGGATGAAATCCGAAAACAACTCAAAGAGTATGTCAGAAGTCTGAAGGAAGAATTCTCCAAAGGCCTAATCCTACCGAAGAAAGGAGAAACAACTGTGAAGCCAGACAGTATCTCCACAATAACAAGTGGTTTTAATAAAAAAATAAACATGGAACCTGTGATATCAACACAAAATAAGCAAATAGGTTGTAAGCTTGATACAAAAACAATTGAACTGTCAGAGACTTTCCAATGTAGAGCAGAAGAGTTCTACAATGCCATGACCAAGATAGAAATGGTGACTGCTTTCACTCAGGGACATGTCAAAATGGAGGCTGAGAAGGGAGGAAAGTTTGCATTGTTTGGGGGCAATGTAACTGGAGAGTTTAAAGAGCTAGTGCCAGGGAAGAAAATTGTTCAGTACTGGAGATATAAGCAGTGGCCTGAACAACATTTTTCTGAGGTCACTTTCACCATTGAGGAGAAGGTAAAGTTAATTATATTAGTTACTAGCTGGTAACCGACTCATTACTGCTGCAGAAGAAATAATTGTAAAAATGTGGTTTTAAATTTGAAAGAGTTAAATTGTTTTATTAGAAATGATAATACATTCATTGAATATATAACTTTCAAATAAATTTGTTGGTAAGACAAGTGCACCACCTTATTGTAAGTTAATTGTACAATGCCTATAACCTTCGGAAGTAATAAGTTGATAAAATTTTAGCACAATCTGATGAACGGTATGGCAGCACATAAATTACGAACAAACAAAAAATATTTTTTTATATATTAGGTATTAAAAAGTTACCTAGTAGTAAGAACATACGTAAGTTGCTACACAGAAACAAACCTCCAGACCTAGGAAAATCATAATATGTAGGTCATTCAAACGCAAGCCCATATCATATTCAAACCCCACAACTTATGACTGATTTTTAACTGATTGGTCTTCTTGTCTTGTCTATATAAGATATTTTTGTTCCTAAAAATGTAAATAATAAATAGTGAAATGATTTTTATTAGTGTTACAAGCTAATCAAGATATTACGACCTACCTACCTACCTTGTAGTGGCAGTCGAAGAATATCCACTACCCCATATCAGCCTGTGTGTGTTGTAAGAGAAGGAGAAAGAAATCAGAGGGAAAGAAATCAGATGGGCATCATTTATCTAATAATGACTAAAATAAGAAACTGCAGCTGCCAACCTGCATGCCAAGCGTGGAAACTATGGCAAATATTCTCCTATAAGACAATGTATGGGGGAAGCCGATGTACAGCAGTGGACTTGCATAAGCTGTAATGTTAATTATTGGTAAAAATCAATGTTAGTGATTGAAGCCTTGAGAATCACAGTGTCTCTTCGACTTCTAATCACAACAAATACATGTGACAGTAATCATCACATATAAAGTACAACTGGTCTTGACTTATCACAAGTGATATAACTCTGTCAAAAAAAATAACACCATGACGTTATTGTTGAATTAAAGTAGATGTAATTACCATGCCTACTATAGTGTCAAATACAAAATTGCATATTTTTTAAATAAAGAAGTATACATCAAAATTAATTATTGTGATATCTGGTTATAATTTATGTGCAACCACCAAAAAAGTACACTTTTTTTATTACCATAGATCATTACCATAGAGATATTTTGTAATAACATAAATAAAAACTGTGGGGAGATTACACAGTAGACTTTTGAAGGGCTGTAATGAATGAAGAAAACAAACAAAAAGCTATTAAGTCGTCTTACCTCCATATTTTCAATTGACTTCAAAAAATGGAGGAGGTTCCCATTTCTACGGTATTTGTTTTACACTAGACCTTTTTTCTAGGAGAACCGATTTTGATGTTTCAAGATCTGTCCAGTACTTTTGGAGTTGTCCTTAATAATGCAAATTTAATTGAATATGACTACATTGATGATGTTCTCATTTTATTTAAATTGAAGTTGGTTGTACAAAGGTTTTAATTTTACCACTTGCTTAATATGTACTTTATTACTATTTAGGATATCCTGTTTAAAACTGTTTTGTGAATTTAATAGTGTTATTTTAACTTTTCAGGATGACCACACACTAGTGAAATTGAAACAGGACTTGGTCCCTGCTTCCGAAGTAGAACATACCAGTGAGAATTGGAAGCGTTACTACTTCGATAGTATTAAACGTGCGTTCGGCTTCGGAGCGTTCCTGTGATCACTGCATATAGGCAATTTAGGTTTGTTTCCAAGTTATATCTATGAAAAATTTATACTTAAGCTAAGCTAAAACTGATGCCCAAAATAGGAAGAAAGCAGCAGAAAGAAACTAGTTATAGTCACAACTGGTATGCCATAGAGTATACAAATATAAAATATGCTAGCTGTACTAGCTGTGTAATATGTGCGTAATATATTTTACATACATAAATTGTGCATAAATATGTATAGAATACATTTATGTCAAACACATACAGTTGCATCAATAATCTTTCTTTTTCATAAATTGGGTAAAATTATTTTTAAAAATTTTGATCTAATTGTCATTGTTAATGAATAGGATGATACCCTAGATAAACATTTGTCGACCAAATTGGCGATATTTTGAAAAAAAAAATATGTTCAAATTTAGAGTACCCGAGAGCATGTATGCGTAGTTATATGGATGTAAAGGAGGGGAGAGAGGTGTGTCGGGATCCTGCCAAATGGATGATCATAGTCTCTGCCTACTCTACCCTCTGGGTGACAGGCATGAGTGTTTATGTATGTATGTATGTATGTAAATAAAAAGCAGTTTTATCTGTAAACTAGTATGATATTAGTCACCAAGTCAATTTGTTTTAAAACTAGTAAGTGTCCCCAATTGTATTTGTTAGGGGGTTATGGAAAAATTAGTTCATTGCACTGCTTTAGTGCTTATTAGCGGTCTTCACATGTCTTCAAAATATTTTGATTCCTCAAACATGCAAGTTGTCTCACAATGTTTCCTTCACCACCGAGCATGTGGTACATAAAATTGCAAATAACAGTTTCTGGTGTCAACAGGCATTGAATACGAGTTTCTGCTTTATTATTATGTAATTTACGGCGAGTATTTAGCCATGAGCTATCACAGCTCTTAAGTCGGTTTGGGTTGGCCGAGCGAAGGCGAATACAAACGCATAGACAGCCCATTTGTCTAGCCTCGCCATTGCTCGTCGACGCTCGACTAGCTGGCCGAATGCAGGCGAGCACTAACATGTATACGGGTCGTTTGGCGTGCCTTGCCACCGCTCGGGCTATGACTAATCTCATTTCGGAACATGTCGGGTTTTCTGTACAAATAAAAGGCGCTCACCTGCACTCGGCAAGTCGCGTCCACACGTTAGTCGGCCATGTCAGTTACAGCTTGGCGTGAGATGTTATGATTTAATTAAGATGCAACTTCAAAATAATTTCGACAATGTCACTGCCTCTAATTTTTTACCACTGACATGACAATTATATGCACTCATTAAATAAATAGCAGAAGCTGTAATAACTTACGTCGTCCATATCGTTCCAATTCTTAATGAAAACTAATTATGGCCAACATGTACCATAGCTCCACTAAAACTCGTGAACATTGGCATTTGGCATTGGTCTCTTTCGAACTTGACCAACGTGTACGTTGCCTGTAGCACTCGCCTTGTATCAATTTGCCTAAGCTTGCAGTGAGGGTTGGCCAACATGTATTACCGGGGTTAGAATAAAAGTAGATGCAACAAGATTGGTTTTAACCAAATCAAGGGCACCAATAAGCCTTAGCACCTCTATGCAATAAGTCCAACATTACTAGGTGGCATTTTGCGGCACCAGTCCTTATGTGACGGCCACACATGCGCTTTATATAGGGTTAGAAGCAAGTCCGGCGTGAAGTACCAATGCAAACTTCCAAAACATGGACACCTAGTTTCCTTGCAGCGGCTTTGGCCCTGAAGGCTATTGTAAGTTGTTAAGAGACACACTTGTGTTTTGGAGGCATTGAATCTCACAAGAATTTGACATTCGCATGATGCTTTGACACCCATGAGGACTAAGATGAAATGCCTTGTTACCAGTAAAAAGGGTCTCCGGTTCTCTACACTTACTATACAAAACGCAGCAGCGTTATTCTTCTAGTTTACGCTGGTATTCTGTGAGAGCGTGGTCCTTCCCCGGTCGAGTCGACCCATTCATGCTACAACTATACTACTAATGTAGCTGCAGCATGGCTCTACCACGTAAAAAACTGGCATTTGCCTGGTATTTGCATAATAGTTAATAAGTTTGTTTTCTGTTTACAGATCCAATTGAAGCTAAGGAAATAATATGAAAATCCCATTGAAGTGCTATCTGCTTTGGCCCTATTGTACTGGAATGCAACTCATTTTTTTAAGGAAAACTGTGATGTTTGTAAACAATTATATCTGCACTTTATTTCTATAACAAAATATCTTTGTGCATTGATTAAGAATTCGCCTTGAACATTTACGTTAATTGCTTATTATGACTTTTAAGTAGCTGATCGTGTAAATCTAGGGATTAATTTATGGATTTTCCAATAAATTATGATAGGTTTAGCTCTGGGTTTTATTTATTGTCCTGGTTTTGAGATCTAGTGGTATATGGTGAATATAGTGTCATGAATAATATTTTTAGTTTTGTGCAAATTTACACAATCTTTTTTAAAAATTAGGATGACATACAATCACACAGACATCTACATCTATTTGGGTTATTCTGTTTATTCACCCTACGGTGGATAGATTTTGATATGTAAAGTTTACTTTTAACTTTTTACACCAATGGTGTGATTTTGCGACAATATGATATGTGTAAGATAATAAATAATTTCTTTACTTAAAATCCTTGACTGATTTTGGCTCAACCCAAATTAAGCTCACATAATCAGCATTCGCGCTTATAACCAACGCGCTAGTCAACACTATACTCGTAACGCATAAAGCTTGAATAACGGCATTATATAATTATAGTGCACCGTTGTTCTTGGAAGTAAAGACTAGAAATGGGTTGGGTGGGGGGGGACGTTAGGAATAGTCGGTTTGAATAGCCTATCGTGTAAAGGATGTCACGGGGGTCATGGTTAAATAGGGCTCATTACACTCCTAGGGGGTCCTAATGGCCAGAAATTAAAAATTATAATTCTTATTTCGGCTATAACTTCGCCTCCTTCGGAAGTTCTTACACATGCTTTACTTCCCGCATCCCGCTATACTCAACCCATAGATTACTGTATATATACATATATTATACACATTATAGTTTAGAATTGTGGTAGGTCAGGGATGTGACGCTTGCGTTTCATTTCAAGGTAAATGAGCAACCTCTGTCCAATACCTCTAAAATTAGTAATTATTGTTTTATGGTATAAAAGTAATGTTTTTTTTTTATATAGGATAAGGGTGACAAACGAGCACACAGTCCACCTGATGGTAAGTGGTTGCTGCGGCCCATAGACATCTACATCTATCCTCGTTTGCGAATCAAAATGCAGATGCGTTGTCACCCGTGAGGACTAAGATGGAATGCCTCATTTCCAGTAAAAAGGGCCTCCGGCCACCTGCACTCACCAAGCGAAGCGCAGAGGTAAACCTCTACTTCACGCTGGTATTCTGTGAGGTCGTGGTACCACCTCGGTTCGAGCCGGCCCATCCGTGCGACAGCAAACGCTGCCGCGTGGCTCTACCACTGTTATCACACAATATTTGTATTTTATAAAACTGAAGGGATAAACTTACAGTCCATTTGATTGGAAGTCGCTACTGCCGTCTTATTTATTCTTTCCATAGTTGCGTGTTGGTGAACTTCAGATGTCCTCGAAATTTGTTGTAATGTCTCTGATTATAGTTACCTTATAATGTTTTACTTCATTGCGAAAGACGTGGTAATACCTAACGCAATCTGTTTTTTCTACCGACTTCAAAAACCTTCTCCGGTACTCAATTCGACTGTTTTTTTAAGTGTGTTACCTCATACTATTTTACTGGGTGAACTGATTTTGATGATTCTTTTTTTATTTGAAAGCTGTTGCTTCACATGTGGTTCCATATATAATTTGAACAAGATCTGACCAATAGTTTTTGAGTTATTCTTGATAATTTATATTGAAGTCGGTCGTACAAAATTTTAAATTAAATTTTTTTTATAGGATAAGGGTGACAAACGAGCACACAGTCCGCCTGATGGTAAGTGGTTGCTGCGGCCCATAGACATCCACATCTATCCTCTATTACAAATCAAAATGTAGATGCGTTGTCACCCGTGAGGACTAAGATGGAATGCCTCATTTCCAGTAAAAAGGGCCTTTAAAATTTTAAATTATGACATTTATTATAGAATAAGGATGCCAAACAAGCACACAATCTACCTGGTGATAAGTGGTTGCTGTGGCCCATAGACATCTTCATTTCTCCTCGATTAAGAATCAAAATGCATTGTCACATCTGAGGACTGAGATGGAATGCCTCGTTTCCAGTAAAAGGGTTTCTGCGATTCTCTATACACCATACGAAACACAGCAGCATTAAGCTGCTATTTTACGCTGGTATTCCGTGAGTGCGTGGTCGTACCCCGGACGAGCCGACCGCTCTACCACATAGAGATCTCTCACGCCTGTCACTGTCTACACAGGGGCAGTTTCTTGTAGTTAAAAATAAATATGCCGATGGTAGAAATCGCTGCAGAGGATTTCATCATCCAATTCAAGTTGAACCAGACGAGATGAACTGCTAATAACAAATAGGCCCTGATAAACATTTTAAATTTAATTAAACGTGTTTAAAATTAAAAAAAAAATAAACTAATTTTCTTTATCTAATTATTCCTTGGTATGTTTACTTGGGTATAAACTCATTTGCTGACCTACACCGTTATCCGAGCGTTGAATTTTAAAAGTTATCACATATATTGTGACCTACAGAGGCCTTTATCAGCATGCCAGTACTCCTTGAAACTTATAACAGTGAACATGCGGATATTGTGGCTTTGTGCTCTGTTTCAATATGTAAGTGCGGTTTTATGATACACGATTACTATCGTTACTATACATATATACATATAGTAAACGAAACTGTGTCTCCAATTTTACTTTGCAAGCCCCTTTTTTGTTCCAACGTATTATAATATTATTAATAATATATTTTTCTATTACTAATTAAATGACCTTAAGCTTAATTTCTTCCTCAAATGTATTTTTATAAAAGACTATTACTAACTACTCCAACTCGCTTTAAAATGCTAGTGCAAAGTTGACGGCAGTAAACGAATGACAGATTTAAATGCACGATTTGTTAGTTTCGCACACTATCATTTGCAAATCAACCATTAGGATACTTTCGTTTTTAAATTATCCAAAAATCTTAATGCATTCATTTTATATTTTTTCCTATTCTTCTCTATCGTACTTCTTTATTGGCACATTTGCGGGATTTGTTGTTTTAATTCTGGTTTATAATATACGTACAATTTTTACATCTTGGAAATGACGAATATTCAAGATGCCGTAGAAGTATATAATCAGATCAATTCATAAATTTCTATGATTTTTTGTATATTATTATTAGCAGTTTACTGTCCTTTGTTTATATTTTTAGCACCAAAGGTTGCTTATGTTTGTGTCGACATTATTTTGCGCTAACGATCTTTACAATGCCCACTATCTTCATAATTAAGTTATCGTAAATTGTTGCAAAACACTGGTTGGTTGTTCACGATAACCAGTTACGTTTTTAAACGAAGTTAGTTATAATAAAACAAGGAATACATTAATTTCGATGTCTGTGCAAAAAATTTTACATCGAAAGTCAATTCTGCAGAATGTATAATAGTGCCGTATACACGATGAGATCAGAGATGATTCTATTTGGTAACGTGGCCTATAGGGAGTGACTCGGAGCTAGGATGATGTATTTAGTACCACGGTGCAAGTGTACACGATGACTAGTGGTTAGAGTACTTAGCTACTACGCCGTGGGTCCTGCCCCGTGGGACGGCCCCCAGGCCCGCTATTCCTGGCTACGCTGGCGACCATGATAACGGCGGGGCAGAAGGTGCTAAGAATCTCCTGAGGAGGTTCGGTTGCCACCTACGACGACTTGACCTGGCAACTTATAACGCACGCACCCTGAGGACTGACGAGAAGATCCTGGAGCTGGAAGAAGAGATGGACAAGTTGCGCTGGAATATCATAAGATTATCCGAGGTCCGAAGAGAGGGGGAGGACACGGTAATCCTCGAATCCGGCAACTTGTTATATCACCGGGAGGGCGACCATCTGTCCCAAGGAGGTGTCGGATTTATCGTCCACGTCTCTCGTTAACAACGTTGTAAAGATTGGGAGTGTGTCGATGAGGGTTGCGTACCTTATACTCAGAATCACCAAACGGTATTCGCTGAAGGTCATACAGGTTTACGCATCAATCTCGGCACACCCCGATGAGGAGGCGGAGGAAATGTTTGAGGATATCTCTAGAGCCATGCATTCCTCCAAAACCCACTATACGGTGTTAATGGGAGACTTCAACGTAAAACTAGGCACAAGAGAGAACGGTGAGCTGAAAGTAGGGAAATTCGGAATAGGGCAACGGAACGCAAGGGGCCAGCAGCTGGCCGACTTCATGGAGAAAGAGGGACTCTTTATGATGAACTCTTTCTTCCGGAAGCGGCCCCACAGGAAGTGGACCTGGTCGAGCTCCGACGGTTCAACAAAAAATGAGATTGACTTCATTATGACGACCAGACGACAACTGTTCAGTGATGTCTCAGTGATTGCGAGGGTGAAGATCGGCCGCGATTACCGAATGGTAAGAGGCACACTGAACCTAAATGTTAAGTTAGAGAGGTTCCCCTCGTGCTCTAATCCAAAGTCCAGAAACCTTTCAGCTCGAGTTACAAAATCGTTTTCAGTGCTTAGAAGATTGCAATACAGTGGACGATATAAATGACAAGCTCGTGGAAACTGTCCGTACGGTCGGAGCCAAATTTTGTAAGACCCGCCACAGAAGAACCCAAATAGCCTCCGATTACACTCTTAATCTCATGGCTGTTAGACGGCAAATGATGCTGCAGTCTTCAGTAGATTTGATAGCATACAGGCAACTGAATAGACAGATCTCCAAATGCATGCGGAGGGACTTACGCAACTTTAGTACTGATCGTATTGAAGAAGCGTTCGAGGGGAACCAGGGCTCCGAAGTCTTTGCCAGAGATCTTCCAGAAAGAGCCAACTGTCGCAGCTGAGTACCAAATGTGGCAGCATCGTTTTCGAGACACCTGAGATTTTGAGTGAGATTGAGAGTTTTTACGGACAGCTGTACACGTCATCGTTGAAGCCACACACAAATATGAGTAACGATCCAAGAGCGAGTCTTATCCGACACTATTCCGATTATATTGTTTGGACTAATTCCAGCCGCTCAATTTCGCCATCGCACATCGCGACTAAACTCACGATACCATCCATACCATCTGGATGATTGGCGGTCCACCACTGTGCGATTTAGAAGAAGTTTTCTCCCTCGCACAGCTTCCTTGTGGAATCGATTACCACCAGTGATTTTTCCGGACCGATACGACTTAGGAATCTTCAAGAAAAGAGCTTAAACCTTTCTAAAAGGCCGGCAACGCATCTGCAATTCCTCTGGTGTTACAGTTGTTCATGGGCGGCGGTAGTCACTTACCATCAGGTGAGCCGCTTGCTCGTTTGCCCCCTATTCTATAAAAAAATATCCCCCTTATAAAAATATATTCTATAAAAAAATAAGTCCACGGGCGAGGATAGAATAACAGCGGAGCTTCTGAAAGCGGGTGGAAAACCGGTACTTGCAGTCCTTCAGAAGCTCTATAATTCTGTCCTCCATAGTGCCACTACACCGGAGGTGTAGAGCAGAAGTAAGGTAGTCTTGTTCTTCAAGAAAGGCAACAATGCTCTCTTGAAGAACTACAGACCGAATTCCCTTCTGAGCCGCGTCTACGTGCTATTTTCGAGAGTCATTACGAATCGTCTCGCATGCAGACTTCACGATTTCCAGCCTCCCAAACAAGCCGGTTTCCTAAAAGTCTTTAGCACCATAGACCACATATATACCCTTCGGCAAATTGTATAGAAGATCGAAGAGTACAATCTGCCACTTTGTCTTGCGTATGTGGACTATGAGAAAGCTCCGGACTATCAATCGGAGCGTGGGCCGCTCCCCGGGCAGAACACCTTGCCCGGCGGGAGATCCCCCCTTTTCTTTCCACCCGCCACTGTGGCATTCCTTGGGGGAGGCCTATGTTCAGCAGTGAACTTGTGAAGGGCTGTAATGATGATGATGATGAATAAAGAGACATGTTGCTGGTACAACTTAATACAAATGGCGCATGCGCTTCAGCAAAAAAACAGCAGTCACACGTCATACGTGCAAGAGCCACGCTACAGCATGTTACGGCATAAATAGATATGTTCGACCAGAGCAGGACCACATTATCACAAAATACCAGTAAAAAATAGCAGTACAATGCTTACCGAAACCTTTTCTAGTTTTATGCCGTCTTAGTCCTCAGGAATAGCGACGCATCTACATTTTAATTATTTAATCGAAGATATAATATTATGTACGTACCTAGGCTACGGCCTCGTCCTACCATCAATTAGGTTGACTGTGTGCTCGTTTGTTAGTTGGTCAGCTTTAGATACATTTATAAAAAAGGTACTTCACAACGGTAAGAGTATAGATAAATAATAAGGATGTATTACATGGATTCTAATCCTAATTGAATATCTGAGCGACATACTTACTAACCATATTGGGTTTATTGTAATTTGTGGCTTATTTAATTTCGAAAATCGGATGTGTTCAAAGGAATAATATATCAGAAGAAGATAATATCGCTCTGCTCTAAAAGGCATGTCGGCTTCAAAAGGCGTTATATGTCTATTTAAACTGAAAGTCATAACAATTTTTCCTGAAATGGTTTTATTAGCAAATAGGCAAACGTTTCACAAAACACTTGTCAGTAAATCCCACTGGGGTGGATAGAGTTTGTACAGACATTGTGTAAATACGGCGTTAATTGATACCAAAAAAATCTAATACTTATATACCATTATTATACCAACGACTTAGTTCTACGACTTTTTTTAAACATATCTTTTTCTAAATAGTTAACGTCCTTTTCTGTAAATTCTGTATTTTCGCGCGTTTGAGCGCGGTGTTGTTAGCAATAATAATAGCGAGTGAATTTTCCAAAGTCGTAAATTTGTTCTAGTACCTAGTCGTTGGTTTTAAAAATAGGAGAGCTTTTTAGTATTTGACAAATAACCCTGTAAATAAAAAATAATATAATACCTTTAATACTTTATATAGAAACTAGCTGTTCGTCTGCGTGGAATTTATTACGATTGGCTTTCAGGGGTTTTAATTCCTTTTCTAAAATAAAAGTAGCCTATGTTACTCTTTAAAACATCAGCTATCTGCCAGTGAAAATCCCGTCAACATCGGTCCAGCCGTTTCGGAGATTAGCCGGAATAAACAGACAGACAGACAGACAAAAATTTTAATTTATTTTGTTATAAGTACCGTATATAATTTCAAAAAGCTGTTATTTTAACGTTACAAACAGACTTCAATTTTATTTATTGTTATAGATTAAAACTTTTCTTCTCATTTCATACCAACAAAGAAAGAAAGGGGGAGCGCTGCGTACAAGTGATGCGAAAACCAAGCCAAAACCATGCTCAGTCTATTATAATAACATGCACTCACGAACACATAATATGCAATTAAAATCATTTGCAACCAACAACATGGTTTTCGGTGCATAATATGTGTGCGTCCGGTTTTATACCTTTTTACCTTTTATGAGCTGATAAAGAAAGAAAGAAAGATGTGTGCGTGAGTGCGTGTCAAGAACTTGAACGTGGTTTTGGACGCATACTCCTCTGTCCTTTTTTGTTGGTCTAAACTTCTAATATTCCATTATAATATTTTCAGGCATCGGCACAAGTTGGTTTCGGCACTTCGTATTTAAGAAATTCACGCTTGGTGAGTGGTGAGACCTATATGTATGGGTTTTTAACAATCTAGCTTTATTATGTTAAGAAAATATTTTATTTTAAGATTACGTAAAGTTCAAAGGGCTTAAACACCGCGTTAGTGACAAGGTGTTTGAAAATTTCTTTCTGCATCAGACTGCTGGTGATGGATCTCAAACTTTGTAGGGAGGAAGCTGTATACTTAGCAGGTTCTGTCATGCTTTCATTATTGAATAGATCACAAACAAATAAGGTACGTGATGGTAAAATGGTCACATTAATCTTTGCAGCCGGACAGAGACAAAAACACAAAGTCATATACCATAAAACTAAAACTAGGAGAGGGACAGAGACAAAAACACAAAGTCATATACCATAAAACCAAAACTAGAAAGAGGAAAGAGACAAAAACACAAAGTCGTATACCATAAAACCAAAACTAGGAGGAGGACAGAGACAAAAATACAAACCCGTATACCATAAAATCAAAACTAGAAAGAGGACAGAGACAAAAACACAAAGTCGTATACCATAAAACCAAAACTAGGAGGAGGACATAGACAAAAATACAAAACCGTATACCATAAAATCAAAACTAGAAAGAGGACAGAAACAAAAACACAAAGTCATATACCTACCATAAAACCAAAACTAGGAGGAGGACAGAGACAAAAACACAAAGTCATATACCATAAAATCAAAACTAGAAAGAGGACAGAGACATAAACACAAAGTCGTATACCATAAAACCAAAACTAGGAGGAGGACAGAGACAAAAATACAAAGCCGTATACCATAAAACCAAAACTAGGAGGAAGAAAGAAAAAAAAACACAAAGTCGTATACCATATAATCAAAATTAGGAGGAGGACAGAGACAAAAACACAGTCGTATACCATAAAATCAAAACTAGAAAGAGGACAGAGACAAAAACACAAAGTCGTTTACTATAAAACCAAAACTAGGAGGAGGACAGATACAAAAACCCATAGTCGTATGGTATAACTAATATATTAGGAAAAAACTAGCATACAAACATTGGCAATAACTGAGAACACTTCGAAAAATCAACTGCTAAAACACACACACTTAGATCGACTAAAATTTTTACTATAATGTCAACTGTGAAAATGGCATCGACTTTAAACCCTTTGACCCTTTGTTATTTGATTGACTGATGAAGAGCTATCGTATTGTAAAACCATCTCGCAAACAATGCTGTAGGTTTTGAGTTATAAAAAAGTGACCATATTGTCTGGATGACCATATTACCCTCACGTACTATATAAAATAACATTATTTAGAATAGAATAGAACAGAATAGAATAGAATATATTTACTTACTTTAAATACTTATGTATTTGCGTACATTAGGGCGACAGAAATACAAATTAAACGATCACTGTCTGCAACCAGTTAGTGGCAGGTAAATATTAAGATAGGTATCATACCAGATTATTACATAAAATTAATCATTTATCACAATAATTAAGTAGAAGCTTCCAAAATATTTTTGAGATAATTTTCATGTCGCGATTTCCTAACATACGGTTATATACGTAATCCTTATTTGCAGTGTCACCAATGGAACTGTTTGAACGTGAAGCTAGGCCTACCCGATGCCCTTCCACCTAGGGACCAATACACTGCAGCTCTAAGATCGCTCCTGCCTGGCGAATGGCATGATCTGGTGAAGACTGCCCTGGACGTGTGCTATGACAAGCGGACGCGCCGGTACACCAACACGTGCCCGGGGCAGGCGCTAATGCACTGCGTAGTGGATAATATCATCGCGGTATGTGCATATGTAAAAATAATATTTAAGTAATGTAATACGATAGATAGCGATAGCGGCTACAACATTTGGAGACACTTTTTCACCTGATCGCCAAAATCACCGGAAAGCTTTAACATGACGCGATTAGATGTAGATGTCTATGATTGACAACATCTACTTACCATTAAGTGGACTGTGTACTCGCTTGTAATCCTTAAAAGGTGGACTTGATGCAGTGCTGGAGACACTGGCACAATCATAATCCATGAGCATAACAAATTCAGCACTCTAGCTGTGATCCGAACCCACCTGCAACTCAGTACTCGGACGCTGAATACGTCGTAAATATTATCGCTCATTTACAGAATTGTCCTGACGACAAATGGCGGAAGGAAGACGGCTGCGCTCCGGTGTCATCACTTGCTGCTAATAGATACATGTTTTCGCAAAGGTAATACAATAATATTACCTACATGTAATAATAATTATGGTTTTTATAATGCTCAACCGATTTAACGAATACATACACCTATAAATGATAACTCGTATAATCGTTTTGATTTAAAAAATGATTCCGACGAATTGAGAACCTCATCCTTTCGGTTGAATGACAACGTCATCAATGTAGTCAAAGTCAATTAAATACGCATTATTAAGGATAACTCAAAAACTACTAGTTAGATCTTGATCACCACATGAGAAGTACCAAATTTCAAATTAAAAAAAAATCATCAAAATTGAATCACCCAGTAAACAGTTCTGAAGTAACATAAAAACAACATACAGTCGAATTGAGTACATCCTCCTTTTTTCTGCCTTCTTCCAAAAAGGAGACGGTACTCAATTCGACCATAGTATAAAGGGCCTCTCTTTATACTATGATTCGACTGTATGTTTTTTTTTATGTGTGTTACCTCATAACTTTGTACTGGGCGAACCGATTTCGATGATTCTTTTTTTATATGAATGCTGATAGTTCTCGTGTGGTCCCATATGAATTTGATCAAGGTCAGACCAATGGTTATTGAGTTATTCTTAAATAACCTGTATTGAAGTCGGCTGTACAAAATTTTTAATTTTAAATTATTTATCTGAAAAAATAAAAAGTAAAAAATAAAGGGCCTTTGATAATTATCTTAATTCTAAGCATATTTAATAGTCCCTATCCAGGTGCAGCAGAGGCGGGTCGCTAATTACATTAGGAAGACGTTGCTGCCCATCTTCTGATTTGTTTTCTTTCTTTCTTTTCCTTTTTCTGGCGGTTTGGTGAAATTCGCCAATGATGTATTGAGTGGACGATGAAAGCTTATGAGTTTAATTTTTTGATTTGTTTCCCTCAGTTGCCTCTTACGACACCCACGGGATTATGTGTGGTAGTAGATGCCTTACACCACCACTACTCGGTGTAAGTATAATTATACATAATACGAGTATATATGTTACGGCTAAAAGCCGCAGTGCCGGATACACCTTGGTTTAGCCGGCTACTTCAAGCTGCAGCCGATTGCGGTTGGTTAAAATTAGGTGTATTATATATTTTTTATAAATTAAATAAATGTCTGCGGTTTTGGGGTGGTCGCAACCGCACCTTAACCTACTGTCGATGATGTTACTTGATACGTATCTCCGTATTTTTACAAATTTAATAGTACATCCTTTAACCAACTACTGCTGGCCGAATCTAGTTCTAACCCGATAGAACTAGGTGTAATCGCACTTCCGATTTTAGCCGTAACATATATAATTAGTTAGAATTGTTTAAAATGGAAAACCGCCTAAGTTTCAAGATAATGCGAAAAAAACAAATTAATTTATTAATAACGGTTTCAACTATACGGTAATATATATATGTAGAAAGGGTAATTGAGTATAGTACAGAGACTAATTTTGTAGTTAGGAATAATAATTAATTCGTTTACACGAATTAATTACCCAACGAATCGAGGATAAACTAGTAACGGAGTACGACAAGCGTACCGTTCCACGTCAGAGCCAAGACTGTCCTAACGGCGGCCGCGCCGTCCGTTTTATACAAGCAAAACGAGCGCCACTGCAGTTGCAATGGTGCAGGTGTGAGGAACACGTGTTATTTACAAGAATTCTGTCTAACTGCACCGACGGCTACCGCGCCGCACGTGCAATGGTGCTGGTCCCGTCATATATATAGAAGTAGAATACTAAAAAGATATACATTTTATATAAACATACATAGTAGATGATCATATCATATCAATAATATCGTTGTCTTCATCATCATAGCAGCTCCTTACAAGTTCACTGCTGAACATAGGCTTTCCCAAAGGAATTTAATAATGTTTGATACAATATAATAATATGTTCAACTGGAGTTTTATGCATTATTATTTTAATGTTTTATTTTTCTTGGCTCTTCTTTTTCTTAAATACGTTTATATTATGTATTGTATTGTTACTAATCTATAAATTAATAATTCTTTCAGCCGTTATGCAAATCTTCAGAAAAACATACCGATTGAGCGCCGCCCTGCTTGGTTCTTGCAACACGTAAGTTTTTATTATACACAATGTTATATCGTTTAATTTTGTAATTAATATAGATTAAATTAAATTATATAAAATCTTGTCGCATCATAAGGATAGGAAAGAGTTTCAAATATTTTATATGGCAATACACTATGTTATATAAGTCCCTACATTAATGTATAGTAAAAAGTGAAGGTTGGGTGTAGAGAGTAATTGTGTTCTGTGGTTGAGTGTGTCAGAAGAAGCATGAGAGTTAAATTAATACTGCAGAAATAAACTAAAAACCCATGGTGATATACCTTCGCCGTATATTGGCAGGGCGATGAGAACGCTTTCGTACACATCAGCGGCCTCACCACCGCCAGTCGTCCCCTTCTTCTGGTAAGGCATACAAGGCGCGCTTTACTTCGCGGCCTCTAACTGCACCTGCGCCGCAATCCTTGCATACCATTACTCTACTCTCGCTTTGCTAATATAACTGCTTATCACCAATTTTTTGAGCCCATTGACTAGACATCGCTTTTTTCTTACAATAGGACCAGTTCTTGGGGTTGATGAAAGTAAAACTGATACCCACACTAACAGTGATGTTTCCTACCACCAGCCTGAGAAAACATAGTTAATTTGTACGGATTTATTTCGTTTGCTAATAAGCTATTAGCGCCAACAACACGACTGCCCCATACCAAATTATTAAGTGGCGAAGCTTGCGAAGTCACTTATTGATTTCACGATGTCTGTCCGTCAGTCCGTCTGTCCGTCCGTCTGTCCGTCTGTCCCACGATTATCTCGAGAACGTTTTCGAATTTTCAAATTCTGTTTTCAGCAATCGATTACTGATCACCCAGGCATCTGAACCTCCTATTTTGAAATTATTTTTTTCCGTTAGAAACCGCTACAAAGCTGATTGCTTCGCCACTTTGCTATGCTGTTAGCTTGCTAGGTTTATTTCTTCTTTACTTAGTGCAGTAGAGCTACTCAATTCGACTCTTTTTTGTGTGTTATCTCATAACTGTTCTGTTCTGGGTTCTGGGTGAACCGATTTCGATGATTCTTTTTTATTTGAAAGCTGGTGCTTCGCATGTGGTCCCATATATATATATATATATATATATATATATAATTTGATCAAGGTTTGACCAATAGTTTTTGAGTTATTTTTAATAATTTATATTGAAGTCGGTTGTACGAATTTTTGAATTTGTAATAATTTGTTTGTCCCTTTCAGAAATGAGAGCTGCGGGACGTATTTAGGCTGTAACTTTAGCAAGCCCTCTAAATGCGCTTAATTAGCTTTTTCACTGGTTATGATATATTGCATACCTTAAGCGCTTAAGAAAGCGCAAGGTATGTTCTACTATCGCCTAAAAATTAAGATTCCAACGTTTTATCGAATAAAATCGTATCTAGCAATCATATTATACATATAAATGATATAAAAAGCACATTGTTAGAAAGATAAATGATTGTTGAACTTATTAATATTTTTTTAAAATCGATTAATTGCTAGTTTTAAATAAAAAAAGGGGTTTTAGTGGCTTATGGTGTTGATTTATCAAGCCCGGAAGGCTTGTAAACACTCTAACTTTTGAAAATATCAATTGTTTAACTCAATCTATTTTTTAATCTCTTCATCTATCATGTGGGAAGCCACTGAATGTAAATGGCACTGTAATTTTGTTTTGTTTAGCTATAATTAATTTTTTTCGGCTCGAAAATGGCGAAATTTTCGTTGATTTGGTAGCCTTGTATGTAAATTAATTCTGTAAAGGGAGCTAAAGCCACAGAGTAGTTTAGTCACTCACTCAGTTCGACGCACAGAGTACTTTTTATATACTGGTCAGTCGCCGTCGTGAGTGGACATTGTTTCGGATGTTTGCAGCGGCTCAAAAAGATCGCTGTACAAATACCTACACAATATTCGAATATCCAAATTTTTTAAATACCTGATTATCATAATAATAAGAGATTTTTTTATTACAATATTTTAAAAGCACAGAATAAATAATAGTAGTACGTACTAAAAGTAAGTAGTATCAATTTTTTCATCATGGGTGTCATTTTCATGGTTTTCGAGGGTGTTGAAGCCGATAGTGCTGTCGAAATGTAAATCCAAGATGGCGGCTGAATGAGGTACCAATTTTTTCATCATGGGTGTCATTTTCATGGTTTTCAAGGGTGTTGAAGCCGATAGTGCTGTCGAAATGTAAATCCAAGATGGCGGCTGCAATAGGTATCTTTTTTTCATCATGGGTGTCATTCTCATGGTTTTCGCGGGTGTTGAAGAAGATAGTGCTGTCGAAATGTAAATCCAAGGTGGCGGCTGCAATGGGTATCAATTTTTTTATAATGGGTGTCATTTTCATGGGTTTTGAGGGTGTTGAAGCCGATAGTGCTGTCGAAATGTAACTCCAAGATGGCGGCTGAAGCAGGTACCAATTTTTTTGTCATGGGTATCATTTTCATTGTTTTCGAGGGTGTTGAAACAGATAGTACTGTCGAAATGTAAATCCAAGATGGCGCCTGCAATAGATATCAATTTATTCATCATGGGTGTCATTCTCATGGTTTTCGCGGGTGTTGAAGCCGATGGTGCTGTCGAAATGTAAATCCAAGGTGGCAGCTGAAATTGTTATCAATTTTTTCATGATGGGTGTCATTTTCATGGGTTTCAAAGGTTGTTGAAGGCGATAGTGCTGTCGAAATGTATTTAAACTACTTTAAAAATTCCGTATAATCATGTTATACGTATTTTTTTATGCGCTTAAGGTATGCCAAATTGGATTTACCAATTATATTTCTTTTTTATTTATAGAGACATAATTGCAGTTATTTTAATTTTCCAATGAAAGGAGTGATCTAGATTATATCGTAAAAAATGTCGCTCATTGGATTTTGATAGGGAGAATCCATAGTCCATCAAACTGACATTTATTTATGTGAGTTATTTTAGAAAAAGAAAGTAGCCTTAGTTAGTTAGTAGTGATAAAGGATTCAAAGTTTGAAACTTAAATGTCCTGGATTTGAATCCGACTTACTACGACTGTCGGGAATCATTCCTAGCACGAGTATTTTAAGCTTAGTCAAAGTGATTAACGGCTGGATTTTGTTAAATGCTTTTAGCAAAATAACTGTGGATGCCAATCCGCCTGTAAAATATTGCAGATATATCCTACAGGAAAATCGATGGGCGGGGGGGGGGGGGGGGGGGGGGTTATGTTCACCAGTGGACTTTAAATAGCCTGTAATTAATAAATAAATTAAAGAATTACTAGTATTCTTTTGTTTAAAACATAACATACATACTATATCGTGTGCAACTTTTTTTTTCAGTACTTCAGCGACAAATGCTGCGACATCCCCGATTTGTTCAATGCCACCGTATTAAGCGAGTGTGGGTTCGAATCTTTCATGCTGTACCACGTGCACGATGCCCAAACTGATTCGCAATTAAAATTTGGCAAACTCGTAAGTGTAATAATTATCTGAAAGAAAGAAAGAAATAAGTTTATTTGGCACATAAATTATAACAAACAAAAATAAATCAAATAAAACAGTTTTTTTGTAACTTAAGAAAAATATAAAATAAAAGGAATAATGTAATATGTACCAAAATGGTCTCCACTCTAAGTCTTAAGCTTTAAGTCTTGACGTCTCAATCAATACTTATCTTCTGTACGTGGTAGAGCCATGCTGAAGCGATATTATAGTTGTAGCACGAATGGGTCGGACCGACTGGGGAAGGACCACGCTTTCAAAGAATACCAGCGTAAAATAGCAGCTTAACACTGCTGTGTTTCGTATGGTGAGTGTAGAGAACCGGAGACCCTTTTTAGTGGAAACGAGGGTTGCATTCCATCTTAGTCCTCAGGAGTGACAACGCATGTGCATTTTGATTCTTAATAGGCCACAGAAACCAGTTACCATCAAGTGGACTGTGCTTAGAGAACCTGAGACCCTTTTTGCTGGATACGAGGTTTTCCATCTTAGTCCTTAGGGGTCCACTTGCCATCGGGTAGACTGTGTACACATTTGTCACCCTTATTATATAAACAAAAGAATATAGTGGTAGAGCCACGCTGCAGTAAGTGTACGAGTTTTTATGCGAGCGTAAATTGCAGTATTCTTTCCTTTTCTTTTATTTAAAAAAAAACGTTACCCCCACACTAGGATTTTCTCCTGTATCGTGGAGGCAGTTTACAAACACAAATTGCACAAGGACAAACATCCAGACCCGGAACAAATACTTGTTCCGTGCGGGATTCGCACCCGCGCTCCCCAGCGCAAGCAACTCATTGCTAAGCCACTGCGCCACGGAGCCGTATAATAGTGTAGTGTTTCATATGGTGAGTTGGTGAGTGACGAGATCCGGAGAACCTTTTAACGGTAACGAGGCATTCCATGTTAGCCCTAAGTGCGACAATGCATTTGCATTTTGATTTTTAATAGATTATAAATAAAATAAAATAAATAAAAGTAGGTTTCTATGGGCCACAGTCATATTAAGTATATCATTCAATATCAATGAATGTATTATCATTTCTAATTAAAACATTTTATTTTCCACAATTATTTCAAATTTCAAAATAATTTTAATAGGGAATTTGATCGGAAATAAAAAAATAAATATTTTTATGCTGTCCATACTTAAATAAGTAGGTACTTAGTTAGTGCTACTCACTGTCATTTATGACTTTATTCTTCAATGGCATACGTTAAATCGTCATATATGTATATGGTATGGATTAATTATTATCTGTATTTCTATTTGCAGCCTGAAATTTCTTCAAATCACCTAAGAGCGAGTTTGAGACATACCATACCAATAGGGGAAAATATTAAACCAAAAGACGAAGATACCTTAAAAGTTGCAGATTTTAGTGGAATCGAAGAAACCGAAGTGAGTTGACATAATATTCAATACTCTCATTTAATTTCAAAGAATAGTAATAAATAATAATATTAATGATGATTTCCTTTAGGTCATCAACGACCCTCTGGATTGCTGCGATTTAAGAGAGTTCATCACACCGGAATGGCGGTCGGAATGCGGATTTCAACTATCATGGAACACACAGGATCGCCTCGTGATAAGTGAAGACTTGAACCCCGCTACAGAGCATCCCACGACCACTGAGACGACGAAGGTCAAAAAAGTGACCGACGTGAAAATTGTACCACTCTCCGTGAGATTTCAAAATTGTTTTCTCTCTCTCTCTCTCTCGAAGAATTCTTTGAAGCGCTGCGTACATTTCAACTGATATTAAAATCATGCGCATAGATTTGCAGGTAATAGTTAATAGTTAATAGTTGGTATGTGCGTGTTGTTACAATAAGTCGAACATGGTTTTGACTTGGATTTTGCTTCACTTGAAACGTGCGCAGTGCTCCATTTTTTTTTGTTGGACCTAGCAGGTCAAGGTTGCTCAGAGAGCTATGGGGAGGACTATGCTTAGCTTTAGTTTCTCCGCGTGACAGATTTCGTAATGAGAATACCAGCAGTAGAATCAAAGTTCCGACAAAGCCCAACGGTACGGTAAGATGAAGTGGAAATATACCGGCTTCAGAGCTCGGAGAACCGACGACCGAACAGATGTGGAAGGAAGGTTTTCGAGTGGTAGCTTCGTACCGATAAGTGAAGGTACGGACAGACGTGCTCATTACTAGCACGAAAAAGCATGGTTTTATTGAGCAAGTGCTTATTAGTAGCACGTTTGTCGCAACGTTGCTAGTGATGAGTATGCTTACTCGTATTTTGAGCGTGCTCAAAAATCAACCGACGTTTGATTTTCGAGCATATTACCTGAGGCGCGGGTAAAAGGGGGCGTGCTCCGAGCGTGTTGGTTTGCTTATGAGCATGCTATTATCAAATCGATCTCGATCTGTGACATTTGAGTTCTGTGCGGATAGCACTGTCACTATATCTTTGTACATCCATTTTGGCCGAGAGCCTGGTGCTAAATAGCACATATGTCCAAAGTTTGCTTTGAGCATGCTTATTTATGAGTATGTTTTAAGCGTGCTTATTGCTGGCAAATGTGGATAGTTGCAGAGCAACTATTCACATTTGCCACAAGCTTAAGAGCATGCTATTTTTTGAGCACGTCTGTCCGTACTTTAATTCGTAGGGCGGCCCTCCACTAGATGTTGTTACGACCTGGTGGATGTTTTTTTTATTGTAGGTTGATAAACGAGCACACTGTCCATATAATAGTCATAACGTTAATGCTAAGTGAATAGACACAGCTTTGATGATAAGTTGATACTGTGCAATACTGCTCATATGCACCTACATCTATCCTCGATTAAGCATCAAAATACGTTGTCAAGCTTAGGAAGAAGAAAAAATGCCTCATCACCAATAATTTTTTTTTCTTTTAAATATAATAATATAAAAATAGTTTCCTCGGTACTCAAAACTCACCTTGCGAAACATAGCAGCATTAAGATCGTGCATATCATCATCAATCGTGCAATCGTTATTATGCGATAGAGCCATGCTGCAGCTATATATTTCGTATAGCATGAATGGCTCGGTTCGACCGGAGTAGGACCACACTCTCACAGAAAACCAGCGTAAAGTAGCAACTTCATGCTGCTGTGTTTCGCATGGTGAGTGTAGAGAATCGGAGACCCGTCTTACTGGAAACGAGGCATTCCATCTAAGTTCTCACGGGTAACAACGCACTTATTGAGGATAAATGTCACAGTATCCACCTACCGTCTGGTGGACTGTTTGCTTGTTTGTCATCCCTATTCTAACTTTTTAAACAATGTGAACATTGCAGTGCGAACAAGAAACATGCATATTCAGACGAGTTGGGGTCGTGTCAGAGTCGGGTGAAGTGGACACGTTGGCGTTATCTCGCCTGCTGGACAAGATGGCGGCGGCGGACTCGCGCTGGGCGAGCGCCAAGGCCCGCGCCTACACCAAGTGCCTCTCTAAGCCCGTGACGGAGTACGAGGCGGACTGTGATATCAACAAACTTCTAGCTTGCACTCTTGATGTACTTACTGAGGTATGTAGTAGTTTTATTAATTGGTAGTGTAGTTGACCGTGCAGTAGCTGTGTAAAAATATTCACTACCCTTTATCGTTCCGCTTACGGATACTTATATCGATAGATGCGACTGAGGAAAACAAACTAGGAGACGAGTAGCAGCGGCTTTCTAATAAATTCTAATACCTATCAGCTAAAATATAAAAAATGCAGTTGCAAACCCGCCCGCCAAACGTGGCAGCTATGAAAATTTCAATGACCTCTATGAGGCAATTTATGGCGGCGGTTTATCTTTAGCACTGGACTTTTGATAGTTTGTAACGGTAACGGTAACAGTGTGGTTATACGTATATGAGTGGTATACGCGGTAGAGCCACGCTGCAGCTACATTATTGTATCAGCACGATTGGTTCGGGGAAGGACCACGCTCGCCCAGAATTTCAACGTGAAACTGACAACTCATCTGTAGCCTTCATTGTTGTAAGTGGGTATTGCAGGTACCCACTTCCCATCAGCTAGGCTGGAAGTTCGATTGTCTGTTCAGTTTAAAAAAAAGCACGAAATATGAACATCCTTTTTAACATCTACATAATTAAAACCTAATGTTTCCGACATTGAATTTTTTTTATAGAATAGTGCGACAAACGAGCACAAAGGCCACCTGATGGTAAGTGGCTGCTGTGGTCCATAGACATCAACATCTATCCTCGTTTGCAAATCAAAATGCAGATGCGTAGTCACCCGTGAGGACTAAGATGGAATGGCTTTTTCCAGTAAAAAGGGTCTCCGGTACTCTGCACTCACCATACAAAACACGGCAGTTTTAAGCTGATATTTTACGCTGGTATTCTGTGAGAACGTGGTCCTTCCCCGGTCGAGCCGACCCATTTGTGCTACAACTATACTACTAATATAGCTGCAGCATAGCTCTACCACGTATAATATATACATACCGTACGTATGTATATACACTACGTATAATGTATAATACATAAAGAAGTAGAAATTTTTGCAGTTGTTGTGCTTTTCTCTCATGTCATTTTTACTTCTGCTTCTTCCTGTCCTTATCCCAATGTTTTTGACATTGAAATACATAAGTTAGTAGTAATTTGAAAGATTTAATTTGTAAATCAACAATACAAAATTGCTGCCTCAGTCAGCATCGCAATCTTCGGCGTTGACATATCTAGTAACGTTCAATTCCGCGGTCACATGGTCTACCATCCTCTAGGAGGCCAAACTGGCCTCTAAAAAGCTTGGATTGCTCAGCAGAGGACAGTATATCATGCCGGCACACCACCTGCCACTTTACAAAGCGCAAGTTGAATACTGTTCGCATCTTTGGGCTGGGATACCCCAGTGCCAGCACCTTCCGCTTAGACACATCCAACTAAGAGCAGCTCGAATCGTCAACGACCGAGTTCTTTCCGATTGGCTCGACTCAATGGCGCTACAAAGAGATACACACACAAAGAGTACTCAGAGGAATTGTACGAATTAATTACAGACATCAATCTCCACTATCGCAGATCGCCACAAAATTCAAACTATCGGGATATTGGACCTCACGATTGTGCGATTTATCAGGAGTTTTCTTCCCCGCTCGACTTCTTTGTGAAGTCGGCTACTAGTAGTGATTACCAGAATCATAGAAGAGAAAAAAAGGAAGTGCTCTTTTAAAAATCATTCTAATTAAAATATAAAATTAGTTAATATGCTTTTTAAGTATTTGATTGGACTTATTTTAAAATTTTTCAGAACTGCCCTGACGCTAAAAAAGAAGATAGGTGCAGGTAATGTGTAAATTGTATTAAAATACGAACTAATATCAAATATAAGTTCGTGTTCGAATTTTTGATAATCTAGTAAGGTATCTTTTGTTTAGCAATTAAAGTTAGTTTTAATTTTTTTTAAATATTTATACTATCAGATTTAATTGAGAAAATATATAGAAATAGAAGATATATTGATAATCTCAGACCAAAAAAGCTATCTTTAATGTTGGACAGAACACAACGTTCATCTCAAGTGACGCCGACACCATGCTCAACGTCTTTACACGCATTCACGCACACATAAGTCGCAAAAGTCCACCGCCGGATGCATATACATCACAGATGCAACTGTGCGCGAACACAGATGCACTCTCATAGTCTGATGGGATGGCAATCCGATAGAGGGAGATCAGGCAAAGAACCAACAGCTTACTGAGATGAAACGCCGCCAACTTCCCGACTCGGGCTCCGGAATGCTACTAGGAATTTCTTGATAGAAAAACCCAAGACTTGATTTTTGGCCGATCCAGGATTCGAACCCGGGACTTCGTGATCAGCAATCGCGTTCGTGACCATTAGATTAACGAGGCAATTAAAATATATTATTGTTAAAGTATGTCTGGCGTATGTGAACTATGAGAAAGCCTTTGATTCCGTCAAAATTTGGGCGGTGCTGCAGTCCCTTCAGCAGTGCCAAGTTGACTGTCGGTATATCGAAGTGTTGAAGTGCTTGTACAGTAGGGCTACGATGGCTATCCGAGTACAGAACCAGAGTACGAAACCTATCCAATTGCAGACAGGTGTAAGACAGGGTGACGTCATATCCCCGAAACTCTTCACCGCTGCATTGGAAGTCGTTTTCAAGCTTCTGGATTAGAAAGGATACGGTATCAACATCAATGGCGAGTACATCACTCACCTTCGATTTGCCGACGATATAGTCCTTATGGCAGAATCGCTGGAGACCCTAAGCACTATGCTCAATGACCTCAATAGTGTTTCCCAACGGATAGGTCTTAAGATGAACATGGACAAAACAAAGATCATGTTTAATGTCCATGTCACACCTATGCCGGTAGTTGTTGGGAGCACTAAGCTCGAAGTTGTTGACGAGTATACCTGGGTGTTGAGTAGTTTACCTGGGACAAATAGTCCGACTAGGTAAGTCCAACATCGACCGAGAGGTCAATTGACGGATTCAACTCGGTTGGGCAGCATTCGGGAAATTACGGCACATCTTCTCGTCAGGTATATACCTCAAAACTTGAAAACGAGACTGTACACCCATCACCCAGTGCGTGTTGCCACCTCAAAACCTTAAAACGAAATTGTACAACCAGTGCCAGTGATGACATACGGAACTGAGACGTGGTCCTTCACTGCTGGCCGGATGAGGAAGCTCAAGGTCGCTTAGCGAGCTATGGGGAGGGCTATGCTCGGAGTTTCTCTGCGTGATAAACTCAGAAATGAGGATATCCGCAGTAGAACCAGAGTGACCGACATAGCCCAACGGATTAGTAAGCTGAAGTGGCAATGGGCCGGCTATATAGCTCGAAGAACCGACAACCGATGGGGAAGAAAGGTTCTCGAGTAGCAGCCTCGTACCGGCAGGCGAAGTGTAGGGCGTCCCCCCACTAGATGGAGTGACGACCTGGTAAGATATGCAGGAAGTCGATGGATGCAGGTGACTCAGGACCGTGCTTTGTGGCATTCTTTGGGGGAGGCCTATGTTCAGCAGTGGACTCGTGAAGGGCTGTAATGATGATGATGATGATGATGATTGTTAAAATACCCATTCCAAAGAAAATTAGCAGGCAAATGATATACAAAGATATCATTTATCGAAGTCGTCCGATGAGTACGAAATATAAATTGTAAGGATGATAGATCGAGCATTTGGGGCTCCTCAGAGCTTATAAAGTATTATCAAAAAAAAATGCATCGAAGAAATAAGAAGCATATAATGTGAATTTGGCCATCACTGGAAAATGGTAGTATCACTGAGACAATGGATATCTACTAACACTAGACTAGACTAGACTAAAACTAGAGGTTTCAGGGTCCGTTTTACCCGGAACTCTGTTCCTACTGCATATCAAAGGCTTACTTATGCCTGATATCAAGTTCTTGCAGTCGAGATCAAATCCAACCCGAAGGAGACTCTATGGTTGAGCGTGTAAATCTCTCATCGCAAGTAGTCTTTTTAATTTCCTTCCAAAGCTAAGAAGTTTGATTGAATTAAAACTTTAATTTGTTTGATTTCTAATCTTACCCTTGAGTTAAAAATATAAAGTTATAGCATATATACATCCCACTGCTTCCTCATTTCTGAGAGGGTTTTAGGGTAAGGAAATGTCCGCCGCGCTGGCCCAATGCGTTTTGGTGAACTTCATGGCTTAGATTTTTTTCTTACCTCTCAGACATGTAGGTTTCCTCACAATGTTTTCCTTCACCGTCGAGCACGTGGTAAATCAGCACTTAAAAATGCTATTAACAATTTCATTGGTGCCCGCGGGGATCGAGCCCGGGTTGCTCGCGTTCTGTGAAATTTACAGCGAGTGATTAGCCTCTGCGGTACCACGGCTCTCCACTCATTGAGTATTACTGCTTATTATTATTGCACAATCACTCTACAAAAACTAATTAGTACCGAATGTATTGAAGGAACTGGTAAATCCCGGTACCGTTGAACACTGGTACAGCAATGCCCGTTACTTAAAAATTGTTCCGGTTCCGGTTTCTCTAGTCTGAGTATATCACAGTTAAATGTATGTTTATTTTTTAGGCATTCAAGCGGCTTACAAAGTAACATAACTTGTCAAATAAGCTCATCTAAAATTAGACCGGTAAGTAAACTGTATCTGTTCTCCGATATAAATTATAATTTACCATTTGAGTTTTAATTATTTATATTTTTGAGAAGTCTTAAAAAAGTATATAAATCGCTACGTTTACGCCCGTAACGCCTAGAATAACTGACAGATTTCAAAAAAAAATAGGTATATAAAATAAAAAATTTAAAATTGTTTTCTTTGTTTGATTTCTCACTTTGTTTGAATTATAATTTCATTGATTCACAATAACTCTTATTTTGACCAAAGCTATGCTAACAAAGGTAGCGAACTCTTCAGCACACAATACGACGTCACTATTCGTAAAAGTTTGAAAAGCTATAAAAAATTACTGAGTAAAAATCATTAAAAATATTATTTGCAAAATTACGTGATGTATAGGTACAGCAAAATTATAAAAACGAATAGGTTAAAATAATTAAAAATTAAAAATTTTGTACCGCCGACTTCAATATAAGTTATTTAAGAATAACTCAAAAACTATTGGTTTGACCTTGATCAAATTCATATGGGACCACACGAGAACTATCAGCTTTCATATAAAAAAGAATCATCGAAATCGGTTCACCCAGTACAAAGTTATGAGGCAACACACAAAAAAAAACATACACTCGAATTGTGTACCGTCTCCTTTTTGGAAGTCGGCAGAAAAAACATACAGTCGAACTGAGTACCGTCTCCTTTTTGGAAGTCGGCAGATAAGTTTACATGGCGAAATCTTAATGATTTTGTTATTATTTTGACAAATGCACAAGTAACTTAAGCTAATAATTCTATGCTTATAATAGGCTTTATGATGTCATCATAAAATAAATATGGCGGACTTGAATTCAAAACTCATAATTAGGGACCTGAAAAATTCATATTATGCAAATGTACCGTGTATGGTCTCACATGAAAGGTATGCTAGTAGATTAAAATAATATTTTGTCGTTTTTACTGTATATTTTAGGACTTAATTAATAATTATCCTTTAGGGTAGAATATTAGATTTAATTTTTATATTAATTTAGAAAAATTTATTACTTTACTACACACTATTCCTTTTTGATGTTTTTCACTGTTCCTTTAATGTTTGGATGTTTTATTGGTCATTTAAACATCCATACTCATTAAAGTTTAATGAAGTTCGGGATGAGGGTCACATGATCAAAGAAAATGATGTAAAACTATACCGGTTACCGATATCTATTCGTATTTTATACGTCCGGTGAAACGAACAGGTAGCAATTACATTTTATAGTACTTAAAAGTGTAGTAGGGTTTTGTCTTACTTGTTATTAGACTACTACTAACTACTATTATTTTTAGAAAAACCGGCGTCAACTTTGTAATGTTCCCGATTTTATCGACTACGAGATACTGAAGGAATGTGGAGTGAGCTCCATCGCTCGGCTTGAATACGCTCCCGAGACACCCACACCCAGGCGTGGGTGGTTGCCAGGTGGAAGGGTAAGCAAATATTTTCTGTTATTTGATTTTTTTATTATACGTTTATCGTTTTTGTTTGTTGGTATAATCTATTGCTAATTGGTGGGTTGAGAGCTTGTCATTCGCCAACAATGAATGAGAAGCGAGTAGAACAAAAAACTAGATAAGAGTTGGTGAGCAGCGAGAAGCAAGTGTACACACTTCCATTCCGATAGTTTTATCGCTGAGCTATAAGCGAGTGCACTCAGATTCGCACTGTAGAGTAAATCGTCGACGACCGTGTTCTTTCTGATCGGCTCGATACACTGGCGCTGCGTAGGGATGTTGCATCGCTTTGCATTTTCTATCGAATCTACCATGGGGAGTGCTCTGAGGAATTGTTGGGATTAATTTCGGCCGCCAAATTTCACAAACGCACATCGCGTCAAAATTCACGATACCATCCTCACCATCTGGATGCTTGGCGGTCCACGCCTGTGCGTTTTACTAGGAGTTTTCTTCCTCGTACATTTTCTCTGTGGAATTACCACCGGCGATTTTTCCGGACCGACACGACTTAGGGACATTCAAGAAAAGAGCTAAGATACACTCTTCTAAAAGGCCGGCAACGCATCTGCAATTCCCCTGGTGTTGCAGTTGTTCATGGGCAGCGGTAGTCACTTACAATCAGATGACCGCATGCTCGTTTGCCCCCTTTTCTATAAAAAAAAACAAATGACCGCTAGTTGGTCTCTAGAGAGTGAGTTTTATCTTTGTTAACTCTTGCGACAAACTAGTCTAGAGAGAGTTTCCGCCGGCAGTGTGAACAGCCAGAGATTAACTATTAATATATGTATCTCTTTTGTTGATACGGGATCTATATCAAATGTTCGTTTCATGAGCGAGAAAATAGTCGATAGCTAATAGCTCCTTCATCGGCGGTAGGACAACTGCCTTAAACAATAAACTAATCTTGAAACTAACACTTTTTTATAGGATAGGGTGACAAACGAGAACACAGTCCACCTGATGGTAAGTGGTTGCTGTGACCCATAGACATCTAAAAAAAAGAGGCATGTTATATGTTTGTAGTGTGTATCTGTGTGTCTGTCTATCTGTGTCATTATAGCTCCTGAACGGAAGAACCGATTTTAATTAAGTTTCGTTTGTAAGTGTTCTTAGGTATATTTCAAGAAAATCTGTCAGAAAATCAGCGCTTTTTGTTTCGGATTGACATAACTAACTTAACGACTATTTTCTACCAGTGTAAAGGAGAACTTCCGTCAACAACGTGCATCATGAGAAAAATGGATGTCCTTAACAAATACAACTTCATGGACTATTTCAAGTTGAAGGACAAATTACGAGACTTCTGCCAAGGCGCGTGGTATCCGATGAGGGCTGCTTACACAGCTGCTTTTAGTTCGGTGCCGTTGTACAAGGAACACTGCAGTTCACAGCAGAAGCTGTTGAATGTTCTAGACACAATGTTGATAGTAAGTTATTTTATATTTAACCAATTTTCGTTTAATATACTTTTTTATAGAGTAAGGGTGATTAACGATCACAGGGTCCAATTGATGATATGTGGGTGCTGTGGCCCATTAATAATCAAAACGCAGACGCGTTGTCATCCCTGAGAACTACGATGGAACGCCTCGATTACAGTAAAAATGGTCTCCAGTTCTCTAAGCTCACCATACGAAACAGCAGCATTAAGCTGCTATTTTACGCTGATATTCTGTGAGAGCATGGTCCTACTCCGGTCGAGTCGACCCATTCGTGGTACTACATTAATATAGCTGCAGCGTGGCTCTACCACGCAAAAAAAACCTTTAGGGTTATAAACGATGTATCTTGATGTTTTAATAAAGAATTGATTGATTTCGATTGCGTAATAGATACACGCTACCGTATTATCACTGCAGTACAAATGGTTCGGCAGGACCGGGATAAACCACGCTCCCACGTACCAGTGCTGGTACCAGTGTTATATAGCACCATGCTGCTGCGTTTCGTATCGTGTCATCTTGGTACTGAGGAGTAGATATAGGTGTGTTTATTAGCTATATATTCACTAACCATGAGGTGAACTGTGTGCTCGTATATGTACACACCTCACTTTTTTTTAAATCTATTGTTCTCAGTAACCGTAGTTGTCAATTAGATTGTGTGACGCCTTCTTTCTTTAAATAAAAGTCGCAACATATGTTTATTTCCAGACTTGTCCTATATCAAAGAGAAGGCAGAGTGCTAACTGCAAGAAAATGTTCACGGACCTCTCCACTACTGTACCCGGATATCAGCATAACATTAACAACACCAATCTGGAGGAACTGCTAAGACGTTTCCAGCATGTATTCCTTCCCGGACAAACTCCTCATTTGAACTATCCATTGCCCCAGAGAACGGTTGTTTATCCGAGGTACAAATTCAACGTGGACATCCTAAGCAACATGAAAGAGCCGGTAGTTCGTGTGATAGACGTGACACCAACTACACAGTCGACTGTTGAAAGGAAACCTCTGGTGCTTTTGCCTGTGTATCAGCGTATGCAACAGAAACTAACGAGACCTAACAACAATGATGGTGTGTGGAGGGGTTTTACTCCGATATGATGTAACGTATGTTGAATGAATAAAGTTTACGTTTACAACTGCCTTTTGTTTTAATTGCATAAGTCACATAAGTGTCATGTATAAGCCGCGCGCAGAAGGTTTGCAATGGTCACTCCTACTTGCGTTGACCTTGTTGTGCGGTTGTTTGGGTTATAACCAGTTAACTGGACTGGACTTTAATTTTTCGGTACACTATGTTGACATAAAATTATTAATTTTTGGAGGAACCAAGTGTCTTCCATTTTATATTTTTATACTTTGAAAAATGTTCAAAAATTAAATATATATATGAACCTGTCGAAATAAAGGGAGTTAATAGGGAAAACTAACATTAATACTAGCACCGGGTTACTTATTAATTCAAAGCAAGAATTGCCGTTGCATTGTCTTGCGAGGCTGACATTATTGTGTGGCTCCAGTTTAAAGGTTAAACAACTGAAAGCGTTTAGGATGAAAAATAAATAAAAGAAAACAAGCTGAAGCAATATTTTATTGTATTTATAATTATATACTGTCACAGTACTTATTGTACTTATATTGTATAAACTTTTTAATTTATTTATTGTACCAAAACTTCGTCCGTCAGTCTTTCAGAATCTGCCGTCCCATAAAAGACCGTTAAGTAAAATAACATGATCTTGAGGTTTGCGAAAATAGAAAATGAAGTATTTAAGTTAAAAAGATGCTCAAGAACTTTTTTGTTAAGTATAAGTTTTTTTTTATGCTGATGTCAGTTTTTAATGATTCTCTCGTTCTGTTAGAACTGATCGAACTGAACGAATGTCATTCTAACGGTCTTTAAAAAGTCGGACGACAGAAATGTCGAATGTCGTATCGCATTTGCACTTTTTAACAATCAATCGCCTAGATATAAACATTCTTAAGATATATCTTATATTATGTCATTAATCCCGTTGCTATAGTTTATAACATTCATTTTAATTATTTCATTTTAAAATAATTTCGTTTAAAATAAATATTTTCCTCCCGAATGTTACACGGGTGACAGTTCCATTATTTTTCATACATATGAATAAAAATTAAACACAAAAATGCATCGTTTTTAATTAAATTAATAACCAAAATTTTCTTATGAAAAAGGAATACAATTTTCAATAAATTAAGATAGAACAAAGCAAGAAAATGGGCACGCGAGTTTAACTCAAAATTTTATCCTATAAGGAAAAAAAAAATAACAATCAAAAATAATACGTAGGTACATACCAAAGGTATACTAAATTTAAAAAAAATTAAGGCACCAAAGGTTTTTAGTTCTATAAAGAATGTAATGATTTCAAAGTAATTATACATGTTTGTCCTGTTTAATAATTTTTCGTCTAGTTAAAGCGTTATAAAATTATAATGGCAAGGTACTACTACAAAACAACTGAACTATTCGAGTGTTTGTATTGAATACTATTATACATTCTGATTACAATATGTAATTATTCTAATTGATTTTATATTTACATAGTTTTTTATTATTCCATCACATACAATAAAACTTAAATCACAAGTTATTATAAAATTTTCTATCAAAGTAAAAAGTAAACGTAAGAAATTCACAAATACAATTTTAGCACTAAATGTGCTTGAAATTAAAAAAAAAAATTCTTAGTTGTATAATTATAAATATATAGGAAAAACCATATCAAGTTTAACTTTCAAATGATAAGTGTGATTATTTAGTTGAGAAAATTACACGTTTCCTAATAAATAAACACTAAAAAATTGATCACATCAACAATCAATTTCACAAATATATAATCCTACTTGCCGTTTTAGGCTACGGCAAATCTTTTGAACGCTAGGTATATTCCAGGTTGTGGTAGGCACTTGCATAGCTAGCGAAACCAAATTTTGTCTTAAAAATACAATGACATGTAAAGCAGTGGCAGGGTTTGTGACGAGTTTCCGGAGATGGCGCTTTACATCAAGATCTTTAACGATTTCACAAAGTTAAAAATTCGTATATGTTGTCCTAAATCATGGCATGTTAAGGCTGATACTGTCAAAGTTCCTAATCGATCGGTTATCGCCGTTTAAACTGTGGGAGCCAACGTTGATCCTTGTGAGAATCTCTTGTTGCAGAGATTTTAGGGTTCGAACGGCGGATAGGTCTGTGGGTGGCGCTAACAGCAAAGCCCTGCGTGCGTGTGGTAACGCTTCCGAGGGTTTGTTGAGTGCGAGAATAGCACGAGCCATTGCATATGCGCATTCAAACGCGTTCGGTCTTAGTACGGATGCCCGAGCCGCTAAGTCTAACGCTTCTGATGGTTCCTGTAATACAAAATTAATTATTCATATATATCTAAAGTAAAACTTAGTGGCAGTGTAAGAATATCTACTACACCACATCGTCCCGTGGCTGTTTTATAGGCGAGAGAGGGAAACTGAAACAGGAGCTGGGCAGCAGCATCTTCCTGATTATTAGTCAATCAATATTAGTTTATTACGTGGTAGAGCCATGCTATAGCTATATTAGTAGTATAGTTGTAGAACGAATGGCTCTGCTCAACAGCTTGACGCTACTGTGTTTCTTATGGGGAGTGTAGAGAACCGGAGACCATTTTTACTGAAAAAGAGGCATTCCATCTTAGTCCTCACGGGTAACGACGCGTCTGTATTTTGATTCTTTATTGAGGATAGATGTGATGTCTATGGGTCACAGCAACCACTTACCATTAGGTGGGCTGTGTGCTCGTTTGTCACCCTATCCTATAAAAACAAAATCTATTGGAGGCTGTAATATATGAATAACAGTTATGTAAAATAAGTTGTCTTGAACTAATCAAGTAAATATTAAATGTATATAAGAATATAAAATAAGTTAATAAAACGCGTAAATAACTAGTTTCATTCAATGTGTGTTGTGAGTGTGTTCGCGTAATCATTAGAAATTATATAATCCAACATTCCATTTCATTCCGTGGGTTTCGAGGTGATTAAGGGAATTTCAAAAAGTTATTGTTTTCGATAGATGGTGGTATAATTGATGATTGATGACTAACGCTGCAAGCTATATTATGGCTGTACCACGAATGGGTCGGCTCCACCGGGACAGGACCACGCTGTCACAGAATACCAGCGTAAAATAGCAGCTTATTGCTGCTGTGTTTCATATGGAGAGTGTATAGAACCGGAGAACCTTTTTAGCCCTCAGGGGTAACAACGGATCTGCATTTTGATTCTTAATCGAGGATTAACGTAGACGTCTACGTCTGGGCCACAGCATCCACTTACCATCAGGTGGACTGTGTGCTCGTTTGTCAACCATATTCTATAAAAAAATAACTATCTCCTCTACATAAGGCGACACACACACACACACACACACACACACACACACACACACACAAACACGCACGCACGTACGCACACACACACACACACACACACACACACACACACACAAAATGCTTTGTCAAAGGTGAGAGAGGTCTGGTACTGTGATCATCAATCCGTCTGCCGAGCGTGACTATCAAACCAATTCTTTTCTTAAATGTCGGAGACCCATATCTGATAAAGAAGTAACTTTATCTTACTTACGTTCAATTTCCGTTTACACCTGGACAAATTAAGCAGCAGGTTAGTCTTCAGCTGGACGAAGGCGGATACGTGTTCGTGAGGCACGGGCTGTGTTGAGGGAGTGCTGACTCCTTCATCACTGATCAGCGGGTTCACTTTCTTCAGCGCGTACTGGTAGCGATGGGCAGCTTCCGACGGACGGTTCTTCCTGTACAACATATTCCCGTCCTCCAGCAACTTGTTCAGCAGTATTAGCCTGAAGTTGAGAGTAGTTTAGTTTAGCGATTTATAATGAGATCAGAAAATGGCAAAGAAAAGGATATATTAAAATACTTACATAAATTCTGGTTTGCCTGACGCCATAACCCACGTAGTTGGGCCCAGCTTAGCTCCTTTCCTCAGGAAACAATGCACAACCTAGAACAAGAAAGGAAAGTTAGTTGAATCTGTGTAAGAAACGTTTTTGAGACGATAATAACGCCTCACGTCCATTACTGTTAGTTTAAAAATTTGAGAAAGGATTTGTATTCCATAAATAAACTTAGTGAAAAAAAAACAGCTATCAAATCAAATACAGATAAAAAAGATAAAGCAAAATAAGCTAATCATGAGAGAAAGAGAGGAAAAACTGTATTTTTTGCTTTTGCGGTTGAGGCGCAGGCCGCTGAGGTCGACGCGCTCGAGCAAGGCGCCGCGCTACAGCAGCAGCTCGGCAATGAGAGAGAGGGAGACATAGAGAGACAGAGACAGAGAGAGCTGCACACTCACGGGCACATTCCGCTGGCCGATGGTGCGGTCGAGCGGGCGCAGGCCGCTGAGGTCGACGCGCTCGAGCGAGGCGCCGCGCTCTAGCAGCAGCTCGGCGCGCGAGAGAGAGGGAGACATAGAGAGACAGAGACAGAGAGAGCTGCACACTCACGGGCGCATTCCGCTGGCCGATGGTGCGGTCGAGCGGGCGCAGGCCGCTGAGGTCGACGCGCTCGAGCGAGGCGCCGCGCTCTAGCAGCAGCTCGGCGCGCGAGAGAGAGGGAGACATAGAGAGACAGAGACAGAGAGAGCTGCACACTCACGGGCGCATTCCGCTGGCCGATGGTGCGGTCGAGCGGGCGCAGGCCGCTGAGGTCGACGCGCTCGAGCGAGGCGCCGCGCTCTAGCAGCAGCTCGGCGCGCGAGAGAGAGGGAGACATAGAGAGACAGAGACAGAGAGAGCTGCACACTCACGGGCACATTCCACTGGCCGATGGCGCGGTCGAGCGGGCGCAGGCCGCTGAGGACGACGCGCTCGAGCGAGGCGCCGCCTCTAGCAGCAGCTCGGCGCGCAAGAGAGAGGGAGACATAGAGAGACAGAGACAGAGAGAGCTGCACACTCACGGGCACATTCCGCTGGCCGATGGCGCGCGGTCGAGCGGGCGCAGGCCGCTGAGGACGACGCGCTCGAGCGAGGCGCCGCGCTCTAGCAGCAGCTCGGCGCGCGAGAGAGAGGGAGACATAGAGAGACAGAGACAGAGAGAGCTGCACACTCACGGGCACATTCCGCTGGCCGATGGTGCGGTCGAGCGGGCGCAGGCCGCTGAGGTCGACGCGCTCAAGCGAGGCGCTGCGCTCTAGCAGCAGCTCGGCGCGCGAGAGAGAGGGAGACATAGAGAGACAGAGAGAGCTGCACACTCACGGGCACATTCCACTGGCCGATGGCGCGGTTGAGCGGGCGCAGGCCGCTGAGGACGACGCGCTCGAGCGAGGCGCCGCGCTCTAGCAGCAGCTCGGCGCGCGAGAGAGAGGGAGACATAGAGAGACAGAAAGAGAGAGCTGCACACTCACGGGCACATTCCGCTGGCCGATGGCGCGGTCGAGCGGGCGCAGGCCGCTGAGGACGACGCGCTCGAGCGAGGCGCCGCGCTCTAGCAGCAGCTCGGCGTGCTAGAGAGAGGGAGACATAGAGAGACAGAGACAGAGAGATCTGCACACTCACGGGCACATTGCGCTGGCCGATGGCGCGGTCGAGCGGGCGCAGGCCGCTGAGGTCGACGCGCTCGAGCGAGGCGCCGCGCTCTAGCAGCAGCTCGGCGCGCGAGAGAGAGGGAGACATAGAGAGACAGAGACAGAGAGAGCTGCACACTCACGGGCACATTCCACTGGCCGATGGCGCGGTCGAGCGGGCGCAGGCCGCTGAGGTCGACGCGCTCGAGCGAGGCGCCGCGCTCTAGCAGCAGCTCGGCGTGCTAGAGAGAGGAAGACATAGAGAGACAGAGACAGAGAGAGCTGCACACTCACGGGCACATTGCGCTGGCCGATGGCGCGGTCGAGCGGGCGCAGGCCGCTGAGGTCGACGCGCTCGAGCGAGGCGCCGCGCTCTAGCAGCAGCTCGGCGAGCTCTGCCGGTCCACCGCACGCTAGCGCAAGCGCCGTACGCCCGCTGTTGTCAGTTTGTTCTGCAAGTGTGTACGTGTTAACGTCATTGCAGTTCATCAAATGCATAGCGTGGCAGATCATAGGACGTTTTTAAAATCTGCCACAAAGCATGTTCTTGAGCTCTTTTTTATCGTGGGGAAATCCTCATGGATATCTTGTACTGCGGGGGCAACAGAAAGGTTATGCCAGACTCCTATCGGACAAAATTCCACAGTGGTTACCATCAGCGTATATCAGGGGTCCAGGGATCTCCGTTCAGAACGTAAACGAGGACTTTCTCTCGCTTTGCTTTATTAAAGCACTTCCGGGGGAGTCCTTACTGTCCCAGCACCCTCGCAGTGCTATCATGGTGCTCGAGACCACTGCCCTGCTCAGCAGTTACATTACTAGATGTTCGGGACCCTCGCCCCGGGCGCCCGTATCCCCCGAGGCCCCGTTTCTGGTAGGGGATTGGAATCACCATCATCTAGGGGAGAGCCTATCCTCTCCCGACACCGCTGAGGCTGCTGAGCGTGTCGGGAGAGGTCCTTCTGGACCCTAACGGATTTACAAAAGGCGGCTACGGCTCTCCACACAAAGTCCTGTCAGCATCGCCGACACAACTGCTGGCAGGGAGAAGTTTGACTATATCAGTCAGAACTTACTTAGTCAGGCTTACCAGGACCATTCCCATCCGTTCGCACGCTAGACATGTTGCCAGCGTAAGGGGTGCGGAGTCCTGGTCCTGCCCATTGCAATGTAAACAGTTCGCCGTCGCTTTGCGTCAGATCTTACTCTAATAATCACCGAAGCATTCGTGCCCGGTCATTATGTGTGTAAGTCTGTAGGTGAGTCTTCTTGTTCGTCGATGCATCCAGGCTTCGAATTACGGATTGCTTTAACAACGCGTTAGCGCGCCACGTTGCAAAGTCGTTCTTATATCGTTCCTTCCGCTTAACTCCTTCAAACACTGGCCTATTCCTACCGCTCTGGGGGAGAACACGCGTCCGGTCGTACACATATGTCGCATGCATATCCGCTAGTATGTCCAGAGGTGGAAAGCGAGCCAGGACTGTCGCTGCCTCAAAGGATATCGTGTGGTATCCTCACACGATCCGTATGGCCATCCTCCACTGCACACTGTAGATTTTAGTTCTACAGCATCGGATGGCCAGCCTTTTTACCCAAACAGGCGGCTCGTACAAGGTTACGTTCCGTGTCACTCCTGAATAGAGGCGACGCACTTCTTAATTTGATCCCCCTAGATTAGGCAGCAGTCTATGCATCTCACCCGCTACCTTTTCGATCCGGGAACTAAGCGCTCGGAGTGTTCTTCGAAGCCCCAACGACTGTCCAGGTGGAGGCCTAGGTACTTCATGTGCCGCTCCACTCTGACTTCAGACCCACTCACGCGAAGCGGGTGGTTCCCTGCCGCTCGTAATTTTTGGAACCATAGGGCCTCGGTCTTGTGAGGCGCTATTTCTAATTCCAACTCGTGGATTTTGGGTATTCTTAAAATTTAGAACATTTTAGGATTGTATCATTGTACAGTGTACATGTACGAGCTAAATTGTATGTTTGTATTCGACTGTTTATATGTACAAATCAAGCAGTATAACTGACCGCACGCCTCTCACTAAGTAATATTGAAATTCCTGGTAAACTCTCTATGTCATCGAGCAGTACCCTGCACATAATATCGGTCCTTCGAGCCAGATGAACACAACGACCTAAGATATTCATGATGATTCAATTAACAGTCCTACTTATAATCGTTAATTATCGCTTACTTAAATTAAGTATTAATCATCTTTATACATGACTCTTTCTATAGCCATTTAGTGAAGATAGTAAAACCGTAAATGTTTTAGTGTTTTTGTTCGACGTAATCAGGATGAATAGAAATAGACATAGACATGCAACTTATACTCTTACAGATTTGAAACAGAAAATAAAATTATACATAAAAATTTCAAAAATAAAAGTAAATAAATAAGAAAAAACAGCCACAAAATGATGCGATTACGTTAAACGAAAAACACTAAAACATTTACGGTTTTATATATCGCAGGTTATGAGGTCTTTCTGGCATTTTCATAGTCTTATAACACGCACGTTATAATATGGGGCGATGGATTCTTGTAGGTCGCCGCCATACAGTCATTAAAGCAAAAATGTATAATCTTTATATATAAAAAGTACGTGTCACGTTGTTTGTGCGGATGGACTCCTAAACTACTGAACTGATTTCAATGAAATTTTTGGTCAATGTGCAGTTTGGTCCAACTTAAAAGATAGGATAGCTTACATCTCAATTTATAGTCGCAATACAATATTATTTTATTGAAAATTATTTGTCTATTATTTGACAGTCACAATTATCTGTTAGCTCCAAACGATTCTGTCAGATGACGATATCTGTTGACTGGATTGAGTAAATATTTAATAGATGGCGCTATGTTAAAAATACAAACGTTTAATATAAGCTACAATTTAGTAGTATAACCACCACGTGTTGCTGTAAGTATTCATCAGATGGAACCAATTTTTTTTATTGCTAATTTCAGTAGTTTTTTTGGGAAAGCAAATGGTCGATGGGAAAGGGCAGAACAACGTCTGCCTAGTCAGCTAGTCGTATATAAAATGAATATATAATCACGGACAAATTAAGAGGAACAACACACATTAACAACATAAAAAGGGCGCATGATCATTGATATTTGTGACAATTAAGTTTATTTATATGGATTTTGATTATTATTCGTTAATTTACAGGAATTTACATCAACAGTAAAGAAACATTATTGTACTTAACATTTTATTGATTTTTTTTGATAAAGGCTTAGGAAAGGCTATAACGTGTGCTATAATCAGTACTTAGTGTTGCCCCCTCTAGCTTTTCAAACTGTCAGTATCCTTGGCAACTCCTAATCAAGTTATCAATAAAATCTTGCGAGATTTCGTTCCATTCTTCTTATACTGAGTTTTTAAAATCTCTCAAATTAGCAAGGAGAGGATTTCTTTTCTTAATTAGTCTTCCAAGCTTATCCAATACATGCTCGAGTACAAGGGTTTAAATCAAAAGTCTTGAAAGTATTCGACAACTACGTATGCAGTATGGAGACGTGCATTATCATGCATGAAAAATCTGTCTCATATAAAAGGGGCAAGGGATTACAATTTCTTACAAAATCATAGTTACACATCGTGCCGCTGTAATCACATCTGTAATCGCACATTCTCAATGACGCGGAGCATACAAATACGTTCCCATACCATAACTATATACCACATACGCCATAACCAACCCTCCACCATAAAATGCCTCTTTTTTGGAAATGGTGATGTTTCACTGAGCGTACCTCACTCCCGAGCATCTCCACACTTTAATAGTTCCATTATCTGACCTCAGATAAAATGTGAACTCATCTGTGAATTAAACATGACCCCAAGCTTCATCATTCCAAATTTTGTGATTGCGAGCAAAATTAACTCGAGCTACTCGATGGAATGTGGCAAGAAGGGGCCTCTGCCACGCAAGTGTGAATTGATTCCGGCCGATTTCCGTCTTGTGCTTACTGTAACCCGAACTTCTTAGAGCTTCGTTCTTAGCTCAGGAGAAGTTAAGGTCCGGTTTTTAAGCGATTTATTTAAATGTTTACATTGCAATCATCTTATAGCGTGTACAATAAATAATAAAGAATAAAATGTAGTTCACTTACCGATAGAAGCGCCCTTGTCAAGTAAGACCATGATTGTCGGGATTCTGGAGCGAAGACTCGCCCAGCCAAGTGCTGATATACCATCAGCATCAGTCGCGTCCGGATCGGCGCCTGAAAATTTGTTACTTTACAACTATTCGTTTTACTTAGGTAATATAAAAGTGTTTTTTTGGGCAGATGACTTAATACTGGATAAAATATTAAAATAATAATAACAATTAAGTCATAGGAACGATGATGGTCTTTTAGTTGATTTAGATCGTACGCGCAAACACAGATGGCGTTTTGGTCCTAGCAAACCTGCATCATATTTTTATAAAACATGAAAGTTAGAAAAACTCGCCATAAATATAAAAAAAGCCAGGCATTCTGATCACAAGTCACATTGTCATTTTCAGTTTTTTAACTGATGGTAAGTAGAGATGCAGATGCAGAAGATAGTAAAGCACCGACTGACTTGGCTTAACTGGAGCCTATTCACTTTTATCTTGAAGATATCCACATTGTAATCGGATGGAATGACAGATTCCAGCTAATTATTACACTCCTTTGCTGGCATTATGAATGAAGAAGCAAACCCTTTGGTGAATGCATGGTATGGCGACAACAAAGGACTGAAGACCAGCCGAGTGTCTGATGGTTCGATGATGGAACGGCGAAGGAGCAGTTAAGTCATGCAATTCCTGGTCACACTTTTCAAAATGTATGCTGTAAAACATCGAAAGCCAGCCTTTGAAAACTTCTTTGCGTCAGTGCTCGAGTTTGGTAAGATTGGTTCTAACCATAATGCCAATAACAAAAAAAATTTAGCATTTTAGCAATGCCACCTAGAGGTTTTGGATACAATGAACATTAACTCCAAATCTACTAAGTTTTTAATGTCTCAGATTACATAGAGAATAGTTAAACGTAATAGACAAAAGGTGCGACCCTGATTCAGTGAATGAAAGTTGACTGAAATATGAAGAGTTTATAATGGTCGAAACTTACCATGGGCCAAGAGCATCTCTACAACATCGGAATGTCCTTCCGCAGCGGCAAGTATGAGTGGGTTCTTGCCACCGGAGCCCATCACGTCAGCCCCCGAGTCCAGAAGACGCAGCACGAGAGCACTGCGGCCGTTTTTGGCCGCTAAAGCGAGCGGCGACATCTGGCGCGCGTTCAGCGAGTAGGGCGTGGCGCCGCGGACCAGCAGTGCGTCGGCGATGGCGGCGTTGCCGGTGCAGCAGGCGGCCGTCAGGGCCGTCTCACCGGTCACCGGACAGATCCCGTCGGGCTGAAAGGGAAAATGTACTTCATTGCAAACACTCACAGTTCATATTTGTTTAATGTTATTATTGTTACTTATTCCATAAATATCGTAATGTGAGGAGATATCAAGTTTTTAATTGAGTGCTAGCTTCACATGTGCATTTCAGATTTTGTTAAATTCATACCATGTCTAACTTTCTTTTCAGGCTAGTCTGTGACAGCATTACAAGTTACAGAGATAATTGGATTCAAAATAGTAGTAATTTTTCTATAGAATAAATCATTATCGTCCTTATGCGATTTTTTTTTAATAAATATACGTTTGACGTTTTCCCACATAACTTCTGAATTTATGTCATACGCCTTTGTCTTGATAAGCAAGAAACCAATAAGTTTTCTATTGTTTTATTATTTACAAATGAGCAATATTTCTTTGAGATTTTTTTAAGATAACTAGTAAATAGATAGTGAATAGAGTAGTAGATAATAGTTAATATTACACCAGCTTTTCACCCGCGGCTTCGCTCGCGCGGTCTTCAGTTTAGAAACATCACTAAATGATACTCCGTGCCAAATTTAGCAAAATTCGATCACTTTTAGAGTCACTTCGGTGTCTGTATCTCTGTTAGTTTGTCAAAGATTTTTCTTTAATTCCCAAACACTATTGGACCTAGATGATTGATAATTGGCATATTATAATATGCTATATAATATATGCTATATAATATGCTACAGGAACACGCGAATAAATAAATTTTTCAGAATTGCATTAATATTACATAATACATACAATTTTTATATTGGACGTGTCTTCCGATGTATCCAAAAGAAAGACAAATTATCACATATTATACATTAATACTATGAAAGTCAAAACTATACTATCTAGTAATATCAGCTATTGAAGGTTGGGGTGCGATTGGCTCAAAAGCCGCCCCAAAGCCGCGAACATTTATTTATTATATAAAAAAGACAAAGTGATGTTGATTCTGTTAAAAATCTCTTACTGTTAAAAACACGCTATCAGAGCCGCTAGCGGTGAAAAACTATTTGATGATATGATCATATTATCATGAAATAGCAATGTTGCGTTTAGTTAATAAAGTTAAATGATCTCTATTCATTGATTTGTCTAAGCTATATCATGACATGGCCAACAAACAATGATACATATCATGAAAAGACACCATTTCACGAAATAATGATTTAATGAGAATTTTGTAATAATTGCAGGCAGACCAGTTTTAATCACTTTAAATACAGATATAGTACCAAACGTATGAAAATTGATGTTTTTTAGTTCAAAAAAATATAAATTTTCATACGTTTGATAGATTAAAGAATTAGATTAAAAAGGGGTCATTGTAGAAGCGTGCTCGTCGCGACCCCTGCCAGCCCTTTTCAGGGCTGTAATTCTACTCAGCTGCGCACCCATGCCAACGAGGGTTAGGGCGTCCCCCCACGGCGACGCACACCAGCTCGTCCCCGTTGGTGTGGAATGCAGCGCGCAAAGCGGCGATGGGGACCGCCACCCGTCACGCACAGCCCGACACGGCGGAAGGTGGAGGACAGAGTGCAGAGTTGGCACGTGGAATGTTAGAGGAGGCATGAGAGATAAGACGAATGAGTTGATTGAAATAATGAAAGAAAGAGAATTAGATGTCGTGTGTATGTCGGAGACCAAACGGAAGGGCAGTGGTACTGAAAAGCCCCCTGGTGGGGCGTTAGCTCTATGGTCCGGAGTCCCGGAGAGCGAGAACGCCTGCCAGGGAGTGGGGGTGCTGCTGTCGTCTCGGTTGGTCGATGTTATGACTGAATATAAGGTTGTGAACTCAAGACTTCTCTGGGTTCGCTTTAAATTGGGACTGACGAAGTTATTCCTTTTGGCTGTTTATGCGCCGGTAGCTTTGTCGTCCAGGGCTGAGCTGGAGGAGTTTTGGGAGAATGTAAGAGAAGTTCTAGATTTGGCTAGGGGAAACGAAAGAATTGTTGTATGTGGTGATTTGAATGGATGGGTTGGTACCGCTCGACCAGGGTACGAGTCGGTGCTTGGAAAGTTTGGCGATAAAAGGGTTAATGATGCTGGCAAGCTTATACTAGAGGTATGCAAGGAAAAGGGTCTTCTTGTGACAAACACTATGTTTAATCACAAGAAAATCCATATGTATACTAGAGAAAGAAAGAATGAGAGAAGTATGATCGATTTGTTCCTAGTGGATGACCGACTGCGAAAACAGGTGATGGATACGCGAGTGTTCAGGGGTGCTGACCTGGGAACGGATCACTATCTAGTGATTACTAGATTTAGGGGTCTGTTCGCGGGATGGCGCTACCGGACGGCAGTAACAGAACCACAGTCGGTCTGTCGCATCCGAAGCTGGAAGCTTCAGGAAGCGGATACTAGGGACAAATATCATGTAAGGGTAGCCGAAAAGCTTGACACCATCGATGGTAGAAAAGAATGTGTGGAAAGAACATGGCAGAACCTTAGGCATGGAATGGTAAGTGCAGCGGAAGAAGTGTGTGGAACAATAAAAAGAGGCAGTAGTAAAAGAAGAGATGCATGGTGGAATGATGAAGTGAAAGAAGCTGTAAAGAAGAAGAAGAAAGCATGGTTAGACTACTTGGCCTCTAGTAATGATAAGGATATGAGAGAGAAGATGAAAGAAAGATATAAGCTGCAGAATGTTCACACGAAACCATTGATTGATGAAATGCGTGAAAGGTGTAGAATAGAAGCGGACGAAAGGTTGTCTCACAACTTTAAGGAGAACTCCAAACTCTTCTGGAAAGAGGTTGGAAGGACCCGAAGTGGTGCGACGGCCTTAAGAATGAACAAAGTGCTTTCGAGAACTAATGAAGTCCTCACAGAAAAATCGGACGTAATGCAGCGATGGAGCGAATTTTATAGAGAAATGTATGCGTGTGAAGATCTTAGTGGGGGATCCGGGGATGACGCCGTGACTGGTACGCCAGACCCGGAGCTCGATGACACTGAGGTCATCAGTATGAAAGAGATTGAACGTGAGATTCGAAGTTTGAAATGTGGTAAGGCTGCGGGACTAGACAGAGTTACTGGTGAAATGATCAAGTACGGTGGGCCTTGCGTCTGGGACAGCTTTTATCTGCTGTGCGATTTGTGTTGGCGGACGGGGGATGTCCCGGATGATTGGCGATCCGCAGTCATTGTGCCTTTATATAAAGGTAAAGGTTCACATTTTGACTGCGGGTGCTATCGGGCGATCAGCTTGACCAGTTTAGCAAGTAAAGTCTACTCGAAGGTTTTGACACGTAGGATGCAAGAGAAATCGGAAATATTTCTATGGGAGGCTCAATGCGGATTTAGACCTGGAAGAGGATGCACGGATCAAATGTTTTCTCTCCGCATAATTTTGGAAAAGCTTCTGGCTGCTAACCAGAAGATTTTCTGTGCTTTTGTGGATCTTGAGAAAGCATTTGATAAGGTTGTAAGGAAGAAAATGTGGGAACTGTTGCCGGGGTACGGTGTGGATGGTCGATTGCTAAGGGCTGTGCAGTCACTTTACTGTAACTGTAAAGCCTGTGTGCGGGTAGGGCATGACCTGTCACCCATGTTTAGCGTCCAAACGGGCGTGAAACAGGGTTGTGTCATGTCTTCCTGGCTGTTCATACTGTATCTCGACAGCTGTTTACAGAAGCTGAAAGATAGCTGTTTGGGTGTGAAATTGGGTGACATAAAAGTAAATTATCTGCTGTATGCTGATGATGCAGTGCTTATTGCACCATCAGAGGCAGAACTGCAGGCATTAGTCACGTGTATGAAAGAGGAATGTGAAATTAAATGTCTCCGTTTGAATGCTAATAAAACTAAGGTTCTGGTATTTGAAAGGGACGAAGAGAGAACGAAGTGTGAAATATGGGTAAATCAGGAATGTCTAGAACAGGTAAATGAAATTGTATACTTGGGGAGTGCTTTTAGCCGGGATGGAAGATGTGATTTAGATGTGGACAGGCGTGTCGCTGCCGGGAACAAAGTCAATGGTGCCCTGACTGCGTTAGTCAAAAGGCAAGGCGTAGTAAAGAGTGCACGCCTTGCAATACATAACGCAGTGTTGATACCGACTTTGTTATATGGCAGCGAAACCTGGGTATGCCAGAAGAAGCATAAAAACAAGTTGAATGCAGTGGAGATGCGATCTCTTCGTAAAATGTGCGGCGTTACCATGGCCGACCGAAAGCGAAACGAAGAGATTCGCAATATGGCAGGTTTGAAAGATGACCTTATCACAAAAATTGATAAGGGCGTGCTTCGATGGTTTGGGCACGTTGAGAGAATGAGTGAAGACCGAATGGTGAAGAAAATATATAGCGCGAAAGTTAATATTAAAAGGTGTCGAGGTAGACCGAGACTAACTTTCGAAGACCATGTGAGCAAACTGCTCGAAGAGGGGAGGGTCAAGAGTACTCGGATACCTAGACGTGCATGTATGAAAAAGATAATGAATCTGAAAGAAGCGAAAGAGGTATGTAAGGATCGTGACACTTGGCGATCTGTTCTCTCTCGCTACCCCGTCAGGAATTGTGCGTGATGATAAGTAAGTAAGATTAAAAATTTAATTATTACACTTTTAAAATGAAATAACGGTTAAATTAAACATTAGAATTTTTAAATAATTTTATAAATCTAATTATTTAATCATATAAATGTAAGTTATTTATATTATTTCATTTATTAGTTACTAAAGGCAAAATATAGGCTATTTTTCATTTGACGATAGATGGCAATGTTTTGATAATTAAAACGTATATCGTCAGCGGAGTTTCAAATTGTTATGCAAGTTTAAAAATAACTTTAAATTTTATTTACAAATATGATATTTATTTGAAAAAACACCCGTCATCCCGTCTATTAACTAACATAATCATATTAAATAGAAAATTAATATCTAAAGGAAGAAAAATACGTAACCTTCTTTTTTAAGTTCCGTAATCGGATAAAAGTAGCCTATAAGTTGCCCCTAGTTACTAACTAACTACATATAAAATTTAATGAAAATCAATCCAGTAGTTTTTGCGTAAATCGGTAATACATAAACAGACAGACAGACAGACAAACAAAAATTCTAAAAACCACTAATTTGGCTTCAGTACCCTTTATTTAGTCTCCTGAACTTGGTTTTTCAAGAGTATATTACAATTACAGACACGACTTTTCTACAGATTTATTATATGTGTAGATTAACTAAGAATTAAAGTTGGCAAAAAATTACATCGCGTACATCCGCTAAATAGCAGTCGTTTTGACTCGCCGCTCACTTAGCGGTCAGCCACCGCAGAGTCTAGATCACCTGAAGATGCCTCGTGTAGAGGCGAAAAACGTGTCGTATTGTTGTCGTCAGTGGTGTGTCTTTCCTAGTGTAGTGGTGTTGGGAGTAGTGGTGCTGGGATTAGTCGCCCCGTCCCCACTAATCCCAGCACCACTACTGCACCACCACCACTACAATAGTGCACGCAATTGAGGGAAGGCGGGAGGTGCTTTTCAAACTAGGTAAGGCACATCATTTTATTTTATCGAGCGGATGTACGCGAAGTAATTTTTTTTGCCAACATTAATATAATGGACTTTTTTTTATTTTATGTAGATGCGTTGTCACCCGTGAGGACTAAGATGGTATGCCTCATTTCCAGTAAAAAGGGCCTCCGGCCACCTGCACTCACCAAGCGAAACGCAGAGGTAAATCTCTACTTCACGCTGGTTTTCTGTGAGGTCGTGGTACCACCCCGGTTCGAGCCGGCCCATCCGTGCGACAGCAAAAACTGCCACGTGGCTCTACCACTGTTAAAACTAACGCCTTCCGCAAAGTAACGCCTGATTCTATTAATTATGTAACTAAGAATTATTAAATGGGGTTGAGTAGTTTTTAACTCAATCCCATTTAATAATTCTTAGTTAATAATAATAAAGTCCTCCAGACCGAATTTCGGCCACGGCGGCCAGTCTCAACGAAGACTACCCATCGGCGCAGGACAGGATTATAGTACCCAAGTGTATGCGCAATCACAGGTGTACTCTCTATTCCCTCACTCTCATAGCCCGATGGGACGGTAAACCGACACGTCCGGAGAGAGATCAGGCGCAGGACCAACGGCTTTACGTGCTTTCGGAGGCACGGGGGTGAAACACCGCCAACTTCCCGACTCCGGGCAGCTACTGAGAATTTCTTGATGGAAAAACTCAATAACTGATTTTTTTTTGCCCGACGCGGGATTCGAACCCGGGACCTCATGATCAGCAGTCGCACTACTACAACCACTAGACCAACGAGGCAGTCATCAGTCAATACTTAGTTACTTACTTAATTGCATAAGTTTCAAGTTATCTGTTACCGTTGTCGTTACAGCCTGTCATAATTCAATGCTTAATATAGGCCTCACCCACAGGTTACCTCATAGGGGGAATATTTGCCACAGTTGCCACGCTTGTGTTTGCGACATGCGGTTTAGCAACCGCAGTTTTGAATTTTTTAGTTTTTAAAGAAGACATTTCCTTTCTTATTTCTCTCTGTCGCCTCTTACGACACCCACAGGAAGATATGGGGTAGTGGATATTCTCACTCCGCCTATACGCGGTCAAGTTTCAAATTATCGACAAGTAGTAACTTACTTAAAATATAATAAATCAACACGATAATTGTATAATGCCATATTTTTATACTCTTGAATGTTTTATTTAAAGCTTGCTTACGATCAATTCAGCGGTGTCCAGCAGATATTCAACGATGTCCAAATGTCCGTTTTGCGCCGCGGCTATGAGGGCGTGCCTCGATCCGGGCACGAGTTGCTCGATGTTGCCATCATCTATTTCTATGGAATTTCTGTCGTCTCTACCAGTCTGGCAACCCAGCAGGTATATAACTGTATCGCGATGGCCGTTCTTGGCAGCGTGCACCAATGGCGTCTGTTCCGCAGTATCAGTGTGACTGAGGGATGAACCTGCGAATGGTGAGAATCTTTTTGAGTTTCTTTTTTTAAAAGAAACATTTAAAAAATGTGACAATAATTCTTACCAGCAGCGATGAGTCTCTTCGCAACATCTGTATGTCCTCTCTGGCACGCAAGAGAAAGTGCGGAACAGCCTTGGGAGTTTGTCATCTCCAAATCAGCTCCGAATTCAATCAGCAATCCAACCATCGACAGAATCCCTTGATAAGCGTACATACACAGAAGCGGTGCGTTTCCAAGGCATTCCGTGATTTGGTTGGGGGAACCACCAGCAAGGAGCATCAATCGTGACACTTTTACATTTGGCGTATAAATGTTCCTCAAGTTGGCGATCGCTTCACCGACATTCGCCGAACTAGTCGCCACCATCATCGCCTGCAGGTCCCTTGGGCAAAGTCCTAACTGGGCTGGACCCAGATTTCTATACATATGAGCTTTTAAAATATGGTGGCCCAGCTCCATCGTTTTCTCCGGGTCCAAAGGCGCCTGTACCCTGGATAGCCGGTACGCAATGCTACAGTGACCCGCTCTCAAGTCGCAGAGAAATTTCGGGCTCTCATTATCATCACGCCGTATCAACCATTCCCTGAATGACGGGTGGAAGAACATATACGTGTTGTCAATTCTTTTGACGAGGAAATCTGTGAGTGAGTCGAAGCGATGGCAGAACTCGTCCCAAGGCAGGAACGTGTCCACAAGCAGAGAGTTGACCGAGTAGTAAATTTCAACCAGCGTCAATGGATATAAAGCGGCTAAGCAAACACTTAGGATGTGGGTCACTTTCTCAAATGACTGGATAGTTGGGAATCGTAGATTAAACTGCAGCAGAAATATCTGCGCCAGGGAAATGGGGACCACTTTGTAGTTAGTCGATTTAACGACTATATGACTCCTTTCGAGGAGATCAAGGATAAGCTTTAGGAACAGAAACGAGCCTTGGCTCAAATGGAGGACGTATTGTGCGAATTTCATCACCGAATTGTGAGCGCCTTCCGATTTTCCTGTCGAACATTTTATGTTTGTTTCTATAATAGGCGCCGCCTGCAATCTCACATTGAAATACTTGAGCAGATCCTTGTGAACATTTTCGGACTCGTCTAGACTCAGCCTCGTGTATGGAAGTTGTTTGGTAAGCTCCAGGAACTGGGTCCTCACTGTTGTGACAATTTTTAGCCATGTCGGCATCTCCGCTATATGCCGCGCTATGAACGACGCGATGGTGTGTCCATGGTCCGGTCTATGGTACTCTGCTTCGCATAGTCCATCGACAAGGATGATTCCATTGGTGGAATCTATGCTTCCGTTCTTTCGGAGTATTGTTAAGGGTTCTATGATGCCCCTTATGAAGGCAAGATCTGGGTCAGCTATGCATTCTTTAAGCGAAAGGCAAGCTAGCAGATGTGGTTCGCTGAGTAAGTATTCCCTATAGGCTTGTAGTCTGGGCGCTTGACACAGTTGTGCGGCAAGCGAGTGCACAAACTCGCCAACTAAGCAAGTGCTGTTATTGTCCGCCTGTAAGTAAATAAAGGTCTCATCTTTACACTGTAAACTATGCGATAAGTATGTAAAACAGGGAAAGATTATTGAAGTCCACCTGATGGTAAGTGAACGCTGTTACATATAGAAATCTACATCTAATCTCGATTAGGAATCAAAATGTAGATGCGTTGCCACCCTTGAGGACTAAGATGGAAAGCTTCGTTTCTAATGAAAAATTCTCCTGTTCTCTACACTTACCACACGAGATACGGCCAGTATTATGCTGCTATTTTACGCTGGAATTCTATAACAGCGTCATCCTTCCCGGGTCTAACCGACCCAAAATAGTATTCAATGTGCTTAATA